>JAGIQG010000037.1:5247897-5847897 GCA_024679065.1 Sphyrna mokarran
AAATTAACAGGTTCAACAACAATAACCTCACCTTTGGAAACATTAACAGAATTAACAACAACTCTAACACTGAGAAAAATGAATAGATTCAACAACAAACACAACATAAAAACAGTGAAGAAATTCAACAGCAACCCGACCATTGAAAGACAATAATAACTTCAACAACAACCCCTCATTCCAACACCAACACTAACACATTCAACAACATTCCCGAGACTGAAAAACACACAAAACTCCAACATTGTAAAACAGTAACACGTTCAAAAACAACATCGCAAGCATTGAAAAATACTAACACACTCAATAACAACAGCACGTATATTGAAAAACACTAACCAGTTCAAGAAACCCAACCCCAATATTGGAAAGCACTAACACATTCAACAGCAACCCCAACATTGCAAAACACAAACAAATTAAACAACCCCACATTCATAAACACGAATTCAACAGCATGTTAGGATGTTAGGAAAGAGGATGTGTTAGACCTGTTAAATTCTATCAAGACAGACAAGTCGCCGGGACCGGATGGCATGTATCCCAGGTTGTTGTGGGAGGTGAGGGAAGTGGTTGCAGAGCCCCTGGCGATGATCTTTGTGTCGCCCATGGAAACGGGAGAGGTTCCGGAGGATTGGAGGATTGCGGATATGGTTCCTATCTTTAAGAAAGGGAACAGAGAGAGAGTCCAGGAAATTACCGATCGGTGAGTCTGACTTCAGTGGTTGGTCAACTGATGGAGCGGCTTCTGAGGGATAAGATATAGGAACATTTGGAGAAGGTTGGACTGATTTGAAATAGTCAACATGGTTTTGTCAAGGGCAGGTCATGCCTTACGAGTTGAGTTCTTCGAAAATGTGACTGAACACATTGATGAAGGAAGGGCAGTGGACGTAGTGTACATGGACTTTAGTAAGGCGTTTGATAAGGTCCCCCGTGCAAGGCTTCTGGAGAAGGCGAGAGGGCATGGGATCCAAGGGGCGTTGGCCTCGTGGATCCAGAACTGGCTTAACGGCAGAAGGCAGAGAGTGGTTGTGGATGGGTCTTGTTCTGCATGGAGGTCCGTAACCAGTGGAGTGCCCCAGGGACATGTTCTGGGACCTCTGCTGTTTGTCATTTTCATAAATAACGTGGATGAGGAAGTGGAGGGATGTGTTAGTAAGTTCGCCGATGACACAAAGGTCGGTGGTGTTGTGGATGATCTGGAGGGATGCCAAAAGTTGCAGCAGGATATAGACAGGATGCAAGACTGGGCAGACAAGTGGCAGATGGACTTCAATGCAGATAAATGTGTAGTGGTCCATTTTGGCAGGAATAATGGGATGAAGGAGTACAATATAAGGGGTAGGAGTCTTAGCTGTGTTGTAGAGCAGAAGGATCTCGGAGTCCGGGTCCATAGGACTCTAAAATCGGCATCGCAGGTGGAGGAAGTGGTGAAGAAGGCATACAGTGTACTGTCTTCATTTATCGAGAAGTAGAGTTTAGGAGTCAGGAGGTAATGATGCAGCTCGATAAGACTCTTGTCAGACCCTACTTAGAGATCTGTGCGCAGTTCTGGTTGCCTCACTGTGGGAAGGATGCAGAGGCTATTGAGAGAGTGCAGAGGAGATTTACAATCCTGCCTGGATTGGGAGGCAGGCCTTATGAAGATAAGTTGAGGGAGCTGGGACTCTTCTCACCAGAGAGTTGTAGGTTGAGAGGCGACCTGATAGAGGTCTATAAAATGTTGAGAGGAATAGATAGGGTGAACTCTCAGAGACTAATTCCCCGAGCTGAAATGGTCACTACGAAAGGACACAGATTTAAGGTGCAGGGAACCAAATACAAAGGAGATGTTAGGGGTACGGTTTTCACTCAGAGGGTGGTGAGTGAATGGATTCGGCTGCCGTCGGAGTTTGTTGAGGGAAACTCACTGGGATCTTTTAAAAGACGTCTGGATGAGTATATGGAAACAAATAGGATGGGGGCTTATAGATAGGTCTGTGGATTGGTAGATGTGATTGGCGCAACTCGTGGGCCGAAGGGCCTGTTTGTGCTGTATTGTTCTATGTTCTATGTTGACCCATGGAGCCTTGAGATCGGAAGATGAAGATAGGAAGATGGCCAGTTGAGAGGCAACCTTTAGAGGTTTATAAGATGTTGAGAGAATTAGATATGGTGGATTCTTGGAGTCTATTTCCCAGGGTTGAAATGATCACTACGAGATGACACAGGTGCTGGGGGCAAGTACAGAGGTGATGTTAGAGGTACGCTTTTCACTCAGACGCTGGTGTGTGAATGGAATTGGTTGCCATTGGTGTTGGCAGAGGCGAACTCGCTGGGGTCTTTTAAGAGACTTCTGGGTGAGTACATGGGATTTAATGGGATTGGGAGTTACAGACAGTTCTATGGCTTGGTAGGTACTGATATGATTGGCACAACTGGTGGGCCGAAAGACCTGCTTGTGCTGTAGTTCTATGTTCTATGTTCGATGTGAGGGTGCAGATTCCGAGCCAGGGGAACATTCGCAGTTGGACCCTAGAAGGTGCGGTGTGCAGTTGCAGAGTTCTGCTGTCTCACCATGTGATTAGTATAGTTGAGCTTATTGGCAATAAAATATTTAGAAAGCAGTGACAGGATCAGGCAGTCAGCATGGATTTATGTTTGCCAAATCTTTTCAAATTCTTTGATAATGTAACGAGTAAAGATGGTAAGGGGAGGTGGGGGGTGTCAGTTGATGTGGTACATTGGAGCTTTCTAAAAGTGTTTAAGAAGTCCCTATAAGAGATTATCCTGCAAAATCAAAACATGTGGCATTGAGGAAAATGGATATTACAAAAAAAAGTATTTTAAATTGGCAACTCATTATTCGTAGGGTGCCAAAGGGATCAGTGATGGGAATCCAGATATTCACAGTATTTATTAATGATTTAAATGATGGAACAACATATAGTATCTCAAAGTTTACAGGCGATACCAGTCGGAGGATTCAGGGTACAGCATTTGGGACAGAGGTGAGGTAATATTTCTCACCCACAGCCTGTGAAATTCATTACGACGGGAAGCAATTGATTTCGAAACATTGAATGCATTCAAGAAGCGGCAAGATATAGCACTTGGGGCAAAGGGGATCAAAGATTCTGGGGAGGATTAGGCAATTTATTAGAACAATAAGCCATGATTGTAATTAACGGCAGAACAGGCTCAAAGGGCAAAATAGGCTCCTCCTTTTTCAATACGTCGATCCACCTAACCTACGTACCTTGAGGCATTAAGATTTTAGCAAGGCCAATCAACCTAAACTGCACATCTTGGGATACTAAGGGACTATTAAGCTTGGCCAAACCACCTAAGCTACATATTTTAGGACGCAAAGGGACAATTTACCATGGCCAATCCATATAATTTGCACATCACTGGGAGAAAACCGGAGCACCCAGAGGAATACCAAGCAGACATGAGGAAAACATGCAGACGCTGCTAACAGCCATCCAATGGCAGAATCAAATGCAGGCCCTTGGCTCTGTGAGGCAGCAGGTGCTAACCATTATGCTAACACATCGTTCCTTAGGAATGAAGAAGACAACAACTGAAGGAAAGCGGAAGGTTATTCTTTGCACGTTTCAGGGACCACAGGCGTACAGATTAATCAGATTTTTGACATCACCTGTTTTCCTGACACTCAATGCAGGATTTTCCAGCCACGCTTGCCCCAACTTTGGAAAATCCCACCTTAAAATCTTGCCTGAGTTCAATGGATCTTATCTTTGCCCGTCTCCCAACCACTATGATTACCATTGTGAGGGCGGGGGCCGGGAGGGGGGAGGGGGGGTTGGTATGGCTTGGGAAAATTCTGCTCCTGTCTTTTAAATAGCAGTAAGATGTAAGTCAAAGTCTTCGGATGGAGAAAGCTAGCACGAGGGGACATCGCTTTAAATTAAGGGGTGCTAGTTATAGGACGGATGTCAGAGGTAGGTTCTTTACCCAGAGGGTGGTAAGGGTATGGAATGCCCTGCCTGCAGCAGTTGTAGATGCGCCAAGTTTGGGGGCGTTTAAGTGGTCCGTGGATAGATTTATGGATCAAAAGGGAATGGTTTAGGTTAGAGGGTCATTGCTTTTTCTCAATTGGTCGGCGCAACATTGAGGGCCGAAGGGCTGTAATGTTCTGTGCTGTAATGTTCTATGTTCTATGTTCAAAGTCATTTCAACCCCCATGCCCTCACACACCCGTCCCACCCTACCCTCATTAATTACGCTGACTTACAAATTTCACTCTGCAGACCAGGAGCCATCAGGCTACCTGGCCAGATTGACAGGGGAAATTTGGCTGGCTAGATTCTGAGATTCAAGGAGAATACGGCCCAGCATTAACAGAATTAGTCTGTGGCAGAGTCTTATTCTCCAAAGGTTACAGGCCAGAATTTTGCTGTCCCGCTCGTTTTGGGAATCAGAGAGAGATGATCCATTGATCTCAGACAGGAGTAAACATTTCAGGATGAGCCAGACCATCAAATCCTGCCCAATGGCTTGAAACAAGATGTTCTGAATGTGCAGCACCAGATGGAAACGAATTTCAAAGCATTTCAAGTGAGGCGGGTGTTGCCTGCTGCACCGTGTGTTTTAACCCTTATACGATGGACAAATAAATATGAGTAGATGTCAAAGAACAAACTACAAACAGCAAAGAACAAAACAGCATGGGAAACAGGCCCTTTGGTCCAACGAGCCCATGCCACCACCCCGATGTTCCCACCTCTACCCGCGATCCCTGTCTATGTTTATAGATCTATGGATTAAAAACCAAATTTGAGACAATTTAGGGAGAGTTGGTTTTGCCCATCAGCCTAAGAGCACATTTTTGGGATGCGGGAGGAAACCGCAGCACCCGGAGAAAAAACACACAAGCACGGGGAGAATGCACAAACTCCCACAGACACAGGCCCAAATCCATGTATCTGCACAGCACAGCGAAATTCACTGAGCTGTTGTGTTGCCCATCAAATGGTCCAGATCAAGTGTACACTAACGACGTGAAACACTAGGATACTCTCAAAAATATCCAAGAGCAGCCCTCTCACAACCCATCGCGTGCATGCTCCTTGTTAGACAACAAGGTGGACCAAAGCACCTGTAGTATAAAAGCAAATACATCAGTATCATCGACAATTTACACACTTCCCAGGGACTCCCAAGGCTCATGATCCCAGTTTTCTATTCCCCTCCATTCACATTCTCCACCACTATACTTGGCAGCGCATTCCATACCCCCACCAGCCTTTGTGTGATAAAACTCCCTCTAGCATCCGAATTATACCTTACCCCCCCTCACCTTAAGCCCATGAGTCCTCATGCTATTTGAGTCCATTCTCGGAAAAAGCTTAAACCTGTTTACTCTATTTATACCCCTCATAACCTTGTACACCTCTATTAGATCTCCTCTAAGTCTACGTCTTTCTAAGGGAAACAGCCACAATTTGTCTAACCTCTCCTTGTAACTCAGACCTTCCATACCACGCAGCATCCTGGTAAACCTCCTCTGCACTCTCTCCAGAGTCTCCACGTCCTTCTGGTCGTAAGGCGACAGAACTGGACGCAGTATTCCAAATGAGGTCTAACTAACCTTTTATACAACTGCAACATTAAAGGCCAGCTCTTGTACACTATACCACTTCCTATAAAGGCTAGCATAGCATTTGTTTTCTTCACAACCTTCTCCACCTGCTCTTGTTAGTACATGCCTTGTTAGTACAACCAATATTTATTTAAACCCATACAATCAATAATCACCCACCGACCAACAATAAGTGACCTTACAGAAAGTACTCGAATTCAAGTCCAGTACAAGACCTTGACTGAACTTTGCATCACCCAAGCAGATATTGACCTTTATCTTAGTTGTAGTCTGGTCCTTGGTCAAGCCTGGCACTCTGGCTTTCGTCTTTCTTCCTTACTTCTCGGGTGTGGTAGCTATCCTCGTGCTGATGATTGTTCATGGGACCAGAGAGAGAGAAAGGCTCTTGGTCGTGCAGCACCCTTTATACCCTGTTGCGTTTTTCACACCGAGTTTTAGCCGTTGCCAATCAATTGATCAGCACTTGATCTCCTTGATCAATAAGTGTCTAATCACACTGATCTCTAGGCGTGTCCCCAGTGGCCATTCAGGAAGGTGCTGGAGGTGCATAGATCCCTCCTAAATGAGGGTTCATGGTGCCTTTGTGTCTGGTACACAACCAGTCTGACTATAAAGTCCCTTTCACCCTGGAGACGACTCATATCCTGTGTGTTCACTCGTCAGGGCTGCAGCCCTGTTTGTCTCTGTTTTTAAACAGCAGCCAGTCGGTTTAGTTTGTTGTCCAATTGTCCCAGGGTGCTTTACAATACGCCATTTTAGACAGCCCTTTTGGCCACACTGCAATGAAGAGCCAAACTAATGAACAGCCCAAACTAAAGTGAAGATACTTCAAAGGGCAAGGCCTTGCTTTTGGTTCCCAAGAAACGTGCCAATTAAGGAATTGTGTTTGTTTCAGGTGCAACAGAAACGGTCATTTATAAACACGGAACCAGGCTAACTAAAACTGAAACTTGCAATGGTTAGTTTAACACCATTGAAGAAACTAAGTGAAGAGATTGATGGGGTTCCTAAACCAGGTCCCTTGAATAATGCAATGTCTTTAGACATTTGAATAGATTTAATATTATCACATGCATTCACATACAGTGAAAATGACTGTTTTTTGTGCATAACACAGACAAAACATACCGTTCATAGAGAAGGAAAGTAGAGGATGCAGAATGTAGTAAGGCCATGAGGTTATAAGACATAGGAGCAGAATTAGTTCAATCGGTCAATCAAGTCTGCTCCAGCATTCAATCATGGCTGATATTTTTTTTTTATCCCCATTTCTCCTGTCTTTTTCTTTTAACCCCCAATCCCTTTGTCAATCAAGAATCTATCCATCTCTGCCTTAAAGAGAGTCAATGATCTGGCGTCCACAACCATCTGCAGCAAAAAAGTTCACTGGTTCACCACTCTCCGGCTAAAGAAATCACTCCTAATTGACACGAGCATTCCTAATTAACTGTCAACTGCTAATTGATGGGGGGGGGGGCACTCCTAATTGACAGGGGGACATTCTTATTTGACAGAGTACACTCATAATTAACAGGGGACACTCCTAATTAACAGAGTACACTCCTAATTGACAGAGTACGCTCCTAATTAACAGGGGACACTCCTAATTGACAGGGTACACTCCTAATTAACAGTGGACACTCCTAATTGACAGAGTACACTCCTTATTCAAAGAGTACACTCCTAATTGACAGGGGATATTCCTAATTGAGAGAGTACAATCCTAATTGAAAGGGGGACATTCCTAATTGAGAGAGTACACTCCTAATTGACAGGGTACACTCCTAATTAACAGGGTACACTCCTAATTGACAGAGTACACTCCTAATTGACAGGGGGATATTCCTAATTGAGAGAGTACACTCCTAATTAACAGGGGACACTCCTAATTAACAAGGGATACTCCTAGTTAACAGGGGACACTCCTAATTGATAGAGGACACTCCTAATTGACAGGGGGACATTCCTAATTGAGAGAGTACACTCCTAATTAACAGGGGACACTCCTAATTAACATGGGACACTCCTAGTTAACAGGGGACACTCCTAATTGATAGAGGACACTCCTAATTGAGATAGTACACTCCTAATTAACAGGGGACACTCCTAATTAACAGGGGACAATCCTAATTGACAGAGTACACTCCTAATTGACAGGGTACACTCCTAATTAACAGGGGACACTCCTAATTGACAGAGTACACTCCTAATTGACAGGGGGACATTCCTAATTGAGACAGTACACTCCTAATTAACAGGGGACACTCCTAATTGACAGGGGACACCTTAATTGACAGCGGGTGTTCCTAAACGACTGGATCACTTCAAATTGACTGAGGCACTCCTAATTGACGTGGCCACTACCAGCTGATATGGGGCACTCCTAATTAACTATTGGCACTATTAGTTGATAGGGACATTCCTAATTAATAGAGGCACTCCCACTAGATAGGAGGAGCAATTAACTTATATTGGAAACTATTAATTAACATGGCACATCCCTAATTGACAGGGGCAGTCCTAATTGATAGGGAACAGTCCTAATTGACATGTGACACTCCCATTTGGCGAGGGGAATTCCTCGGTGATGTGGAGCACTTCGAATTGATTGGGACACCCCTAATTGATAAACACTTCCAATTGACATGGGGTACTCCTAATTGACAAGGACACTCCTACTTCACAGGGACACTTCATATAGTGAGAGGGCACTCCAAATTTGCAGGGTTCAATTCCTAATTGATAGGGGTCCATCCTAACAGGAGGTTCTCCTAAATGACTGGGTCACTCCTAATTGACATGGAGTGGCTCTCCCAACTGACAAGGGACACTCATAGTTGACAGGGAGCACTTCTAATTCACCAGGACGCTTCTACTTGACATGGGCATTCCCAATTGACATGGGGCATGGCTGATTGACAGACCCTCTAATGCACAGGGTCACTCCTAATTAACATGGGTGCGAATTTTTGGTAAAATCAGACCCTCACAGAGTTCAACAGAGGAGAAAAAATGATCAGAATCTGAGAACGAAGAAAAAGAACAAAACAGCACAGGAAACAGGCCCTTCAGCCCAACGAGCCCACGCCGCCACCCCGATGTTCCCACCTCTACCCGTGATCCCTGTCTATGTTTATAGATCGTCTGTTTGCTCACTGTAAAAACTTCAGGTTACTAACTTACCTGATTAAATTTTTGCATCATTTGTTCATTCGTCAGATTCCCCCAATCTCAATCCATTTCCCAGAGTGTCTCTGTTTCATACAATGTCAGAACACACCCACCCCACACAATCTCCATTTCTTCAGTCCTGCACCATATTTCTCCCCGACAGCTTCTCTTATACCCGTGCTGCGAAAATCTAGACTCATACATGGTGCAGCCTCACCGCTGGTCTGATCCAGTGTGTGCTCTGTATATCTCCCCAAGCTGGAAAGATATCATGTCTGTGCTGTATCCAACTTGGGATGGAAATGGAAGGCAACTTCCAAATGTGACATCAACAAGCTGGTTCAATCAATCTAACAGTGCATGAATTTAATATCCACAGCATTGCATCTGAATAACTTCTCCAATTGATTCATTACTTTTTCCAAGATAGCTAGAGGCTGAGTGTTAGCCTGATTTCCTGCTTGAAGTGAATTTGTTTCCTCTGTATCTCGAGCTTGTATTTTGCAATCTACACTATCACTGGTGACAGTGTGACAGAGTTCTGAAAATAGGAACTAGTGTAGATAACGTTCCTCCCATTTGGAGATCCATATTCGACAGGGGGGTTCTGCAGCTCTGATATAGAACCATAGAAAATTACAGCTCAGAAACAGGCCTTTCGGCCCTTCTTGTCTGTGCCGAACCATTATTTGCTTAGTCTCACTGACCTGCACTTGAACTATATCCCTCCACAGCCCTCTCATCCATGAATCCATCCAAGATTTTCTTACATGTTAAAAGTGACCCCACATTTACCAGTTTATCCGGCAGCTCATTCCACACTCCCACCACTCTCTGCATGAAGAAGCCCCCCACCCCACTTCCCCGCTAATATTTCCTCTAATTTTTTCACCCTTCACCCTTAACCCCTGCCCTCTTTTTTTCTCCTCTAGCCTCAGTGGAAAAAAGCCTGCTTGCATTCACTCTATCTATACTCATCAAAATCTTCTACACCTCTATCAAATCTCCCCTCACTCTTCTACCCTCTAGAGAATAAAGTTTAATCTGTTCAGTCTCTCCCTGTAACTCAGCTTCTCAAGTCCCGGAAAGATCCTTGTGAACCTTCTCAATGTATATGTTTGCGAAACTAGGACTTTGTCTGCTGAACGCATGTTTCAATCACTCTCAGCTTAACGGGAGAGGATCCCACTCTCATGTTATTTAAACTAGTCCAGGAATGTCTTCCAGCTGTTCACCTCATCAATGTCCCTGATAAAGTTATGCATTTCTATCAGGTCGCTACTCAACCTTCGTCTTTCCTGAGAGAACAATCCAGTTTCATTCAGTCTCTCCCGACTAGAATGCTGCCTCCTACATTTATGCTTACTAGCGAAAAATCTGTGTGAGTGGGTTTCTGCAGATTATGTTGTGAGCTGCTGCAGACATTCAGAGAGGACAGATGATTCGGTGACTGAACTCTGAACGAGGTGACAAGACTGCAATTATGGTGAGTGTGGCTCTGGAAAATGAGCTTCACAGGTACTGCAGAGCAGAGGGACACTTAAAGCTTGAGCATGATGGGGGCTTTGTCTACGAGGTTCCTAGAACAACGTTTTATTCGTTGCTTGAGCATGGGCATCATTAATTATGCAGTCAACAGCTGTTCAGGTGTATTTATCTTACTTGGCTACCCCAGAGTGCATGCAAGTGTACAGAAGAGATTCACCTGGTATCAAGCATCTGAGCTACAAGGAGAGACTGGATATGTTTGGAATTTCTTTTAGAGATCAGTGAAGGCTGAAGGATGGGGAATAGAAAAGAAAAACTTTTTTTATATAGCACGACGGAAAAGGACGAGGTGAATCGGAAACCTGATTTCACATCAACCGTCTGATATGATGGGGGTCGATCCCATGTCCCGTAGCATTGCCCTGATTCACTGGATAACTGGTTCAGTGACAATCCCATTGCAGCACATTTCCAGCCTTCGTTTCTGTCTTTCATTTCTCTCTTGCATCCCCCAGCTTTGAAATCCAGAGACAGAGGATATTTCTCAGGAGACACAACCTGAATCCGACCACAGCAGCTGGTGGGATTTGAGTTCTATAAGGAACACAATTTGGAACTAAAAACCTAATCATAGTGTCATAAGGAAGAGGAGCAGGAGTAAACAATTCATTGTGTGTGTATGTGTGTGTGTGTGTGTGTGTGTGTGTGAGAGAGAGAGAGAGAGAGAGAGAGAGAGAGAGTGTTCTTGGATGTGAGGTCAAAGGGTTTGCACAGGCAGCTGTGAAGACCAGGGTGGAGAAAATTGACTGACTGAACGTGGGACACTGACTGACAGAGAAAAGCAGAGAAGGCAACTGACCAACTTCAAAATGATGCATTATGAATGCGAGGAGATACATTTGGTGGAAGGCTGAGGAGTGATCTTCTGGATTAGAATAATAAGAGGTACAAGGCCGGCTAGATTGTGAATATCTTTTCCAAAAAGTTTGGTAGATTGAACCAGGGCACGACTTACTCCGTTACATTAGGGACAATTACAGAACAAGGTGATTTGGGGTACATGTTCAAAGCTCCTTGAACATGGAGTCACAGTTGGCAGAGTGGTGAAGAAGGCATTTAGCATGTTTGGTTTCATTGGTCAGAACTGGTGCTGAATTTCGACTTGGTGAGGCCCTAAACTACGTAAAGCTTGGAGCCCCATTGTTAAAAAGTTCCACCGTAAGGTCTCAAAAAGGTGACAAGACCTTGGGTCAAAATAATTTGGTGTACCCTTATCAGTTTCTGGAGGAAAGCAACTGTCAACGTTTGGTATTTTTTGAGTTGCTCTTCAAGCTGGTGCTTTCTTTTTTCTTTTTCTGGTATCCATGCTTAAATGTTATCTTATTGTAAACCTTCTGAAATTTTATGAGGCCCCACTGAACTGTGAGGCCTTAAAATGTAGCTTGCTTAGTTTATGGCTATATCTGGCACTGGTCAGAATATTGAATGCAGGAGTTAGGACGTCTTGTTGAAGTTGTACAAGACATTGGTAAGCCCACAATTGGAATATTATATGCAGTTTTGGTCGCCCTATTATAGAAAGGATGTTATTAAACTAGAAAGAGTGCAGAAACGATTTATGAGGATGCTACCAAGACTTGATTGTTTGAATTATAAAGATAGAATTTAATTTAGTCTCTGGAGAGTGGAAGGCTGAGGAGTGTTCTTCTGGAGTTCTTCTGGAGGCGTAATCTGGCTAGATTGTCAATACCTTTTCCAAAAAGTTTGAAAGTCTAAACCAAAAGGGCATAGGTTTAAGGTGAGAGAAGAGAGATACAAAAGTGTCCAGAGGTGCATTTTTTTTCACACAGTTTGGTAAGTGTCTGGAACAAGCTGCCACAGGTAATTGTAGAGACGGGTACAATTTTGTCTTATAAAAAACAATGACAGTTACATGGATACAACGGATATAGAGGTATATTGGCCAAATTTGGATTCATTGAATCCTACAGTGCAGAAACAGGCTGTTCAGCTCATCGAGTCTGCACTGAACACTATCTCACCTAAGCCCTACCCGCATATCCTGACATATTATATCACCAATCCCACTAACATACACATCCCTGGACTTTAAGGGACAATTTGTCAGCATGGCCAATCAACCTAACACGAACATCTTTGGAAAGTGGGAGGAAACTGGAGTGCCAGGAGGAAAACCCACGCAGACATGAGGAGAACATGCAAACCCCATACAGACAGTGACCCGAGGCGGGAATCGAACCCAGGACCCTGGAACCGTGAAGAGCTAACCACTATGCCACCATACCGCCCCAGATTAGCTGCGGGGTTTAAAAAGAAAGAGGTGGCGTGGACAAGTTGGGCTGAAGGGCCTGTTTCAAAGCTGTAAAACCCATATTACTCTATGACTTTACAACCTAGAGTGCGAGGCTGACTGGCCAACCATCCGAGTCAAGCCAACTGACTGAGTGAGCAAGATTGATTCACCGAGCGAGCAAGTGAAGCTGGATGACTGAGCGAGGCTGGCTGAGTGATTAAGTGAACGAGGCTAACTGATGAAATAATTGAGTGAAGACAACAATCCAAGCGACTGAGGAAGGTTGACTGACCACTGGACAGAGTGAATCAGTTCGACCGACCAACTGACTGAAGGAGGCTCACAGATCCATTCAGCAGCCAAGGCAGAATAAGAGAGCAAAGTCTCCACAGACCAGTGGACCAAATGTGGGGGTCTAAATGAGTAATGGCAAATTGACCGACAGATCGGCTGAATGAGACTGTCTGACGCAATGAGTGATCGTGAAGCTCTGATCTAGTGATGCCTTGAGGATTGTACATGTTACAGAGAAAGAGGTGCTTGAAGTCTTAGAGTACATCCATGTAAATACATTCCTGGGGTGAAGTGTATCCCAGGACATTGTGGGAGGTGAGGGATGAAATTGCGGGTCCCCTTGCCGAGATATTTGAATCATTAATAGCTGCAGGTTAGGTGCCTGAAATTGGTGAGTGGCAAATGTTGCACCTCTGTTTAAAAAGGGTTGCACGGAAAAGACTGAGAATTACAGGTCAGTAGTGGGTAACTTGTTGGAAGGTATTTTGAGAGATAAGGTCTAGCAGCATTTAAGGATGCAAGGACTGATTAGGGGCAGCTAGCATGGATTTGTGATGGAAAATCATGCCTCACAAATATGAAAAGGTAACCATGGAAGTATATGAGGGCAGTGCACTTGATGTTGTCTACATGGATTTTAGCAAGGCACTTTTGACAAGGTACCAAATGGTAGGTTGTTGCATAAGGTTAAATCTCACAGAATCCAGGGTGAGGTACCTAAATGCACTCAAAACTTGCTTCTTGACAGAATGGTTGTACAGTGTTGCTTTTCAAACTAGAGTCTTGTGACTAGTGGTGTGCCTCAAGGATCAATGCTGGTCCACTTTTATTTGACACTTATGTTAATGACTTGGATGAGAATATATGAGGCATTTTTAGTAAGTTTGTGGATGACACCAAGGTTGGTGATGTTGTGAATAGAGAAGGGAGTTATCTCCGATTCCTATGGGTTTTTCATCAATTGGGCCAGTGGGCTGCCGAATGACGGGTGAAGTTTAATTTAGATATATGTGAAGTGATTTGTTTTGTAAGATTGAACCAGAGCAGGACTTACTCAGTTAATGGGGAGACTTATAGAACAAAGAGATCTAGGGGTACATGTTCATTGCTCTTTGAAAATGGAATCACAGGTGGACAGAGTGGTGAAGAAGTCAATCAGCATACTTGGTTTCGTTGGTCAGGACAGTGAATACATGAGTTGGGACATCCTGTTAAGGCCACATCTGGAATACTGCATACAGTTCTTGTCATCCTATTATAGAAAAGACATTATTAAACCAGAAAAAGTGCAGAAGAGATTTACTAGGATGCTACCAGAACTTAATGGTTTGAATTACAAAGAGGGGCTGGACGGGCCCTATTATCTTCTCTGTAGTGTAGAAGGCTGAGGGGGGGGGGAGTGGTTTTCATACAGTTCTATAATGAGGGGCTTCAATCAGCCAGAAGTGGATGAGTCGAAAATTAGAGCGATACGTTTAACGTGAGAGGGGAGAGATACTAAAGTGTCCAGAGGACAATTTGTTTCACAAAGAGGGTAGAGTGTGCCTGGACCAAGCTGTCAGAAGTAGTAGTAGAGGCGGTACAATTTTGTCTTAAAAAGAACTTTTAGACATTTGCATGGGTAAGATGGGGATAGGATCTGTGTGAAATATTCTATCAGACAGACAATGCAGACATGATGGGCCAAAATGATGGGTGGTTCGGGAGTGGAATGCCCTGCCTGCAGCAGTTGTAGATGCGCCAAGTTTGGTGGCGTTTAAGAGGTTAGTTGATAAGTATATGGAAGAGAAGGGAATGGTTTAGTTTGGAGGGGCATTGCTTTTTATATTGGTCGGCGCAACATCGAAGGCCGAAGGGCCTGTTCTGTGCTGTAATGTTCTATGTTCTATGTTCTATTAAAAAGCCTTCTTCTCTTCTGGAGAGTTTCAATGGTTTTCTCTGTGGAGTTTGCACATTTTCACCTTGTCTGCATGGGTTTCCTCACACACTTCAAAGATGTGGATTGACCAATATAAATTGCTGCTTTGTGACATAATATTTGCAGTTTGTTGGATTGGCCATGCTAAATTGCCCCTTACTTACAATGAGTGTATTATGGCAAATAATTAGGATTGTTGTTGATCAGTGGAACAAATGACCTCCTTCTCTATTTGTCGGGATTCTGAAAAGAAGTAACGCAAATCTTCAATACCTTAGTTCCACTTCAGGATTGAATTGATCTCATTTGCTGAACAAATGTGCACTTCTACCTTTTTTTGACTTTTGATGCTCCAGTCTCTTCACCTGCACTGTGATCTGTGTTCTGGATGTTCTTTGCGTTGGTGCCAGTGTTGAGGGCTGCCCAATAAAGCTTCAGAGAAAAAGGCTATATTGACAATAAACCAATAACTATATTGATCAAATGGTCAGGCAGAATAACTCTGAAACTGTACAATTCTCCTGCCTGGCTCCAACTGCCAATCCTCCCCTGGCTTGGAATGTGCGCCCTCACAGTCGATTTGCTCAGCACCCACCTCAATATGCCATAGGATCAAGATCGAGCTCCTGACCCAAAGGAAATAACCCCCTTAATGGCCACACTAATAAAGTTGGCAAGTCACGCTTCATGCTGACTTGGAAATATATCGTCTGTTCCTTCACTGTCATTGGTTTCCAATCCTGAAATGTCCTCCCTAACAGCGCTGTGGTTGTATCCGCTGGACAGGCTACCATCGTTTAAAAAGGGACCTCACCGCCATCTTCTTAAGGACAGCTAGAAGTGTGCAATAAATGCTGGGGTTATTCAGCGATACCCACATCCCATAAAATAAATTTTGAAAGAAATTCGAAGATTGAAAGTTTATGGCCACCGTCTCCACTTTTCCACCTGTCCTGTTCTCAGTGAAATTCCACTATTATCCAGGCTGGGTACATGTTCTATTCCATTGTGATATAAGAAGTGTTAGATTGAACAGGGTTAAGCGAGGTTGTTTGTTTAGTGACTGTAATTGATGTGAGTCTCCATGGATTCAATGAGTGTGCCTGGAGCTTGGAGGTGGAGGTTCCCACTTCTATTAATAAGGGATTCTGTTCAATGTGTTGTCCTATTGAGTCACGGGAGATATAACTCCGAGACTAGCAAAGATTAGTGGCTGTGGAGGGAGAGGAGAGATCAGAATCTGAGAACATTGGATTGGAAACTTCCAACAATGGCTCAGAATTTGGAAACTTTGTACCAAAATGTTCCAATAATGGATCAGAAAATGGGAACAATGGATTGGAATGTTCCAAAACTGAACAGGAATTTAGCTCTGGGTCTGTTTTATTTATCTCAAGATTGGTTTGGTTCATTACCCTTAATGATTCGCATCCAAATTGTGCTCTGGATTATTCAAGGATTTTACTATCCAATCCTAGCTGTTGTTGGTGTCCCTGGTAAGTCTTTATTTCCACTTATTCTACTTATATATGTTTCATTGTATTACTCTTTTTTTCTTATTTCAGTTTTGGGAACGTGGAATCCATTGGCTTCAGTTTCACTCTAAATCTCCGCTCCCTGTCCATTTGCTTCATTTCCTGTAGCTAAAGGTGGTCCATACTGATTACACCCTCCATTAACCCTTTCACGTTGAACTGATTACACACTGCATATCCAATGCAGCCAGACAAAACACTGGTTCGTCTACACTTCGGGTATTGCGTGCGAAGTTATTCACCAAACTACCTGAAGGAAGAGTAAGCTTTGGAGGCAGTGCAAAGAGAGTTCACCAGGACCAAGCTGTCTAACCATAAACTCAACTGAAGAATGCTGCAGCACGTAACTCATCTCCTGACTCCACAAAGCCTACCCCCATCTACTTATCATCTATGTTTTATTGTATTCTCCTTCTTTCAGGTTTGGGAACATGAAATTCATTGACTTCCATTTCATATTTAATCTCTGTTTCCTGTCCATTCCTGTACCCGAAGCTGGTCCACACTGATTACACCCTCCATTGCTGTTGGTCCAGGTTTAATTGGATGAGTAGCCTCTTTCTGCATGAGAGGGGTTTTAGGATAGTCATTTCAATTCTGGGAAAGAGATTCTGACTCTCAACCCTATCTCTGCTTTCATATATTTATGGGCTTCAATCAGATCTCCCCTCAGACTCTGCCATTCCAGAGAAAACAACCATAGTTTCTCCAGCCTCTCCTTATAGCTTAGACTGTCTAATCCAGGCAGCATCCTGATAGATACCTTCTGTACGCTGTCCAAAATCTCTATGTCCTTCCTGTAATGTGCAATTATATCAATAGGGACAAAGTAGAAAAGTTTGAGAGCTTCAAATTTTCAGGTATCCAGACCACTAACAACCTGTCCTGGTCCCCCATGATTATCAATGACAACAGTTAAGAAAGCCTCTATTTCTCAGAAGACAACAACAAAAAACATCACGTCAGCTCTCACCAACTTTTACAGATGCACCACTGAAAGTACTTTTTTCCAGTGTATCACATTTTATTCTGGTATGGCTCCTGCTCTGTCCAGGACCACAAGAAACTACAAAGTATCGTGAATGTAGCCCAATCCATTGACTCTGTCTACACTTCCCCTGCCACGACAAAGTAGCCAGCATTATCAAGGTCTCCTTGTATCCTCAACAATCTCCCGTCCACCTTCTTCCTTCAGGAAAAAGTTACAAAAGTCTGAGGTTACGTACCAATCAACTCAAGATAGGGTTGGGTGGGATTGTGTTCGGTGCAGACTCAATGGCCCAAGGGCCATCCTTCTGCACTATTGAATTCTATGATTCTATAGTGAAAAATATTTTGTTTTGTGCGCTATATGGACAAAACATGCTGTAATACCGAAAAAAAAGGAGATAATGCAGAACATAATGCTACTGTCAAGAACAGCTTCTTCCCTGTTGCGTCAGACTTTTGAATGGACTTACCTCAAATTAAATTGATACTTTTCTACACCCTGGCTATGACAGTAATGGATGGGACATGGATCATGCAAAGGTCCATTGACCTCAAGCGGGATTATGTGGTCTCCAGATATGGACAGCTGGATAATTGCACCAATAATGTTTCCACTGTCAGATGATTTGATAACCATTACAGGGAAATTGGTTAAACAAAAAAAAACTGCAATCCTAGTTAATCTGATTTATTACTGTCACATATATTAACATATAGTTAACATTTATTCCACACCGTCTATGTGGAGTTTGCACATTCTCCTCATGTCTGCATGGGCTTCATCCGAGTACTCCGCTTTCCTCCCACAGTCCAAAGATGTGCAGGTTAGGTTGATTGCCAATGCTAAGAAATTGTCCCTTAGTGTCCAGGATAGCAGAGGTTAGAGGGATTAGTGGGTATAATATGTAGGGATCTAGAGATAGGGTTGGGTGGGTTTGTGTTCAGTGCAGACTCAATGGCCCAAGGGCCATCTTTCTGCACTATTTCTGCACGTCATGTCTGCTCTGCTATTCATGGCTAATTTGATTGTAAACCCACATTTCTGCCAGCCTTTTATAACTTTTCTACCCCTTTCAAAAATATTCAAAAGTTTCTGCTCCCACCGTTTTGAAGGTTAACCAAGCAAGTAGGGGACGATAGTGCAGTTGACATTAGATTTTCACAACGCCTTTGACAAGATACCACACGGTAGCTTGTTAAATATCACAGGATTGAGGATGTGGTGGCCAGGGTGTTGCTTTTCAAACTGGTGGCCTGTGACCAGTGATGTGCTTCAGTGATTGGTGCTGGGACGACTGTTATTTGTATCAATAATTTGGATGAGAATTTATTTGGCATGGTTAAGGAAGCTTGCAGATGAGATCAAGAATGGTGACATGTGGACAGAGAAGAACATTATCTCGGATTGAAGCAAGACCTTGGTCTATTGGGGCGATGAGTTGATGAATTGCAGATGGCATTTATTTTGGATCTATGTGAGATGATGCATTTTTGCAGATCAAATCAGGGCAGTTAATGATAGGGCATTGGTGAGAGTTATAGAACAATTAGACCTAGTGGGACAAAACATAACACTTTGAAAGCGGAGTCACAGGTGGCCAGAGTGATGAAGAAGTCATTCCCTGAAATGTTGAAATGTTATGTCATTAGGCGTGCTTTGTTTCATTGGTCAGAACATTGAGTTGGGAACATCGTGTTGAACTTGCACAAAGCATTGGTTAGGCCACACTTGGAATAGAACAAAGAACAAAGAACAAAACAGCATGGCAAACATGCGCTTTGGCCCAACGAGCCCGCGCCGCCACCTCGACGTTCCTACTTCCACACGCGATCCCTGTCCATGTTTATAGATCTATGGATTAAAAACCAAATTTGAGACATAGAACATAGAACACTATAGCACAAACAGGCCCATCGGCCCACAAGTTGTGCCAAACACATCAAAACTACGCAGTCATAGACCTATCTATAACCCCCAATCCCATTGGATCCCATATACTCATCCAGAAGTCTTTTAAAAGACCCCAGCGAGTTCGCCTCGAACATCACCGACGGCAGCCGATTCCATTCACTCAACAACCTCTGAGTGAAAAACTTTCCCCTAAAATCCCCTCTGTACTTGCTTCCCTGCACCTTAAATCTGTGTCCTCTCGTCGCGACCATTTCAGCCCTGGAAATAGTCTCTGAGAGTCCACCCTATCTAATCATCTCAACATCTTGTAAACCTCTATCAGGTCGGCTCTCAACCTTCGTCTCTCTGGGGAGAACAGTCCCAGCTCCCTCAACCTAACTTCATAAGGCATGCCTCCCAATCCAGGCAACATCCTTGTAAATCTCCTCTGCACCCTTTCAATAGCTTCCACGTCCTTCCTATAGTGAGGCGACCAGAACTGTGCACAGTACTCCAAGTTGGTCTGACAAGGGTCCTATAAAGCTGCAGCATTACCTCCTGACTCCTGAACTCAATCCCTCGATGAATGAAGGCCAGTACACCTTAAGCTTTCTTAATCACATCCTCCACCTGGGAGGCCGATTTGAGAGTCTTATGGACCCGGACCCCAAGATCCCTCTGCTCTTCCACACAGCTAAGACCTTTGATAGTGTACTCATTCATCCCGTTGGATCTGCCAAAATGGACCACAACACATTTATCCGCGTTGAAGTCCATCTGCCACTTCTCCGCCCAGTCTTGCATCCTGTTGATGTCCTGCTGCAACTTTTGACATCCTTCCAGACCATCCACAACACCACCGACCTTCATGTCATCGGCGAACTTACTCACCCATCCCTCGACTTCCTCATCCAGGTCATTTATGAAAATGACAAACAGCAAGGGTCCTAGAACAGATCCCTGGGGCACTCCACTGGTGACCGACCTCCATGCAGAAAAAGAGCCATCCACAACCACCCTCTGCCTTCTGGTCCAGTTCTGGATCCAGAAGGCCAAAACCCCTTGGATCCTATTAGCTTCTCAAGAAGTCTTGCATGTGGGACCTTGTGAAATGCCTTGCTGAAGTCCATTTACACCACGTCCACTGCTCTTCCTTCGTCAATGTGTTCATTCACATTTTCGAAGAACTCAATTAAGCTCGTAAGGCACGACCTGCCTTTTACAAAACGATGCTGACTATTTCTAATCAAACTAAGCTTCTCCAAATGCTCGTAAATCTTGTCCCTCAGAAGCCTCTCCATCAGCTTACCAACCACTGAGGTCAGACTCACCGGTCGGTAATTTGCAGGACTATCCCTGTTCGCTTTCTTGAAAATAGGGACCACATCCGCAATCCTCCAATCCTCCGGAACCTCTCCCGTCTCCATCGACGACGCAAAGATCATCGCCAGGGGCTCTGCAATGACATCCCTCACCTCCCACAAAACCTGGGGTACATCCCATCTGGTCCCGGAGACTTGTCTATCTTGATAGCATTTAAAAGTTCTAACAGATCCGCTTCCTTAATATCTACACACTCAATCTTTTCAGTCTGCCGCAAACTTGTAGTGCAACCTCCCAGATCACTTTCCAACGTGAACACTGAGGCAAAGTACTCATTAAGCACCTCTGCCATTTCTTTCGGTTCCACACAGACTTTTCCCCCTTCACCTTTTATAGGTCCTATCCCTTCTCTTCTCATCCTTTTACTTTTCACTTCTTTGTAGAAGGCCTTGGGATTCTCCTTAATCCTACCAGTCAAGGCCTTCTCATGACCCCTTTCCTAATTTCCTTTTTATGATCTCTTCTATAAGCCTTATACTTCTCTAGATCCCCAACATCTCCTAGCTCTCTGAACCTTTTGTACACCTTTCTTTTCTTCCTGACTAGGTTCACCACAGCCTTCGTGCACCACAGTTCCCTCGACCTACCAATACCTCCTTGTCTCACCGGAACGTTGTTGTGCAGAAAATTAGGGAGAATTTGTTTTGCCAATTAGCCGAAGGGCACATCTTTGGGACGTGGGAGGAAACCAGAGCTCCAACGAGAAAACCCACGCAAGCACGGGGAGAATGCGCAAACTCCCACAGACACAGGCCCTAATCCATGTATCTGCACAGCACAGCGATAGTCACTGCGCTGTCGTGTTGCCAATCAGATGGTCCAGGTCAAGCCTACACTAACGACATGAAGCAGTAGGATACTCTCAAAAAAAATCCAAGAGAAGTCCTCTCACGACCCATCGCGTGTATGCCCCTTGTTAGACAACAAGGTGGACCAAAGCCCCTGTAGGATAAAAACAAGTACATCAATATCATCATCTATTTATGCACTTCCCAGGGACTCCCAAGGCTCATGATCCCTATTTTAAATCAGTTATCTATACCCCTCCATTCCCATTCTGTTCATGTGCCCTTCTAATTATTTCTCAAATAGCTCCAGAGTGCCTGCCTGCACCACGTTACTTGGCAACGCATTCCATACCCACACCACCCTCTGTGTGATAAAACTCCCTCCAGCGTCCAAATTATACCTTACCCCCTCACCCTAAGCCCGTGACCCCTCATGCTATTTGAGTCCATCCTAGGAAAAAACTTAGCCCTGTTTACTCTACCTATCCCCTTCAAAATTTTGTACACCTCTATCAGATCTCCTCTAAGTCTACGTCTTTTTATGGAAAACTGTCGCAATTTGCCTAAACTCTCCTCGTAACTCAGACTTTCCTTACCAGGCAGCATCCTGGTAAACCTGCTCTGCACTCTTTCCAGAGTCTCCACGTCCTTCCGGTAGTAAGGCGACCAGAACTGGACACAGTATTCCAAATGAGGTCTAACCAGCGTTTTATACAACTGCAACATTAAAGGCCAGCTGTTGTACTCTATACTCCTTCCTATAAAGGCTGGCATACTATATGCTTTCTTCACAACCTTCTCCACTTGCTCTGCCACCTTCAGAGACTTGTTCACCTGTACCCCCAGGTCCCTCTGCGTTTCTATACTCTTAATAGGTGTACCCTTTATCATATACCTCCCCACTACATTCTTTCTCCCGAAATGCATCACCTCACATTTATCAGGATTGAATTCTATCTGCCATCTGTCCGCCCGAGCTACCAGCCTATCTATGCCCTGCTGCATTGCCTGACAATGCTCCTCACTATCCGCAAGTCCAGCCATCTTTGTATCATCTGCAAACTTGCTGATCACTCAACTTACTCCCTCTTCCAAGTCATTTATATATATTACAAATAGAAGAGGTCCCAGTACCGAGTCCTGCGGCACACCACTAGTGACCAACCTCCAGCTAGAGGAACACCCTTCCGCTGTTACTCTCTGTTTCCTATTACCAAGCCAGTTGCTTATGCATCAAGCTACCTGTCCTTGTATCCCATTTGCCTTGACCTTTTCGACTAACCTCCCATGAGGGACGTGGTCAAACGCCTTACTAAAATCCATATAGACAACATCAACGGCTCGCCCTTCGTCCACCGTTTTCGTCACCTCCTCAAAAAAGTCTGCCAGATTTGTAAGGCACGACCTCCCCTTAACAAATCCATGTTGCATATCCCTAATCAGGTTGCAACACTCTTAAGTGCCTGTACATCCTATCTCTAAGAATCCCCTCCAACAGCTTCCCTACCACTGACGTCAAACTAACCGGCCTATAATTTCTGGGGTTATCTCTAACTCCCTTTTTAAACAACGGTACAAAATTAGTTATTCTCCATTCCTCAGGGGCCTCGCCTGTGTCAGAGGAAGAGACAAAGTTTTGCGTCAGAGGCCCAGCAATTTCACCTCGCACCTCTCTAAGCAGTCTGGTATAAATGCCATCAGGCCCTGGAGATTTATCAGTTTTAATGCTACCTAAAAGCTCTAACACTTCCTCCCTCGGTATGGATATTTCCCTCAACTTGTCCACCGCTCCCTCAGAGACAGGAGCTGTCAACAAGCCCCTCTCCTTCGTGAATACCGACGCAAAGTATTCATTCAGGATCTCCACCATCCCCTCGGGCTCTAAGCACTGTTCCCCTCCTCTGTCCCTGAGAGGTCCGATTTTTCCTCTAACCAGCCTTTTATTCCTAAGATAGGAGTAAAACACCTTTGTGTTTTCCTTCTTGCTATCCGTCAAAATCATTTCATGCCCCCTTTTTGCCCTTCTAACTCCCTGTTTGAGCTCCCTCCTAGTCTCTCTATATTCCTTCAATACTGTCTCGGTTCCCAGCTGCTTCAATCTATCATACGCTTCACTTTTCTTCCTAACAAAGTCCTCAATATCGGTAATCCACGGCTCTCTTACTCTATCTTTCGGATCTTTCCTCTTGGCCGGCATGTACTTATCTTGCAACATTTTCAGTATTCCCTTGAAAGAGTCCCACATGCCTAGTGTGGACTTACCCTCAAACAAACGTTCCCAATCAGTTTCCTTAAGTTCCTACCTAATTCGACCGTAGTTAGCCTTCCCCCAATTCAGCACCCTGCCCCTAGGGCAACAAGCATCCTTTTCCATCTGTATCCTAAAGTAGACAGAATTGTGGTCACTGTTAGCCACAAGTTCCCCCACCACAACATCAACCACCTGCCCTGGCTCATTACTCAGAGCTACATTCAAAATAGCCCCTTCTCTAGTCGGGCTAGCCACATACTGTTGCAACGATCCTTCCAGTACACATTTTACAAATTCCTGCCCATCCAAGCCCCCAGCTCTAAGTACTTTCCAATCACCCCTAGGGAGATTAAAATCTCCCACTATAACGACTCTGTTCTTTCTGCACCTATCCAAAATGTCTTTACATATGCCTTCTTCAACTGCCCGTGGGCTGTTGGGTGGCCTATAATACACCCCTAGCATAGTAATTGCCCCTTTCTATTCCGCAACTCCACCCACAGCGACTCCACTCCTAACTCCTCTGTATTGTCCTCCCTCTGCAGCGCCGTGATGCTCTCCTTAACTAACAATGCCACTCCCCCACCTCTTCTGGACCTTCCTCTGTCATGCCTGAAACGCTTATACCCAGGAATGTTCAGTTGCCACTGGTCCCCTTCCTTTGGCCACGTCTCTGTCACTGCAACCACATCCAAGTTCCTCGCAAACATTAAGGCCCTAAGTTCACCCGTTTTTCCCGTTACGCTCCTCGCATTGACACACTCCAGACCTCCAAGACCACTCGGAACCTCCTTCTCCCTGATGCATCTCTTCTCTTCCAAGCTTACTCTACCTCCCATCTCGCTCTCTACCGAGAGATCGGTCTCATCCCCTCCTCCTGCTCCATATTAGTTTAAATCCTGCCGATAAATACTGAGCACAGTTCTGGTCACCCTATTATCGAAAGAATAATATACAATAAAAGAACACAGAATCTATTTATTAGGAAGCTACTGATCGATTGAGTTATGAGGAAAAGCTGGAGAGACTGGGACTTCTTTCCCTTGGAGCGAGGAGGCTGAGGGATGATCTAACACCCTTAACTGAGGGGCATAGATTAAAGATGAGACATGAAGATACAAATGGGCCAAAAGGGGCAATTGTTTAATTCTGAGGGTGGTGGGTGACTAAAATGAACTGCTGTAGGCAGTAATAGGGACGGAGCCACTTTTGTACTTTTAAAAGCATTTAGGCAGTTACATGGATAAGATGGGTATGGAGGAAAACTCATAGCATTTTTTGATTTGTTTTATATGATTTTACAAACACTCTCTTCAAATTAGGAAAAAAATCCTCATCTGAAAAATATGCCTTCATTTCTTTCTCTCCTATAAACTTAGAACAAAGAACAAAGAACAAAACAGCATGGGAAAGAGGCCCTTCGGCCCAACGAGCCCATGTTGCCACCCCGATATTCCCACTTCTACCCATGATCCCTGAAATCGCTGTCAATGTTTATAGATCTACGCATTAGAACTACATTTGAAACAATTTAGGGAGAATTTGTTCTGCCAATCGGCCTAAGAGCGCATCTTTGGGATATGGGAAGAAACCAGAGCACCTGGAGAAAACCCATGCAAGCACAGGGAGAATGCGCAAACTCCCAAGACACAGGCCCAAATCCATGTATCTGCACAGCACAGCGATATTCACTGAGTTGTTGTGTTGCCCATCAAATGGTCCAGGTAAAGCACACACTAATGATGCGAAGCACTAGGATACTCTCGAAAAATCCTGAGAGAGCTTGACTTGGATGATTATATATAATGGTCCAGATCAAGCCAGGTCTCAATAACGTTTTTGTGACCCACAACATGTACAATCTGTAAGTTAAATGCTTTTAACATTTCCAATGCAATAGTCTGGTGTTTTTGTTTTCTTTGATTATTTAAAGAATTGTCAAAAGATTGTGATCAATATACATAATTGAATTTATTACATTGTTTGAATTGTAAACATTAAATTGTAAGGTCATTACTAAACTCAATAATTCCTTTTCACTTGTCAAATATTTTGTCGGCTGGTTGTCACTTTTTTTTTTTGAAAATCAACCGATCAGCCTTTCAGTTCCACATTAATCCTCCTGTAACAACAGTTCCAACATCTACACTACTGGAGGAGATGGTGACTTTAAAGTGTTTCAAATTTTGTTGTTTACATTGCTTTCAAATTCTCAAAAGCTTCCTGGCATGATTCTGACCAACAAAATATTCTGTTCTTTTCTAACAAGCCGAAAACCTACTAAAGATGGTACTTTTTTTTCTGTAGAAATCATTGGATCCCAAGAAATCTTTCTTCCACTTCCTTCTTCGATGGTGGTCTTGACCTTTATCTTCACATTTCTTAGTGTCACCCGCCTGTATTTGATGTTGTGCCATGAGATTGTTACTTCTGACTTCAGAAAATTCTGTTTTTGTTACGTTTATGACCACCTTCGCATTCCATAGTCTCTCAAAGAGTTTTATCAGTGTTCCATGTGATCTTTCCATGAATGGCTAAAGATCACTAAACATTTACACAGAGTGCATAATTCGTCAATCCTGCAACAACTCTATTCATATGCTTTTATTGGCATTTTTCACCCCAAAAGGCATTTTTTTTTTTGAAATTGGTATATCTCATTTGGGGTTGCAGAGGAAGAAAGTTATTTTGCTGTTGTTCCTGACAAAGGTATTTCCCAGTTACTGCGCAGAATGTTCAGTGTTGTGTTGTAAGTAGCTTGTGCAACTTTTACCACACAATCCTCCAGCCTTGGAATTGGGTATGAATCAGATTTATTCGCAGCCTGTGACCCGCTGTGTGCCACAGGGATTGGTGTTGGATCTACTGTTATCTGTCATTTATAGTAATGATTTCAATGATAAATTAGGAGACATGGTTTATAAGTTTGCATATTACATCAAGATTGGTACCAGTGTGGACAATGAAGAAGGATATCAAGGATTGCAGTGTGATCTTGATCGACTGGGCCAATGGGCTGATGACTGGCAGATGGAGTTTGATATAGATAAATGCAAGGTGATGCATTTTGATAATCAAGCCACGGTAGGACTTACTCAATTAATGATAGGGCGCTGGGGGAGTTATAGAATGTAGAGTTTGAGGGGTACAGGTTCATAACTCCTTGGAAATGGAGTTAAAGATGGGCAAAGTGGTGAAGAAGGCATTCAACATGCTTGGTTTTACTGGACAGAGCATTGAATACAGTAGTTGGATGTTTTGTTGAAGTTGTGCAGGACATTGGTAAGGCAACACTTGGAATCCTATGTATAGTTCCGAACACCCTATGATAAAAATCGTATTATTAAACTGAAAAAAGTGCAGAAAAAAGTAACTAGGATGCTATTGGGACTTGATGACTTGAATTATAAGGCAAGGACTTTTTTCTCTGAAGTGTGGGAGGCTGAGGGTTGATCGGATAGGAATCTATAAAATATTGAGGGGCACAAATCAGCTGGATAGTCAGTATATTTTCCCAAAGGTAGAGGTGTCGAATGCTAGAGGTCATAAGTTTAAGATGAGAGGGGAGAGATACAAATGGGTACAGTGGAGCATTTTTTTCACACAGAGTATGTTGAGTTTCGGGAACAAACTGCTCGAGGAAGTTGTCGAGTCGGGTATATTTTTTTCTTTCAAAAAGAGTTTAGACACTTACGCGGGTAAGATGGCTATAGAGGGATAAGAGCCCAACGCGGGCAGTTGGGGCCAGCTTACTGGTTAAAAACAAAGAGGTGGCATGAAAAATATGGGCCAAAGTGCCTGTTTCCAAGCTGTAAATCTCTATATATATTATGACTTTGTAACTCCACGGTACTTGACTCTTTGATACTCCTCAGTGCTTGGCTATCTCCATCACAATTTCAACTTCCCTTAGATGTCTGGTTACACCCAATTTTATCATGTTTCCCAATCCTACAAGTGTAACATCTTTCAGTCTTTCTAAACATTTTTTGGCAAATTTGGGAAGCATTTTCAATCCCCAAAGGTGTTTTAGGAATGTTAAGAGCCATTTCTTCACTGTTGATTAAAACAGCATCTTGTCCTTTATCAGATCTTCCACTTTTCACTTAAAGTTTATATCAAGATCTAAGACTATTCAAATTTCTGGATCTGAGTTCCCAAAGTGAAGCTTGACCTCTTGTCTGAGAGTTAACACTCAACCACTGAAATATAAGTACATCACTTAGTCAGCTGCTAAGAAGTGTATGAGAAGGGGCAGATGCAGGGCATCTGCACTACAACAGATATTACTGGTTAAATCAAAATAACTACCTCACTTTCCCCACCATCCAAAAAAGCAAGTAACTCGTCATCTATCGAACTAACAGTAAACAGGTTAACTGAACGATGTACAAACTAAATAAAATACCATTCTAATGGAAATCTGTTTCGGTAATTACTATTACCATTTAATACAAACAATATAATCTTTAATCACGCATGAAAGACAATCGGGTGTTATGTTCTGTGATCTTCTTTCTTTGTTATATGTTTTGTCTTCTTTGCTTCTTGTTGGGACATTTATGTTTGAGTTGAGGTCTCGTTTTAAGATATAAAAGTTGCTTTTACACTGACAGTTGTAGTCTGTGTGTGCGTCTATGTCTGTCTCGCTGAGATCTGACAACAGTCATTGACATGATATAGAGATGCTGGCGTTGGAAGTCTAACAACACCAGGTTTAAGTTGAACAAATTTATTTGATAGTAAACTCGCAAGCTTTTGAGGTTCTCCTCTTCATCAGGTGAATGAGGTGTTCTGGTCTGGTATATGTGCTGTCTGAGACCAGAACACTTCATTCACCTGACAAAGAGGAGAACCTCAAAAGCTTGTGTGTTTACTATCAATTAAATCGGTTAGACATAGAACATAGAACATAGAACATTACAGCACAGAACAGGCCCTTCGGCCTTCGATGTTGCGCCGACCAATATAAAAGCAATGCCCCTCCAAACTAAACCATTCCCTTCTCTTCCATATACTTATCAACTAAGCTCTTAAACGCCACCAAACTTGGCGCATCACATAAACCTGGTGTTGTTAGACTTCTTACAGTCATTGACAGACAGCCTTCTGGGAATTCTCTGGAGCTAGGAGCTGGCTTTATGCCCTCAAAGACCTACCAAAACCCGCCACAACTGGATTGGTTTGCAGGTTATCAAAGCATCAAATTCAAATCCGATAATAGCTGCTGCTATTCAAATCCAATTTTAAATTGATTGATTAAAATTCAAAACATCTTATGATTCAAATGCTGAAAGGTTTTTGCCAATGCAGCCATGTTGTTTTTTTTGCCTCTGAAACATTTTTTTCATTTCAGGTCTCTCTTTCTGTACTTGCATTTACACATACATCTCTTTTTGAAACCTAAGTTAAAAAAAAACACCTTTTAAACAGAGAATTTTGTAACTCTTAGCATTTTTGCAATCATTTTATAATTCTACAAACACTAACTTCACAACAATAGCACATAATGGACAATACTTTTCATTCTATAGCAATGCATGTTACAATAATAAATAAAATTAAATCATCAATTTCTATTTCCCCTTACTCCTCAATCCCACTTTTGTCATTATTTTCCCATTTATTCCACTGCATTACAGAGCGTCCCAGCTGGCATCTCAGTTTCATTGATTCCCAATATATTCACAGGATGTTGTAACATTTTGGAAACATCAATAAAACAAAATTCAAAATAGCAATGTGATTGCTTACTTCCCTTCCTGACAGCGAACGTAATCACCATTGTGACCCTGAAGAGAAGAAACTGTGGTCTGTCCAAATGTGTGACTCGTTACCTGGCAGCCATGTCAGTGGGGGATCTGCTGGTCATTATCCTCGACCTGATATTGAGACACATTCCCATTGTTTACCGAGATCAGTTTGAATTCCTGTGGTCCATCCCTGTGTGTAACATCCACGCCGTCCTGCTTTATGCAGCCACTGACTGTTCTGTCTGGTTCACTGTCACTTTCACCTTTGATCGTTTTGTGGCCATTTGCTGCTCCAAGTTGAAACATAAATATTGCACTGAGAAATCGGCAGCTGTTGTCCTGGGAACAGTGATGGTGCTGAGCTGCTTAAAAAATATTTTCTGGTATTTTATGCTAAGTGGTAGGTATTGGTTGTGGAATGACCCCTGGTTTTGTGATGTCAGTCTGGAAGTCCAATTATCTTCTGTTTGGATAACCATCGAGTTCCTTCACCAAGTGCTAACCCCTTGTGTCCCATTCGTCCTGATGCTGCTGTTCAATGCTTTCACCATCAAACATATTTTAGTGAGCAGCAGAGTCCGCAGGAGACTCCGTGCTCACAGCAGTGAGGAGAATCCCAGAGATCCACAGATGGAGAGTCGAAGGAAATCAATAATTTTACTGTTTGTTATCACCACTAATTTCATCCTATTATGGTCAATGTCAATGTTTTATTCTATATGGATCCGGATGTATGGTTTGGGTTATCATGCCATATGGTTAGATCGTTTTGTTCTGGAATTGGGCTTCATGCTGCAGCTCCTGAGCTGCAGCACAAATACAGCCATTTATGCTGTGACACAAACTCAGTTCAGAAAGCAATTGCAAGTTGTGCTGAAGTCTCTCTTGATTCCAATTCTTTCTTTCATTAAACCATGTGGGGAGCTAAAACACTAAGTGCTTATGAATTCTTCCTTTCTCATGCTTCAGACAGCAAGTGAAGAATAAGCTGACATTTATTTTATACCTTTACATTTAATGTTTTGGTTACCTCTACATTTAGATATTTTTCTTAGTTCTTTAAGCAATTGAGTCAGGAGAGGAATTGAATCACCAAAGAGATTCCGGAATTAAAAAAAGAGACACCAATTGAGAAATAAATCCTGATGGTAAAATAGGGGCAGCATGGTGGCACTGTTGTCTCACAGTGTCTTGAACCCATTTTCTGTTCCCAGCTTGGATTACGGAATCTACATATGCTCCCATGTTTGCATGAAGTTTCTACAGCTGCTCCTGTTTCCTCCCACTGTCCAAAATTATTGCCAGTTAGATGAATTAGATGCTAAATTCTCCCTCAGTGTACCTGAACAGACACAAGAGTACGGCTACAATGGGGTTTTTACACTAACTTCTTTGCAGTGTCAATGTAAACCTACTTGTGATATTAATCAAAGAACTTTTAAAAATTAAGAAATCCTTCCATTGGCCATACCATTTTCCCTCATTCTTCTCGAACACTGAAAGGACAGACATTCTGTCGCCAATAATATTAACCTCCCACTGGCAGAGCCATCATTAACATCATGCCAAATGCTCACTCTGATCTGACAGAAAACTGGAAGACAATATCCAAAGGTCAAGTGTGGGGCTATTAGTAAGAAGACAACATCAGTTCTGGGGACCCTGGTTCAATTCCTACCATGGCAGATGATGGAATTTGAATGCAATTTAAATAATTCTGGAATTAAGATTCTACTGATGACCATATAGAACATAGAACAATACAGCATAGAACAGGCCCTTCGGCCTTCGATGTTGTGCCGACCAAAATAAAAAGCAAAGCCCCTCCAAACTAAACCATTCCCTTCTTTTCCATATACTTATCAATTAAACTCTTAAACGCCACCAAACTTGGCGCATCTACAACAGCTGCAGGCAGGGCATTCCACTCCCTAATCACTCTTTGAGTAAAGAACCTACCTCTGATATCCGTCCTATAACTCATAACCCTTAATTTAAAGTTGTGTCCCCTCGTGCTAGCTTTCTCCATCCTAGGAAAAAGGCTATCACTGTCCACCCTATCTAAACCTCTAAATCATCTTATATGCTTCAATAAGATCCCCTCTTAGCCGCCTCCTTTCTAACGAAAACAACCTCAAATCCTTCAACCTCTCTTCATAGGACCTGCCCTCCATACCCAGGCAACATCCTGGTAAACCTCCTCTGTACCCTCTCCAATGCCTCCACATCTTTCTTATAATGCGGGGACCAGAACTGCACACAATACTCCAAGTGCGGTCGCACTAGAGTTTTGTACAGTTGCAACATGACGTTGCGGCTCCGAAATTCAATCCCCCTACAATAAAAGCTAAGACTCCGTATGCCTTCTTAACAACCTTATCGACTTGATTGCCAACTTTCAGGGATCTATGCACATATACACCAAGATCCCTCTGTTCATCAACACTATTAAGAATCCTACCATTAGCCCTATACTCTACACATTTATTATTCCTGCCAAAGTGCATTACCTCACACTTTCCCACATTAAACTCCATTTGCCACCTCTCGGCCCAGCTCTGCAACTTGTCCAAGTCACTCTGTAAACTAAAACACCCATCTTCACTATCTACCACACCACCAACTTTAGTATCATCTGCAAATTTACTGATCCATCCCTCAATACCCTCATCCAGATCATTTATAAAAATTACAAACAGCAGGGCCCCAAAACAGACCCCTGAGGCACACCACTCGTCACCGAACTCCACGATGAATATCTCCCATCAACCACCACCCTCTGTCGTCTATCTGCCAGCCAATTCCTAATCCAATTAGTTAAATCACCCTCTATTCCACACATCTGCATTTTCTGTAGAAGTCTTCCATGGGCCACCTTATCAAACGCCTTACTAAAGTCCATCTATACTACATCAACCGCCTTACCCCCATCCACCTCTCTGGTCACTTTCTCAAAAAACTCAATGAGGTTAGTAAGGCATGACCTACCCTTCACGAAACCATGCTGACTGTCCCCAATCATTTCATTTCTCTCTAAATAACTATAAATCCTATCCCTAATAATTCTCTCCAATACCTTGCCCACAACAGAAGTAAGACTCACTGGCCTATAATTCCCTGGAAGTCTCTCTTCCCCTTCTTAAACAATGGGACCACATTCGCTATCCTCCAGTCCTCCGGAACCACACCCGTAACCAATGAGGACCTGAAGATCAGAGCCAGAGGCTCTGCAATCTCCTCTCTAGCCTCCCAGAGAATTCTAGGGTAAATCCCGTCCGGCCCAGGGGACTTATCCAACTTCAAACCCTCGAGAATTTCTAGCACATCCTCCCTATCTACTACAATACTTTCCAATTTGCAACCCTGTACCTCAGTGTTCTCCATAGCTACATTTCCAGCACTCTGCGTGAATACCGAAGAGAAATATTTATTCAGTGCCTCACCAATCTCTTCAGGCTCCACGCACAACTTCCCACTGCTGTCTATGACTGACAGTATATATTAACAGTTTGTTTTTTTCTGTCTCTCAGTGTTGTTGACCATCTATTTTGATTGCTACATCAATGGCTTAAATGGGGATTTTTTTTTTTTATTTTACTGCGTGATCTTTTTGACTTTGCATTGTGAGAGGGAAGCTTGATAGGCAAAGTCAGGAAGTTACTCCAAGGAAGCATGTAAAGATTAATGTCAATGATCATTCTGAAGGAGGTGAATGTAAACCTGGAAAGTAGTGTTCTTTCTCTCTCTCTCTCTCTCTCTCTCCCAGCTCCCCTCCCTCTCTCCCTCCATCTCCCTGGTTTCTGGAAATTCTGCTGATGGACAGAAATAAGTTGCCTGGCCATACTGGAGAACAAAATCTGTTCCTGATGGTTCATTTGACAAGAGGCTCTGTGATTGCGAAGATCTTCTGACTCCAAATGTTTTGAGCCTCTATAGAACTGCAACAATAAATCAAAGGTGAAAATTCCAATATGATGAGAACACTAGTATTTCCTGCACTAAACCTGCGGAAAGTGTTTGGTTTCTGGGATTTGTTTTGTTTGAATGTCGTTTAGATCTTAAAGTTCATACAATATTATACATTTTTCTTGATTGTAATTGGTAAACATTATTGTTTTTTTTTAGTTTTTATATGTATTAACTGTATTTTAAATAAACTTTGTATGATACCAGCTCCTTCGTGAGTCAGTTGAATCATAGCTGAAGGGAAGCATCTCATGCTTCCCAAAGCCAAATGTATCATCCATGCAGACTTCATGAAACAATTTGGAGTTCCTGACCGGAATTATGGAAATGGAAATATGGCAGAGGCGCAATCAATGGGAGACAGATAGAGACAATGAAACTAAGAACGAGAGCAACTGAGGGAGAGAGAGCAAGAGAGACAGTGAAAGCAAGGGAGAAGGAAGACAGAAAGCGGAGACAAAGAGAGACAGAAAGGAGACAAAGAGAGAGAGATGGGGCACAAAGAGAGAGAGAGAAAGAGAGAGAGAGAGTGAGAGGAGACCAAAAGATGAGAGAGAGAGAGGAGAGAGGAGACAGAGACAGAAGATACAAAGAAACAGAAAAAACAGGAGATGGAGAGAGAGAAGGCAGAGAGAGAAGAGACAGAGAGGAAAAAAAGAACAAAGACAGAACAAAGACAGAGAGAGAAAGGTGGTGGGGGGACAGAGATAGAGAGGGTGAAAGAGGGGGAGAGGAGATAGAGAGAAGACGGAGAGAAAGGAGACAGAGAAAGAGGAGACAGAGAGAGAAGACAAAAAGAGGAGACAGAGAGAGTTAAAGGATGAAAAAACAGAGCCAAAGTAACAGCCTGAGAAAGAGAGATACGTCGGGTGGAGCAAGCTGATTCAGAAAGAGAAAGATAGAAATAGCGCAGAAGAGAATGAGAGAGGAATTTGCGAGAATGTCACGATAGTGACGAAGAAAGACAGAGAAAGAGGACAATGAGTGAGACAATGTGTTTAAGGGAAAGAGAGACAGACAGGCAGACAGAGAAGCATTGAGAGAGAGAGAGAGAAAAGACAGAAAGAGGAGACACAGAGAGTTAAAGAATGAAAAAAAAGCAAAGCCAAAGTAACAGCCTCAGAAAGCGAGATACATGTGGTGGAGCAAGCTAATTGAGAAAGAGAAAAATAGAAAGAGCACGAAAGTGAATGAGAGGGGACCTTGTGAGAATGTCACAATAGTGACAGAGAAAGAGGATAGAGGGTGAGACAAGGCATGAAAGGGAAAGAGAGAGAAAGACAGAGACAGAGAGAGAGAGAAGCATTGAGAGAGACAGAGAGATGCAGTCATAGAGTGACACAGAGAGAGAGAGAGAGAGAGATAGTGAGAGAAAGTGAATCAGAGAGATATTGAATGGGTGATGTTACCATCACTTTGCACCTGTTTGCAGAGGTCATTGAGGCCCCCTAGAGAGGTCAAGGATACGGTTGTTGCCTCTAGGGCAGGGCCCGACTGGCAGTGCCACCTTACTATTTGGGCAATACCCATGGGGGGAGGAGGGGAGAAGCTAAAAGGAGGCCGGACAAGAGGGAAGCTGCTAATGAGGGCAGAAAACGTTCTGTTTGGGAATTATAGGGAATGGACTAATGCTGGGGGAGGGGTTGTTCATGTAGGGGAGAGACTCATTGACAGAGTGGGTTACATTCTAATCTTCAGTGTGCTGCCACTTTGCAATCAGTGGGGGGTGAGAGGGGGAATGCTGTCACTCTGACGTGCTCAGTAATTGGAGGGGTGGGGGAGATGGCCTCTGACATTCTGCAGTGATCGGTGGGAGTGTTGGCGCGGAGGGAGTGGGAGGGGACCAGCTTTGCAGTGATGTGAGGGGGGCAACGGGGAGGGGCACCACTGCTAATCGGCAGTGATCGGTTGGGAGAGGGAGGGAGAGGGATGTGCTGGCACACTGTAAGGAACAGTGTGTGGGGGGAGAGGGAAGGAAAGATGGGCACTGTCTCTTTGCAGTGATCGGAGGGGAGGAGAGCGAAGGAGATGGGGTCCCCTACACACTGCAGTGATTGTTGGAGGTGAGGGAGGGAGAGGGAGACCCATTGCCAATCTGCTGTGATGGTTGGGCAGAGGGGGAGTGAGGGGACCCCATTGTCACTCTGTAGTGATTGTGGGAGTGTGGAGAGGGATGTGGGTGGAGGGAAAGAGAGGGAACCCGTTACAACCTGCAGTGATTGGTGGAGGGAAGGCAGCAGGGCCATGATCATTGGGATTGGCCCAGACAGCAGGGGGTGTTGGCAGGGGTGCTATATTTCGGGCCATGGGCCCTGACAATTGCAGGGGCCGTGCAGCTGTTTCTTTTCCATTAGTTCCCCCCTCCACGCCCCCCGCCCAACTCCCTCCTCTACTGCCAATATGCACCCCCAGATTCGGAGGTCTGCACATGCACGCTGCCTCCCTCTGCAAGCTTTCAGGCAAGTCAAATCCCACCCACTGGATTATGCACCGAGCATTGGACGTCCTGAGAATTGTTGAGGCAGGGTACTTACCGGACACTGAAAGCACTGCCAAAAGAAGGATCTGAAACGCTCCCACTTTTAAGTCTGCCCAGCACTGTAAAAATAAACATTGAAATTGCCCCCGAGAAACATTCTTGACCTGGGTTCATCAAAAAAAAGGTGTCAATCTTGTAAATGTTAAGATCAAAGGAACTTGGTTGCAATCCTCCTGGTACGCAAGAAGGATCACGTTCCCAGTTTCATAGAGGACTTCGGTGAAATTATATCATGTTCAGCAACATGAAAGCACAAGCCCTGGATTAATTTGGTCATTGCAATGGCTGTAACTAACATAAAACAAACCAAAATATTGCGTTCAGTATTAGCCTTCATGCCTTCGGACATATATCCTTCACTGGGGGTATACAGTCAAATATTTAGAAATTGGCTACACTGAAGTTAAACTTCTCCCTTGATCAGAGGGTGAATAAATGCTGTTCTAATTAAAAAGTGACAAGGACAATTCCATTGAAATATGTAAGCTTCTCAAAGGGCTTGATCTGATTTGATTTGTTATTGTCACGTGTCTCAGGTCACAGTGAAAAGTGTTTTTTTTTCACACTATACGGGCAAAGCATAGACTTCATAGGGTAGATAGAAAGGAGAATATACTGTTACTGTCATAGCTCGGTTGTAAAGAAAGATCAGTTTAATATAGAATCCCTACAGCACATTGGTTGGTGCGTGATCACAGAATTTTGCATCTTTTTTTTATTCTGATGGAAAAGAGAATGTCCAGGGTGCATGTGGTCCTTAATTATGCTGTCTGTATTCCCCAAGGCAACGGGAATTACAGATGGAGTCATTGAATGGGAGATCGGTTTGAGTGATGGACTAGGTCTTGTTCATGACCCTTTGTACAGAAGGAAGCCATTCAGCCCATCGAGTCTGCATCGACAATAACAATCCCACCTTGGTCCAATCCCTACAACCTAATGTAGGGAGAGGACTCTGGAAATCCCCTCACCCTAAGGAACAATTTAACATGGACAATCACCTAAACTGCACATCGTTGGACACTAACAGCTAGTTGAGAATGGCCAATCACCTATCTTATGCATCTATGGACATTAAGGGCAATTTACAACGTCCAATCCACCTACCAATATACCTTTGGACACTAAGGGGCAATTTAGCACAGCCAGTCCATCTAAATTGCACACCTTTGGATATAAAAGGGCAATTTAACATGGCCAATCACCGAACCTACACGTCTTTGCAAATACACAAAGAGGTTGATTTAAAATGGCTAATCCACCTAATCTACACAGCTTTGAAGACTAGGGGCAATTTAGCATGATTAATCAACTAACCTACACACTAAGGCACGATTCAGCACGAGCAATCCATCTATGTGCAAATCTTTGGACACTAATGAGCAATATAGCATGGCTAATCCACCTAACATGCACATCTTTAGACATTAAGATGTTTCTATGGGTGGAAGTTAGGAACAGCAAAGGCTCGATAACTTTGCTGGGTGTATTCTATAGGCTGCCCAACAGCGGCAGGGAACTTGAGGTGCAGAGAGGGAAATAGATCCTAGACAGATGTAGAAATAACAGGGTTGTCGTGATGGGAGATTTCAATTTCCCAAACATCGACTGGAATATCCCAAGGGTAAGGGGTTTGGATGGTATGGAGATTGTTAGGTGTGTTCAGGAAAGTTTCCTGACACAGTACGTGGAAAAGCCTACGAGAGGAGAGGCTGTACTTCACCTGGTGCTTGTTAATGAGCCAGGGCAGGTGTCGGATCTCACAGTAGTTGAGCATCTTGGGAATGGAGATCATAATTCTATCTCTTTCACGATAGCGATGGAAAGAGACAGGATCAGGCAGGCTAGGAAGGTGTATGTCTGCAGTAAGGGGAAATATGAAAATATTAGGCAGGTAATTGGGCGCATAAACTGGAAGGAGGTGTTCTTGGGGAAGAGTACAGAAGGAAAGTGGCGGTTTTTGAAAGAATATTTGTCTAGGGCACTGCAAGACAACGTTCCGAGGAGTCAAGGAGTTTCTGGTAGGACGCGGGAACCGTGGTGCATGAAGGTAGTGGTGAACCTAGTTAGGAAGCAAAAAAAGGTATATAAAAGGTTGAGAGAGCTAGGGGATATTAGGGATCCAGAGAAGTATAAGTTGTGTAGAAGTGAACTTAAAAAGGAAATTAGGAGAGCCAGAAGAGTTCATGAGAAGTCCTTGGCAGGTAAGATTAAGGAGAATCCCAAGGCCTTCTACAAATATCTGAAAAGTAAAAGAATGAGAAGAGAAGGGATAGGGCCTATAGAAGGTGAAGGGGGAAAAGTCTGTGTGAATCCGGAATAAATGGCACAGGTGCTTAACGAGTACTTTGCCTCGGTATTCATGGTGGAAAGTGAACTGGGAGATTGCACTGCAGGTTTGCGGCATATGGAAAAGACTGAGCATGTGGATGTTAGGAAAGAGGACGTGTTAGACTTCTTAAATTCTATCAAGGTAGACAAGTCGCAGGGACCGGATGGGACGTACCCCAGGTTATTGTGGGAGGTGAGGAAAGTGGTTGCAGAGACCCTGGCGATGATCTTTGCGTCGTCCATGGAAACGGGAGAGTTTCCGGAGGATTGGAGGATTGTGGATGCGGTTTCTAAGAAAGGGAACAGGGATATTCCAGGAAATTACCGACAGGTGAGTTTGACTTTAGTGGTTGGTAAGCTGATGGAGAGGCTTCTGAGGGATAAGATATATGAACATTTGGAGAAGTTTCGACTGATTAGAAATAGTCAGCATGGTTTGTCAAGGGCAGGTCATGCCTTACGAGCCTAGTTGAGTTCTTCGAAAATGTGACTGAACACATTGACGAAGGAAGGGTGGTGGACGTAGTGTACATAGACTTTAGTAAGGCATTTGATAAGGTCCCACATGCAAGACTTCTGGAGAAGGTGAGAGGGCATGGAATGCAAGGGGCTTTGGCCTCGTGGATCCACAACTGGCTTGCCGGCAGAAGGCAGAATGTGGTTGTGGATGAGTCTTGTTCTGCATGGAGGTCGGTAACCAGTGGAGTGCCCCAGGGATCTGTTTTGGGACCCCTGCTGTTTGTCATTTTCATAAATGACCTGGATGAGGAAGTGGAGGAATGGGTTAGCAAGATCGCAGTCGATACAAAGGTCGGTGGTGTTGTGGATGGTCTGGAGGGACGCCGAAAGTTGCAGCGGGACATAGACAGCATGCAAGAGAGGGCAGAGAAGTGGCAGATGGACTTCAAAGCAGATAAATGTGTAGTGGTCCATTTTGTCATGAATAATGGGATGAAGGAGTACAATATAAGGGGTAGGAGTCTTAGCTGTGTTGTAGAGCAGTAGGATTTCGGGGTCCGGGTCCATAGGACTCTTAAATTAGCCTCGCAGGTGGAGGAAATGGTCAAGAAGGTGTACTGGCCTTCATTAATCTAGGAATTGACTTTAGGAGTCAGGAGGTAATGATGCAGCTCTATAAGACTCTTGTCAGACCCCAGTTGGAGTATTGTGCGCAGTTCTGGTCGCCTCATTATAGGAAGGATGTAGAGGCTATTGAGAGGGTTCAGAGGAGATTTACAAGGATGCTGCCTGTATTGGGAGGCAGGCATTATGAAGATAGGTTGAGGGAGCTGGGACTCTTCTCACTGGAGCGACGTAGGTTGAAAGGCGACCTGATAGAGGTTTATAAAATGTTGAGAGGAATAGGTAGGGTGGACTTTCAGAGACTATTTCCCCGAGCTGAAATGGTCACTACGAGAGGACACAGATTTAAGGTGCAGGGAAGCAAATACAAAGGTGATGTCAGGGGTAGATTTTTCACTCAGAGGATGGTGAGTGAATGGAACCGACTGCTGTCGGAGGTTGTTGAGCCAAACTCACTGGGGTCTTTTAAGAGACTTCTGGATGAGTATATGGAAAAGAATAGGATAGGGGGTCATAGATAGGTCTGTGGATTGGTAGATGTGATTGGCGCAACTCGTGGGCCGCAGGGCCTCTTTGTGCTGTATTGTTCTATGTTCTATGTTCTAAAGGGCTATTTAGCATTGCCAATCCACCTAAGATGCACTGCTTTGGAGTGTGAGAGGAAACTGGAGCACCCAAAGGAAACCCACACAGAGACGGGCAGAACATAGAACACGGCCCACGAGTTGTGCCGATCACATCTACCAATCCACAGACCTATCTATAACCCCCTATCCATACAAACTCCACACACACCCCAAAGCTGGAATTGAACCAGTGTCTGTGGCACAATGAGACAGCAATCCTAACAAAAATACCAAATGGTCATCACCTCCCCAACATAGATTGTGCGTTATATAAAAAATAAAGCCTCCTTATGTGCAAGATGCAATCACAACTTAATATTCCGTATCAGCCCCACGGAGGATCCTCCATGAGACAAATGAAGTCACATTTCAGCAACATGAAAACACAAGAGCTGGATTAATTTGATTGTTTCAATGACTGTAACTAACATAAAACATTCCAAAATACTTAATTGTTTCCCTGGAGGGATGAAACAGCATGTAAATAAATAGAGTATGCAATGCAGTGCGGAATATCTGACAAATATGCACGGAAAACCAAAGTGGCTTATGTTTGCCTTTTTTTTATTATTCCACCCTTGCCACTGTCGGTGTTGCAGGTAGTGGGATTCAGTTAGAATTCTATTCTCTTTGTTTCACCTCACATCTTGGCTGATAACTTTAATCACTTTCAACTGTAACATTTGCTTCTTAGCACAACTTTGATTTGATTTGGTTTACTGTAGTCACATGTATTGGGGTAGGTGAAAAACATTGTTTCTATTGCTCTATCCAGACAAAGCATGCCGTTCATAGAGTACATAAGGGAGAAGGATTCATTTTGATTTATTATTACTACATTTATTAGTATACAATTAAAGGTATCGTTTCTTGTGCACCATACACGCAAATGATATCATTCAAAGTGTACATAGAACAATACAGCACAAACAGGCCCTTCGGCCCACGAGTTGCGCCAATCACATCTACCAATCCACAGACCTATCTATAACCCCCCATCCTATTTTTTTCCATATACTCATCCAGAAGTCTTTTAAAAGACCCCAGTGAGTTTGGCTCAACAACCTCCAACGGCAGTCGGTTCCATTCACTCACCACCCTCTGAGTGAAAAACCTACCCCGATATCTCCTTTGTATTTGCTGCCCTGCACCTTAAATCTGTGTCCTCTCGTAGTGACCATTTCAGCTTGGGGAAATAGTCTCTGAAAGTCCACCCTATCTATTCCTCTCAACATTTTATAAACCTCTATCAGGTCGCCTCTCAACCTACGTCGTTCCAGAGAGAAGAGTCCCAGCTCCCTCAATCTATCTTCATAAGGCTGCATCCCAATCCAGGCAGCATCCTTGTAAATCTTCTCTGAACTCTCTCAATAGCCTCTACATCCTTCCTATAATGAAGCGACCAAAACTGCATACAATATTCCAACTGGGGTGTGACAAGAGTCTTATAGAGCTGCATCATTACCTCCTGACTCCTAAAGTCAATTCCTAGATTAATGAAGGCCAGTACACCGTACGCCTTCTTGACCACTTCTTCCAACTACGAGGCCGACTTAAGAGTGCTATGGACCCGGACCCCAAGATCCTTCTGCTCTACAACACAGCTAAGACTCCTACCCCTTATATTATATTCCTTCATCCCATTATTCCTGCCAAAATGGACCAGTACACATTTATTCACATTGAAGTCCATCTGCCACTTCTCCACCCAGTTTTGCATGCTGTGTATGCCCCGCTGCAACTTTTGGCATCCCTCCAGAGCATCCATAACACCACCTACCTTTATATCATCGGCGAACTTACTAACCCATCCCTCCACTTCCTCATCCAGGTCATTTATGAAAATAACAAACAGCAGGCGTCCCAGAACAGATCCCTGGGGCACTCCACTGGTTACCGACCTCCATACAGAACAACACTCATCCACAACCACACTCTGCCTTCTGCTGGCAAGCCAGTTGTGGATCCACGAGGCCAAAGCCCATTGGATTCCATGCCCTCCCACCTTCTCCAGAAGTCTTGCATGGGGAACATTATCAAACGCCTTACTAAAGTCCATGTGCACTACGTCCACCACCCTTCCTTCGTCAATGTGTTCAGTCACATTTTCGAAGAACTCAACTAGGCTCGTAAGGCATGACCTGCCCTTGACAAACCATGCTGACTATTTCTAATCAGTCGAAACTTCTCCAAATGTTCATATATCTTATCCCTCAGAAGCCTCTTATCAGCTTACCAACCACTGAAGTCAAACTCACCGGTCGGTAATTTCCTGGACTATCCCTGTTCCCTTTCTTAAAGATAGGAAGCACATCTGCAATCCTCCAATCCTCGGAACCTCTCCCGTTTCCCTGGACGACGCAAATATCATCGCTATCTCCAGGGAAACATCTATTTTCTAGATCTAGGACAAATAACAATGAACAAACAGCACAGGAAACAGGCCCTTCGGCTCAACGAGCCCATGCCACCACCCCAATGTTCCCACATCTACCCGTGATCCCTGTCTATGTTTATAGATCTATGGATTGAAAACCAAATTTGAGACAATTGAGGGAGAATTTGTTTTGCCAATTAGCCTAAGAGCACATCTTTGGGATGTGGGAGGAAACCGGAGCACCCGGAGAAAACCCACGCAAGCACGGGGAGAATGAGCAAACTCCCACAGACACAGGCCCAAATCCATGTATCTGCACAACACAGCGATAGTCACTGAGTTGTCATGTTGCCCATCAAATTGTCCAGGACAAGCGTACACTAACGACGTAAAACACTAGGATACTTTCGAAAAAAAAAATCTAAGAGCTGCCCTTTCACGACCTATCACGTATATGCCCCTTGTTAGACAACAAGGTGGACCAAAGCACCTGTAGGATAAAAACAAGTACATCAATATGATCATCTATTTACACACTTCCCAGGGACTCACAATGCTCATGATCCTTATTTTAAATCAGATTTCTAAACCTCTCATTCCCATTCTGTTCATGTGTCCATCTAAGTATAAAATAACTCCAGAGTACCTGCCTCCAACACTTTACTTGGCAGCCCATTCCATACCCCCACCCACCCTTTGTGTGAAAAAAACTCTCTCTAGCATCCAAATTATACCTTAACACCCCTCACCCTAAGCCCAGGACCCCTCGTGTTATTCGAGTCCATCCTAGGAAAAAGCTTAACCCTGTTTACTCTATCTATACCGCTCAATCTTGTACACCTCTATCAGATCTCCTCTAAGTCTACATCTTTCTAAGGAAAACTGTCCCAATTTGCCTAAACTCTCCTCGTAACTCAGACCTTCCATACCAGGCAGCATCCTGGTCAACCTCCTCTGCACTCTGTCCAGAGTCTCCACGTCCTTCCAGTAGTAAGGCGACCAGAACTGGATGCAGTATTCCAAATGAGGTCTAACCAACGTTTTATACAACTGCAACATTAAAGGCCAGATCTTGTGCTCTATACCCCTTCCTATAAAGGCTAATATGCTATATGCTTTCTTCAGAACCTTCTCCACTTGCTCTGCCACCTTCAGAGTTTTGTTCACCTGCACCCCCAGGTCCCTCTGCGTTTCTATACTCTTAATAGTTCTATCCTTTATCATATACCTCCCCCCTACATTCTTTTTCCCGAATTGCGTCACCTCACATTTATCAGGATTGAATCCCATCTTCCATCTGTCTGCCCAAGCTACCAGCCTATCTATGTCCTGCTGCATCGCCTGACAATGCTCCTCACTATCCGCAAGTCCAGCCATCTTTGTATCGTCTGCAAACTAGATGATCACTCCACTTACTCCCTCTTCCAAGTCATTTATGTATATTACAAATAGAAGAGGTCCCAGTACAGAGCCCTGCGGCACACCACTCGTGACCGACCTCCAGCTAGAAAAACAGCCTTCCACTATTAATCTCCGTCTCCTATGACAGACAGTAATGACATTGCCTACTCGACAATTCAATAAGATCATGGCAGATCTTTTTGACGAATCAGCTCCACTCACCCGCCCGCTCACCATAACCCTTCACTGTTCAAAAATGTATCTATCCTTGCCTTATAACAATTCAATGAGGTAGCCTTAACTTCTTCACTGGGCAGGTATGCCATTGATTAATAACTATTGTGTGAAGAAGTTGCTCCTCAACTCAGTCCTAAATCTCCTTTCCCTCATTTTAAGACTATGCCCCAAGTTCTCATTTCAGCTGCCAGTACAACCAGCCTATCTGGTTCTATCTTATCTATTTGCTTCGCAATTGTATGTTTTTCTATAAGATATCCCCTCATTCTTCTGATTTCCAATGGGTATTTCAATGAGGAATTCTCAATTCCTTGCTTGGAGGGGCTCGCAGGGTCTTCCCTTGTCTGTGTGCGTTTCCTCCAGGTTCTGCGTCTTCCTCCTGAACCCCATAGATGTGCAGGTTAACATAGAACATAGAACAATACAGCACAAACAGGTCCTTCTGCCCACGAGTTGCGCCGATCACATCTACCAATCCACAGACCTATCTATATCCCCTATCCTATTCGTTTCCATATACTCATCCAGAAGTCTCTTAAAAGACCCCAGTGAGTTTGGCTCAACAACCTCCAACGGCAGTCGGTTCCATTCACTCACCACCCTCTGCGTGAAAAACCTACCCCTGACATCTCCTTTGTATTTGCTTCCCTGCACCTTAAATCTGTGTCCTCTCGTAGTCACCATTTCAGCTCGGAGAAATAGTCTCTGAGAGTCCACCCAATCTATCCTCTCACCATTTTATAAACCTCTCTCAGGTCGCCTCTCAATCTACGCCGTTCCAGTGAGAAGAGTCCCAGCTCCCTCAACCGATCTTCGTAAGGTCTGCCTCCCAATCCAGGCAGCATCCTTGTAAATCTCCTCTGAACTCTCTCAATAGCCTCTACATCCTTCCTATAATGAGGCGAACAGAACTGCGCACAATACTCCAACTGGGGTCTGAGAAGAGTCTTATAGAGCTGCATGATTACCCCCTGGCTTCTAAAATCCATTCCTCGATTAATGAAGGCCAGTACACCATACGCCTTCTTGACCACTTCCTCCACCTGCGAGGCCGATGTAAGAGTCCTATGGACCCGGACCCCGAGATCCTTCTGCTCTACAACACAGCAAAAACTCCTACCCCTTATATTGTACTCCTTCATCCCATTATTCATGACAAAATGGACCACTACAAATTTATCTGCGTTGAAGTCCATCTGCGACTTCTCCGCCCAGTCTTGCATCCTGTCTATGTCGCACTGCAACTTTTGGCATCCCTCCAGAGCATCCACAACACCATCAATCTTTGTATCATCAGCGAACTTGCTAACCCATTCCTCCACTTCCTCATCCAGGTCATTTATGAAAATGACAAACAGCAGGGGTCCCAGAACAGATCCCTGGGGCACTCCACTGGTTACCGACCTCCATGCAGAACAAGACTCATCCACAACCACACTCTGCCTTCTGCCGGCAAGCCAGTTGTGGATCCACGAGGCCAAAGCCCCTTGGATCCCATGCCCTCTCACTTTCTCCAGAAGTCTTGCGTGTGCGTCCTTATCAAACGCCTTACTAAAGTCCATGTACACTACGTCCACTGCCCTTACTTCGTCAATGTGTTCAGTCACATTTTCGAAGAACTCAACTCGGCTCGTAAGGCATGACCTGCCCTTGACAAAACCATGCTGACTATTTATAATCAGCCCAAACTTCTCCAAATGTCCTGTGTTCTGTAAGTTTTTCACTCAGAGGGTGATGAGTGAAAGGAATTGCTTGCCGTCAGTGGTGGTAGAGGCAAACTTGCTGGGGTCTTTTAAAAATGGGATGTCATGGGATTGGGACTTACAGATAGGTCTATGTCCTGGTAAGTATAGATAATTTGTGGGCTGGAGGGCCCGTTTGTGCTTTAGTGTTCTATGTTATATATGTTCTAACTATCTCCCAGTGTTATATACAGTACAATCTGAGGTTTCACTTATATCTATCCCTCAGTGTTATGTACAGCACAATCCGACTTCGGAGGGAATTATCCTCGGTGTTAAGCACAGTACGATCTGAGGCTTCAGATAGGATTATCTCAGCGCGATGTACAATGTTCTCTGAGCAAGTGGTTTCAGATAGAACTATCTCCCACTTTAATCCGGAGGATTGGAGGATTGCGGATGTGGTTCCTATCTTTAAGAAAGGGAACAGGGATAGTCCAGTAAATTACTGACCAGTGAGTTTGACTTCAGTGGTTGGTAAGCTGATGGAGAGGCTTCTGAATACCCTTAAAGTTGGCAAATCCACAGGGCATTCCATGCCCTTACTACCCTCTGAGTAATCTACACACCTTGGACATTAACACCTCTGCTAAGGGGATAAAGTTTCTTCTTAACTATCCTATGTTCCTCCTACTTTTGATGTAGAGATGTTGGCGTTGGACTGGAGTAAACTCAGTAAAGTTTGACAACATCAATTTTAAATAAAACCGATTTATTTGATAGTAAATCCTACTTTTGTTCCTCCTACTTTTGTACAGGTCAGTGGCGACCACGTTCAGTGTTCACTATTTAAGGAAATCAAACCCAGCCTAACCAGCCTGTCTTCACTGCAGGAACACTGTTGCCCGGGCAATATCCTGGTGAATCTCCTTTGCGTTCTTTCCAGAGCAATCACATCCTCCTTCTAGAGGAGACACAAGAACTCCTCACAATATCTCGCTGAAGACAAATAAGCATTTCACTCTTCTGCGTCATGACCTCCTGGCTCAATTTTCTATACATCAGCTAAACAAGAATTGTCATGTTTGCCTTCTTAAGCAGCTGATTATCAGAAGTTACTCACTAAATGGAAGACAAGAGAAGGTTTGTGCTTTTTTTTTCTGGATCTTAAACGGAAATTAATTTTAAAGCATCCAAAGAAAAGTTGTCCAGTCACAAACTCAACATAAAAATAATTAAATAAATGAAAATTATAGTCTCAAAATTTACTAACCAATCCAAGCTAAGAATGGGAATGAGCAGAGAGGAAGAACAAAACTCAACACATCACATTAATAATAAATTATAAACTTGCAAATCAAATGAGAAATTTCACCACAGAACGATATCAGGTTCTGCATTCTGATCGGAACAATACATTTCCCAATCATTCTATGGAATTCAAGTATCTGAATGCTTCAGGTGGTCAGATTCAAAAATTGTTTTAAGTAGAAACACAAATCACATAGAACCACAACAATCTAGAGGGGAAAAAACACACTGTAGATTAATGGAAATGTGGACAAATCACATATCTCTGACAATCACGGAATACTGTACGGTTTGTGATTGGGTCAGTTAAATATTAGGAACTAACTGAAGTCTGTTTCTTTTCAACACAAACTCGAGGTATGGAGAAATTTCACATCACACACTGACCACCAAATATCATTAAATCAAAGCAAAACAATATTAAATCAATATGTTTTCAACATATTCCAAAGATAAAAGACTCAAGACAGCTCCACAGAATGGACTACTCACTCACCATATTAAAATAGTATATATTTTAAAATGAAGATTTTTTTTCATTCCAATTATTTTCCAAAACGCAATACAATTCAACATGGAGAGATATTGCCAGATATTATTGAAGATGTTGATCAGATATTCCACTTGGGTGAAAAAACTCAATCAGTACAATTTTACATTGACAAATATAGCCTAGAATACGTGTTTACTGATGTCAGGTATTCCACTCTGGTTAGTGGTCCACACTCAAATTTTGATTATATTCTTCATCCCACTAAACATCATTTCAGAGAGATCACCTACACTGAGGTCCAATGTTACAACAGACAAGGTTAAGTAGTTCACAACGAAACACGTTAACATCATTGTGTCGTGAACCCATGAGTAAGACACAGAAGCTCATTATCAGTTGATGAAAATGATTAGAATGACAGAGATATTTCAAGCCATTTGATTTAAGTAAACTACATCGTTCACCCGGAGTCTGCATAACAGAGACAATGAGAACAGCATGGAGCATTTTCAGTCAGAGTTAAAAATCAGAGAGCCGCTCACATACAGATATACACAACTTCAATGGTTAGAGTCACTCACCAGGAACACCAATAATGGTAATGATAGTGTAGAACGTTATTACAGCCACGTCAGTATGCAACTTCAGTGCCCTTTTGAACTGTGGGCGGACTCTCTGATTTTAATATCTGATGTTAAATATTCCCAGAGCCTTTAATTTATACATTGTAATCTGACCATAGGGACATGTTGGCAACAATCTGGTTTTAAATATATATAATATGAACAAACAGATTACGACATTGAGTTCAGTGATTTAAAATACTTATTTTTAGAATTGACTTACTTCTTTCCAAACACTAGATTCTGTTGATCATATTTATCAATAAGATGCTGTCCACTCAAACACCATCTGTCCCATCTCTAGATCTCAGACAGTTTCAGTAACATCTGTCACTGGACTGTGACATTTCAGTATTTGAGTTTCAATTGTTACTGTGTCTCACTGTGTGATCTTTAACTGTGGACATTCTGCAATGTGATTTAAATGGATTAGCGTTTAGAATAAATTGCAAAATTCTATTGATCAACAATTTGGAACTATTCAGTCTGTAAAGAAATTTGTTGTTTTTTTTTAATCCGAAATCTAATACAGTTGCTCAAACTCAGAAAAATATTTCCACTGAGGTTAGGGCATAAAAAAAAACAGAGGGCATGGGTTAAGAGTAAAAGGAGAAAAGTTTAAAGGGAATATTGGAGAGGGGGGGTCACTTCTTCATGCAGACAGTGGGGGAGTGTGCAATGAGTTGCTGGATAAAGTGGTAAATGCGGGGCCACATAACATTTAAGAAAAACTTGGATGGCTTCATGGATGAGAGGGGTGTGGAGGGATATGGTCCAAGTGCAGGTCAGTGGGACTACAGAAAAAATGGTTTGGAACGGACAAGAAGGTCAAAAAGGCCTATTTTTGAGCTGTGATTTTCTATGGTTCTACGGGATATCTCAGAAAATTCAGACCTGCAGCAGATACAAACATATCACTCCTTAGAGTAGTAAAATTATAGACTTAACTGTGACAAGCAATGCGCAGGCTGCAAATGACAATAGATCCACATCTGATACAGTGTTTGGAAATGTGCTCAGATGTGGAAGGAGAGCGATGAGCATGAGAGAGAAGGGCTGAATCTAGAAAGGGTGTAAGGCTGGGAAAATGAATGGATAAGAACAAAAGAACAATAAGCACAGCAACAGGCCCTTCAGGCCTCCAAGCCTGCGCCGCTCATGTGCCCAACTAGACCATTCGTTTGTATCCTTCTATTCCCAGTCTGTTCATGTGGCCATCCAGATAAGCCTTAAATGCTCCCAGCATTTCCGCCTCAACCACCTTGCTTCACAGTACACTCCAGAGTGAAAGAGGAAGACTTTGAGGCAGTGAACATTAAAAGAAGAGGAAGAGAGAGTGAGGACGTGATGATGGGAGAAACAGTTGTTGTGAGAGGAATAATGTTTACAACAGTAACTTAACTTACAGGGAAGTCAGCTCTGTTGGATATGAGGAGAGATTGAATAGGTTAGGGGGAGGGAATACTGATGTGGAGACTGGGAGCAAGGAAGTTAGCTCCCAGGTAGGGAAGGACTCTAGGCAGGATGAGAGGCAGGTTAGACGAGTGAGGGAGAAGGGAAATGTCCAGTCTGAGGGACTGAGCTGTGTCTATTTTAATGCCAGGAGTGTAGTAAATAAGGTGGATGAACATAGGGCGTGGATTGCTGCTTGGGATTGTGATGTGGTGGCCATTACAGAGACTTGGATGTCTCAGGGACAGGACTGGGTACTACAGGTCCCGGGATTCAGATCCTTCAGGAAGGACAGGGAGGGAGGCAAAAGAGGTGGTGCAGTGGCACTGTTGATCAAGGACAGTGTCATGGCGGCAGAGAAGGTGGATACCGAGGAGAGAATGTCTACGGAGTCTCTGTGGGTGGAAGTTAGGAATAGCAAAGTGTCAGTGACGTTGCTGGGTGTATTCTACAGGCCGCCCAATACTGACAGGGAAGTTGAGGTGCTGATAGGGAAACAGATACTGGAGAGATGTAGAAATAACAGAGTTGTTGCCATGGGAGACTTCAATTTCCCAAACATCGACTGGAATATCCCAAGGGTAAGGGGTTTGGAATGGGAGGAGTTTGTTAGGTGTGTTCACGAGGGTTTCCTGACACAGCACGTGGACAAGCCTACGAGAGGAGAGGCTGTACTGGACCTGGTACTAGCTAATGAACCAGGACAGGTGATGGATCTCTCGGTAGGAGAGCATCTTGGGGATGGAGATCATAATTCTATCTCCTTCACCCTAGCGTTGGAAAAGGATAGGATCAGGCAGGCTAGGAAGGTGTTTGTCTGGAATAAGGGGAAATATGAAGACATCAGGCAGATGTTGGGGCAAATAAACTGGAAGGAGGTGTTCTTGGGGAAAAGCACAGAAGGAAGGTGGCAGATATTCAAGGAATGCTTGTCTGGAGCTTTGCACGACAACGTTCCGGTGAGACAAGGAGGTTTTGGTAGGACGTGGGAACCGTGGTGCACGAAGGCTGTGGTGAACATAGTCAGAAGAAAAGAAAGGTGTATAAAAGGTTCAAAGAGCTAGGAGATGTTGGGGATCTAGAGAAGTATAAGGCTTATAGAAGAGAGCTTAAAAAGGAAATTAGGAGAGCCAGAAGGGGTCATGAGAAGGCCTTGGCTGGTAGGATTAAGGAGAATCCCAAGGCCTTCTACAAATATGTGAAAAGTAAAAGGATGAGAAGAGAAGGGATAGGACCTATAAAAGGTGAAGGGGGAAAAGTCTGTATGGAACCGGAAGAAATGGCAGAGGTGCTTAATGAGTACTATGCCTCAGTATTCACGGTGGAAAGTGGTCTGGGAGGATGCACTACAAGTTTGCGGCAGACTGAAAAGATTGAGTATGTAGAATTTAAGGAAGCGGATGTGTTAGAACTTCTAAATGCTATCAAGATAGACAAGTCTCCGGGGCCAGATGGGATGTACCCCAGGTTATGGTGGGAGGTGAGGGATGTCATTGCAGAGCCCCTGGCGATGATCTTTGCGTCGTCGATGGAGACGGGAGAGGTTCCGGAGGATTGGAGGATTGCGGATGTGGTCCCTATTTTCAAGAAAGGGAACAGGGATAGTCCTGGAAATTACCGACCGGTGAGTCTGACCTCAGTAGTTGGTAAGCTGATGGAGAGGCTTCTGAGGGACAAGATTTACGAGCATTTGGAGAAGTTTAGGTTGATTAGAAATAGTCAACATGGTTTTGTAAAAGGCAGGTCGTGCCTTACGAGCTTAATTGAGTTCTTCGAAAATGTGACTGAACACATTGACGAAGGAAGAGCAGTGGACGTGGTGTACATGGACTTCAGCAAGGCATTTGACAAGGTCCCACATGCAAGACTTCTTGAGAAGGTGAGAGGCCATGGGATCCAAGGGGCTTTGGCCTTGTAGATCCAGAACTGGCTTGCCTGCAGAAGGCAGAGGGTGGTTGTGGATGGCTCTTTTTCTGCATGGAGGTCGGTCACCAGTGGAGTGCCCCAGGGATCTGTTCTAGGACCCTTGCTGTTTGTCATTTTCATAAATGACCTGGATGAGGAAGTGGAGGGATGGGTTTGCAAGTTCGCCGATGACACAAAGGTCGGTGGTGTTGTGGATGGTCTGAAGGGATGTCAGAAGTTGCAGCATGACATCGACAGGATGCAAGACTGGGCGCAGAAGTAGCAGATGGACTTCAACGCGGATAAATGTGTTGTGGTCCATTTTGGCAGATCCAACGGGATGAATGAGTACACTATCAAAGGTAGGAGTCTTAGCTGATTGGAAGAGCAGAGGGATCTTGGGGTCCGGGTCCATAAGACGCTAAAATCGGCCTCCCAGGTGGAGGATGTGGTTAAGAAAGCTTACGGTGTACTGGCCTTTATTCATCGAGGGATTGAGTTCAGGAGTCAGGAAGTAATGCTGCAGCTTTATAGGACCCTTGTCAGACCACACTTGGAGTACTGTGCACAGTTCTGGTTGCCTCACTATAGGAAGGACGTGGAAGCTATTGAAAGGGTGCAGAGGAGATTTACAAGGATGTTGCCTGGATTGGGGGGCATGCCTTATGAAGACAGGTTGAGGGAGCTGGGACTGTTCTCCTTGGAGAGACGAAGGTTGAGAGCCGACCTGATAGAGGTTTACAAGATGTTGAGAGAAATAGATAGGGTGGACTCTCAGAGACTATTTCCCAGGGCTGAAATGGTCGCGACGAGAAGGCACAGATTTAAGGTGCATGGAAGCAAGTACAGAGGGGATGCTCGGGGACCGTTTTTCACTCAGAGCGTGGTGAGTGAATGGAATCGGCTGCCATTGGTGGTGGTCGAGGCGAACTCGCTGGGGTCTTTTCAAAGACTTCTGGATGAGTATATGGGATGCAATGGGATTGGGGTTTATACATAGGTCTATGGCTGGGTAGGTTTTTGATGTGTTCGGCACAACTTGTGGGCCGAAGGGCCTGTTTGTGCTGTAGTGTTCTATGTTCTATGTTCTAAACCGGGATTGAATAAACTCAGATGGAAGCTGAGGGGAAACCTGACAGAGGTCACAAAATTGTGAGATGCTTTTCTCCAAGGGTGGAAATGTTAATACCAAAAGGACAGTAGTACCGAATGCAGGAGGACATATTAAGAGAGATATGTATTTTTCACACGGAGAGTGGCTGATGCCTGGAATGCGCTGCCAGAAGAAGCCATGAAAGCAGGCACATTAGCAACAGTTAAGGGACATCTAGACTGATGTATTAATAGGAGGTAAGAGGGATGTGGACTGAGTAAGCATAGAAGGTTTTATTTTAAAATAGGTCTCCATATCGGCACAGGTTTGGAGGGAGTCGAAAGGCCTGTTCCTGTGCTGTCCATTTTTTTGCCATTTGTTCTTTGAGAGTGTGCATCAGGAAAGACACAACTGGGGTAACAGAGAATTAGATGAATCAGACCACAAAGCTGTGCTCCTGCTACAAGCTTATAAGCAAAAATTAAAGTGGGATAATCCATCAAGTAAAGTCATGGAATGTGTGTCTGAGGAATCAAAAGATCTCCTAGGTGACTGCCTCTCACCAACATTTACAGATGCACCATAGAAAACATTTTTTTTGGTTGTAACACAACTTGCTCTGCCTTAGACCGCAAACAAATGCAAAAATTTGTAAACATAACTCTAGCCATAACACAAACTAGTTTCCCATTATCTATTGACTTTGTCTATATTTCGTGCTGCCTCAGCAAAGCAACCAGAATACTCAAGGAACCCCAGCACTCTGGACGTTCTCTCTTTCACCTTTTACCATCGGGGAAAGGATACAAAGGTTTGAGGTCATGTATCACTGAATCAAGAACAGCTTCTTCCTGCTGCCATCAAACTTTTGAACGAACCTACCTCACATTTAGTTGTTTTTTCTATGCACTCTAGCTATGATGTAACACTACTACTGCAGTTTTTTTTTATTATTTCCTTCTCTATGAACAGTATGCTGTGTCTGTATAGCACACAAGAAATAATTCTTTCCACTCTGTGTGAAGTTACATGACAATAATAAATCAAATCAATTCAAAATCATTGTGAAGCACTTCGAAACGTTATTCATGGTATGAGTCACTTCTAGCCGCCCAGATTGCCTGGCTTCACTGCATTTTGCCTACCATTGCAATCGGTGCACAACAGACACCATCGCTCTGTCTCTGCACTCAATCATGAAACACCCAGATTACAAAAACAACTGTGCTAGACTCCTAATTATTGACGACAGCTCAGCTTCAAAGAACAAAGTGTAAAGTATAGCACAGGAATTGATCCTTCAGCTTTTCTGAACTGCACTGACCATGACACCTACCTAAACTAAAACAACGTACTTACAGATTCCATATTGTTTCTTTCCCATCCTACTCATGTATTTGTCCAGTTGGCCCTTAAATCCCACTATCATACCTGATACCACCAAGTCCCTTGGCAGCCCCTTCCAGACATTCCCCAAGGTCTGTGTAAAAGAAACTTACCTCGTACATCTCCTCTAAACATTTCACCACACCTTAAACCTATGTCCTTTAGTACATTCTTGAATATCATTATTCCTAAGACACTTACCTTCAAACTCTGTTCCCTCTGCGAACGGATCCTGAACTTCCTAACCCACAGGCCACAATCAATAAGGATAGGGAACAATACATCCACAATCATCCTCAATGCCGGTGACCCACAAGGTCCCCTAATATCCTCCTTATACACCTAAGTCTGTGTAGCATATACCCCTCCAATTCGATTTTCAAGTTTGCTGGCAATACCAGTGTAGTGATTCGGATCTAAACAGGAATGAGAGAGAGAATCTGGTGAACTGTTGCGGCAACAATAATCTCTCTCGATGTAAGCAAAACGAAGAAGATAGTCATTGACTTCATGAATTGTAGCGGAGAATCTATCCCTGTCTATATCAATAATGATGAAGTATAAGTGGTTAACAGCTTCTAGTTGTTGTTGTCTATGTACAACAACAATCTGACCCTGGTCCCACCGTGTCAACAAGATCGTTAAAAAGCCCACCAATGCCTCTAAATCTGAGACATCTTGACAAATTTAGAATGTCTGCTATGACTCTCACCAACATTTACAGATGTACTATACGAATAATTATTTCTGGTTGTAGCACAGCTTAATCTGCCTGCTGTCTGCCCAAGGTTTCAAGAAACTGCAAATGAACTTGGATGTAGCCCAATCCATCATGCAACCCAGCCTCCCATCCACTGGCTCTGTCTACAATTCCCGCTGTCTCCGAAAAAACAACCAGCATTATTAAGGACCCATGATCATTGGACATTCTCTTTTCCCCATTCTTCCATCGGGCAAAAAAAAGTCTGAGGTCAAGTACCGAATGTCTTAAGAACAGCTTCTTCCCTGCTGCCATCAGGATTCTAAATGGAACTACCTCACATTAAGTGTACTTTTGTTTACACCCGAACTATAAATGTAATCTAACCTTCTTCACCCACTCCTTTTTTTTTCTCTATATACATGTTTTGTCTGTTTTCCATTCAGGAAACAGTACATTTCACTGCATAATACATCTGGCAGTAATAAATCAAATCAAATAGCCTTTTTCCTAGGATGGAGAAAGCGAGCACGAGGGCACATAGCTTTAAATTAAGGGGTGGTGGCGATAGGAAAATGTCAGAGGTAGGTTCTTTAACCAGAGGGTAGTAAGGGTATGGAATGCCCTGTCTGCGTCAGTTGTAGATGTGCCAAGTTTGGTGGCCTTTAAGAGGCTAGTAGATAAGTTTATGGACGAAAAGGGAGTGGTTTAGATTAGAGGGTCATTGCTTTTTCCTAATTGGTTGGCGCAACATCAACATCTGCGCTGTAATTTTCTATGTTCTAAAAGGAATCAATGTGGCTGAGAGTGTGATGTTTACAGAGAGAGTAATAAGTCGAGGAAGAAGATAAGGCGAGTAAGTGAGATATGCAATTTGAATGAGATAGAGAGGGAGAGATACGGGCTCAAAAGTGAGAGAGAGAGAGACTGATCTGGAGCTTTGCTGCGGGACAAACTTTGATGGGGTGGGAGAGACACAGGAGTGGTCAGATAGAGGGATAGGCTGAGAGATAGAGAAAGCAGAAGTCATGATGTGAAAAGAGCCAAGAGAAGCTGAGGTAAGAGGGAAAAAGATAAATTGTGACAGAAGGAGATGTCACACTTTGAGAGGGTCAGAGATGGAGAGTTTATGAAAGAGGAATGTGAAGAAGTGAATGTAACAGAAGAATATGTGTTAGTGTGTCTGCGCGAGAGAAAATGTTTGATAAAGTGCATGTGAATCCTTGAATACGTGTGTGTGTGTGTCTGTGTGTGTATGTGTGTTTGCACGTCACACACGCGTGTGTGTCTGTGTGTGCATGTGTGTGACAGTTTGTTTGAGAGTGTGTGTGCCTGTGGGTGAGTGTGAGTGAGCGTAAGTGAATGCATATGTCGAAGTGTATTTATGAGATTGTGTATGTGTGTGGGTGTGTATTTGACTGTGTGTTTGTGTAATTGTGCGTGTCTGTGTGTATGTATTAGTTTGTATGAGTGTGTGAGAATTTGTGAGTGTGTATGAGTGTATGTGAGCGTGTGTGAATGTGTATACGTGTGTTTGTGTGCCTGTTTTATGTGACAGAGGTGGCATGTGTATGTGTGTGAGAGTATATGTGAGATTCTGTGTGAGTGTGTGTCAGAGTATGTGTGATTGTGTTAGTGTGTGTGCGTGTATGCATGGATATTTCAGTGCGGAAGAGTGTGTATGAGTGTGTGAGACAGTGTGAGTGTGTTTGAATGTGTGTGCATGTGTGTTTGTGTGAGACTGTATGTATGAGTGTGGAAGTGTTTGTGTGTGCGCTAGTGTACTTCAGTGTGTCAATGTGCGTGAGTGTAGGAGACTGTGCAAGCATGCTTGTGTGTGAGGGTGTGTGAGTATGTATGTGACTGCCTGTGTCAGTGTCTGTTTGAGAATTTGGATGAGTGCCTATGTGTGAGAGAGAGTGTGAGTGTGTGTGTGAGAGGGAGAGGGAGGAAGGAAAATGTTAAGAAAGTACTGGAAGAGCAAAGGTGAAATAGGATATGACAAAGAGGAAGACCTTGGGTATGGGAGTTACAGGTTTGCATAATGAGAAAAGGGCAAGGGGTGAGAAGGGGCAAGGTATGGAGGGAAGGATCAAGATAGGGAGAGATCAATGGGTGGAGGTAAATAATGAGGTGAGCGGCAAGAGATGGGGTGATGGATGGAGTTTTGGTGTGCATGATTTAAGGAGGGATGATTGAGTCGAGGAAGTGAAAGAATTGTTGAGGGAGGAAAAAAAAATGAGGTGAGGGCTGGAGATGGGGCGAGAGACAAAATGGTGGAATGAGGAAAGGTATGACAGTAGGAGCATGAAAGACACGGGTGATGGATGAAGATGAGGGTGATGGAGATATATCATGTGTTATGGAGGAAGAACAGGAAGGGAGAGTACGGGTGAGGGGGAGAAATTAAGTGTGATGGACAGAGAGCAGGGTTGATGGAAGAGATCAGGAGCAAGGAAGGGAGAGTACAGGTGACGGAGATAAATTAAGTGCAATGGACAGAGAGCAGGGGCGATGGAGGGACAGCAGGGACAATGGAGGGAGAGCAGGGACAATGGAGGGAGAGATGGGCAAGGGAGGTAAATTAGGGGCGATGAAGGGAAGGCAGGGATGAGAAGGAGAACAGAGGTGATGTAGGGAGAATGGGAGCGAGGGAGGGAGAACAGAGATGATTGAAGGAGAACAGAGGTCAGGGAGAGCAATGGCGAGGGAGATCGGGGGTGGTGGAAGGAGAGCAGGGATAGGGGAGAGAGCAGGGGCGATGGAGGGAGAGCAGGGGCGATGGAGGGAGAGCAGGGGCGATGGAGGGAGAACAAGAGTGATGGCGAGAGAGCAGGGGTGGTGGAGAGAGAGAAGGGACTGGAGACAGCAGGGGCAATGGAGAGAGACTAGAAATGACTAAGGGAGGCCAGGAGGATGGAGTTAGAGCAGTGGCGAGAGAGGGAGAGCAGGGTGAGGGATGGGGACCAGAGGCGAGCGAGATGAGTAGGGGTGAGGGACGTGGAGCAGGGCGAGGGACAGGGAACAGGGGTGAGGGATGTGAAGCAGGGCCGAGGGAGGGAGAGCAGAGCCGAGGGAGGGAGAGCAGGAGTGATGGAGGGAGTGCAGGGGTGACAGTGGGAGAGCAGGGACAATGGAGGGAGACCTGGAGTGATGGAGGTAGACCTGAGGTGATGGAGACAGAGGAGTGCCAAGGGAGGGACAACAGGGGACAGAGAGTTAGATTCTGGATGAGGGAGGGAATGCAGGGGTGAGGAAGGGAGAGTAGGGATGATGCGGGGGGAGCAATGACAATGGAGGGGGAGCAGGGGCGTGGGAAGGAGAGTACGGGTGAGGGAGAGAGAGCAAGGGCAATGGAGGGGCATCAGTGTCAAGAGAGGGAAAGCAGGGGATAGGAAGTTAGATTAGGGGCGATGGAGGGGCAACAGGGGCGATGGAGAGAGAACAGGGGTGAGGGAGGGGATAAGGCGATGGAGGAGAAACAAGCTGAAGGATGGAAAGATGGTGCTAGCAAGGGAGGAAAGCTGGGTTGAAGAGGTGAGAGAAATGGAGGGAGGGAACTATGTTTTGAGGGGCAGATGATCGAGGACACAGTGACATCTGCAGAGACGAGATGAAGGAGGAAGAGACAGAGTGAATGAAAGAAACAAGGTGCGATTGAAGGAGAAACGGATTGACTGAACATAGAACATTAAAGCACAGAACAGGCCCTTCGGCCTTCGATGTTGCGCCGACCAATATAAAAAGTAATGACCCTCCAAACTAAACCATTCCCTTCTCTTCCATATACTTATCAACTAACCTCTTAAACGCCACCAAACTTGGCGCAATCCACAACTGCCACAACAGGGCATTCCACTCCTGAACCACCCTTTGGGTGAAGAAACTGCCTCTGATATCCGTCCTATAGATATCACCCCTTCATTTAAAGCTGTGTCCCCTCGTGCTAGCTTTCTCCACCCTAGGAAAAAGGTTATCACTGTCCACCCTATCTAAACCTCTAATCATCTTATATGTTTATAGAACGTTACAGCACAGAACAGGCCCTTCGGCCTTCGATGTTGTGCCGACCAAAATAAAAAGCAATGCCCCTCCAAACTAAACCATTCCCTTCTCTTCCATATACGTATCAATTAACCTCTTAAACGCCACCAAACTTGGCGCATCTACAACAGCTGCAGGCAGGGCATTCCATTCCCTAATCACTCTTTGAGTAAAGACCCTACCTCTGATATCCGTCCTATAACTCATACCCCTTAATTTAAAGCTGTGTCCCCTCGTGCTAGCTTTCTCCATCCTAGGAAAAAGGCTATCACTGTCCACCCTATCTAAACCTCTAATCATCTTATATGTTTCGATCAGGTCCCCTCTTAGCCTTCTCCTTTCTAACGAAAACAACCTCAAATCCCTCAGCCTCTCCTCATAAGACCTGCCCTCCATACCAGGCAACATCCTGGTAAACCTCCTCTGTACCCTCTCCAATGCCTCCACCTCTTTCTTATAATGTGGGGACCAGAACTGCACACAATACTCCAAGTGCAGCTGCACTAGAGTTTTGTACAGTTGCAACATGATGCTGCGGCTCCTAAATTCAATCCCCCTACCAATAAAAGCTAAGACTCCATATGCCTTCTTAACAACCTTCTCGACTTGACTGCCTACTGTCAGGGATCTATGCACATACACACCAAGATCCCTCTGTTCATCAAGACCACTAAGAATCCTACCATTAGCCCTATACTCTACACATTTATTATTTCTGCCATAGTGCATTACCTCACACTTTTCCACATTAAACTCCATTTGCCACCTCTCGGCACAGCTCTGCAACTTGTCCAAGTCCCTCTGCAAACTATAACACCCCTCTTCACTATCTACCACTCCACCGACTTTAGTGTCAACTGCAAATTTACTAATCCATCCTTCAATACCCTCATCCAGATCATTTATAAAAATTACAGACAGCAGGGGCCCCAAAACAGACCCCTGGGGTACACCACTTGTCACGGAACTCCACGATGAATATCTCCCATCAACCACCACCCTCTGTCTTCTATCTGCGAGCCAAATCCTAATCCAATTAGCTAAATCATTCACTATCCCATACATCTGCATTTTCTGCAGAAGTCTTCCATGGGCCACCTTATCAAACGCCTTACTAAAGACCATATATACCACATCAACAGCCTTACCCCCATCCACCTCTCTGGTCACTTTTTCAAAAAACTCAATGAGGTTAGTAAGGCACGACCTACCCTTCACAAAACCATGCTGACTATCCCCAATCAATTCATTTCTCTCTAAATAACTATAAATCCTATCCCTAAAAATTCTCTCCAATACTTTGCCCACAACAGAAGTAAGACTCAGTGGCCTATAATTCCCTGGAAGGTCTCTCTTCCCCTTCTTGAACAATGGGACCGCATTCGCTATCCTCCAGTCCTCCAGAACCACACCCGTAACCAATGACGACCTGAAGATCAGAGCCAGAGGCTCTGCAATCGCCTCTCTTGCCTCCCAGAGAATCTTAGGGTAAATCTCGTCCGGCCCAAGGGACTTATCCAACTTCAAACCCTCAAGAGTATCTAGCACATCCTCCCTATCTACTTCAATACTTTCCAGTTTGCAACCCTGTACCTCTGTGTTCTCCATAACTACATTTACATCACCCTGCTTGAATACCGAAGAGAAATATTTATTCAGTGCCTCTCCAATCTCTTCAGGCTCCACGCACAACTTCCCACTGCTGTCTATGACTGGCCCTAATCTTGTCCTAACCAATCTTCTATTCTTAACATATTTAAAGAAAGCTTTAGGATTCTCCTTAATCCTATCAGCCAAAGTCTTCTCGTGTCCCCTCTTAGCTCTCATCAATTCACTCTTTAGCTCCCTCCTGGCTAATCTATAGCTATCCATTGCACTAACCGAGCCTTCAAGCCTCATCCTGACATAAGCCTCCTTTTTCCTTTTAACCAGCGAATCAACTTTTTTTGTACACCAAGGTTCTCTTACTCGACCATTTCCTCCTTGCCTGACAGGGACATACTTATCAAGGACTCGCAGCAGCTGCTCCTTGAATGAGCTCCACATTCCAGATGTTCCCAGTCCCTGTAGTTTCCTAGTCCAATCTATGCACCCTAATTCTCTCCTGATGGCCTCATAATTACCCTTCCCCCAGCTATAACTACTGCCCCCAGCTTCATGCCTATCCCTATCCATCACTAAGGTGATCGTAACCGAATTGTGGTCACAATTGACTGAGGTAGAGAAGTTTCAATCAAGGACAGATGGTACACGGAGGGAGAGACGAGGTGAGGGAGTCAGAAACTGGGTGAGGGATAGTACAGTGTACCTCATTATATGTTTTTTTTTTAAGGAAAGGATAGATACATTTTTGAACAGTAAAGTAATTAAGGGTTATGGTGAATGAGAGGGTAAGTGGAGTTGAATCCGCAAAAAAGGTCAGTTATGATCTTATTGAATGGCGGAGCAGGCTCGAACGGCCAGATGGCAAACTCTTGCTCTTAGTTCTTCTGATTTTTTTCTGTTTACTCCGGGCTTCAATTTTATTCATAACACAGGGCTTCCTATTACAGAGATCGGCTGTTTACTGAGGTCATCTTAGTGCTTTAAATAAATGAACATGTAAATAATTATGGGAGAGCTAAGCATGTGAGTGTGTGTGTGTACACGCGAGCATGTGTGTGTGTTTATGTGTGCGCATGCACGTGCAAAATTGTGTGTACACGTTTGTATGCATTGATTCCTGTTCTTCTGTCAGCACTCTGACGGTGCGTCATTCTCTCAGCACTAAACCTCTAACAGTGCAGCACTCCCTCAGCACTAACACTCTGACGGTGCGGCATCCCTCAGTGTTGATCCCCTGACAGTGAGGCACTCCCTCAGCACTGATCCACTAACAGTGCGCCTTCAGCAGTGCATCAGTGTTAATCTCAAGTGTTCAAGTCTCTGGAACTTTCCTAGTAAATTATCACTGCCAGGTAGACACATTGTGAAGAGCAAGGGCAAGAGCCAGAACCAGAGCCAGAAAAAAGGATTAAAACCTTACTGGAATTCGGGAAAATTCAATACAGTAAGTGCTTTCTCGACTCTGTTGGTGAAGCAGTTGATGTAATCCAGGCCTGTGTTAACTTCTTCAGGCAAGATGCTCTCCCTGTCTCTTTCTGGAAGCTAGTACCGAGTTCCCTGTTCACTGAGTTCACCAACTCCCTCAAGCATAGTCTCATGTGTAGGCTCATAAACGAACGTTCACGTACACAATTTCACTGAGAATCTCTTCCTCTCTCTCACTTTCACACACACACACACCCACACACACACACACACACACAAGAGAATACGCAAACATACACACACTCAAAGAACAAAGAATGTACAGTGCAGCACAGGAACAGGCTGGACTTTAAGCCTGTGCCGATCATGTTTATCTGTCTAGACCAGCCGCCTTTTTCCCTCCATTGCCCGTTTCTTCATACGCCTATCAAATAACAAAGAACAACACAGCACAGGAAACGGGCCCTTCGGCCCAACGAGCCCACGCCACCATTTTAAGAGCGTGAGTTCTCACTTCCATCTATGACCCTTTTCTATGTTTATGAAAGTCCACATTGGAAACCAGATTGGGCAGACAATTTAGGGGCAATTTGTTTCACCAATCAGTCTAAAAGCACATCTTTGGGGTGTAGGAGGAAACCGGAGTACCTGGAGAAAACCCACGCAACCACAGGGAGAAGGTGCAAACCCACAATACTGGCCCAGATCCATGTTTCTGCACAGCAAACAGTGATAATCACCAGTTGTCCATCAACTGGTCCAGTTTAAGCATACACTAATGATGTGAAGCAATAGGCTACTTTCAAAATCCAAGAGCAGTCCTCGCACGACCCATCGCGTGTATGCCCCTTGTTGGACAACAAGGTGCACCGAAGCACTGTGGAATAAAAGAGAAATACGTCAATACCATTCACAACTTATGCAATTCTCAGGAACATCTGAAGGCTCATGATCCCTATTTAAATCAGCCTTCTATATCTGATTTGTGTGCACGTTATGTCCGTGTGTGTGCACGCATGTGTATGTGTGTCAGCAAATGTATAAAAACGTGCATTCATGCGAGAATGTATACACACAAACACACAAATGTGTTTACATGTGATGAAGATTGCCAGAAAATACAACGATATTGATAGGCTGGAAAATTGGGTGGGGAAATGGCAGATGAAATTTAATCCAGACAAATGCGAGGTGGTGCATTTTGGTCGATCTAATTCAGGTGGGAGCTGAAAAATAAATGATAGAACATAGATAGGCTGGTAGATTGGGCAGATAAATGGCAGATGGAATTTAATCCTGATAAATGCAAGGTGATGCATGTTGGGAGAAATAATGTAGTGGGGAGTTATATGATAAAGGGTAGACCTATTAAGAGTATAGAAACAGAGGGATCTGGAGGTGCAAGTGCACAAATCTTTGAAGGTGGCAGTACAGGTGGAGAAGGTTGTGAAGAAAGCATATGGTATGCGAGCCTTTATAGGAAGGGGTATAGAGTACAAGAGCTAGCATTTAATGTTGCATTTGCACAAAACGTTGGTTAGACCTCATTTGGAGTATTGCGTCCAGTTCTGGTCACCTTACTACTGGAAGGACGTGGAGACCCTGAAGAGACTGCAGAGGAGGTTTACCAGGATACTGCCTGGTATGGAAGGTCCCTATAGGGATATCCCTATATCCCACTATTGCCCGTTTGTTCATACGCCTATCAAATAACAAAGAACAACACAGCACAGGAAGCAGGCCCTTCAGCCCAACGAGCCCGCACCACCATTTTAACAGCGTGAGTTCTCACTTCCACCTATGACCCTTTTCTATGTTTATGAAAGTCCACATTGGAAACCAGATTGGGGAGACAATTTAGGGGCAATTTGTTTCACCAATCAGTCTAAAAGCACATCTTTGGGGTGCAGGAGGAAACCGGAGTACACAGAGACTACCCATGCAAGCAGAATAGAACCTCGTGTCGTGTCAACAGGAATTGAATGATAGGATATTTTAGAGAGAATTTAGGACAAGCTAATCAAGGGAAGATTCCTCCCTGGATTAGTAATTTATAATTAGATTATCTAAATTGCGGACAAAGAAATCCTAATGCGACCTGACACAGTTTTGATGATTTGTCAAGGTTTGGTTTGAGAATAATTTGGTGGAATGTTCCATAAGGATTAATAATACGGATTCTAATGCAAAGTATTAGAGATTCAGAACATTGGTATAATTATGGACGGTATATGGATCTGTTATAGAACATAGAACGTTACAGCACAGAACAGGCCCTTCGGCCTTCGATGTTGCACCGACTAATTATGAAAAAGCAGTGACCCTCGAACCTAGCCATTCCCTTTCCATCCATAAATTTATCTACTAACCTCTTAATCGCCACCAAACTTGGCGCATCTACAACTGACGCAGGCAAGGCATTCCACACCCTTACCAGCCTCTGGGTAAAGAACTTACCTCTGACATCTGTCCTAAAACCACCACCTCTTAATTTAAAGCTATGTCCTCTCGTGCTAGCTTTCTCCATCCTAGGAAAAAGGCTATCACCGTCCACCCTATCTAAACCTCTAATCATCTTATATGTTTCAATAAGGTCTCCTCTTAGCCGCCTTCTTTCTAACAAAAACAACCTCAAATCCCTCAGCCTCTTTTCATAAGACCTGCCCTCCATACCAGGCAACATCCTGGTAATATCATATGATATGACTTACATTATGTTGCAGTATGAGAGGGGAAATTTGGTGGTATTACTTTAAGGCAATGCCAACAATCAGGAAGTGTAATTGTTTGTCCAAATCCCAATACGTTCAAACAAAGAAGCTTCTTGTGGGTTTAAAGTTGATGAAAATCTAAATTGTGTTATGGATGTTAAGAATCTGGGTAGAGGCATCACTAAACTAGCTTATAAAGGAAAGGGTAAATATTGCAAGACCATTCCCATTGAACCATTATCAGTCTGGAGCTCTAACTAATAATATCACTTCAACACTCCACATAAACCAGCAAGAACAAGCTAGATTGAATTGCTTCAAATACACCATGAACAAGAATCAATACTTACTAATGGATGAACTTTTGATTCTTTGGATGATTTTGAACAATGTAACTTTTTTTGCAACTTTATTCCAATCCAAACAAGTCAAATGAAAGCTAATTCAGAGTTCCCACAAGTTGGGACATTCCCGATCCAAGCTGACAAAACAGGGCTCTCACCATCTGTCCTGGGCTTGATCCAAACTGATTGGAATAGGTATAGCTCCACCTCCAAGGCTTGATCTAATTTGCATCTTAGCCAAAAGGTCAAAATGCTGGATTTTTCTCCCTCACTCCGTCTATTTGTTTCTATATAACATCTTGTAATGCATGTAAATCCCCATTTCTCAGCCAGTCAACACATGGAAAACATATAACAAGAAGCAGCAAAGGTCATTTGGCCCTTCAAGCCTGCTCCACCATTCATTTTAATCACGGTAGGTTATGAAATTTAATATCATTATCACCTTTACCCCCAAATCTCTTGACCTCTTTAGCCCCAAGATTATGTCTATTTTTTTCTTGAACAAGGCAAAGTTTTCGCCTCAACCATTCTGTGGTAGAAAATTCCACCAATCCACACATCTCTGCAGGAAGACATTTCTACTGCTGTGGGAATAATTTAATGGACAGTGATGGAAATTTGTTCAATAACGAAGGTACTTTGCAATTGAATCGGTTGATTTGACAGTGCAGAACAAGTCTGCATTCTATCACTCATTAGAATAGTTCAAATGACGTTTAATTTAAAATGCCCCCCTTGCACACTCAGAAGAAATGCTTGAATCAGAGTAAAAACATTTTAGAGTCAACTGTTCAATGGGGTAATGCAGAATAGTATGTACTCTATAAACAGTTCCTGCTCCTGCCATGTTTCAAAGGGCAGTGTCGAGATGACGTGTATCTGTACTGAACTGTGGTTCACCCATATTGGCAGGGTGTTGTGGCACTGCACAGGGAGCTCAGAACTGTATATAATGTTGTACTACATTTGCACTGGAGTTCCTAGTGTAGGGGGACATTTTCTGCCTAACCCCATGTGCTGTATCTGATGTGAAGTTTATTGATTGTAGAGGAACTTTTTCTGTGTCTCACAGCTGGTGCTGCATCTGTACTCAAGGTATTTGATGGGACAGTATGGAGGGAGATTTCCTGTGCGTCTCAGATTGTACTGCATTTACATTACTGGTATTTGACGGGACAGTGTAGAGGATATTTCCTGTGTGTATCAGATTGTGTTGTATTTACAATCAGGATATTTGATAGAAAATGTAGAAGGAGATTTCCTGTCTGTCTCAGACTGTGCTACACCTACAATCAAGGTGTTTGATTGGACAGTGTTGAGGCAGCATAATCTTGTAAAAGATAAATGGGTATAAGCTTGTGGGTATTTTATAGATACGTGACTAATTCTCTGTATTTTGAACTTATACTTTACCAGCTCCCTATTTCAGGGTGTACAGTGTGTGTAGATGGGGTTCTGGTGTGTGGGAAATACTCTGACATGGTAATAAAATTGATTTTGGTGTGCAATGGTGCAGATAGAATTTGTTCTGTATATAACGGCGTTCTTCCTGCCCTCCACACTTTGTACAGTATACTGAAGAAATACCGTATTACCCTGTGCGCTGTGCTGAGTTATTACCGTGTGACCGTGCATGTGGTACTGAGTTATTACTGTATTACCCCGTGTGCTGTACTGAGTTGTTACCATATTACCCCGTGTGTGGTACTGAGTTGTTGCCGTATTAGAACATAGAACTTAGAAAAGCTACCGCATAATCAGGCCCTTCGGCCCACGAATTGTGTCTATCATATTGCTGCTTACGAGGCTTCCCTATAACTCTCAATCCTATTAAGTCCCATGTACTCATCCAGAAGTCTCTTAAAAGACCCCAGTGAGTTTGCTTCAACAACCTCCGACGGCAGTCGCTTCCATTCACTCACCACCCTCTGAGTGAAAAACCTACCCCTTACATCTCCTTTGTATTTGCTTCCCAGCACCTTAAATCTGTGTCGTCTCGTATTGACCATTTCCGCTCGGGGAAATAGTCTCTGAGAGTCCACCCTATCTATTCCTCTCAACATTTTATAAACCTCAGAGGAGAAACCTCAGATACAGAGGAGATTTACAAGGATGTTGCCTGATTGCTATCAAATCCAACCACAAAACATATATCTTGCCATAGGCAGTTCACTGAAGGGACTGCAGGTTGACAGACCATTTTGCGATGGTTAAAAGCAAGATGAATTGCAAAATGTAACATCGTGAGTGATCTCTAAAGTGCCAACTTCCTGTCAGCATGCCTTATGAGGATAGGTTGAGGGAACTCAGTCTTTTCTTTTTGGAGAGACAAAGGTTAAGAGCTGACCTGATAGAAGTGTATAAGATTTTGAGAGGTATAGATCGGAGGGATTCTCAGAGGTATTTTTTTTTCCCCAGGGTTGAAATGGTTGCTACAAGAGGATACAGGTTTAAGGTGCTAGGGAGTAGGTACAGAGGAGATGTCAGAGGTACGTTTTTCCACTCAGAGGGTGATAGGTGAGTGGAATTGGCTGCCGTCAGTGGTGGTGGAGGCAGATTCAATAGGGTCATAAGAACATAAGAAATAGGAGCAGGAGTAGGCCATCCAGCCCCTCGAGCCTGTCCCGCCATACAATAAGATCATGCCTGATCTGTAGTCGTTCAGTACCACTTTCCCGCTTTCTCCCCATAACCCTTAAATTCCCTTGTCAATCAAAAACCTATCCACTCTTGACTTGAACATATTCAGTGAGGAAGCCTCCACCACCTCATCGGGCAAAGAATTCCAAAGATTCACCACCCTTTGTGTGAAGAAACTCCACCGCAACTCTGATCTGAACCACCTCCCCCCCTCCACCCCCCTACCGTAATGTGGAGGCTGTGCCCTCTAGTCCTGCTATCTTTGCAAAGTGGGAATTGTCTCTCAACTCTACCCTATCCATTCCCTTCATTATCTTATACATCTCTATAAGATCCCCTCTCAGCCTTCTAAACTCCGAAGACTACAAACCTAGCCTGTTCAGTCTCTCCTCATAATCCAACGCCCTCATACCCACCATCAGTCTAGTAAACCTTCTCTGCACCCCCTCCAAAGCCAATATATACTTTCTCGAATGTAGCAACCAAAACTGCACACAGTACTCCAGCTGTGATCTTACCAGTACCCTATACAGCTGCAACAGTATATTCCTACATTCTATCCCCCTAGCTATAAAAGCCAACATTGCGTTTGCCTTCTTACAATCACCTGCTGCACCTGCAGGTCTCTCTGCACCATCGCATGCTGCAGCTTTTCGCCATTTAAATAGTAATCTATGCTATCATTATTCCTACCAAAGTGGATAACCTCAGTCTGCCAGGTCCTCGCCCACTCACTCAACCTATCCACATCCTCTGCAGACTTTCCACACTGTCCTCGCAATTTGCTTTTCCGCTCATCTTGGTGTCATCAGCAAATTTCATCTCCCTGCACTCAGCCCCTTCCTCCAGATCATCTATGTAAATGGTAAATAGTTGAGGCCTCAGCACTGAACCCCTGGGGCATTCTACGTCACCAGCTGCCAGTCAGAATAGAACCCATTAATACCCACCCTCTGCTTCCTGCGAGACAACCAATCTTCTGTCCAGTCTAACACACTACCCCCGACTCCCTGCACCGTCTTTGAAGAGACTTTTGAATAAGTACACAGGACTTAGGAAGATAGAGGGTTATAGGTAAGCCGAGTAGATAGGGACAGGTTTAGCACAATGTGTTTGGGGCCAAAGAGCCTTGTCATGCTGTAGTTTTTTCGATGTCCAATGGATCTGATATGTTATGTCCTACTTTACATTGCAGAAAGAGAGGAGAAAATCGGTGGTATTCCTTTAAAGGAATGCCAACAATCAGGTAGCATAATTGTCCAGATCCCAAAATGTTCAAACGAATCAGCTTTTTGGGGGTTTAAAGTTGATGAAGATCTAAATTGTGTTATGGAAGTTAATAATCTGGACAGAGGCATCACTAAAGCAGCTAATAAAGGATAGGGTGAATATTGCAGGACCATTCCCATTGAACCATTATCAGTCTGGAGCTCTAATTTATAATATCACCCCCATACTCCACATAAACCAGCAAGAACATGCTAGATTGAATTGTTTCAAATACACCATGAACATGAGTCGATATTTACTAATAGATGAATTTTAGGTAATGATTTTGAGCAATATAACACTAAACAATCGAACATTGCAATCAGCCTAATAGATGAACATCTGCAGCACAGTGCTGTTAATCACATTTACATTCAATTGAAACAACTGCTGAGACTATTGATGAGACCATAAAGGAAAATGGGTTGCGGGATGATTTCTGGAACCAGTATTCTAATTTATAACACCATCCCAGGATTGCTGAGACACTTTCTCTATTTAATTTCTTACCCTCATTCACAAATTCCGCCTTCCCGCCACTTAGAAATCGTCAAGCAGCAGTGCGCCTGCGCGCAGTGGGAAGCAGGCCCGCGAAGGCGCACGTGGTGCTGGGGCTGCGGGTTTCCCGCTCGCGTATTGGTCAAAATGCGATGACGTTTAGTGGGCAGACAGTGAGGTCAGACCCCTCGCTCCAGCCGCGAGGAGAAAACGTTAACGGTCGCGCCACGAGAGCGCGAGTCGCTGCCGCGTCACTCAGTGGGCGGGACCGAAGTGCAATCTCACTTTTCATTGGCGTATGATGCTGTCAGTCAGATGAAGGTAGCCAACAGAAACTTCCCAGCAGAATGACTGACAGCCAGTCCATCCACCCAGGCAGATTGTGATGAAGCAGCAGCTTGCTGAGGGTTCAGCCTCATCGGGGGACATTCTCAGTCAGCAAAAAGCGGCAAGGGCAAGATTCACATCATCCCACTTTCTCTTCCAGTTGGGCAGCACCACAAACGGCTTCTTGTTATTTCTTTCATTGGCAGCACCACCGAGTGCACTTGGTGCTCCTGTTCCAATAACTGTCCTCTTAATGATGGGGAGATGAGGCTCTCAGAGCCCGGCATAAACATCCAGCAAACACCCACAGCTCCCAGCTTCCCCTATCTCCAATAAGAGAGCCCTCTATCTCGCCCTAATTCTCATTCCCTCGCTGAGTTTCTCCGCTTCTCACAACTTTTCGTACTCAGTCACCACGAAACTTCCTCCTTACTGCTTCTCTCCATCCTTCACATCTCACTATCTCTCCCTCACTCTGTTTTTTTCTTATTTGCCCCTTCTTTCCCTCCCTCATTCTGTCTCATCTCTCTCCCTGTCCGTCTATCCCTCACTCTTTCATTTTCCACCTCTCTGGGACTTAAAGGAGGAGTTAATTCACCCTTTCTGGGGGATCTAAAGGAGGAGGAATATATAGCTTTCAGCAGTTTGTGGGACCTTGCTTTGTTTGCACACAACCGTGTGTGGCTTCCTATATAGAACATAGAACATAGAACATTACAGCACAGAACAGGCCCTTCGGCCCTCGATGTTGCGCCGACCAATATAAAAAGCAATGCCCCTCCAAACTAAACCATTCTCTTCTCTTCCATATACTTATCAACTAAGCTCTTAAACGCCACCAAACTTGGCGCATCTACAACTGCTGCAGGCAGGGCATTCCACTCGCGAACCACCCTTTGGGTAAAGAACATGACAACATGACAACAATATTGCAAAAAAAGATGAGTGGAAAATTGTGTGACAGAGAGAGAGAAAATGAGGGGGAAATTTGAAATAGCTGTAGATGGTGGGTTAGACTTGGGAGTCTGATTGTGACTTGGGAGCCTTAAATGGGATATAGTTTTTTTTTAAAAAGAGTCTGAGGGCCTCAGGAGGGAAACTTTTATTGTTTGAACCCCGCCTCCCCATTCTCTGTATACACATTATTTTCAAAGTAAAACAATCACTCCATAATGCAAACATCATCTTGTGGGAATTTGCTGTGGAGTTGGTTTCAAAAATATTAGTTAAGTTTTAAAAGGAAGCTTCACCTTTTCAGAGGATTGAAGGGACATCTTCAGACTTGGGGCAAAGCAGACACTGTGTGGTAGTTGTGGGTTTTTTGTCGGTGCAGTGTGGGAATAGACTTACAGCAGGTATGAGGGTGGTGACAGGGAAAGATTTTATCTCATCTGAATAGGTTTATAGTGCAGCTACTATCGGATCTTGCTGTGAACTCACTGGCCTGGGGCTTTTTCCTGCCTTGTAACAACAACCACATTGGGCGGATGAAATTCAGAACCCCTGGGTTTGGAGAATTTGGAGGGTTTCTGGTGGTGGGCAGTGTGCGGGTTCAATGTCTATCTCTGTCACTCCAGATTTCTCTCCCTCTCTCCATCTATTTGTTTCTTTATAACATCTTGTAATGCCTGTAAAACCACATTGCACCGCCAGTCAACGTTTGTGTAGAACACAAATAACTAGAAGCAGCAATAGGACATTTGGTCCTTCAAGCTTTCTCTGCCATCCATTTTGACCATGGCAGGTCATGAAATTCAATGTCCTGATCACCTTTTCCCCCAGATCTTTTCATCTCTTTAGCCCCAAGAGATATGTCTATTTTTTTCACGAACAAGACAAAGTTTGGCCTCAATCATTCTGTTATAGTGAATTCCACCGATCCACGACTCTCTGCATGAAGACATTTCTTCTGCCCTGGGACAATTTAATGGGCAGTGATGGAAATGTGTTCAATAACGAAGGTACTTTGCAATTAAATCGGATAGGTTGATTTGACAGTGCAGAACAAGTTTGCATTCTACCACTCATTAGAATAGTTCAAGTGATGTTTAATTTAAAATGCCCCCATTGCACACTCAGAAGAAAGGTTTGAATCAAAGTAAAAACATTTTGGAGTGAACTATTCAGCGGGGTAATGCAGAATAGTGCGTACTCTATTAACAATCCCTGCTCTGGCGATGTTTCAAGGATTTATTTGATAGTAAATTTGCGAGCTTTCGACACTCTGTGTCTTTGTCAGGCAAATGCAGTGTTCTGGTCTGCAATAGCACACATGTCAACACAGTCACAGATTGCTGATTAGAATGTAAATCTTTACATCTAACCTGCTATTCAAGTGTTAAAATGGCTAACAATGTGTGTGAAGGTAATCCAGAGCATTGGTTAGAAAATTGTGTATTTTCTCCAGACAGCACAGTGAGTGAGGTTTTTTGCTAACCCAGGCAAGTTACGGTGGTTACACATAGTGTGTCATTAAGCCAAGATCCCTATTAACACCTTCCTCATGCATGCAGAACTTGGCTATCAGTCTCTGCTCAGTAACTCTGCGCTGTCGTGTGTCAGGAAGGCCCCCTTGAAGAACATTTACCCTCAGGTCGCAGGCCGAATGCCCATGTCTGCTGAAGTGTGCGCTCACAGGAAGGGAACTGTTTTGCCTGGTGATTGTTGAGCGATGCTCATTCATCCACTGTCGTAGTGTCTGCATGGTCTCCCCAGTGTACCATGCTTCGGGACATCCTTTCTTTGCAACGTATTAGGTAGACAACGTTGGCCGAGTTGCAAGAGTATGTACCTTGTACCTGGTGAATGGTATCCTCCAAGCACAAAGCAAGGCTATCTGTGCTCTCAAGACCAACCGCAACGTTGTCATCAAACCAGCAGACAAAGGAGGCACACCGTCATACTGAACAGAACGGACTACTGTGAAGAAGTGTACCGACAACTAAACAATGTGAAACACTACAGGCAGTTACCAGCAGATCCGACCAAAGAACACACTCGTCAACTCAGCACTCTGATCAAATCTTTTGATCCAGACCTTCAGAACACTCTCCGTGCTCTCATTCCACGTACTCCCCGCATTGGAGATCTCTACTGCCTCCCAAAGATACACAAGGCAAACATACCCAGCCGTCCCATTGTATCGGGCAATGGGACCCTGTGTGAGAACCTCTCCAGCTATATCGAGGGCATCCTGAAACCCATTGTACAAAGAGCCCCCAGCTTTTGTCTTGACACTGCGGACTTCCTACAGAAACTCAGCACACATGGAGCAGTTGAACCAGGGACACTCCTTGTCACAATGGATGTCTCGGCGCTCTTCACCAACATCCCCCACAACGATGGTATTGCTGCAACTGCCTCAGTACTCAATGCCAACAACTGCCAGTTTCCAGATGCAATTTTACAACTCATCCGCTTCATTTTGGACCACAATGTCTTCACCTTCAACAATCAGATTTTCATCCAGACACACGGAACAGCCATGGGGACCAAATTCGCACCTCAGTATGCCAACATCTTCATGCACAGGTTCGAAGAAGACTTCTTCACCACACGAGATCTTCAACCAAGGTTATATACTAGATACATTGATGACATCTTTTTCCTTTGGACTTATAGTGAACAATCATTGAAACAACTGTATGATGATATCAACAAGTTCCATCCCACCATCAGACTCACCATGCACTATTCTCCAGAATCAGTTGCATTCTTGGACACAAGCATCTCCATCAAGGACGGTCACCTCAGCACCTCACTGTACCGCAAACTGACAGACAACCTCACAATGCTCCACTTCTCCACCTTACACCCTAGACACGTTAAAGAAGCCATTCCCTATGGACAAGCCCTCCGTATACACAGAATTTGATCAGACGAGGAGGATCGTGACAGACACCTCCAGACGCTGAAGGTTGCCCTTGTGAGAACAGGATATGGTACTGGACTCATCGATCGACAGTTCCGACGTCCCACAGCGATAAACCACACTGACCTCCTCAGAAGACGAACACGACACGGTGGACAGAGTACCCTTTGTTGTCTAGTACTCCCTCGGAGCAGAGAAGCTACGACCTCTTTTCCGGAGTCTTCAACATATCATTGATGACGATGAACATCTCGCTAGGGCCATTGCCACCGCCCCCCCCTCCACTTCTTGCTTTCAGACAACCGCACAACCTCAAACAGATCATTGTTCCCAGCAAACTACCCAACCATCAGGAGAACAGTGACCACAATACCACACAACCCTGCCACAGCAACCTCTGCAAGACATGCAGATCATAGACATGGACGACATCATCAAACGTGAGGATGCCATTCACCAGGTACACGGTACATACTCTTGCAAATCGGCCAACGTTGTCTACCTAATACGTTGCAAGAAAGGATGTCCCGAAGCATGGTACATTGGGGAGACCATGCAGACATTACAACAGCGGATGAATGAGCATCGCTCAACAATCACCAGGCAAAACAGTTCCCTTCCTGTGGACGAACACTTCAGCAAGCATGGGCATTCGGCCTCCGACCTGCGGGTAAATGTTCTTCAAGGGGGCCTTCGTGACACATGACAGCGCAGATTCGCTGAGCAGAGACTGATAGCCAAGTTCTGCACACATGAGGAAGGTCTTAATAGAGATCTTGGCTTCATGACACACTATTTGTAACCCCCGTAACTTGCCTGGGTTAGCAAAAAACCTCACTTACTGTGCTGTCTGGAGAAAATACACAATTCTCTAACCAATGCTCAGGATTCGTTTCACACACATCGTTAGCCACTTTAACACTCGAATAGCAGGTTAGATGTAATTATGCACATTCTAATCAGCACTCTGTGACTGTCTGTGTTGATATGTGTACTATTGCAGACCAGAACACTGCATTTGCCTGACAAAGACACAGAGTGTTGAAACCTCGCAAATTTACTATCAAATAAATCGGCTGGATTTAGATTGGTGTTGCTAAATTCTTACTGAGTTCTTCCTACCCCAGTCCAACGCTGGCATCTCTACATCACGATGTTTCAAGGGGCAGTGTTGAGTTGAGGTGTATCTGTACTGAACTGTGGTTCACCCATACTGGGAGGGTTTTGTGGCACTGCACAGGGAGCTCAGAACTGTATACAATGTTGTGTTCAATTTTCACTGGAGTGTTAAGTGTAGGGGGACATGTTCTGCCTATCTCACTGTGTGCTGTATCTGATGTGAAGTTTATTGATTGTAGAGCACCTTTTTCTGTATATCACATCTGGTGCTGCATCTGTACTCAAGGTATTTGATGAGACAGTATGGAGGAAGATTTCCTGTGCATCTCAGACTGTGCTGCATTTACATTACTGGCATTTGACAGGGCAGCGTAGAAGATATTTCCTGTGTGTATCAGATGTGCTGCAGCTAAAATCAGGGTGTTTGATGGGACAGTATATAGGGATATTTCCTGTATGTATCAGACTGTGCTGCATCTACAATCACGATGTTTGATGAGACAGTGTAGAGGCAGCATAACCTTGTAAAAAGTTAGATGGGTATAAGCTTGTGGGTATTTGATGGACCCATGACTAATCCTCTCTATTTTGAACCTATATTTTACCAGCTTCTCATTCCAGGCTGTACAGTTTGAAATGTGTGCAGGTGGGGTTCTGATGTGTGGGAAATACTCTGACACAGTAATAACTGAGTGTGGTGTGCAATGGTGCAGATGGAATTTGTTCTGTGTATAACAGGGCTCCTCCTGCCCTCCACACTCTCTACAGTATTCTGAAGAGACACCGTATTACCCTGTGGTGAGTTATTACCGTACTATCCTGTGTGCTACACTGAGTTATCACCGTACGACCTTGCATGTGGTACTGAGCTAATACCATATTAGAACATAGAACTTATATAAACTACAGTACAAACAGGCCGTTCGGCCCACAAGTTGTACCAATCATATCGCTATCTATTAGGCTTACATATAACTCTCAATCCTATTAAGTCCCATGTATTCATCCAGAAGTTTCTTAAATGACTGCGGTCAAATTTTTGAGATTTTCTCATAATTGAGATTAAATGAGTGTGTTGATTTGAGAGAGTGAGGGTGTTGAGGTTGAAGAGACAGCCTTGCACCTAACCCCTGTTGCAAACACCTTGGGAGTGAGAGGGGTACAAATATATTGTGGTACAAAGCCATATTCTCCCTCTCTCACCACAATGCTCCCCTTCACATTAACACACCCCTCTCATCTCAACACGCCTCTCCCATCCCCTTTTCACCTCAAAAAATCCCCCACTCTTGACACCACCCCACGAACCTCAACACCAACCCTCTCACAAATCAACGCTCATTCATCTCATCTCAATACTTTCCTCTACAGATCAAGACTCCCATCTCAACAAAATGCACGTCTTCTCACATCAACACTCCTCCGTCCCAAGTCAAAACTCGCCCTTCACCTCAATACTACCCCTCTCACTTTCACACTGTTCATTACAACACAACTATCCCCAGCCCCCGCATCTGGCTGTAACTGCAACCCATCTCTTACAAGCTGCACACATTTCCTTCAACCAGAGAATGCTGGTTTAAAGTGTTTGGAGACAGAAGCAACATGTGGAAGTGCTTGTTATTGGTGAGTGGGCAGCATCTGGAATTTAGTGCTTGACCATGAGGTAGAAGTGAAATCTATCATGGACTTCAAAAGGAAATTGAATTGGAAGATGAAGAGTGAATATTCACAGGGGTAAGGGAGGGAAACGTAGTAATTGAGCGTAATTTAATCGACTAGAGAAGCAGACACGAGAATGTCCAACTAATTGTTCTATTCATATATGCTGTAGAAGAAATGTTATTCTGCAAATGACAATGTACTTTGCCTGACCCGGCAGTGTTAGATTGGGTCATTGAACAGTAGCTGCCATGTTGCTCTGTGTCCAAACACTTGGGGTACCTTCATAAACGCAAATCACTGCAGATTCTGGAATATGAAACCAAAAGAGAAAATGTTGGAAAATCTCAGCAGGACTGGCAGCGTCTGTAAGGAGAGAAAAGAGCTGACGTTTTTGAATCCAGGTGACCCTTTGTCAAAGTCAAAGGCATATCCCTGTGAGTTATATTCATAATGTGGGGTCAGGGAATGAAAGTGAGTGACAGCCACAAAAACAGGGGAAAGGCTCCTAATGGCAGTCCATAGAGGGAATAGGAGGTGTAAATAGCCAAGAACCAGGGACTGAAATCAGAGGGTAAATTGGGACAGATGAAAAGTGGAGCTGGGGGGCGGGGAGGAATAAAAATTCATAGAAAGCGGGAAAAGGGAAGCAATCACGAGCCACAAATTTGATTGATGTTTTTGAAGGGTAACCAAGAAGGCAGAAGAGGGCAGTTCAGACGACGTTGTTCACGTGGACATTATCAAAACTTTTGACAAGGGGGCACATGGTAGGTCTTCAATAAGGTTCAGTCGCACGGGATCCAGAGTGAGTTCGCCAAATTGATGCAAAATTGATTTGATGACAGAAGACGGAGAGTCGTTTTAGAGTGTTGTTATTTTCTCTGGAAGCCTGTGACCAGTAGTGTTCCTCAGACCACGTTATTGGGTTCACTGTTATGTGTTAGTTAAACCAGTCATAACATTTTGTGGTTTCTTGCAGTCATGGGCAGAGCAGGAGTCTTACCGAGCTGTGATACAGCCAGAAAAAAAATGTTTTCTATAGTGCTTCTGTAAAAGGTGGTGAGAATCATAGCTGACATTCCAAATTTCCTTAGTTTTCTAAAGAGTAGAAGCATTGGTGGACTTTCTTAACTATAGTGTTGGCATGGGGGTACAAGGGCAGGTGCTAATCTGGGCACATAAAAACTTCAAGCTCCCGACCCGTACTACTTCGATGGATGTCAGAGACAGCAGAAGATTGTCATGAAGACATGCTACTTGTTTTTTTTCTTTGGTATTGGGATGATGATCATCTTCTTGATGCAGATAGGTAACTCAGATTGTTGTAAAGAAAGTTTGAAGATGATTGCTAATACCTCTGTTAGCTGATTCCCACAGGATGTGAGTTTATGCCTGGATTTCCCATCCGGTAAGAAGTCTCACAACACCAGGTTAAAGTCCAACAGATAGTAAACACCACAAGATTTTGAGGCTCTGCCCCTTGGCCAGGTGAGTGGAGAGTTCTGATCACAAACAGAGTTCCGATCATGTAAAAACACACACAGTTTAGAGAATACCAATTATAATGCAAGTTACTAATCAAATCTTACAGATGCAGACCATGTGAGTGGAGATAGCATTAAGCATAGGTTAAAGAGATGTGTATTGCCTCCAGACAGGTCAGTAAGTGAGATGTAGCAAGCCCAGGTAAGTTTTGGCAATTAAAATTGGTATAACACGAACCCGAGATCCAGGTTGAGGCTGTCCTCATGTGTGCAGAACATGACTATCAGTTTCTGCTCAGCGATTCTGCACTGTCAACGCCAAAATCTCCACATCGTGTACCGAATCCAGGACAATCGCTTTCCATGAGTTGACTTTTCAGTAGGCTGTTCTGACATCTGCAATGGTGACCTCAGACACAGCTTCATCCGAGGGTGGCGGGCATGCTCTTGCTGACCTCATGCTTAACATGGGCGTTGAGCTCATTAGAAATGGGTGCATTTAAGCCAGTGATTTTACATGCCTTCATCTTGTAGCCTATTATGTTTTGCAGACCTTAGCATAGTCGGTGGAGGCCCCTATGGCTAACATGACGCATTAGCTTGGTTCAGTACGGGCTTTTGGCATCTTTGAGGGATCTGTGTAAATCATATCTTTGTGGTTTTGTGAAGGGTAAGTCGTGCCTTACTAACCTCATTGAGTTTTTTGAAAAAGTGACTAAAGAGGAGGATGGGGGTAAGGAGGTTGATGTGGTATATATGGGCTTTAGTAAGGCGTTTGATAAGGTGGCCCATGGAAGACTTCTGCAGAAAATGCAGATGTATGGGATAGAGGGTGATTTAGGTAATTGGATTAGGAATTGGGTCGCAGATAGAAGACAGAGGGTGGCGGTTGATGCGAGATATTCATCGTGGAGTTCGGTGACAAATGGTGTACCTCAGGGGTTTGTTTTGGGGCCCCTGCTGTTTGTAATTTTTATAAATGATCTGAATGAGGATATTGAAGGATGGATTAGTAAATTTGCAGATCACACTAAAGTCGGTGGAGTGGTAGATAGTGAAGAAGGGTGTTATAGTTTGCAGAGAGTCTTGGACAAGTTGCAGAGCTGGGCCGAGAGGTGGCAAATGGAGTTTAATGTGGAAAAGTGTGAGGTAATGCACTATGGCAGGAATAATAAATGTGTAGAGTATAGGGCTAATGGTAGGATTCTTAGTAGTCTTGATGAACAGAGGGATCTTGGTGTGTATGTGCATAGATCCCTGAAAGTAGGCAGTCAAGTCGATAAGGTTGTTAAGAAGGCATATGAAGTCTTAGCTTTTATTGGTAGGGGGATTGAATTTCGGAGCCGCAACGTCATGTTGCAACTGTACAAAACTCTAGTGCGGACGCACTTGGAGTATTGTGTGCAGTTCTGTTCCCCACATTATAAGAAAGATGTGGAGGCATTGGACAGGGTGCAGAGGAGGTTTACCAGGATGTTGCCTGGTACGGAGAGCAGGTCTTATGAAGAGATTCTGAGGGATTTGAGGTTGTTTTCATTAGAAAGGAGGCGGCTAAGAGGGGACCTTATCGAAACATATAAGATGATTAGAGGTTTAGATAGGGTGGACAGTGATAGCCTTTTTCCTAGGATGGAGAAAGCTAGCACGAGGGGACACAGCTTTAAATTAAGGGGTGATAGTTATAGGACGGATATCAGAGGTAGGTTCTTTACCCAAAGGGTGGTTCGGGAGTGGAATGCCCTGCCTGCAGCAGTTGTAGATGCGCCAAGTTTGGTGGCGTTTAAGAGGTCAGTTGATAAGTATATGGAAGAGAAGGGAATGGTTGAGTTTGGAGGGTCATTGCTTTTTATATTGGTCGGCGCAACATCGAAGGCCGAAGGGCCTGTTCTGTGCTGTAATGTTCTATTATTCTATTATCTATTATCTGGCTATCTTGTTTAGATCAGGGTCATCGCACTTGAATGCCTCAGACCTGGACTTCAGGAAGTAGTGGATATCCCTGTTCATCCATGTTTTCTGGTTGTGAAGCACATGCTGTATGTTGTTGGGCACACAGTGTTCTACACATTTCCTAATGAAGTTAGTTACCATAGTGACACACTCGTTCAGGTTGTTTTTAAATACTGACCAGTCCTTGGATTCTAAGCAGCCGCTTAGGAGATCTTTCGATTCCTCAGACCAACATTGCATGACTTTATTTGATGGATCATCCCACTTAAGACTATGCTGTAAGAGTATAGTAGGAACACAGTCTTGTGATCTGATTTGTCTAACTCTCTCTTACCCTAGTTGCGTCTTTCCTGATGCACACTCTCAAAGAACGAAGGGCAAATAAACAGACAGCACAGGAACAGGCCCTTCGACTCTCTCCAAACTTGTTCCCATAATGGTGCCCTATTTAAAAAAAAAACTTCTGCACTTACTTGGTCTGTATCCTTCTTACTTACAATAATTATTCAATCCAGATGCCTCTTAAACGTTGCTAATGTGCCATCAGGTGGTGGAATCAGGCACGTTAGCCCTGGCAGCACATTCCAGACACCAACATTCTCTGTGTGAAACACATCACAAATCTCCCTTAATGTTTTCTGCTGCCATCTTGATCCTGCACCTTTTGTAATTGAACCTTCCACCCTTAGAGAAAAGCCTCCGACTATTCACCCTGTCTGTGCCTCTCACAATTTTGTGGATGTCTCTCTGGTCTCCTCTCAGCCCCTATCTTTCCGGTGAAAACAATCCTGGTTTATTCAATCTTTCTTCATAGGCAATGGAGCTGAATTCTCTCTAAGTTAATTTACAGTTATAACTCCCTTTCCTCTCACTATAACAGCTTCCCCCTTCATCAAGCCCTCACTCTTGTTCCGACTACTTTCTCACTTCCTCCTTTCACTTTCACTTGCTCAGTGTCTTCCTCTCTCACTCGTATCCATTCATTTTCCCAGCCTCAAACTCAGTCTAAATTTAGCCCATCCCAAAAGTTCTCTCTCTCTCTCACTCTCTCATGATTATCCCTCTCCTTCCACATCAGAGCACTTTTCTGAATACTGCATCCAATGTGCATCCAGTATCATTTCGAGCCTGTGCATTGCTTGTCACAATGAAATTGGTTATTTTACTGCTTTAAGAGGTGATATGTTTGTATCTATTACGAGGCCTGAATTTTCCGACATGTCACATTGTTCCTGAGTATTTTTCTCAGTTTGAGGAGCTGCATTAGATTTCGGGATTAAAACAAAAATTCTTTGCAGAGTAAATATTAATCAACAGAATTTTGTAATTTATACTGAATTCGAACCCATTTGAATCACATCATGGTGTAAATACGGTTGAAAGAGTGCAGAGAAGCTTCACAAGGATGTTGCCGGGACTTGAGAGGCTGAGTTACAGAGAGAGAGAGATTGAATAGGTTAAGACTTTATTCCCTAGAGCGTAGAAGATTGAGAGGAAATTTGATAGAGGTGTATAAGATTTTGATGGGTATAGAATGCAAGCAGGCTTTTCCCACTGAGGCTAGGGGAGTTAAAAAAAAAACAGAGGTTGTGAGTTAAGGGTGAAAGGAGAAAAGTTTAAAGGGAATATTGAGGAGGGCTTATTCACACAGAGAGTGGTGGGGATGTGGAATGAGCTGCTGGATAAAGTGGTAAATGTGGCGTCACTTTTAACATTTAAGAAAAAAATGGACAGGTACATGCAAAAGAGGGTGCGGAGGGATATGTAGTACAAGTGCAGGTCAGTGGGCCGAGGCAAAAAAATGGTTCAGCACAGACTAGAAGGCCAAAAGCTCTGCTGTAATTTTCTATGGTTTCTATGGTATCACAAAATGTCCACAGTTAAAGATCACACCCAGAGACACGGTAGCAATTGAAATTACTGAATGTCACAGCCCAGTGACAGATATCACTGAAACTGTCTGGGATATAGAGATGAGACTGATGGTGTTGGAATGGGCAGTGTCTTCCCTGTTATTATTAGTTGATAAACATGATCAGCAGAATCCAGTGTTTGGAAAGAAGTAAGTCAAACCTAAAAATAAACAGTTGGCATCACTGAACTCAATCTCGTAATCTGTTTGTTCGTGCATTTAAAAAAAACCTTCAAACCAGGTTACTGTCACAACATCCCAGAGGGGAACTTACAGTGTATAAATTAAAGGCTTTGGGAACATATAACCTCAGAGTTTAAGACAGAGGGACTGCCAGCAGCTCGAAGAGGACATCACTTCACATTGAAGATGGATTTGCCAATTGAGATAGCTGAGAAGATATTCTACCCAATCATTGCTATTGTTGGTGTTCCTGGTAAGTGACTCTAACCATTCAATGTTTTGTAAATCTGTGTGTGAATGGCTCTCTGATTTTAAACGCTGAATTAAAATGCTCCATGCTGATCCCATTGTCACTGTTATACAAACTTCAGGTAAATGATGTAAGTTACTTAAATCAGATGGCTTGAAAAATCTCTGTGATTTTGATCCTTTTCATCAACTGACAGTGAGCCTCTGTGTGTTACGCACAGGTTCACGACTCAAAGAAATTAATGTATTGAATATTGACTACCCAATCTTATGTATTATGGCTGGAGATAGGTCACTAGAGGTGTGCCACAGGGCTCGGTACTGGGACCTCTTCTATTTGTAATATATATAAATGACTTGGAAGAGGGAGTAAGTGGAATGCTCAGCAAGTTTGCAGACAATACAAAGATGGCTGGACTTGCGGATAGTGAGGAGCATTGTCAGGCGATGCAGCAGGACATAGATAGGCTGGTAGCTTGGGCAGACAGATGGCAGATGGAATTCAATCCTGATAAATGCGAGGTGATGCATTTCGGGAGAAAGAATGTAGCAGGGAGGTAAATGATAAAGGGTGACCCTACTAAGAGTATAGAACAGCAGAGGGACCTGGGGGTGCAGGTGAACAAGTCCCTGAAGGTGGCAGATCAAGTGGAGAAGGTTGTGAAGAAAGCATATACCACGTTAGCCTTTATAGGAACGGTTATAGAGTAGAAGAATTGGCCTTTAATGTTGCAGTTGTATAAAACATTGATTAGACCTCATTTGGAATACTGCATCCAGTTCTGGCCGCCCTACTACCGGAAGGACGCGGAGACTCTGGAGAGAATGCACAGGAAAGTTTACCAGGATGCTGTCTGGTATGGAAGGTATGGGTTACGAGGAGAGGTTAGGCAAATTGGGACTGTTTTCCTTAGAAAGACATAGACTTCAAGGAGATCTAATAGGGGTGTACATGATTATGAGGGGTATAGATACAGTAAACAAAGTTAAGCTTTTTCCTAGGATGGACTCGAATAGCACGAGGGGTCACGGGCTTAGGGTGAGTGGGGTAAGGTATAATTTGGATGCTAGAGGGAGTGTTTTCATACAGAGGTTGGTGGGGGTATGGAATGCACTGGCAAGTGGTGGATACGGGTACTCTGGAGTTATTCACGAAATACTTAGATGGGCATATGAACAGAATGGGAAAGGAGGGGTATAGAAAACTGATTTAAAATAGGAATCACGAGCCTGGGAAATGTGTAAATAGATGATGATATTGATGTACTTGTTTTTATGCAACAGGTGCTTTGGTCCACCTTGTTGACTAACGAGGAGCATACACACGATGGGTCGTGGGAGAGCTGCTCTTGGATTTTTTTCGAGAGTATCCTAGTGCTTCACGTCGTTAGTGTATGCTTGACCTGGACCATTTGATGGGCAACACGACAGTTCAGTGACTCTCGCTGTGCTTTGCAGATACATGGATTTGGGCCTGTGCCTGTGGGAGTTTGTGCATTCTCCCCGTGTTTGCGTGGGTTTTCTCCGGGTGCTCCGGTTTCCTCCCACATCCCAAAAGCTAATTGGCAAAGCAAATTCTCCCTAAATTGTCTCAAATTTGGTTTTCAATCGATGTATCTATAAACATGGACAGGGATCGCGGGTAGTGGTGGGAAAATCAGGGTGGCGGCGTGGGCTCGTTGGGCCGAAGGGCCTGTTTCCCGTACTGTTTTGTTCTTTGTAATCTCTCTGAAATACTGTTTGGTGGGAGAAAGAATGTAATCAAAATTTGAGGGTGGATCACTAACCAGAATGGATTAACTGACACCCATAGAACATAGAACATAGAACATTACAGCACAGAACAGGCCCTTCGGCCTTCGATGTTGCGCCGACCAATATAAAAAGCAATGACCCTCCAAACTAAACCATTCCCTTCTCTTCCATATACTTATCAACTAACCTCTTAAACACCACCAAACGTGGCGCATCTACAACTGCTGCAGGCAGGGCATTCTACTCCCGAACCACCCTTTGGGTAAAGAACCTACCTCTGATATCTGTCCTATAACTATCACCCCTTAATTTAAAGCTGTGTCCCCTCGTGCTAGCTTTCTCCATTCTAGGAAAAAGGCTATCACTGTCCACCCTATCTAAACCTCTAATCATCTTATATGTTTCGATAAGGTCTCCTCTTAGCCGCCTCCTTTCTAACAAAAACAACCTCAAATCCCTCAGCCTCTCTTCATAAGACCTGCCCTCCATACCAGGCAACATCCTGGTAAACCTCCTCTGTACCCTCTCCAATGCCTCCACATCTTTCTTATAATTGGGGACCAGAACTGCACACAATACTCCAAGTGCGGCCGCACTAGAGTTTTGTACAGTTGCAACATGACGTTGCGGCTCCGAAATTCAATCCCCCTACCAATAAAAGCTAAGACTCCATATGCCTTCTTAACAACCTTCTCGACTTGACTGCCTACTTTCAGGGATCTATGCACATATACACCAAGATCCCTCTGTTCATCAAGACTACTAAGAATCCTACCATTAGCCCTATACTCTACACATTTATTATTTCTGCCATAGTGCATTACCTCACACTTTTCCACATTAAACTCCATTTGCCACCTCTCGGCCCAGCTCTGCAACTTGTCCAAGTCTCTCTGCAAACTATAACACCCTTCTTCAATATCTACCACTCCACCGACTTTAGTGTCATCTGCAAATTTAATCCATCCTTCAATATCCTCATCCAGATCATTTATAAAAATTACAAACAGCAGGGGCCCCAAAGAAGACCCCTGAGGTACACCATTTGTCACCGAAGTCCACGAAGAATATCTCCCATCAACCACCACCCTCTGTCTTCTATCTGCTAGCCAATTCCTAATCCAATTACCTAAATCACCCTCTATCCCATACATCTGCATTTTCTGCAGACGTCTTCCATGGGCCACCTTATCAAATGCCTTACTAAAGTCCATATATACCAGATCAACCGCCTTACACCCATCCACCTCTTTAGTCACTTTTTCAAAAAACTCAATGAGGTTAGTAAGGCACGACCTACCCTTTACAAAACCATGCTGTCTATCCCCAATTAATTTGTGGAAAACCACTTCCCACCTTCCAGTAATCAGAGAAATTCCATTTAACTCTTACTACCCAGGTCGTGTCTTTGTTACCAGCTTCTCGCCATTCTGCTGCTGGTCCTATAACTCCACTTGCCCTGAGATTACTGAAGTCTATTATGCGTTAACTTACTGAAAGCATTTAGAAGCATATGTCAGACATTGACCATATCATTCCCAATTATTGCCTCAATTATTCCATACAATTTGTCAAGAATATATGTAATTTTGGAATATGCGCCAAATGCTCTTTATCATAATCTGTGTTACTTGACGTTTTGTTTTTACTCTTTTGGAGTTAGTTTTTTTTTCTGTTGAGTTTGTGGCGGGACAACTGCTCTTTGGATTTTTTTAAAATTTAATTTCTGCTTAAACTTGTCAAAACATAAACCTTCCATTGTTTTCCATTGCATGGCTAACTTCTGATGACTGGCTGCTTCAGAAGGCAGACATGACAATTTTCTTTACTAGCTGATGTATAGAAGATTTATTAGGGAAGTCATGATGGAGATGTGTGAAACTTTCATTTAATTTCAGCTCGAGTATTGTGAGGAGTTCTGTTGGCCTCACCAGAGAAGGATGTGATTGCTCTGGAAGAAACACAAAATGAGTTTCACAGGATGTTGCCTGGTCTGCAGTGTTTCTGCAGTGAAGACAGGCTGGTTAGGGTGGGGTTGTTTCCATTAGAACAATGAATATGGAGGATGGATGCCGTTGAGGTGTTCAAAATTATGAGGGATGTGGATAAGAGGAAGAGGAAGCGTTTTCCTCTTAGCAGAGGAGTAAATGTCAAAGGATGTGGATTAAGGTCAGAAGCCATAGAGTTGGAAGGTCTCTGAGGAAAGTAAAATTTTGCTGTGTCATTTCAGAAATCCCGCTGCTCAACCTGCACATCAAGATCCCACAATCATACTGCAATGTGGGAGCAGCCAGATTTGAAACACAATTGTAGATCTGAATTGGTGAAAGGCGAAAACATATCATAGATTTACCCTCAGGGATAGAAATGCTGTTTAACAATCCGACCTTTTGGAAGCATGGAGGGATTGATTAAAGAAAGAAAAATAGAGGATGAAAGTAATCTATAGTGGAACATAACAACTATCTTCAAAAGGTGTCTATTGGTATGTAAAGAGAAGCAGAGTGACATACTAGGACCTTTGCAGTCAGAAATGGGAGATCCCATAACAGGAAACAAAGCAATAGCTGAAGAATTAAATTGTACATTATTTCAATCTTCAGAAAGGAAGAAATGAATAACATATCAAAAGTTCAGAGAGAACCGTGTTTTAGACAAAGAACAGAATTCTTCGCACCCCAGAGAAGCTCAAGGAAATTTGAATTTGTAGAGAATGGGAAAGTGATTGAAAGTGCATAAACCTCTAGCTCCTGACAATCTTCATCCCAGAATACTTAAGGAAGTCTTCCTGGGAATAGTAGACCCAGTATTTTCCAATTTTATCGGACTCTGTGCTGGTTCCTACAGATTTGACGGTATCTAAAACAAGCCTGGTATTCAGACGTGGATGTAGAGATAAAACAGTGAACTACATACTAGTGAGCCTAACGTTGGTGCTGAGGAATGTGGAAGAGTCAAATTTCAAAGATTTCATAACTCGGCATTTGGAAGGCAGTGTCATAATTAGACAAAGTCAGCATCGATTTATAAAAGGGAAATCATGATTGGCATATCTTGGAATTGCTTGAGGATGGAACAAGTTTAGTTGTCCTAGGGCAAGACATGGATGTGGTTTATTTAGCATCCAGATGGAGGAATTGAATGCATCATCGTTAATTTGCAGAGGGTGAACTGTGAGGATAGATCAAGTGTGTGACCATACGCATGGCAGACGCAGTTTAATGTGGATCACTGTGAGGATATTGACTCTGACAGGAATATTAGGAAGACGAGGGGATACTCATCAAAACTTTGGTCTCCTCATGCATCATTCACTGCATGGAGCCAGATGGTGTGCAAGCATTCACAGCGAGATGATTCCTATTTAGGGATAGAGATGATTTGCTGCAATTTATAGAACATTGGTAAGGCCACACCTGGAGATTTGTGTATTGTTTTGGTATCCCTATTTGAGGAAGAATGTCCCTGCTATAGCGATAAGTACAGCAAAGGTTTACCAGGCCGATTCCTAGGATGGCACGTGTGTCATTTGAGGAGAGATTAGACTGGTTAGAATTATATTCAATGTAAATTGAATATAACCCTCTCAGAAACATTTTAAATTTGAACTGAATGAGGAAGAGCCAATTCAGAAAATGAAATGTTACCACTGGGGATGGAGTTGAGAATTAGGGGTCACAGTTTTAGGATTAAGGACAAACCTTTTAGCACTGAGGTGAGAAGAAATTTCTTCAGTCAGAGGGTGGTGAATGTGTGGAATCTGCCTCAACAACAATGTTGTTGAGGCAAATTCATTCAGAGTAGTGAGAGGGAATCTCATTGAGATGAATTATAAAATTCAAGCAGGATTTGATAGGGTTGATTCAGAAAGAATGTTACCCATGGTGAGGGAGTCCACAACTAGCTGTTATAGTTTGATGATAAGGGGTTTTTTTTTTGACCTGAGGGGAGGAGAAATTTCTTCAGTTAGAATGTGTTGAATGTGTGCAGTTCACAGGCAACCTGTAATTTCAAAAACTAAATTAGATGTAGTTCTAGTGGCTAAAGGGATCAAAGGATTTGGGTTAAGATTGAATCAAGTTATTACATTTGATGATCAGCCGCAATGAAAATAAATGGTGATGCAGGCCCATACTCATGCTTCTAGTTTATATGTTTCAATGACTGGAGGGGCTCAGCTGGAATAAAACAGTGGAGAATTCCCTCAACACATTCCCTCTCCTCTCCCACAGCACCATCCCCAATAATTTATCTTCTCACCTCACCCTTCCTCTAGGGCTTCTCTTTCTCTTTTACACCTTCTTCTTCTCTCTCCCTCACTGATAACACAATCTGATGAGAATGTTGGGTGAGAGAATTGGAAAACTGGCAATTGCATCCTGAGTGAAATGAATTGATGTGTCTGCTGCAGTTTTCTTTTACAACTGATCTCATAAAATTAAACACAGTAACTGTATGGAATGAAGCAAATGGAAAAAAATATCCTGAGGCCCTTGGGATTAGGCCTTGAAATGAGGCCTTGTCACAGACAGTTCAATAAACCTTGGAGACAAAGAAGATAATTCTCCCCACTCCAGAGAAATAGAACCAGGAGTATAATATCTTAGCAGTGTATAGATTCAGAAGGACCTTGGTGTCTGGGTCCGTGGAACTCTTAAATCAGCCTCACAGGTGGAGGATGTAGTCAAGAAGGTGTACGGTATACGAGCCTTCATTAATCGAACAATTGAGTTTTGGAGTTGGGAGATAATTCTGCAACTTTATAAGTTGCAGGCCCAACTTGGAGTACAAAGTGCAGCTCTAGTCACCTCACTACAAGAAGGATGTGGAAGCTATTGAAAGGGTGCAGAGGAGATTTACAAGGATGTTGCTTAGATTGGGTGATATGCCTTATGAGGATAGGTTGAGGGAGCTAGATCTTTTCTCCCTGGAGAGACAAAAGATAGATGTAACTTGATAGAGGTTTATAAGATGTTGAGAGGTATTGATAGGGTGGAATCTCAGAGGGTATTTCCCAGGGCTGAAATGGTTGCTATGAGAGGGCACAGGTTTAAAGTGCTGGGGAGTAGGTACAGAGAAGATGTCAGAGGTAAGTTTTTCACTGGTGAGTGAGTGGAATTGGCTGCCATCGGTGGTGGCGGAGGCAAACTCGTTGTGGTCTTTTAAGAGACTTCTGGATGAATACATGGGATATAACGGGATTGAGAGTTATAGATAGGCCTGATAGGTAGGGATATGATTGGATCAACTTGTAGGAAGAAAGGCCTGTTTGTGTTGCGGTGTTCTATGTTCTATGGTCTATGTATCTGCCCTTTCCACCTAAAAAAAAATCCACACAGATGGAAGGAGCAAGAGGGAAAAGAAAACAACTGTTCCCCACAATCTGTCCATCTGCACACCCCTCATGCATCCCACAACATTAAAACAAAACGCCAGTGGATTTTATTTTCCATTAATTACAGGATGCAGTATTGAAGCAAATGGATGGAGCAAGACATGAAGTGGTGGCAGAGACTGAAATACTGAACCCTTTTCCCTACCCACTCCCCTCACAAAATAAATCCTCCAACTCACATCACTCTGTCTAAAAACGCAAACAAGACATAGTAATTGAGAACAAGCATTTATCAAGGCCAGGGGTTTAATTTTTATCCCCTCCTCCCTCATCGTCATTGAGCTAATTTGCCTTTCAATTTGTGTAGACACCATTTGCAGTTCCATCTATGCTGCAGGTCGTTTTGATACACAGTGAAATCCCATGGGCAGCAATGTTTCTACACCACTCAAACTGGTAGGCAAGTGGCTCAAATCTGAACTGGGAACATGTTCATTTCCTCAAGATGCATTTCAAAGCAGACTATTTCAGGATTGGAGTGTTTGAAAATCATACCTTCTGGAAAGATGCGACAGGGACATCAGCAGTAACTGAACATAGAACATAGAACACTAAAGCACAAACAGATCCTTCAGCCCACAAGTTGTGTCAATCATATCTATACTTATCAGGCCATAGAACTATCTGTAACTCCCAATCCCATTAAATCCCAAATACTCATCCAGAAGTTTCTTAAAAGACCCCAGCGAGTTTGCCCCTATCACCACTGATGGCAACCGATTCCATTCACTCACCACCTTCTGTGTGAAAAACTTACCTCTAACATCTCCTCTGTACTTACCCCCAGCACCTTAAACCTGTGCCCTCTCGTACTGACCATTTTAGCCCTGGGAAATTGCCTCCGAGAATCCACCTGTCTATTCCTCTCAACATCTTATAAATCTCTCACCGCTCAACCTTTGTCTCTCCAGGGAAAAGAGACCTATCTCTCTCAACCTTTCCTCATAAGGCATGCCCCCAAATCCAGGCAACATCCTTGTAAATCTCCTCTGCACCCTCTCAATAGCTTCCACATCGTTCCTATAGTGAGCCGACCAGAACTGCACACAATACTCCAATTCGCGTCTGACAAGGGTCTTATAAAGTTGCAGCATTACCTCCCGACTCCTAAACTCAATTCCTCTATTAATGAAGGCCAATATACCATATGCCTTTTTGACCACATCCTCCACTAGCTGGGCAGATTTAAGAGACCTCTGGACCCAAGCCCCAAGATCCTTCTGCTCCTCAACACTGCACCACTCCTTCCCTTGATATTATATTCCTTCATCCCATTGGTCCTGCCAAAATGGACCACCACACATTTATCCATGTTGAAGTCCATCTGCCCCTTCTCCTCCCAGTCTTGCATCTTATCTATATCTCACTGCAACTTCAGACATCCCTCCAGTCTATCCACAACACCACCATTTTTTCTTAATTGGTCGGCGCAACATCGAAGGCCGAAGGGCCTGTTCTGCGCTGTAATGTTCTAAGTAACCTTCGTATTGTCGGCGAACTTACTAACCCATCCCTCCACTTCCTCATTCAGGTCATTTATAAAAATGACAAACAGCAAAGGTCCTAGAACAGAGCCGTGGGGCACTCCACTGGTGACTGACCTCCATGCAGACGACCCATCCACAACTACTCTCTGCCTTCTGCAGGCAATCCAGTTCTGGATCCACAAGGCCAAAGCCCCTTGGATCTCATGCCCTCTCACCTTCTCAAGAAGTCTTGCATTGGGGGACGTTATCAAATGCCTTGCTGAAATCCATGTAAACTATGTCCACTGCTCTTTCTTCGTCAATATGTTCAGTCACATTTTCGAAGAATTCAATAGGCTCATAAGGCACGATCTGCCCTTAACAAAGCCAAAGGCTGCACAAAGGAAAATCTCTATCCCCAATTCCTATGTCATTGTCTGAAGTAAAATAATACCTCTGAGATGGTTAGTGATCCTAAAGTACAGTAGCTTTTATTTCAAAACTCTGGCTTTTATTCCTGAAATTTGGGAGGAGCTGTTTTCTAACAGTGGACTACCAGATTTCCCACAGAACAACAATGCAAGCAATCATTTACATACTTTGAGTCTTAGTATCATGCATGATACAAATTCCCAATTCCGACCAAAACTCTGGGTCTTCCTTGGTTGTAATTCAGCCCCAGATTTAATCAGGAATTACAGTCCAGCTGGCAGCTGCAGCCATGACCCAGGCTTCAATCCGGTCACAGTACAAAACTCTTCTACAACAGTACCAGCATCTCAGTCTTCGAAGTTACTTGTGGAGTTGCAGCTTCCCCAGCAGATTCTTCCTGTTAAAAACTGGTATCACGATCTGTCATCAGCAGCTAAATGCTGGTATGTAAACTACTATTTGTGTAATGATCTAACTGACTAAACAGGTGACTAACACAAATACAGAAAACTTGCAAAGTGTACAAAATCACAGTCATATTTAACTATCTATCTTTATAAAAATGAGAGTTAAAACATGTCATACACGAACAAAAAGCTTATATTACTGTCAGGAAAAGCATAAGTTTGAGAAGATCAATTATAATGGAGGGTTATGTTTGTGATATAATCTAGGTACAAAATTCATTAAACCTTTTCCTACTTCAACCTCCACCCCAACATCACAATGTTTAGTTATCTCTCCCCATGTTTAACCTGATCCTTCCTTTTTTCTCTCACTCCCACATTCTGTAACATCAGCCCTTCCTCAGCCTTTCTCCCCACTCTCTCACTCCATCTCACTCACAAGCCACACAATGGAGATAGAGAGACACAGATAGTGAGTCAGTGTCATTACGCAAATGTTGATGCCCTTTTAACAAATCGCGCCAAATTCCCGAAGAGGAACACCTTGTTTTGTAATCTGTGAAATGCGTGTGAGAAGATGTGAATTGTTCTTCATTAATATTTAGTGGTAAACTAACAGAAATATCTGACACTCACTTTAAGTGAACAATTGTCAATTTATTTACTTAACCAGCAGGGAACTTTAGTTAAAGAAGTAGCATTGTGATTAAATTAAGATTCTACTGGAATGCTGCTCAAATAAATGTAGGGAGTATTCATTAACAAAGAAAAAAAACATAATTTAGTCACTTGCAAAAATGCATACAACTAGGTTTTGTTACTTTGGAAACCGTTTGGAGTTTGTCTTTCTATTTCATCTCCTGCAAGTTAATTCTGACTCGGATAGATAAATGATGAGGTCTATTAAGTGATATTCAAAGCTAGGGAGAGCTGTTCTTTCCCATTCTCGGCTTTGAGAGTGGCAGTCCTTGAGTTGAACCATAGACATTTAGTTGATGTGCTATTTTTATAACTGTGATGACCTATGAATTTTTCTGCACCAGGATTGATCTGATCTTGTCCACAACAATAAATTAACATTTAATTAGAAATAAAAAGCTATAGCACAAACAGGACCTTCAGCCCACAAGTTGTGTTGATCATATCCTTACCTAATAGGCTTATCTATAACCCTCAATCACATTAAAACCCATGTACTCATCCAGAAGTCTCTTAAACGACCCCAATAAGTTCGCCACCACCACCACCACCGATGGCAGCCGATTCCACTCATTCAACAGTGAAAAACTTAGCTCTGACATCTCCTCTGTACTTCCTCTCCAGCACCTGAAACCTATGTCCTCTTGTAGCGCCCATTTCAGCCTCTTATTAATTGCTTCCTGATAGCTGAGTGTATTCTTTGAAGTGATTGGCTGAACTTAAAATTCAATAGCCTGCACAGTCTGTTACAAAGACAACCTTGTTGCTTGGTCTTTACGACAAACCGCGCAGTCTTGGTACCTGTATTTTAAGCCTCAAACATTGACAGAAAACTAGCTTCTAAAGGACCACACATCACAAACTCAGCTTCACAACAACAGTCAGAGCGAAAGCTCCAACAATCAGCACCACAACAAACTGTATTCAGTTGGAATCTTGTGCATTTCACTTAACACTCAAATTTATCTCTCTGTCTCAGACATAATTCCACAATTATACCTGCATTAAGTTAAGGATCTTTTATTCCCGGCCATCAAGAATTATTCACAGTGATGAGATTAAGTTTTAATCTGACTTCACTGGTGTGAAATTAGAGATGTCTGTGCACAGGAAGATTCAAAGCACAGAGGCAGTTTCGAAACTTTTTATGACTGTTTTCTGTGTATGGATGTGTATGTTGTTTTAATATACATTCTGAGGCTAGAATATTGGCCGCATAGTATGATCCCACGCAGCAATGTGATATTGGCTGAATGTCCTCTGTAGAAATAAGGCTGAGAGAGCTAGGTCTCTTCTCGCTGGAGAGACAAAGGTTGAAAAGTGACCTGATAGAGGTTTATAAGATGTTGAGAGAAATCGATAGGGTGGATTCTTGGAGACCATTTCCCAGTGGTGAAATGGTCGCTACGAGGATACACAGGTTTAAGATGCTGAAGAGCAGGTACAGAGGAGATGTCAGGGGTAAGTTTTTCACTCAGAGGGTGATGAGTGAGTGGAATCGATTGCCGTCAGTGGTGGTAAATGTGAAATCGCTGGAGTCTTTGAAGAGACTTCTGGATGAGTACATGGGATTTAATGGGATCAAGAGTTATAGATAGGCCTGATAAGTATGCATATGATCGGTGCAACTTGTGGGCCGAAGGGCCTGTATGTGGTGTAGTGTTCTATGTTGAAATGTTCATGAACTCCCTCAGACCCATTTATCAAGTTTAAGCTTTTTTTTTATACATACATATATTCCAGATATATATATATATTTATTTGCAGTTAGTGAACTATTTTCAAAAAGGATGATCATTATTTTTTGTAAGGCAGATAAAAAGTCCCACGATAGTTCATGCACAACAAAATCCAATAGCAGCTGCATTGTGAAACTAATAGAATGACACACAGACATCCCCCTGCCTCCATCAACACATCTTCTCTGTGATCCTTCCATCACTGCATCCAATAGAAAGTCCTACCCAATCTAGCACTCTGTGTGTGTGTACGTTGTCCCAAATCTGGAGAATTCCTTTCGTTTCCCCGGAAAGATGAAACTCTCTGTTAACAATGAGACAATCTTTTAAATGAAGTCCTGTAGCAAGATTGTACAAGGTGCTGTTAGCAGAGTGGAGTGTCTTTTACAACGTTTAATGGCATGTAACCCTGAAAAGTGTGAGCTGATACACTTTGGAAGGATTAATTTGACAAGGAAGTGCTCAATGAATGTTCGAACTCCAGGAAGATCTATGGCAGAATGTGAGCTTAGTGTATTTGACCACAGATCTTTGAATGCAGTAGGGCATGTTAGTAGGGTGGTGAAAATGGCATTTGGAACACTTGATTTCATAAATCGAGGCACGGATTACCAAAGCAGGGAAATAATGTTGGAGTTGTACAGAACTTTGGTGAGGTGTCAACTAGAGTATTGTGCAGAGTCTGGTTCCACATTATAGAACAAATGTGATTGCAGTGGAGGAGATTCACCAAGATGGTGCCTTGAATGAAAAATTGACATTACGAAAAGAGGGTGCATGAGCTTGGGTTATTAACATTTTAGCAGAGAAGACTGAGGAGTGACCTGATCAAGGTGTACACGATTATGAGAGACGTAGACAGAGTGCAAAGGAGAAACTGTCCCCCTTATGTATTTGTTTCATCCTATAGGTACTTTGGTCCATCTTGTTGTGTAACAAGGGGCATACATGCGATGGGTCGTGAGAAGGCTGCTCTTGGATTTTTTTTTCAAGAGTATCCTAGTGCTTCACGTCGTTAGTGTGCACTTGACCTGGAACATTTGATGGGCAACACGACAGCTCAGTGACTATCACTGTGCTGTGCAGATACATGGATTTGGGCCTGTGTCTGTGGGAGTTTTCTCCCACATCCCGGGAATGTGCTATTAGGCTGGTTGGCAGAACAAATTCTCCCTAAATTGTCTCAAATTTGGTTTCAATGCATAGATCTATAAACATAGACAGGGATCACGGGTAGAATTGGGAACATTGAGGTGACAGCGTGGGCTCGTTGGGCCGAAGGGCCTGTTTTCCGTGCTGTTTTGTTAGAACATAGAACACTACAGCACAAACAGGCCCTTTGGCCTACAAGTTGAGCTGTTCATGTCAGTACCTACCAGGCCAGAGAACTATCTGTAACTCCCAATCCCATTTAATCCCACGTATTCATCTAGAAAACTCTTCAAAGAACCCTGCGAGTTCGCCTCCACCACCACTGACAGCAGCCAATTCCATTCACTCACGACCCTCTGAGTGAAAAACTTACCTCTAACAACACCTCTGCACTTGCCCCCCAGTACCTTAAACCTGTGTGCTCTCATAGCGAGCATTTCAGCTCTGGGAAATAGCCTCCGAAAATCCATCCTATCTATTCTTCTCAACATCTTATAAACCGCTATTAGGTCGCCTCTCAACCTTTGTCTCTCGAAGGAGAACAGACCTAGCTCTCTCAACCTATCTTCATAAGGCATGCCTCCCAATACACGCAACATCCTACTAAATCTCTTCTGCATCCTCTCAATAGTTTCCACATCCTTCCTGTAGTGAGGTGACCAGGACAGCACACAGTACTCCAAGTCGGGTCTGAAAAGGGTCTTATAAAGTTGGAGCATTACCTCCCGATACCTAACCTCAATCCCTCTATTAATGAAGGCCACTATACCATACGCCTTCTTGACCACATTCTCCACTTGCAGGGCAGATTTAAGAGTCCTATGGACCCGGACTCCAAGATCCTTCTGCTCCTCAACACTGCCAAGACTCCTACCCTTGATACTGTATTCCTATTTTCCTTGGTTTTGTCTGAAGGGTCAGTCATTCGGGGACATGGAGTCACGATGAGAGCAAGAAGGTTTAGGGGGGAATGTGAGAAAATACTTTTTTACCAACAGGATAGTGATGCCTGGGAGAGTAGTGAAGGTGAGTTGTTTCATATCCTTTAAAACGTATCTGGATGAGCACTTGCCACATCATAACATTCACGGCTATGGACCGAGTGCTGGCAGATGGGGTTAGGTGGGATTTCATGTTGGTGCGTTGGTGTGAATTTGATGGGCTGAAGTGCCTCTTGTGCACTGTATGCTTCTACTATTCTATACCTTTAATTCTTGGTTCTCCTCATTCTCTCACACTCTTTCCTTCCCTTCATTTCATCCAATCAGACAGAAACACTGAAATGGAGAAAGAGAGAGATCCAGAAAGAGAATCTTCTAAACTGGAAATAAAAGACCAGCCCAGCTCCAAACTGCCCACAACCTATTCCTTCTCAGTCACTCAAATCTGCTCAACTCCCTCTTTCAGTTTGGGAACGGCTGCTGATTCCTTCAGGACACTTCTTTCAATCCTCCCAGTTGATTTTATCACAATTCAGACCAACTGATAGCATTTGAGTGAAGCTGCAGCTTTTGCCTACACAGTGGAGACCTTCACGTCCTGTCTCTCTTTCTCAAATGCTAACCCTTCATCCCCATCTCTGCTTTGACCTTCCACTTCCCTCGGGCCTCCTGCTGTCTCTGTTCATCCGCTTCCTTTTCTTTTCTCATCGCTCTCCCTCATTGTAAAGATGGATATACTTATCTAGGCCCAGGTCTTTGCAACCAAACCTACCATCTCTTACTCCATCTCTCCTTCCACCTTCTTATTTCTGTCCAAATCTCTACTTCTTTCCCTCTCTCTCATGTGCACTGTGTTGAAAGGAGTGATGCAATATTTCTCACTCACATTGCCAATAACCACAAATCATATTGCTGTGAGAGGATGGGAAGATTCATATCCAGTTAGGGATCAGCGCCCAGCTCCCTGTCTCTGAAGAATAGCCTCAGTCAGAGCCACTGAGATTCCTTATTCCCAGAAATCAATTAATGATTCAATAAATCAATTAATTGATTAATTAATAACTACTGGGAGTCTCATTTAGAAGAAAACGCATACCAAGAGAATTGGTTCATCTTGTTCCCAGTTTAAAGAGTGGTGGTTATCTATTTCTATCACTAAGGGGATATGTATCCAAACACAGAATTCACATAGTGCTGGGTGGAGGATTACACCAAGCACAAAGCTGGGGGAATGAAATGTCTCCCCCCACCCAATCTTTCCTGTCTGGATATTGTCACAATGCTGGCCATGGATGATCTGTACTTAAAAGCCCTGCAAAGGAAGCTGGAAAGGGAAAGGGAGACGTTTGGGAGGGAGATGAACAAAAATGGTGAGAACACGAGATGAAGAGAGCAATACTGTGGTGCGATAGAGAGTTGTGGGGAGAAACAGGAGGAGAGAGAGAACAACTGGGGAGTGATAGCGATATGAGGGCTATAATGAGAACGAAGAATGAAAATGCACTGGATAAGAGAGAAATCCAGGCGAATAAAGCTAGTCAGAGAGAAGAAGTGTTTAGCAACAGATATAGAAGCGAAGGAGAAGCCATAGAGAGAGGGAGAGAAAAGAAAGAAAAAATACAGACAGACAGAGAATATAATCAGAAAATTAGAGGCAGAAAAAAATGCAGATAAGTGTGAGAATGGGGAGAAATTTGGAGAAGGGAAGTTAATTTGAAAAATCCTGATCTGATTTCCAACTCTATCCGCTCTTCAGTCCAGGCAAGTGTTCAATCCTGGGTTGGTACAGGAAGGGATTGATGATTCGATTGCCATTCTCTGTCCACTTTGGGCCTAACAGTCTGTGCTGATCCTATAAAACAGGTCAGATGAAAAATGCAATATGCCTCTGAAATATTTGAATGATCAGAAATTGCAGATTTCTTCCATCAAAGTAAGAGATGTATAATTCAGATTTGTCTGTCCCCCAGTCCCTACTTTACCAGTGATGTTACATTGGCTACTTTCCATTCTGAAATGTTAATCTCGCATACAACTCCTCCAACAACATCTCAGAAACACCTGTCTATTAGATTGATGCTGAAATCCTCTCCTTACTATGTGTTCACGCATTGAGAATGTTCATTCACTAATTTCTCAGCTGTTGTCCTGTTTTTCTCTGGTAGTTAATTTGCTGGGAATTGTGATCCTGAGTCGGGAAAAGTGTGGACTCTCATCCTGCACCACTCGCTACCTGGTAGCAATGACAACAGCAGATCTACTATTCATCATCATTGAACCAATTCTCACCATAATAAAAGATTATTATTTCCCTATGAATTTCCTGTCCCTCACCTCTGTGTGTCGTGTTCAAGGTGTCCTGCTGGCTACAGCCACAGACTGTTCTGTCTGGTTCACTGTCACTTTCTCCTTTGATCGATTTGTGGCCATTAGCTGCCAGAAACTGAAAACTAAATATTGCACTGGGAAAACTGCGGCTGTGGTTCTGGCAACAACTGGCATTCTGCTCTGTGTAAAAAACATCCCCTTCCACTTTGCAATTGAACCTGGAAGTATAATCGACAATGTCCAGTGGTTCTGTGAGACAAAGGCAAACTATCGGACTGACCCTGGGTGGGTTGTATACGATTTGTTTGATATGATTTTCACACCATTGCTTCCATTCAGTTTAATCCTGTTGATCAACGCTCTGACAGTCAGACACATTTTAGTGGCCAGTCGAGTCCGGAAGGGACTGAGGGCTCACATTCAGGGAGAGAATCGCAGAGATCCCGAGATGGAGAGCAGAAAGAAGTCAATAATTTTACTCTTCAGCATATCTGGAGCTTTCATTCTCCTGTGGGCAGTGTATATTATATTTTTTATCTATTCCAGAATGATAGGAATAATTTATATCACTCTTCCACAATATACATTTCAACAAGTCGGATCAATGCTGTGTAATTTAAATTGCTGCACAAACACACTTATTTACATGTTGACTCAATCCAAATTCAGGGAGCAGGTCAGAATCGCGCTGAAATATCCAGTTACATCAATTATTCAATTAATGAAGAAACAAAAATGACTGACAGCCAATCAGAGATTAGCTTCACTCACTGACGGTCTCAGCCAATCAGAGACTGGATTGCTGACCATTCAGAGATGGATTGCTACTGACCGGCTATGCCACTCAGAGACTCAATGCTAAGTGACTGCTTTGGACAATCAGAGACGGGATTGTTAACTACTTCTCCTACAATCAGTAACTGGATTGCTAACTGACCACCTCAGCCAATCAGAGGCCAGACTGATGACTGCCTGTATCAGCCAATCAGAGTTGCCATTTGCTTCCAGACAGCTGAATCCACAATAATTGGTCTCCCCGCCCTTTGACAGCAGATGAGCAATCAGAGGCTGAGCTTTCTGACTGACAGCCATGTTAGCCAATCAGGACACTAGCAGTTAACAGCTCGCCCAAGTAGAAATCCGGGAGCTCCATTAGCTGAGTGACAGACTCTTCAACCAATCAGGAAATTGATGTGTGTTTGCTTGTATTATTATGTGGTTATATGTTGTATGTGTCTGTCAGTGTCTGTGTGAGTGTATGTGAATGTCTGTTTGTGTGTCTGACAGTCAGTGTGTGGGTCTGTCAGAATCTGTGTATGAATGTCAGTATCTGTGTGTATGTGTCAGTGTCTATGTCTGTGTGTCTCTCAGCGTACATGTATGTGTGTGTGTGTGTGTCAGAAAATGTATGTGTGTCTGCTAGTGACTATGTGTGTATGTGTGTGTGTGTGTGTGTCTGTCTGTCTGTCAATATCAGTGTTTGTGTCTGTCAGTGCCTGTGCGTGTGTATGTCAGATTCTGTATGTGCGCCTGTCAGTGTCTATGTGTTTGTGTGTCTGTCAGAAGCTGTCAAAGTGGGTCTGTCAGAGTCTGTATGGGTGTTTGTGTGTGTGTGTGTGTGTGTGTGTGTGTGTGTGTCTGTCTGTCTGACTGTCTGTCTATCAGAATCTGTGTGAGTGTTTGTCAATGTCTGCGTGTGTGTATGCCAGAGTCTGTGTATCTGTGTCTGTGTGTATCTGTCAGAGTCTGAGTATGTCTTTCAGCGTCTGTTTCCGCATCTGCAACAGCCTGTGTGTGTGTCTGTGTCTGTGTGTGTGTTTGTGTGTGTGTGTGTTTTGAAGATCTCTGTAAAGCAAATCTACCATCAATCCACACACTGCTGATGAGAGTGCAGACACGGTGGGCAGGTCATCTCATCCATATGTCAGATGAGCGCATACCCAAACACCTTTTTGGGAAACTCTCTACTGGAAGAAACTCGCATGATGGGCAGAAAAAACATTTCAAAGACACACTCAAAGCCTCCCTGAAGTCGCTCGACATCAACATGACCAACTGGGAAATGCTGGCACAAAACCACCATACCTGGCTGTCAATCTCACGAAGCAAGGTGTATCGCTGAAGCACAACTTAAGCATGAGCTGTGCAAGTCCAGAACTACCAGCACAACAAATACAGTGTCTACACAAATCTGCCCAATATGTGCCAGCAGATTCCGTGCCCGAATTGGCCTGATCAGTCATTTTCGAACACATCACAACCAGCCTCGAAATACTAAGAATGTTGAGGTTTTCATTGATGACGATGGATGAACAACAGTGTCTCTAAGTGTCTATGTGTGTGTCTGTGTCAGTCTCTGTATGTATGTCTCTCTATCAGTGCCTGCAGATGCCTGTCAGACTCTTTTGTGTCTGTGTATGTGTATGTGTCTGTCTTGTCTATCAGACTATGTATGTGTATCTGTCATTTCTATGTGTGTATGTGTATCTGTCATTTCTATGTGTGTGTGTGTGTGTCTGTCAGTGTCTGTGTGTGTCTTTCTATCATTGTATATATGAGTCTGTCAGCATCTGTGTGTGTCTGTCTGTCATTGTATGTGTGTGTCTGTCAGTGTTTGTGTGTGTGTGTGTGTGTGTGTGTGTGTCTTTCAGAATCTGTTTGTTTGTCTTCAGTACCTGTGTATATGTGCTTGTATCTGTCAGAATCTGTGTATATGTGTCTATCAATGTCTACGTCTGTGTGTGTGTCTGTCAGAGTATGTATGTGTATCTGTCAGTGTCTATATGTGTGTGTCTGTCTATCAATGCCTGTGGATGTCTGTGTGTCTGTGTGTCTGTCTGTGTGTGTGTCTGTCTGTCAGACCATGTATGTGTATCTGTCAGTGTCTATGGGTATGTGTGTGTCTGTCAGCATATGTGTGTGTCTTTCTGTCATTGTATGTCTGTGTCTGTCAGTGTCTGTGTGTGTGTGTGCACGTGTGTGTCTTTCAGAATCTGTTTGCTTGTCTTCAGTACCTGTGTCCATGTGTGCATGTATCTGTCAGAATCTGTGTATATGTGTCTATCAGTGTCTGAATATGTGTGTGTCTGTCAGTGTCTGTGTTTGTGCATGCCTGTGTCACTGTAAGTTTGTCAGTATCTATGTGCATGTGTCTGTCAGATTTTGTGTGTGTGTTGGTGTCTGTGTGTGTGTGTGCCTGTGTCTTTCAGACTCTGTGTATGTATGTCAGTGTGAATGTGTGTGTCTGTTAGAGTCTGTGTGTGTCTGTCAATGTTTGTGTGTGTCTGTCAATGCCTATGTCTGTGTGTGTGTCAGTATCTGTGTGTGTGTCTGTCAGAGTCTGTGTTGGTGTCTGTCTGTGTGTGTGCCTGTGTCTTTCAGAGTCTGTGTGTGGGTGTATATCAGTGTGAATCTGTGTGTCTGTTGGAGTCTGTGTGTATCTGTCAGTGTTTGTATGTGTCTGTCAATGTTTATGTCTGTGTATCTGTCAGTGTCGCTGTGTGTCTGTCAGTATCTGTGTGTATGTCTGTCAGTATCTGTGTGTCTGTCAGAGTCTATGTTGGTGTCTGTCTGTGTGTGTAGCTGAGTCAGTGTGAATATGTGTGTCTGTTAGTGTCTGTGTGTGTCTGTCAGTGTTTGTGTGTGTCTGTCAATGTCTGCGTCTGTGTGTCTGTCAGTGTCTATGTATGTGTGTCTGTTAGAGTCTGTCTAACACACACACACACACACATATGCACGCACGCTCTCTCTCTCTCTCACACACACACAAGACTCTGACAGACAATATCTATGTGTGTGTGTGTCTGTCTGAGTCTTTATCAGTCTCGATTAGTGCCTATGTGTGTGTCTGTCTGTAACTATATTAATATAACTAGGGCCTAGTTTTAAGGCTCATAAAAATAGATATCCTAAGTTAAAGAATTGGGCATATTAAAATCAAAACATCAAACCTCGGGTAGGCCAATTGTACAATACACAAAGATGACTGGGCCTGATTCATCATTCACCTATCAAAGGTCGTTGCACCTTACTGATACTTAGCAGAAGATCATTGTACCCAACTGAAATGCACCAGCTTTTGTTAGAGGCCCAGAATGGGCCAGACTTTCTGTCACCAACAGTTACTGCAGTCAACTTATCTGATAACAGGTTACATGTAAGCAAAAGCATAGAGATGGACACCGGGGATGGGGGGATTGGGGGGGAACCCTGATATGCTGTGAGGCAGACATCAAGAAACCCACTTGGTATTGGAACCCCCTTCTTGGACGTCATTGACCGGAACTCAAAGACGTTTCTGGAAAGGCAAGCAGGCAGGCAATAAAGGGACACATTTTAGACACCAGCAACGAAGACTCAATGAGGGGGAACGACCTTGACCATTCGGAAGACTGACCAGAGAAGGGATGGAAGGAAGAAGCTGCCATCAAGATTCACCTTTGTTACAACAGGCCAAAAGAGTCAGAGAAATCGAGCGTGCACTTTTAACCAAACCATCTTTGTGGTTAGAATACTTATACCTGGGGCATCTTCTTGTTTTCTGTGGGTAATTTTAGGGTTGATTGTATTATTAATAAATTTGTTGAACTTTTATTTGTGTTTGTCCGTCTTGCTAGTAAGGGCACCTGTGTAAAACCTTGCAGTAAGCAAACTAATCAAAAATATCTGAAAATTAGCAGGTACAACACTATGCGTGTTCCTGTCAGTGTCTGAGGGTTGCAGGAAGAAGAGGAGAGCAGTAGTGTTAGAGGACACAATGGTCAGAGGCACGGATAGCACATTCTGTGGTCAGGATAGACACTCCCACGTGATTTGTTGCCTCCCGGGTGCCAAGGTCAGGGGTGTCTCTGATTGCGTGCACAGTGTTCTAAAGTGGGAAGGATTTCAGGGAGATGTCGTGGGACACACCGGTACCAATGACGTAGGTAGGAAAAGTGAGGAGGTCCTAAAGAGAGAGTATAGAGAACTTGGAATGAAATTAAAAGGCAGAACCCTGAGAGTAATAATCTCAGGATTGCTACCTGTGCCACGTGCCAGTGAGGCTAAGAGGAGGATGCTTGGGCAGACGAACATGTGGCTGAGGAACTGGTGTATGGGGCAGGGTTTCCGAATCTTGCATCATTGGGACTTCTTCTGAAGCAGGTGGGACCTGTACAAGAGAGACAGGTTACACCTTAACTACAAGGGGAGTAACATACTTGCAGGGAGGTTTGCTAGTGTTATTGGGGAGACTTTAAACTAGATTTGCAAGGGGATAGGAACCAGAGTAGATAGTGGAAGGGGGAGAGTGGTAAAAAGACAGATTAGTTCAAGCAAAATCACAGATGCAAGCGTTGAGTGTGGTGGAAATAATCCTTTGAGGTGTGCCTATTTCAATGCCAGGGGTATTGTGAGAAAGGCAGATGAAGGCGTGGATTGACACTATAGCCATTATATACAATATGACATTACAGGCATGAGTGAAACTTGGCTATGACGAGGGGCAGGACTGGCGGCTCCATGTTACAGGGTTGCAATGTTTCATACGTCATAGAGGCAGAGGGATAAAAGGTGGCATCGTTGGTCAGGGAAAATGTTGCAGCGTACTCAAGCAGGATAGATTAGGGAGCTTGTCTGCAGCAGACCTATGGATGGAGCTGAGAAACAGGTAAGGTATGACCATATTAATAGGGTTGTATTATAGACCACCCAATAGTCAGCGAGAATTGGAGGAGCAAATCAGCAGAGAGATACCTGACAACTGCGAAAAAACACTAAGTTGTGATAGTAGGGAACTTTAATTTTCCAAATATAGATTGGGATTCATATACTGTTAAAGGTTTAGACGGGATAGATTTGTTAAAAGTGTTCAGGAAATTTTTCTACATCAGTATATAGCGGTGCCAACTAGAGACAATTCGATATGTGACCTCCTATTGGGCAATGAGTAAGGGCAGTGAGTGGATGTGAGTAGACAATGGATGTGAGTGTGAGGGAACACTTTGGATCCAGTGATCATAATGCCATTAGTTTTAACGTGATCATGGATAAGTAAAGATCTGGTCCTAGGCTTGAAGTCCTGAGCTGGGAAAAGACCAAATTTGATGAAATGAGAAAGGATGTGGGAAGTGTGGATTGGGATGGGCCGGTATTTACATCTGGTAAGGAAGTAAATGGAAAGTGGATGGCCTTCAAAGGAGAAATCTTGAGAGTGCAGAGTTGGTATGTTCCTGTCAGGATTAAAGCAAAGTAAATAGGGATCAGGAAACTTGGTTCTCGAGGGAGATTGTAACGCTGATTAAGAGGAAAAGAGAGTTGTATGAAATGTTCAGGCAATAAGGAACAGATCAGATGCTCGAGGAGTATAAAAAATGCAAGAAGCTACTTAAGAGGGAAATCAGGAGGCCTAAAATAATGCATGAGATTGCTTTGGTAGACAGAGTGAAGGAAAATCCAAAGAGCTTCCATAGGTATGTTAGGAGCAAAAGGATAGTGAGGGATAAAATTGGTCCTCTTGAAGACCAGAATGGTAGATTGTGTATGGAACCAAAAGAGATGCGGGAAATACTAAATGTTTTTTTTTGCATCCATATTTACTGAGGAAATGGACATGCAGTTTGCGGAAATTGGGCAAACAGGTAGGGAGGTCATGGAACCTCTATAGATTAAAGAAGAGGAGGTGCTGGCTGTCTTGAAGCAAACCACAGTGGAAAAATCCCCAGAACCAGAGAGGATATTCCCATGGAACTTGAGGGAGGCTCATGTTGAACATACAGGGACCCTGGCAGACATATTTAAAATGTCAGTATGCACGGGGAGGTGCGGATGATTGGAGAGTGACTTATGTTGCTCCATTGATTAAAAAAGGTTCCAAAGGAAATCTGGGAAATTACAGGCCAGTAAATTTGATGTTGGTGGTTGGCAATTTATTGGAAGATGTGATAAGGAATGGGATCTACAAATATTTGGGTGGACAGGGACTTATTAGGGAGAGTCAACATGGCTTCGAATGTAGAAGGTCATGTTTGACCAATCGCTACCAGAGGTCACCAGAAAAGTGGATGAAGGGAAGGCAGTGGATGTTGTCTACCTGGATTTCAGCAAGGCCTTTGACAAGGTCCCTAATGGGAGATTAGTGAGGAAGGTTCAGTCACTAGGTATAGATGAGGAGGTTGTAAATTGCATTAGACACTGGCTCAGTGGAAGAAACCAGAGAGTGGTTGTGGAGGATTGCTTCTCTGAGTGGAGGCCTGTGACTAGTGGAGTGCCACAGGGATCAGTGTTGGGACTATTGTTGACTTCTCTCTAAGTTAAGTTACTGTTATAACTCTCACAGTAACGGCTTCCCCCTTCGTCACGCCCTCACTCTCGCCTCAGCTATCTTCCTCAATTCCTCCTTTTCACTTCCACTCGCTCAGTGTCTTTCTCTCTCACTCTTATCTCACTTCATTTTAACAGATTCACACCCTGTCTAGATTTAGCCGATCCCACAAGTCGCCTCTCTCTCTCTCTCTCTCTCTCTCTCGTGCTTATCCCTCTACTTCCACATCTGAGCACGTTTCTGAATACTGTATTCGATGTGCGTCTAGTGTCATTTGGAGCCGGTGCACTGTTGTTCAGTTAAATTGGTTATTTTATTGCTCTAAGAGGTGATGTGTTTGTTTCTGCTACAGGGCCTCAATTTTCTGAGATGTTCCATTGTTTCTAAGTATTTTTCTCAGTTTGAGGAGCTGCATTAGATTTCGGGATTAAAATAACAAATTTCTTTGCAGTCTAAATAGTTCCAAATTATTAATCAACAGAATTTTACAATTTATGCTGAACTCTAACCCATTTAAATCATATTACAGAAAGCCCACCGTTAAAGACCTCATAGAGAGACTCTGTATCAATTGAAACTCAATTACAGAATATCACAGTCCAGTGGCAGATATCACTGAAACTATCTGGGATCTAGAGATGAGACTGCTCCTCCTGCCCCTTGTTATAGCCGAGTTTCACTAATGGCTATAAAGTCATATTGTGTATAGAAGACTGTAGTGTCAATCCACGCCTTCAGCTCATCTGCCTTTCCCACAATACTTTGATGGTGTTGGAGTGGACAGCATCTTCCCTTGTTATTGTTAGTTGATGAATGAAATCAGCAGAATCCACTGTTTGGAAAGAAGTACGTCAAGCCTAAAAACAGTTTCCATCACTGAACTCAATGCCGTAATCTGTTCATGCATTTAAAAAAAAAAATCAAACCAGGTTACTGTCACAACATCCCAGAGGTGAATTTACAGTGTATAAATTAAAGGCTTTGGGAACATATAATCTCAGAGTTTAAGACAGAGGTTCTGCCAGCACCTGAAAGAGGACATCACCTCATACTGAAGATGCATTATCCAGTTGAGATAGCTGAGAAAATATTCTACCCAATCATTGCCATTATTGGTGTTCCTGGTGAGTGACTCTACTATTCAGGCTCTGTAATCTGTGTGTGAACGGCTCTCTGATTTTGAACTCTGAATGACATGCTGATCTCATTTTGACTGTTACATAGACTCCAGGTGAACGATGTAAGTTACTTAAATCAGATGGTCTGAAATATCTCTGTGTTTTTAATCCTTGTAAGAGTCTGGCAACACCAATTTTAGATCCAACCGATTTATTTTAATCCTTTTCATCAACTAACAGTGAGCCTCTGTGTTACGCATGGGTTCACGACTCAATGAAATTAATGTATTGAAGAGTGAACTGCTCAATCTTATCTATTACAAGATTGACATCAGTGAAAGTGATGTCTCTGAAATAATGTTTGGTGGGAGTAATAATGTAATCAAAATTTGAGTGTGGATCACTAACCAGAATGGATCATCTGACACCCAGTGAACAAGTATTGCAGGGAATATTTTAATGGTGTTTGCGGTGAATGTGATGTGAATATTTTCCACACCTCGGCTTTGTGTTGAAATGAAATAGGTTTCAGACATTCTTTCTTTCTGCTCACTCCCATTCTGAGTTTGGATGAGTTGGTGAATTTTGCAAATGTAATTTCGTTTCCTGATTCCATATTGTTGATGTAAATGGTGAAGGATGGCAATCCCAGCGCTGATCCTTGTGGAAAACCACTTCCCACCTTCCAGTAATCAGAGAAATTCCTTTTAACTCTTACTCCCCGGGTCGTGTCTTTGTAACCAGCTTCTAGTCATTCTGCTCCTGGCCCTCTAACTGCCCGAAGATTACTGAAGCCTATGAAGTGTTAACTCACTGAAAACGTTTAGAAACACCGGTCGGACATTGACCAAATCATTGCTAAAATTATTCCCTGAAATTTGTCAAGAATAGAGAAGGATATAGACAGGCTATTATATTGGGCAGAGAAAAGGCGGATAGAATTTAATCCAAATAAATGCATTTTGGAAGAAATATTGTAGAGGGAATTACATATAAAAGGTAGGCCTTGTAAGACTATAAAAACGCAGATAGACGTGGGAATGCAAGTACACAAGTCCTTTAAGATGGCAGTAAAGGTGGAGAAGGTGGTGAAGATGGCCCATGGTTTGCTCGCCTTTATAGGGAGAAGTATAGCGTATAACGTCTGGCGTCTAATGTTGCAGTTGTATGGAACGTTGGTTCACCTGCATTTGGAGTACTGCATCCAGTTCTGTTTGCCTTACTACTGGGAGGACATGAGGACCCTGGAGAGAGTGCAGAGGAGGTTTACCAGGATGCGGCCTAGTATGGAAGGACTGAGCTCTGAAAAAAGATTGGGCAAATTGGAGCTCTTCTACTTTGAAAGGCGGAGAATGAGGGGAGATCTAATAGAGGTATACCACATTACAAAGGGTATAGCTAGATTGAACAGTGATGAGCTTTTTTTTAGGATTGATACAAAACTTACGAGGGGCCATGGGCTTAGGGTGAAGAGGTGGGGGGACGAGGTATAATTTGGATGTTAAGAGAGGTTTTTCACACAAAGTGTGGTGGGCTCCTGGAATGCTGGAAGTAGGGTGGTGGAGGCAGCACGCTTGAGTTGTTTAAGGTTTACTTAGGTAGGCACATGAGCAGACTTGAGATGTAGGGGTACAGCAGAATGCTTTAAATAAAGATCAAGAGGCTGGGGACATCCATGGGAATCAATTGATTCCTATGTACCTTTCAACATATTTTATGTCTCACTTGTCTTACTTCTGAGCTTCTGAGGATTCCGTAAATGTCTGCCTAAGTTGTACATGTTTATTGATATCTTTTCTTTCAATTCACGGGTGATTCGGTCCGCCTTGTTGTCCAACAAGGGGCATACACATGGTGGGTTGTGCGCGGGCTGCCCTTGGATGTTGCTTCGAGAGTTGCCTAGTGATTCATGTCGTTATTGTATGCTTAAACTGGACCACCTGATGAGCAACATGACTGATCAGTGACTATCCCTATGAGCTGTGCAGATACATGGACCTAGGTAGTGTCTGCAGGAGTTTAAAATGATGGCGTGTGCTCATTGGGCTGAAGGGCCTGTTTCCCATGCTGTATTGTTCTTTGTTTTTTGTGAATGATCTTAGTTTTGGAATAGGCGCTGAATGTTCTTTATCATACCCTGTGTTACCTGGCATTTTTTTTTACTGTTTTGAACAAAGAACAAAGAACAAAACAGCACGGGAAGTAGGCCCTTCAGCCCAATGAGCCCGCACCACCTCCCCGATGTTCCCACCTCTACCCGTGATCCCTGTCTATGTTTATAGTTTTGAGACAATTTAGGAAGAATTTGTTTTGCCAATTAGCCTAAGAGCACATCTTTGGGATGTGGGACTAAACCGGAGCACCCGGATAAAACCCACGCAAGCACAGGCAGAATGTGCAAACTCCCACAGACACAGGCCCAAATCCATATATCTGCACAACACGGCGATAGTCATTGAACTGTCGTGTTGCCCATCCAATGGTGCAGGTCAAGCATACACTAACTACGTGAAGCATTAAGATACTCCCGAAAAAAAATTCCTCTCATGACCCATCACGTGTATCCCCCTCGTTGGACAACAAGGTGGACCAAAGCACCTGTAGGATAAAAACAAGTATATCAATATCATCATCTATTTACACACTTCCCAGGGTCTCCCAAGGTTCATGATCCCTACTTTAAATCAGTTTTCTATACTGCTCCATTCCCATTGTGTTCATGTGCCCATCTAAGTATTTCTTTAATAACTCCAGAGTGCCTGCTTCCACCACTTTACTTGGCAGTGCATTCCATACCCCCACTACCCTCGGTGTGGAAAAACTCCCTCTAGCATCGAAATTATACCTTACCCCCCTGACCCCTAAGTCCTTGACCCCCCGTGCTATTAGAGTTCATCCTAGGAAAAAGCTTAACCCTGTTTACTCTATCTATACCACTCATAATCTCTCATAAACCCCTCATAATTGAAGTTTTTTTTTCTCTCTGTGAGGTTGTGACTGGACAACTCTTCTTTGGATTTTTTTTTTAATTTAATTTCTATTTAAACTCATCAAAAAACATAAAACCTTCCATTGTATTCCTTTCCAGTAGATGAATTCTGATAAACAGCTGCTATAGAAGACAGACATGACAATTTTCTTTACTAGCTGATGTATAGTAGATTGAGCACGGAGATCTTGATGGAAATGTATGAAACACTCATTTATTTTCAGCTCGAGTAATGTGAGGAGTTCTGTTGGCCTCACCAGAGAAGGATGTGATTGCTCTGGAAGGAACACAAAGGAGATTCACAGGATGTTGCGTGGTCTGCAGTGTTTCTGCAGTAAAGACAGGCTGGTTAGGCTGGGGTTGTTTCCATTAGAACAATGAATGCAGAGAATGGACACAATTGAAGTGTACAAAATTATGAGAGACATGGATAGGATAATAAAGAAGAAACGTTTTCCCCTTAGCAGAGGAGTCAATGTTGAAGGATGTGGATTAAGGTCAGCAGCCATACGGTTAGAAGGTCTCTGAGGAAAATAAAATTTTCCTGTGTCATTTCATAAATCCCGATGCTCCTCCTGCACATCAAGATCCCACAATCACATTACAATGAGGGAGCAGCCAGATTTGAAACACAATTGTAGGTCTGAATTGCTGAAAAGTAAAAAGACATCATAGATTCACCTTCAGGGATAGAAATGCTGTTAACAATTCAACCTTTTGGGAGGAGCAAGGGATTGATTAAGGAAAGAATAATAGAGGATGAAAGCAATCTACAATGGAACATAACAACTGACTTCAAAAGACATCTATCGGTATATAAAGAGAAGCAGATTGACAAAATAGGAACTTTGCAGTCAGAAACGGGAGATCCCATAATGGGAAACAAAGTAATAGCTGAAGAATTAAATTGTACATTATTTCAATCTTCAGAAAGGAAGAAATGAATAACATATCAAAAGTTCAGAGAGAAACATGTTTTAGAGAGAAGCTGAAGGAAATTTGAATTTGTAAAGAATGGGGAAAATAATGGGATTGAAGGTGGATAAATTTCAAGTTCCTGATAATCTTCATCCCAGAGTACTTAAGGAAGTCTTCCTGGGAATAGCAGACCCAATGGTGATTATTTTCCAGATTGGAGGCTATCTAATACAAGCCTGGTATTCAGACATGGACACAGAGATAAATCAGTGAACTATATACCAGGGAGCCGAATGTTGGCGCTGAGGAATGTGGGAGATTCAAATTCAAAGACTTTCATAACTCGGCATTTGAAAAGCAGTGTCATAATTAGACAAAGACAGCAAGGATTATACAAGGAAAATCATGACTGAAATACCTTGGAATTGTCTGAGGATGGAACTCGTAAAGTTGACCGAGGGCAACAAGTGGATGTGCTTTATTTAGCACCTCGAAGGGGGATCTGAATACGTCATTGTTAATTTGCAGATGGTACAAAGCTGGGTGGGAGGCTGAGCTGTGAGGAGATGCAGGAAATATTCAGCATGATTTGAATAGGTTGAGCATGTGGTCATACGCATGGCAGATGCAGTTTAATATAGAGCTGACAGGCATATTAGGGAGACAAGTTATTAGTTGAATTGGTGTATATTGGGTGCGGAGATACTCAACAAAACTTTGTTTTACTTATGCATCATTCACTGCAAGGAACCAGGAGGGTAGGGTAGACAGTAGTGGCGTCAAATGGTCTGTAAGCATTCACAGCGAGATGATTCCTATTTAGGGATAGGAATGATTTGCTGCAATTTATAGAACATTGGTAAGGCCACACTTGGAGATTTTTGTAGCATTTTGATATCCCTATCTGAGGAAGGATGTCCCTGCTATAGGGGAATTACAGCGATGGTTTAACAGGCTGAAGGCAGGTCTTCATATGAGGAGAGATCAGATTGGTTACGATTACGTTCATTGGAAATTTATAGAGTGAGAGGGGATCTCACTGAAACATATTAAATTCTAACAGAATGAGGAAGGGTTGATTCAGAAAAAAAATGTTACCACTGATGGTGGAGTTGAGAATTAAGGGCCAAATTTTTTGGATTAGGGATAAACAGTTTCGAACTGAGGTGAGGAGAAATTTCTTCAGACAGAGGGCGGAGGATGTGTGTAATTCACTACCACCAAATGTTATTGAGGCAAATTCATTCAGAATAGTGAGAGGGAACCTCACTAAAAAAAAATATTAAATTCAAACAGGATTTGATAGGATCGATTCAGAAAGAATATTACCCATAGTGGGGGAATCCACAACTAGCTGATATAGTTTGATGATGAGGGAAAACCGTTTTTTGACCTGAGGGGAGGAGAAGTTTCTTCAGTTAGAGGGTGTTGAAATGTGTACAGTTCACAGGCATTCTGTGATTTCAAGAATATAAATTATGAATACCTTTAGGGGCTAAAGGAACCAAAGGATTTGAGTTAAGATTGAATCAAGTTATTAAAATTAATGATCAGCCACAAAGAAAATGAGTAATAGTGCAGACCCATACTCATGCTTCTAGTTTATATGTTTCAATGACTGTGGGGACTTCGCTGGAATAAAACAGTGGAGAATGGCCTAAACACATTCCCTCCCCTCTCCCCCAACAGCAGCCCCCATAATTTATCTTCCCACCTTGCACTTCCTCTCAGGTTTCTCTCTCTCTCTCTCTCTCTTTTAAACCCTCTTCTTCTCTCTCCCTCACTGATAACACAATCTGATGAGAATTTTGGGTGAGAGAGTTGGAAAACTGACAATTGCATCCCAAGTGAAATGAATTGATGTGGCTGCTGCTCTTTTATTTAACAATTGATCTCATAAAATTAAACACAGTAATTGTATGGAATGAAGCAAATGGAAAGAAGTATCCTGAGACACTTGGGATTAGACCTTGACATGAGGACTGGTCACAGAGGATTCAATAAACCTTGGGGACAAAGTACAAGATTCTCCCCACCACAGAGAAACAGAATCAGGAATATAATATCAAGGGAGGACTCATAGCAATGTAGAAGATCAGAAGGACCTTGGGATCCGGACCAATCGGCCTCATGGTTATATTACTATTGATACAGACAGAGACCACATAGATTCTGACAGATACACACATAGACAATGATAGACACACACACTGACTCTGACACACACACACACACACACACACACACACACACACACAAGGGGCATAGAGTACAAGAGCTGACCTTTAATGTTGCAGTTTTATAAAATGCTGGCTAGACCCTATTTGGAATACTGTGTCCAGTTCTGGTCGCCCTACTGCCGGAAGGACGTGGAGACTCTGGAGAGAGTGCAGAGGAGGTTTACCAGGATGCTGCCTGGTATGGAAGGTCTGAGTTACGAGGAGAGATCAGGCAAATTGGAAAGACGTAGACTTAGAGGAGATCTATTAGAGGTGTACAAGATTATGAGGGGTATAGATAGAGTAAACAGGGTTAGGCTTTTTTCCTAGGATGGACTCAAATAGCACAAGGGGTCACGGGCTTAGGATAACAGGGGTAAGATATAATTTGGATGCTAGAGGGAATTTTTTCACACAGAGAGTGGTGCGGGTATGGAAGGCGCTGCCAAGTAAAGTGTTGGAGTCAAGCAGTCCAGGGCCTAGTTTTAAGGCTGATAAAATTGGATATGCTAAGTTAAAGAATTGGGATATTAAAACAAAGCGTCAAACCTCAGGCAGGCCAATTGTACAATACACAAACGTGACTGGGCCTGATCATCAATCACCTATCAAAGGTCGTTGTACCCTATTGATACTTAACAGAAGATCATTGCACCCTATTGAAATGCACCAGCCTATTGTTAGAGGCCCAGATCGGGCCAGACTTTCTGTCACCGAGATTTACTGCAGTTAGCTTATCTGATAACAGGTTACATATAAGCAACAGCATGGAGGTGGATACCTGGGAGCGGACCCTGATGTCCTGTCAGACAGACATCAAGAAACCCACTGGGTATTGGAACCCAATCCTCAGACATCATTGGCCAGAAAGCAAAGAAGTTTCTGGAAAGGCAGGCGATAAAGGGACAGGTTTTCAGACACCAGCATCGAAGACTGAATGAGTGCCAATGACCTTGACTATTCGGAAAACTGACCAGAGAAGGGAAAGAAGGAAGAAGTTGCCAATCAAGACTTACCTTCATGATGACAGACCAGAAGAATTCAAAGAATAGAGCCTGCAGTTTTAACCAAAGCATCTTTGCAGGTAGAATACTTGTATCTGAGGTATCTTATTGTTTTCTGTGGGTAATTTAAGGGTTGATTGTGTTATTATTAATAAACCTGTGAACATTTATTTGTGTTTGTCCTTTGTCCGTCTTGCTAATAAGGGCAATTGTGTAAAACTTTGCAGTAAGCAATCTGATTAAAAATACCTGAGAATTAACAGGTACAACACTAGGTGTGTGTCTGTCAGTGTCTAAGGGTGGGAGAAAGAAGAGGAGAGTGGTAGAGATAGGGGACACAATGGTCAGAGGCACGGGCACGAGATTCTGTGGTCAGGACAGAGGTTCCCACATGATTTGTTGCCTTCTGGGTGTCAAGGTCAGAGATGTCCCTGATTGCGTGCACAGCATTCTAAAATGGGAAGGTGATCAGGGAGATGTCATTGGACACACTGCTACCAATGGCATAGGTAGGAAAAGTGAGGACGTCGTAAAGAGAGAGTATAGAGAGCTTAGAAGGGAGTTAAAAAGCAGAACCCTGAGGGTAGGAATCTCAGGATTGCTATCTGTGTCACGTGCCAGTGAGGGTAAAAGTAGGATGCTTGGGCAGGTGAATACGTGGCTGAGGGGCTGGTGTATGGGGCAGGGTTTCTGATTCTTGGATCATTGGGACCGCTTCTGGAGCAAGTGGGACCTGTACAAAAGAGACGGGTAACACCTTAACTACAAGGGGACCAACATACTTCCAGGAAGGCTTGCTAGTGTTATTGGGGAGAGTTTAAACTAGATTTGCAAGGGGATAGGAACCAGAGCAGATATTGGAGGGAGGTGGGGGGAGTAAAAAGACAGATTAGTTCAAGCAAAATCACAAATGGAAAAGTTGAGTGCGTTGGAAATAATTTTTTGAGGTGTGCCTTGGCATTTCAATGCTAAGGGTACTGCGGGAAAGGCAGATGAGCTGAAGGCGTGGATTGACACGACAGCCATTTACACAATCTGACATTATAGCCATTATTGAAACATGGATTTAACAAGGGGCATGACTGGCACCTCCATGTTCCAGGGTTCCAATGTTTCAGGTGTGATAGAGGCAGAGGGATAAAAAGTGGTGGTGTGGCATTGTTTCAGCATACTCAGGCAGGACAGATTGGGGAGCTTGCCTGCAGCGGCTCTATGGATGGAGCTGAGAAACAGGTGAGTTCTGACCACATTAATGGGGTTGTGTTATAGACCACCCAATAGTCAGTGAGAATTGGAGGAACAAATCAGCAGAGAGATAGCTGACAACTGCAAATGTATGATAGTAGGGGACTTCAATTTTCCACATATAGATTGGGATCCACATACTATTAAAGTTTTAGAAAGGGTAGATTTGTTAAATGTGTTCAGGAAATTATTCTACATCAATATATAGCGGTGCCAACTAGAGACAATGCGATATTTGACCTCCTATTGGGAAATGAGTAAGGGCAGTGAGTGGATGTGAGTGGACAATGGATGGGAATGTGAGGGAACACTTTGGATCCAGTGATCATAATGCCATTAGTTTCAACCTGATCATGGATAAGTATAAGATCTGGTCCTCGGCTTGAAGTTCTGAACTGGGAAAAGGCCACATTTGATGAAATGAGACAGGATCTGGGAAGTGTGGATTGGCATAGGCTGGTATTTACATGCTGGTAAGGAAGTAAATGGAAAGTGGGTGACCTTCAAAGGAGAAATTTTGAGAATGCAGAGTTTTGATGTTCCTGTCCGGATTAAAGCATAGTAAATAGGGATCAGGAAACTTGGTCCTCAAGGGAGATTGTAATGCTGATTAAGAGGAAAAGAGAGTTGTATGAAATGTACAGGCAGCAAGGAACAGATCAGATTCTCGAGGAGTATAAAAAATACAAGAAGCTAGTTAAGAGGGGAATCAGGAGAGCTGAAAGAATGCATGAGATTGCTTTGGCAGACAGAGTGAAGGGAAATCCAAAGAGGTTCTATAGGTATTTTAGGAGCAAAAGGATAGTGAGGGATAAAATTGGTCCTCCTGAAGACCAGAATGGTAGATTGTGTATAGAACCAAAAGAGATGGGGAGGATACTAAATGGATTTTTTGCATCCTTATTTACTGAGGAAATGGGCATTGAGTCTACGAAAATTGGGCAAAGAAGTAGGGAGGTCATGGAACATTTATCGATCAAAGAGGAGGAGGCGCTGGCTGTCTTGAGACAAGTCAGAGTGGAAAAATCCTCAGAACCGGACAGGGTATTCCCATAGACCTTGAGGGAGGCTAGTGTTGAACTTACAAGGGACCCTCACTGATTTATTTAGAATGTCAGTATTCATGGGGAGGTGCTGGTTGATTGGAGAGTGACTTATGTTGTTCCATCATTTAAAAAAGGTTCCAAAAGAAATCTGGGAAATTACAGGCCAGTAAGTTTGATGTTGATGGTTGACAAGATATTGGAAGCTGTGATAAGAGATGAGATCTACAAATCTTTGGATGGACAGGGACTTATTAAGGAGAGTCAACATGGCTTTTTGCGTAGTAGGTCATGTTTCACCAATCTGTTTGAGTTTTTCGAGGAGGTCACCAGGAAAGTGGATGAAGGGAATTCAGTGGATGTTGTCTACATGGATTTCAGTAGGGAGATTAGTGAGGAAGGTTCAGTCGCAAGGTATAGATGGGTAGATTGTAAATTGGATTAGACACTGGCTCAATGGAAGAAACCAGAGAGTGGTTGTGGAGGATTGCTTCTCTGAGTAGAGGCCTGTGACTAGTCGAGTTCCATAGGGATCGGTGTTGGGACTATTGTTGTTGACTTCTATCTAAGTTAAGTTACTGTTATAACTCTCACAAAAATGGCTTCCCCCTTCATCATACTCTCACTCTTGCTCCCAACTATCTTTCTCACTTCCTCTTTTTCACTTTCACTCGCTCAGTCTCTTCCTCTCTCACTCTTATCCATTCATTTTCACAGCTTCACAACCTGTCTAGATTTAGCCCATCCCACAAGTCGCCTCTCTCTCTCTCTCTCTCTCTCTCTATCTCGTGCTTATCCCGCTCTTTCCACATCTCAGCACATTTCTGAACACTGTATTCGATGTACGTCCAGTGTCATTTGGAGCCTGTGCATTGCTGTTCAGTTATTTTATCGCTCTGAGAGGTGATGTGTTTGTTTCTGCTACAGGGCCTCAATTTTCAGAGATGTTCCATTGTTTCTGAGTATTTTTCTCAGTTTGAGGAGCTGCATTAGATTTCGGGATTAAAATAACAAATTTCTTTGCAGTCTAAATAATTCCAAATTATTAATCAACATAATTTTGCAATTTATGCTGAACTCAAACCCATTTAAATCACTCACAGAATGTCCACAGTTAAAGATCTCATAGAGAGACACGGTAACAATTGAAACTCAATTACTGATTGTCATAGCCCAGTGGCAGACATCACTGAAACTATCTGGGAACTAGAGATGAAACTGATGGTGTTGGAGTGGACAGCATCTTCCCTGTTATTATTAGTTGATAAATGTAATCAGCACAATTCAGTGTTTGGAAAGAAGTAAGTCAAGCTTAAAAACAAACAGTTTGCATCACTGAACTCAATGTCATAATCTGTTTGTTCATGCATTTAAAAAAAATTCAAACCAGGTTACTGTCACACCGTCCCAGATGTGAATTTACAGTGTATAAATTAAAGGCTTTGGGAACATATAATCTCAGCGTTTAAGACAGAGGGACTGCCAGCAGCTCGAAGAGGACATCACCTCATCCTGAAGATGTATTATCCAGTTGAGATAGCTGAGAAAATATTCTACCTAATCGTTGCCATTATTGGTATTCCCGGTAAGTGACTCTAAACATTCAGGTTGTCTAAACCTGTGTGTGAGCAGCTCGCTGATTTTAAACTCTGAATGAAAATGCTCCATGCTGATCTCACTGTCAATGTTATACAAGCTCCAGGTGAATGATGTAAGTTGCTTCAATCAGATGGCTCAAAATATCTCTGTGGTTTTACTCCTTTTCATCAACTAACAGTGAGCCTCTGTGTATTACGCACTCGTCACGACTCAATGAAATTAATGTATTAAAGAGTGAACTACTCAATCTTATGTATTATAAGATTGACATCAGTGAAAGTGATCTCTCTGAAATAATGTTTGGTGGGAGTGATAATGTAATCAAAATTTCAGTGTGGATCACTAACCAGACTGGATCACCTGACACCAGTGAACAAGTATAGCAGGGAATATTTTAATGGTGTTTGTGTTTAATGTGATGTGAATGTTTTCCATACCTCTGCTTTGTGTTGAAATGAAATAGATTTCAGACATTCTTTCTTTCTGCTCACTCGCATTCTGAGTTTTGATGGGTTGGTGAATTTTGCAAATGTAATTTTGTTTCCTGATTCCATGTTCTTGATGTAAATGGTGAAGGACAGCAATCCCAGCGCTTATCCTTGTGGAAAACCACTTCCCACCTTCCAGTAATGAGAGAAATTCCATTTAACTCTTACTTCCCGGGTCGTGCCTTTGTAACCAGCTTCTAGTCATTCTGCTGCTGGCTCTCTAACTGCCCTGAGATTACTGAAGCCTGTGATGTGTTAACTTACTGAAAGCATTTAGAAACACCATGGGTCGGACATTGACCATATCATGGCTAAAATTATTCCCTGAAATTTGTCAAGAATAGAGAAGGATATAGGTAGGCTGGTATATGGGGCAGAGAAATGGCAGATGGAATTTAATCCAGATAAGTGCAAGGTAATGCATTTTGGAAGAAATAATGTAGAGGGAATTACATATAAACGGTAGACCTATTAAGACTATAAAAACGCAGATAGACCTGGGAGTGCAATTACACAAGTCCTTTAAGATGGCAGTACAGGTGGAGAAGGTGGTGAAGATGGCCCATGGTTTGCTTGCCTTTATAGGGAGGACTATATGGTATAACATCTGTTGTCTAATGTTGAAGTTGTATAGAACGTTGGTTTACCCGCATTTGGAGTACTGCATCCAGTTCTGTTCGCCTTACTACTGGAAGGACATGGAGACCCTGGAAAGAGTGCAGACGAGGTTTACCAGGATGCGGCCTGGTATGGAAGGATTGAGCTATGAAGAAAGATTGGGCAAATTGGGGCCCAATTTCACCATACTGAGAAAGGTGAAGCATGAGGGGAGATCTAATAGAGGTATACCACATTATGAATGGTATAGATAGATTGAAGGCAGAAGGGCCTGTTCTGTGCTGTAGTGTTCTATGTTCTGTGCTGTAGTGAACAGTGATAAGCTTTTTCTTCGGATGGATACAAAAATTACGAGGAGTCACGGGCCTAGGATGAAGCGGTGTGTGTGTGTCGGGGGGGGGGAGTTATAATTTGGATGTTAAAAAAAGGTTTTTCACACAAAGGGCGGTGGGGTCCTGGAATGCACTGCCAAGTAGGGTGATGGAGGCAGCATGCTTGAATTGTTTAAGGTTTATTTAGATAGGCACATGAGTAGACTTGAGATGGAGGGATACAGGAGACTGCTTTAAATAAAGATCAAGAGGCTGGAGACATCCCTAGGAATCAATTGATTCCTATGGACCTTTCAACATACTTCATGGCTCACTTGTCTTAGTTCTGAGTTTCTGGGGATTCTGTAAGTGTCTGCCGAAGACGTAGATCTTTATTGTCATCTTTTCTTTTAATTCACGGGTGATTCGGTCTCCCTTGTTGTCCATGGTTATGCACGGGCTGTTCTTGGATGTTACTTCGAGAGTTGCCTAGTGATACATGACGTTAGTGTACGCTTAACCTGGACTATCTTATGGGCGAGAAGACACCTGTTAGGTGCGCAGATACATGGACCTGGGTAGTGTCTGCACGAGTTTGCACATTCTCCCCATGCTTGCATGGGTTTTCTCCGCATGCTCCGGTTTCCTCCCACACCCCAAAAATGTGCTCTTAGGCTGATTGGTATTAACAGATTGTCCCTAAATTAGTCTCTCCTCAATTGTCCCCAATAGGTGTAGACAAAGGTCATAGGTAGAAGAGGGCACCAACAATGTTAAAATGATGGTGTGGGTTGTTGGATTGAAGGCAGTGTTTCCTATGCTGTGTTGTTCCTTGTTCCTTTGGACTGATCATAATTTTGGAATATGCACTGAATGCTCTTTATCAAGACCTGTGTTACTTGACATTTTTTTTTACTCTTTTGAAGGTTTATTTTTTCTGTTCAGGTTGTGACTGGACAACTGTTCTTTGGATTTTTTTAAATTTAATTTCTATTTAAACTCATCAAAAAACATAAGTCTTCTATTGTTTACCATTCCAGTGGATCATTTCTGATGAACAGCTGCTATAGAAGGAGACATGACAATTTTCTTTACTGGCTGATGTATAGAAGATTGAGCAGGGAGGTTATAGGCATAGACATAGAACATTACAGCAAAGAACAGGCCCTTCGGCCTTCGATGTTGCGCTGACCAATATAAAAAGCAATACGCCTCCAAACTAAACCATTCCCTTCTCTTCCATATACTTATCAAATAACCTCTTAAACGCCACAAAACTTGGCGCATCTACAACTGCTGCAGGCAGGGCATTCCACTCCCGAACCACCCTTTGGGTAAAGAACCTACCTCTGATATCCGTCCTATAACTATCACCCCTTAATTTAAAGCTGTGTCCCCTCGTGCTAGCTTTCTCCATCCTAGGAAAAAGGCTATCACTGTCCACCCTATCTAAACCTCTAATCATCTTATATGTTTCGATAAGGTCCCCTCTTAGCCGCCTCCTTTCTAACGAAAACAACCTCAAATCCCTCAGCCTCTCTTCATAAGACCTGCCCTCCATACCAGGCAACATCCTGGTAAACCTCCTCTGTACCCTCTCCAATGCCTCCACATCTTTCTTATAATGTGGGGACCAGAACTGCACACAATACTCCAAGTGCGGCCGCACTAGAGTTTTGTACAGTTGCAACATGACGTTGCGGCTCCGAAATTCAATCCCCCTACCAATAAAAGCTAAGACTCCATACGCCTTCTCAACAATCTTATCGACTTGACTGCCTACTTTCAGGGATCTATGCACATATTCACCAAGATCCCTCTGTTCATCAACACTATTAAGAATCCTATCGTTAGCCCTATACTCTACACATTTATTATTCCTGCCAAAGTGCATTACCTCACACGTTTCCACATTAAACTCCATTTGCCACCTCTCGGCCCAGCTCTGCAACTTGTCCAAGTCCCTCTGCAAACTATAACACCCCTCTTCACTATCTACCATTCCACCGACTTTAGTGTCATCTGCAAATTTACTAATCCATCCCTCAATACCCTCATCCAGATCATTTATAAAAATTACAAACAGCAGGGGCCCCAAAACAGACCCCTGAGGTACACCACTTGTCACCGAACTCCACGATGAATATCTCCCATCAACCACCACCCTCTGTCTTCTATCTGCTAGCCAATCCCTAATCCAATTAGCTAAATCACCCTCTATCCCATACATCTGCATTTTCTGCAGAAGTCTTCCATGGGCCACCTTATCAAACGCCTTACTAAAGTCCATATATACCACATCAACCGCCTTACCCCCATCCACCTCTTTGGTCACTTTTTCAAAAAACTCAATGAGGTTAGTAAGGCACGACCTACCCTTCACAAAACCATGCTGACTATCCCCAATCAATTCATTTCTCTCTAAATAACTATAAATCCTATCCCTAATAATTCTCTCCAATACTTTGCCCACAACAGAAGTAAGACTCACTGGCCTATAATTCCCTGGAAGGTCTCTCTTCCCCTTCTTGAACAACGGGACCACATTCGCTATCCTCCAGTCCTCCAGAACCACACCCGTAACCAACGACGACCTGAAGATCAGGGCCAGACGCTCTGCAATCGCCTCTCTTGCCTCCCAGATAATCCTAGGGTAAATCTAATCCGGCCCAGGGGACTCATCCAACTTCAAACCCTCGAGAATATCAAGCACATCCTCCCTATCGACTTCAATACTTTCCAGTTTGCAACCCTGTACCTCAGTGTTCTCCATAACTACATTTATATCACCCTGCGTGAATACCGAAGAGAAATATTTATTCAGTGCCTCTCCAATCTCTTCACGCTTCACGCACAACTTCCCACTGCTGTCTATGACTGGCCCTAATCTTGTCCTAATCAATCTTCTATTCTTAACATATCTAAAGAAAGCTTTAGGATTCTCCTTAATCCTATCAGCCAAAGTCTTCTCGTGTCCCCTCTTAGCTCTCCTCAATTCACTCTTTAGCTCCCTCCTGGCTAATCTATAGCTATCCATTGCTCTAACTGAGCCTTCAAGCCTCATCCTGACATAAGCCTCCTTTTTCCTTTTAACCAGCAAATCAACTTTTTTCGTACACCAAGGTTCCCTTACTCGACCATTTCCTCCTTGCCTGACAGGGACATACTTATCAAGGACTCGCAGCAGTTATGTTGGAGATATATGAAACATTCATTTATTTTCAGCTTGAGTACTGTGAGGAGTTCTTTTGGCCTCACTAGAGAAGCATGTGATTGCTCTGGAAGGAACACAAAGGAGACTCACCAGGATATTGTCTGGTCTGTAGTGTTTCTGCAGTGAAGACAGGCTGGTTAGGCTGGGGTTGTTTTCATTAGAACATTGAACGCGGAGAATGGACACCATTGAGGTGTTCAAAGTTATGAGGGACATGAATAGGATAATTAAGAAGAAACCTTTTTCCCATGGCAGAGGAGTCAATGTTGAATGATGTAGATTAAGGTCAGCAGCCATAATGTTAGAAGATCTCTGAGGACAATAAAATGTTCCTGTGTCATTTCAGAAATGCTGCTGCTCATCCTGCACATCAAGATCCCACAATCACACTACAGTGTGGGAGCAGCCAGATTTGAAACACAATTGTAGGTCTGAATTGGTGAAAAGCTAAAACACATCGTAGACTCACCCTCAGGCATAGAAATGCTATTTAACAATCCAACTATTTGGTAGGGGCAAGGAATTGGTTAAGGAAAGAAAATAGAGGATGAAAGTAATCTATAGTGGAACAGAACAACTGACTTCAAATGACATCTATCGTTATATAAAGAGAAGCAGATTGACAAAGTAGGACCTATGCAGTCAGAAATGGGAAACAAAGTAATAGCTGAGGAATTAAATTGTGCATTGCTTCAACCTTCAGAAAGGAAGATATGAATACCACATCAAAGTTCAGAGAGAAACATGTTTTAGAGAGAAGCTGAAGGAAATTTGAATTTGTGGAGAATGGGGAAAATGATGGGATTGAAGGTGGATAAATGTCTAGCTCCTGATAATCATCATCCCAGAATACTTAAGGAAGTCTTCCTGGGAATAGCATACCCAATGGTGGTTATTTTCCAGATTGGAGGGTATCTAATGCAAGCCTGATATTCAGACATGGATGTAGCATAGTGTTGGTGCTAAGGAATGTGGAAGAGTCAAGTTCAAAGACTTTCATAATTCGGCATTTTGAAGGAAGTGGTTTAATCAGACAAAATCAGCATGGATTATAAAAGGAAAATCATCACTAAAATGCTTTGGACTTGTATGAGGATAGAACTAGTAAAGTTGACCGAGGGGAACAAATGAATGTGCTTTATGTAGTATCCAAAAGGGGGATCTGAATGCATCATTGTTAATTTGCAGGTGGTACAAAGCTAGGTGGGACGATGAGCTGTGAGGAGGATGCAGAGAATATTCAGCGTGACTTGAATAGGTTGAGTGTGATCATACGCGTGGCAGATGCAGTTTAATGTGGATCACTGTTAGGATATTGACTCTGACAGGAATATTAGGAAGACAAGTTATTAATTGAATTGGTGTAAATTGAGAGAGGGGATACTCATCAAAACTTTGGTCTCCTCGTGCATCATTCACTGCAAGAAACCAGGCGGGTTGGATAGACAGTAATGGAGTCAAATCGTCTGTAAGCATTCATAGCGAGATGATTCCTCCTTAGGGAAAGGGATGATGTGCTGCAATTTATAGAACTTTGGTGAGGCCAACCTGGAGATTTTTGAACAGTTTTGGTGTCCCTATCTGAGGAAGAATGTCCCTGCTATAGAGGAAGTACAGCGACGGTTTACCAGGCTGATTCCTGGGATGGCAGGACTTGTGGATAGTGAGGAGCATTGTCAGGCGATGCAGCAGGACATAGATAGGCTGTTAGCTTGGGCAGACAGATGCCAGATGGAATTCAATCCTGATAAATGTGAGGTGATGCATTTCGGAGAAAGAATGTAGGGGGGAGGTATATGATAAAGGGTAGACCTATTAAGAGTATAGAAAATCAGAGGGACGTGGGACTGCAGGTGAACAAGTCTCTGAACGTGGCAGAGCAAGTTGAGAAGGTAGAGAAGAGAGCATATGGTATGTTAGCCTTTATAGGAAGGGGTATAAAGTACAAGAGCTGGCCTTTAATGTTGCAGTTGTATAAAAAGCTGGTTAGACCTCATTTGGAATACTGCGTCCAGTTCTGGTCACCTTACTACCAGAAGGGCGTGGAGACTCTGGAGAGAGTGCACAGGAGGTTTACCAGGATGCTGCGTGGTATGGAAGGTCTGAGTTACAAGGAGAGATTAGGCAAATTGGGACTGTTTTCCTTCGAAAGACGTAGACTTAGACGAGATCTGATACAGGTGTACAAGATTTTGAAGGGGACAGATAAACAGGGTTAAGCTTTTTCCGAGGATGAACTCAAATAACACGAGGGGCCATGGGTTTAGGATGAGGGGGGTAAGGTATAATTTGGATGCCAGAGAGAGTTTTTCACACAGAGGGTGGTGGGGGTATGGAATGCGCTGCCAAGTAAAGTGGTGGAGGTAGATACTCTGGAGTTATTTAAGAAATACTTAGATGGGCACGTGAACAGAATGGAATGGAGGGGTATAGAAAACTAGGGATCATGAGCATTGGGAGTCCCTAGGAAGTGTGTAAATAGATGATGATATTGATGTACTTGTTTTTATCCTACAGGTCCTTTGGTCCACCTTGTTGTCTAACGAGGGGCATACACGCGATGGGTCGTGAGAGGACTGCTCTTGGATTTTTTCGAGAGTATCCTAGTGCTTCACGTCGTTAGTGTACACTTGACCTGGACCATTTGATGGGCAACACGACAGCTCAGTGACTGTCGCTGTGCTGTGCAGATACATGGATTTGGGCCTGTGTCTGTGGGAGTTTGCGCATTCTCCCCGTGCTTGCGTGGGTTTTCTCCGGGTGCTCCGGTTTCCTCCCACATCCCAAAGATGTGCTCTTAGGCTAAATGGCAAAACAAATTCTCCCTAAATTGTCTCAAATTTGGTTTTTTAATCCATAGATCTATAAACATGGACAGGGATCGCGGGGAGAGGTGGGAACATCGGGGCGGCGGCGTGGGCTCATCGCGCCCAAGGGCCTGTTTCCCGTGCTGTTTCATTCTTTGTTCTTTGTTATATGAAGAGAGATTAGATTGGTTAGGATTATATTCAGTGGAAGTTTGTAGAGTCAGAGAGGACCTCACAGAAACATATTAAATTCTAATAGAATGAGGAAGAGTCGATTCAGAAAAAAAAAGTTACCACTGGTAGTGGAGTTGAGAAATAAGGGCCATAGTTTTACGATTAGGAACAAATCTTTTTGAACTGAGGTGACAAGAAATTTCTTCAGTCAGAGAGTGGAGGATGTGTGGAATTCACTATCACAAAATGTTGTTGAGGCAAATTCATTCAGAATAGTGAGAGGGAACCTCACTAAAAAAAATATTAAATTCAAACGGGATTTGATAGGATTGATTCAGAAAGAATATTACCCATTTGGGGGGAATCCACAACTAGCTGTTATAGTTGGTGATAAGGGAATTTTTTTTTTGACCTGAAGGGAGGAGAAATTTCTTCAAATACAGGCTGTTAAAATGTGTGCAGTTCGCAGGCATTCTGTGATTTGAAGAAAATAAATTAGATATACCTTCAGGGGCGAAAGGAACCAAAGGATTTGAGTTAAGAGTGAATCAAGTTATTAAAATTAATGATCAGCCACAAAAGAATGGATGGTAGTGCAGGCCCATACTCATGCTTCTAGTTTATATGTTTCAATGACTGGGGGGACTTCGCTGGAATAAAACAGTGGAGAATGGCCTAAACACATTCCCTCCCCTCTCCCCCAACCCCAGCCCCCACAATTTATCTTCTCACCTTGCACTTCCTCTCAGGTCTCTCTCTCTCTCTCTCTCTGTCAAACACTCTTCTTCTCTCTCCCTCACTGATAAAACAATCTGATGAGAATTTTGGGTGAGAGAGTTGGAAACAGAAAATTGCATCCTGAGTCAAATGAATTGATGTGTCTGCTGCTGTTTTATTTAACAATTGATCTCATAAAATTAAACACAGTAACTGTATGGAAAGAAGTATCCTGAGACCCTTGGGATTAGACCTTATTATGAGGACTGGTCACAAAGGATTCAATAAAGCTTGGGACAAAGAACAAGATTCTCCCCACCCCAGAGAAACAGAATCAGGAGTATAATATCAAGAGAGGACTCATAGCAATGTAGAAGATCAGAAGAACCTTGGGATCCAGACCAATCAGCCTTGTAGGTGGAGGATGTGGTCAAGAAGGCGTACGGTGTACTAGCCTTCATTAATCAAGGGATTAAGTTTCAGAGTCGGGAGATAATGCTGCAACTTTATAAGCGGACCTCACTTGGATACAATGCGCAGCTCTCGTCTCCTCACTGCAAGAAGGATGTGGAAGCTATTGAAAGGATGCAGAGGAGATTTACAAGGATGTTGCTTGGATTGGGTGGCATGCCTTATGAGGATAGCGTGAGGGATCTAGGTGTTTTCTCCCTGGAGATGCAAAGGATGAAAGGCAACCTGATAGAGGTTTATCAGATGTGGAGAGGAATAGATAGGGTGGGTTCTCAGAGGCTATTTCCCAGGGCTTAAATAGTCGCTATGAGAGGACACAGGTCTAAGTTGCTGGGGAGTAGGTACAGAGGAGATGCCAGAGGTAAGCTTTTCGCTCAGAGGGTGATGAGTGAGTGGAATTGTAGGTGGTGTTGGAGGAAAATTCATTGTGGTCTTTTAACAGACTTCTGGATGAGTACATTAGATTTAATGGGATTGAGGGTTATAGATAGGCCTGATAGCTCGGGATATGATGGGCGCAACTTGTAGGCCGAAGGGCCTGTTTGTGCTATAGTGTTCTATGTTCTATGGGCTACGTGACTGTCCTTTCCAACCCAAAAAGAAGCATTCCATGTTCTATGTTCTATTCCACACACAGATGGAAGGGGCAAGAGGGAAAAGAAAACAACTGTTCCCCAACATCTTTCCCATCCACACACCTCTCATGCAACCCACAACATTAAAACAAAATGCCAGTGGATTTTATTTTCCATTAATTCCAGGATGCAATAGTGAAGCAAATAGATGGAGATAAATATAAAAGTTGTGGTGGCAGAGGCTGAAATATTGAACTCTCTTTCCTACCCACTCCCCTCACAAAATAATAAATCCTCCAACTCACACCACTCTATCAAAAAAAAACACAAACAAGGCATAGAAATTGAGAACAAGCCTTTATCAAGGCCACGGGTTTAATTTTTATCCCCTCCTACCTCCAACGTGCTTCACCGTCACTGAGCTAATTTGCCATTGAAGTTCTGTAGTAACCATTTGCAGTTCCATCTATGCTGCAGGTCGTTGATGCACAGCAGGATCCCATGGGCAGCACTCAAACTAGTAAGCAAGTGGCTCAAACCTGAACTGGGAAGAAGCTGTTCATTTCCTCTGGATGCGTTTCAATGCAGACTGTCGCAGGATTGGAGTGTTTGAACATCACATCTTCTGGCAAGATGTGACAGGGACATCAGCAGTGACTACACAAAGGAAAACTTCTACGCCAATTCCTATGTTATTTTCCCTTGCTGAGGTAAAATTCTACCTCTGAGATTGTTAGTGAGCCAAAGTACAGTAGCTTTTATTTCAAAACTCTGGCTTTTATTCCTGAAATTTGGGAGGAGCTGGTTCCTTACAGTGGACTAACAGAGTTCTCACAGAACACCAATGCAAGTCATATATTTTGAGTCTTAGTATCAAGTACAATACAAATTTCCAATTCCAACCAAAACGCTGTTTCTTCCTTCCTTGGTCATGATGAAGGGTTATGTTTCTGATATATTCTAGGTACAAAATTCATTAATCTTTTCCATTCTTCAAGGTACAAAATTCATTCACCCCTTTCCCACTTCACCGTCCATCCCAACTCCACAATGTTTAGCATCTCTCCCCCTGTTTCACCTGATCCTTCTTTTTCTGTCTCACTCCATCTATAACCCTCAATCCCATTAAATCCCATGTCCTCATCCAGAAGTCTCTTAAAAGAACCCATTGAGTTTGCCACCACCACCAGCAACGGCAGCCGATTCCTCTCACCCACCACCCTCTGAATGAATAACTTACCCCGACATCTCCTCTGTACCTAATCCCCAGCACCGTAAACCTGTGTCCTCTCGTAGCGACCATTTCAGCCCGGGAAAAAGCCTCTGCTATTATTTACTTCCTGATAACTGAGTGCCTCCTTTGAACTGAACTCAAAATTCAAAAGCCTGCAAAATCTGTTACGAAGGCAACACTAATGCTTGGTCTTTGCTACTAATCATGCAGTCTTGGTACCCTGCCTGTACCTGGATTTTAAGCCTCCAAACATTAATACAAATCCATCTTTTAAAGGAACCACATTTCACAAACTCAGCTCCGCAACAACAGACAGAGCGAAAGCTCCAACGATCAGTACCACAGCAAACTGTATTCAGTTGGAACCTTATGCATTTTATTTAACCCGAAGATTTATCTCTCTGTCTCAGATATAATCACACAATTATGCCTACATCAAGTTAAAGATCTTTCATTGCAGGCCATTAAGAATTATTCACAGAGTTGAGATTAATTTTTAATCTGACATCACTGGTATGAAATTAGAGATTTCTGGTGTAACTTGTGCACAGGAAGATTCAAAGAACAGAGGCAGTTTCAAAACTTTTTATGTTTGTTTTCTGTGTGTGAGTGTGTGTTTCTTGTTTTACCACCTGAGGCTAGGATATTGATTGCACAGTAAGATCGCATGTAGCAATGTGACATTGGCTGAATGTCAACCTGGGGGTTTGGATGGGCAGGAATTTGTAAAATGTGTACTGGAAGGATCGTTGGAACACTATGTGGCTAGCCCAACTAGAGAAGGGGCTGTATTGGATTTAATTCTGAGTAATGAGCCAGGGCAGGTGGTTGATGTTGTGGTAGGGGAACATATGGCTAACAGTGACCACAATTCTGTCTACTTCATGATACAGATGGAAGAGGACGCTTGTTGCCCTAGGGGCAGGGTGCTGAATTGGGGGAAGGCTAACTGCAGTTGGATTAGGCAGGAACTTAGTGAAACTGATAGGGAACGGTTGTTTGAGGGTAAGTCCACGCTAGGCATGTGGGACTCTTTCAAGAGAATACTGAAAATGTTGCAAGATAAATATGTGCCAGCCAAGAGGAAAGACGGGAAAGGTAGAATTAGAGAGCATGGATTACTAGGGATATTGAGTACTTGGTTAGGAAGAAAAGAGAAGCGTATGATAGGTCGAAGCAGCTGGGAACGGAGACAGCATTGAAGGAATATAGAGAGAGTAGGAAGGAGCTCATAAAGGGAGTTAGAAGGGCAAAAAGAGGGCATGAAATGATTTTGGCAGATAGGATTAAGGAAAACCCAAAGGCTTTTTACTCCTATGTTAGGAATAAAAGGGTGAAGAGAGGAAAAATCAGACCTCTTAGGGACAGGGGAGGGGAAATGTGCTTAGAGCCTGAGGGAATGGTGGAGATCCTGAATGAATACTTTGTGTCGGTATTCACGTAGGAGAGGGGCTTGTTGACAGTTCCTGTCTCTGAGGGAGCTGTGGACCAGTTGAGGGAAATATCCATACCGAGGGAGGAAGTGGTAGAGCTTCTAGGTAGCGTTAAAAGTGATAAATCTCCGGGGCCTGATAGCATTTATCCTGCTTAGGGAGATGCGAGGTGAAATTGCTGGGCCTCTGACGCAAATCTTTGTCTCTTCCTCGGACACAGGTGAGGTCCCAGAGGACTGGAGAATAGCTAATGTTGTACCAGTAGTAGGGATAAACCTGGGAATTATAGGCCGGTGAGTTTGACGTCAGTGGTAGGGAAGCTGTTGGAGGGGATTCTTAGAGATAGGATGTATAGGCACTTAGAGCGTTGCTGATCTAATTAGGATCAGATCGCAACGCTCTAAGTGCCTAAACATCCTATCTCTATGAATCCCCTCCAACAGCTTCCCTACCACTGACGTCAAACTCACCAGCCGATAATTCCCAGTGTTATCCTGAACAGCATGGATTTGTTCAGGGGAGATCGTGCCTTACAAATCTGGTAGAATTTTTTGAGGAGGTGACGAAAACGATAGACGAAGGGTGAGCTGTTGATGTTGTCTATATGGATTTTAGTAAGGCGTTTGACAAAGTCCATCATGGGAGGTTAGTCGAGAAAGTCAAGGCTAATGGGATACAAGGACAGGTAGCTAGATGGATAAGTAACTGGCTTGGTAATAGGAGACAGAGAGTGGAAGGGTGTTTCTCTAGCTGGAGGTCGGTCACTAGTAGTGAGCCGCAGGGCTTGATATTGGGACCTCTTCCATTTGTAATATATGTAAATGACTTGGAAGAGGGAGTAAGTGGAGTGATCAGCAAGTTTGCAGACGGTACAACGATGGCTTGACTTGCGGATGGTGAGGAGCATTGTCGGGCGATACAGCAGGACATAGATAGGCTGGTAGCTTGGGCAGACAGATGGCAGATGGAATTCAATCCTGATAAATGTGAGGTGATGCATTTCAGAAGAAAGAATGTAGTGGGGAGGTATATGATAAAGGGTAGACCTATTAAGAGTATTGAAACGCAAAGGGACCTGGGGGTGCAGGTGAACAAGTCTCTGAAGGTGGCAGAGCAAGTGGGAAGGTTGTGAAGAAAGCATATAGTATGCTAGCCTTTATAGGAAGGGGTATAGAGTACAAGAGCTGGCCTTTAATGTTGCAGTTGTATAAAACACTGGTTCGACATCATTTGGAATATTGCGTCCAGTTCTGGTCACCTTACTACCAGAAGGACGTGGAGACTCTGGAGAGAGTGCAGAGGAGGCTTACCAGGATGCCGCCTGGTATGGAAGGTCTGAGTTACGATGAGAGATGAGGAAAATTGGGACTGTTTTCCTTAGAAAGACGTTGACTTAGAGGAGATCTGATAGGGGTGTATAAGATTTTGAAGGGGATAGATAGAGTAAACAGGGGTAAGTTTTTTCCTAGGTTGGACTCAAATAACACAAGGGGTCACGGGCTTAGGGTGAGGGTTTAAGGCATAATTTGGATGCTAGAGGGAATTTTTTCACACAGAGGGTGGTGGGGGTATGGAATGTGCTGCCAAGTAAAGTGGTGGAGGCAGGTACTCTGCAGTTATTTAAGAAATGGGAATGGAGGGGTATAGAAAACTGATTTAAAATAGGGATCATGAGCCTTGGGAGTCCCTGGGAAGTGTGTCAATAGATGCTGATATTGATGTACTTGTTTTTATCCTACAGTTGCTTTGGTCCACCTTATTGTCTAACAAGGGGCATACACACGATGGGTCGTGAAAGGACTGCTCTTTTATCTTTTTCGAGAGTATCCTACTGCTTCACGTTGTTAGTGTATGCTTGACCTGGACCATCTTTACCCAAAGGGTGGTTAGGGAGTAGAATGCCCTGCCTGCGGCAGTTGTAGATGCACCAAGTGTGGCGGCGTTTAGGAGGTTAGTTGATAAGTACATGGAAGAGAAGGGAATGGTTTAGTTTGGAGTGTCATTGCTTTTTATTTTTGTCGGCGCAACATCGAAGGCCAAAGGGCCTGTTCTGTGCTGTAATATTCTATGTTCTATGTTCTATCTGATGGGCAACACGACAGCTCAGTGACTATCGCTGTGCTGAGCAGATACATGGATTTGGGCCTGTGTCTGTGGAAGTTTGCACATTCTCCCTGTGCTTGCGTGGGTTTTCTCCAGGAGCTCCGGTTTCCTCCCACATCCCATAGATGTGATGTTAGGCTAATTGGCAAAACAAATTCTCCCTAAATTGTCTCAAATTTGGTTTTTAATCCTTAGATCTATAAACATGAACAGGGATCGCGGGTAGAGGTGTAAACATCGGGGTGGCGGTGCTGGCTCGTCGGGCCGAAGGGCCTGTTTCCCATGCTGTTTTGTTCTTTGTGCTTTGTTCTCTCAGGCCCATTTGTCATGTTTAAGCTTTATTTAAAAATTCTCAATATATATTCAAGACATTATTTGCAGTTAGTGAACTATTTTCAAAGAGGATAATCATTTTTTGCAAGGCAGCAAATAAGTCCCAGAACAGTGCATATATAACAAGATCCAATAGCTGCTGCATTGTGAAATTAATCCAATGAGACACAGACATTCCCCGCCTCCATCAGCACATCTTCTCTGAGATCCTTCCATCACTGCACCCAACAAAAAGGCCCACACACCTAACACTCTGTGTGTGTGTGTGTGTGTGTGTGTACGTGTGAATTGTCCCAAGTCTGGAGAATTCCTTTCATTTCCCCGGAAAGATGAAACTCTTAACAATGAGACAATCTTTTGAAAGAAGTTCTGCAGCAAGATCACACAAGGTGCAGTTAGCAGTGTGGAGCGTCTGTTGCACTGTTTAATGGTATGTAACCCTGAAATGTGTGAGCTGATACACTTTGGAAGGATTAATTTGACAAGCAAGTACTCAACGAATGTTTGATCTCCCGGAAGATCTCCAGGCAGAATGTGAGCTTAGCGTCTTTGACCACAGATTTTTGAATGCAGAAGGGCATGTTCGTCGAGTGGTGAAAATGGCATTTGGAACACTTGACTTCATCAATCGAGCCATAGATTACAAAATCAGGGAAGTAATGTTGGAGTTGTACAGAACTTTGGTGAGGTCGCAGCTAGAGTATTGTGTAGAGTCTGGTTGCCACATTATAGGAAGGATATGATTGCACTGGAGAGGGTGCACAGGAGATTCACCAAGATGGTGCCTTGGATGGAAGATCTATGTTATGAAAAGAGGTTGCAAGGGCTGGGGTTGTTAACATTTTAGCAGAGGTGCACAAGATTATAGGGGACATGGACAGACTGCATACAGAGCAACTGTCGCTCTTATCTAAAGTATCAGTCATGAGGAGACATTGGTTCACAGTGAGGGCAAGAAGGTTTTGTGGGGAATGTGAGAAAATACTCTTTAACCAAAGGATAGTGATGGTCAGGATTGCGCTGCTTGGGAAAGTGGTGAAAGTGAGTTGTCTCACATCCTTTAAAAGGTATCTGGATGAGCACTTGCCACATCAAAACATTCAGGGCAATGGACCAAGTGCTGGCAGATGGGATTCGGTGGGATTTCAGGTTTTTCAAATGTGTTGGTGCAAGTTAGTGGGCCAAAGAGGGGACATAGGTATAAATTAAGGGGTCATAGTCATAGGAAGGATGTTAGAGGTGGGTTCTTTACTTAGAGGTCCACAACTGCAGCAGTTGTGGACTTGCCAAGTTTAAGGGTGTCGGGTAGGGATATGGATAGCATTGGAATAGTTCAGGTTAGAGGGTCATAAGATTGGTTTCATTGGTCGGGGCAACATTAAGGGCTGAAGGGCCTGTACTGTGCTGTAATGTTCTATGTGCTAAATTACCGCTTCTGCACTGTATGGTTCTGCTATTCTATACCTTTCATTCTTTGTTCTCCTCACTCTCTCAATCTCTTTCTTTCATTTCTTCCAATCAGACAGAAACATTGAAATGGAGAAAGAGAGAGATCTAGAAAAAGAATCTTCTAAAGCAGAAATAAAAGGCGAGCCCAGCTCCAAACCGCCAAAACCTATTTCTTCTCAGTCACTAGAATCTGCTCAACCCCCTCTTTCAGTTTGCGATGGGTTTCTGATTCCTTCAGGACACTTTTTGCAATCCTCCCAGGTGATTTTATCACAAGTCAGACCACCTGATAGTGTTTGAGTGGAGCTGCAGTTAGTGCCTACTTAGTGGAGAACCTCACATCCTGTCTCTCTTTCTCAAATGCTCACACTTCATCCCCACCGCTGCTTTGACCTTCCATTTCCCTCAGGCCTCCCACTATCTCTGTTCAACCCCTTCCTTCTCTTTTTCATCGCTCTCTCTCACTGTAAAGATGAATATTCTAATGTAGGTCCAGATCTTTACAAACAAACCTACCACCTTTTACTCCATCTCTCCTTCCAATTTCTATTTCTGTCCCTCTCTCTCATGTGCACTGTGTTGAAAGGAGTGATGCAATATTTCTGACTCACATTGCCAATAACGGCAAACCATATTGCTGTGAGGGGATGAGAAGTTCCACATTATCTGGAAATCTCCAGTTAGGGATCAACGGCCAGCTCTCTGTATCTGAAGAATAGCCTCAGTCAGAGCCAATGAGATACCTTATTTCCAGAAATCAATCAACAAATCAATACATCGATTAATTTATTAATTAATAACTACTGGGTGTCTCATTTTAAAAAATAGTATATCAAGGGAATGGGCCCATCCTGTTCCCAGTTTAAAGAGGGGAGTTTATCTATTTGTCACTGAGGGAATATGTACCCAAACTCAGAATTCACATGGTGCTGGGTGGAGGATTACACCAAGTGTAAGGCTGTAGCAATGAAATGCACACCCCCACACCAATTTTTCCTGTCTGGATATTGTAACAGTGCTGCCTTTGGGATCATGCTGTGCATAAAAGCCCTGCAAAGAAAGCTGGAAAGGGAAAGGGAGAGATCCTGGAGGCAGGTGAACAGAAATGGTGAGAATGTGAGATGGAAAAAGCAATACTGCTGTGATATCGAGAGCTGTGGGGAGAAACAGGAGAAAGAGAGAACAATTGGAGAGTGATAGCAATATAAGGGATAAAACTATAAAGAGAAAGAAGAATGGAAATGAACTTGATAAGAGAGAAATCCAGGGGAATAAAGTTGGTCAGAGAGAAGAGTTTAGCAAGAGAAAGATATGGAAGCAAAGGAGAAGGCATAGAGAGAGAGGGAGAAAAGCATGGAGAAATAGAGAGAGACAAAGAGTATAATTTGTAAATTAGCAGAAAAAAACTGCAGATGAGTGTGGGAATGGGGATGAAATTTGGAGAGGGGAAGTTAAATTGAAAAATCCTGAATTGATTTCCAACTCCATCAGCTATCCATTCCCGGGAAGTGTTCAATCTGGGGTAGGCTCTGATAATTGGGTGCAGGAAGGGATTGCAGATTCGATTGCCATTCTCTGGTGTATCTCTGTCCACTTTGGGCCTAACAGACTGAACTGATCCTGTAAAACAGGTCAGATGAAAAATGCAATCTCTCTTTGAAATACTTGAATGATCAGAAATTGCAGATTTGCTCAAGCAAAGTGAGATTTGTGTAATGCAGACCTGTCCGTCCCCCAGTCCCTACTTTACCACTGGCTATTTTCCAATCTGAAATGTAAATGTCAGACACAACTCCTCCAACAACATCTCGGGAAAGCCTGTCCATTGGATTGACACTGAAATCCTCTTCATATTGTCTTTTCACACATGGAGAATGTTTATTCACTAATTGCCCGGCTCTGTTTTTCTCTGGCAGTTAAATTGCTGGGAATTGTGATCCTGAGTTGGAGAAATTGTGGCCTTTCGACCTGTACCACTCGCTACCTGGTAGCAATGGCAACAGCAGATCTACTGTTTATCATCGCTGAACCAATTCTCACCATGATAAATGATTACTTTTTCCCTACGAATTTCCTGTCCCTCACCTCTGTGTGTCGTGTTCGAGGTGTCCTGCTGTCTGCAGCCACAGACTGTTCTGTCTGTTTCACTGTCACTTTCTCCTTTGATCGATTTGTGGCCATTGGCTGCCAGAAACTGAAAACTAAATATTGCACTGGGTGAACTGCAGCTGTGGTTCTGGCAACAACTGGCATCCTGCTCTCTGTGAAAAATATTCCCTTCTACTTTATACATGAACCAGGAAAGATAATCGATAATGTCCAGTGGTTCTGTCAGACAACGGATAACTATTTGACTGACCCTGGGTGGGTTGGATATTCCTTGTTCAATCGGATTTTAACACCATTGCTTCCATTCAGTTTAATCCTGTTGATCAACGCTCTGACAGTCAGGCACATTTTAGTGGTCAGTCAAGTCCGGAATGGACTGAGGACTCACACTCAGTGAGAGAATCACAGAGACCCCGAGATGGAGAGCAGAAGAAAGTCAATGATTTTACTCTTCAGCATATCCGGAGCTTTCATTCTCCTATGGGCAGTGTATGTTATATTTTTTTATCTATTACAAAGTGGAAGGATTAATTTCTGTCACTCTTCCAGAATATACATTTCAAGGAGTCGGATCAATGCTGTGTAATTTAAATTGCTGCACAAACACATTTATTTATATGGTGACTCAATCCAAATTCAGGGAGCAGGTCAGAATCGCGCTGAAATATCCGGTTACATCAATTATTCAAGTAATGAAGAAACAAAAGTGACTGACAGCCAATCAGAGACTGGGATCACTCACTGATGCCCTCAACCGATCAGAGACTGGATTGCTAACTGTCTGCCTCAGCCAATCAGGACTGGATTGTTGACCACTTTGACCATTCAAATATTGCATTGCTAACTGATCGCCTGTGCAAATCAGAGAGTGGATTGCTAAGTGACTGTTTCAGACAATCAGAGACAGGATTGCTAACTGATCCTCCCCCATTAGCCAATCAGTGACTGGATTGCTAATTGGCCACCTCAGCCAATAAGAGGCCAGACCAATGATTGTATGAGCTAGTCAATCAGAGTTGCCTTTTGCTTCCTGACAGCCAAGTCCACCAATGACTGGTCTCTGCATTTTGACAGCAGATGAGCGAATCAGAGGCTGAGCCTTCGACTGAAATCCATGTCAGCCAATCAGAACACCAGCAGTTAATGGCTCGCCCAAGAAGAAATCCAGGAGCTCCATTCACTGAGTGACAGACACTTCAACCAATCAGGAAGTTGATGTATGTTTGTTTGCATCAGTGTGTGGGTATATGGTGTATGTGTCTGTCAGTGTCTGTGTGTGGGTTTGTCAAAATCCTTGTGTGGGTTTGTCAGAATCTGTGTGTGTGTGTGAGTGAATGTGTGAGTGAGTGAATGTCTCTGTCTGTGTTTGTGTCTGTCAGTCAGTGTGTGTATCTGTCAGAGTGTATGTGTGTGGGCGTTGTCAGTGTCTGCATGTTTGTGTGTCTGTCACATTCTGTGTGTCTGTCAGAGTTTGTGTATGAGTATCAGTGTCTGCGAGTATGCGTGTTTCAGTGTCTATGTGTCTGTATGTCTCTCTGTGTACATATATGTGTGTATTTTCAGAGTATGTATGAGTGTCTGCTAGTGAGTATGTGTGTGTGTCTCTCAGAGTCTGTGTGTGTGCGCGTGTGTGTGTGTGTGTGTGTGTGCATGTCTGTCTGTCAGTGTGTGTCTGTCAGTGTCTGTGTGTGTGTCTGATTGCCTGTCAGTGTCTACATGTTTGTGCGTCTATCAGAGGTTATCAAAGTGTGTCTGTCAGAGTCTATGTGTGTGTGTGTGTGTGTATATACGAGTCTGTCAGAATCTCTTTGTATGTCTATCAGAGTATGTATGTGCACCTGTCAGTGTTTATGGGTGTGTGTGTTTGTTTGTTTCTGTGTTGCCTCTCAGTATCTGTGTGTGTGCCTATCAGTGCCTGTGGATGGCTGTAAGACTCTTTATTTGCGTGTGTGTGGGTGTGTGTGTGTCTGTGTGCATCTGTCAGAGTCTGTGTGTGTATCTATCAGTGTCTGTGTGTTTGTGTGTGTGTGTGTCTGTATGTCTGTCTGTCATGGTATATGTGTGTCTGTCTGTCAGTGTCTGTGTCTGTCTGTCAGTGTCTGTGTCTGTGTCTGTGTGTGTGTCTGTGTGTGTGTCTGTGTCTGTGTGTGTCAGAGTCTGTGTGCGTGCGTGTGCGTGCGTGTGCGTGCGTGTGCGTGCGTCAGTCAATGTCTAGAGCGAAGAACAAAACATCAAGGCAAACAGGCCCTTCGGCCCAATGAGCTCGCTCCACCATCCCAATGTTCCCATTTCTACCCATGAACCCTGTCATCACTGTCTATGTTTATAGATCTATGTATTAGAACCAAACTTGAGACAATTTTGGGAGAATTTGTTCTGCCAATCAGCCTAAGAGCATGTCTTTGGAATGTGGGAGGAAACCAGAGCACCCAGAGAAAACCCATGCAAGCACGGGGAGAACGCGCAAACTCCCACAGTCACAGGCTCAAATCCATGTATCTGCACAGCACAGCGATAGTCACTGAGCTGTCATGTTGCCCATCAAATGGTCCAGATCAAGCGTACAGTAACGACGTGAAGCACTAGGATACTCTTGAAAAATCCAAGAGCAGCCCTGCCATGACCCATCACGTGTATGCCCCTTGTTAGACAAGGCGGACCAAAGCACCTGTAGGATAGAACAGATATGTCAATATCATCGACAATTTACACACTTCACAGGGAACTGCCAAGGCTCATCATCCATATTTTAAATCAGTTTCCTATATCCCTCCATTCCCATTCTGTTCATGTGCCCATCTAAGTATTTCTTAAATAACTCCAGAGTACCTGCCTCCACCACTTTATTGGCAGCACATTCCATACCCCCATCACCCTCTGTGTGAAAAACCTCCCTCTAGCATCCCAATTATACCTTACCCCCCTCACCCTAAGCCTGTGACCCCTCGTGCTATTTGAGTCCATCCTAGGAAAAAACTTAACCCTGTTTACTCTATCTAGACCCCTCACAATCTTGTACACCTCGATCAGATCTCCTCTAAGTCAACGTCTTTCTAAGGAAAACAGCCTCAATTTGCCTAACCTCTCCTCGTACCTCAGACCTTCCATACTGGGCAGCATCCTGGTAAACCTCCTCTGCACTCTCTCCAGAGTCTCCACGTCATTCCGGAAGTAGGGCGACTAGAAGTGGATGCAGTATTCCAAATGAGGTCTAACCAGCGTTTTATACAACTGCAACATTAAAGGTCAGCTCTTGTACTCTATACCCCTTCTGTGTGTGTGTGTCTTTGTGTGTGTATGTGTCTGTGTGTCCGTCAGAGTCTTTGTGTATGTCTATCAGTGCCTATATGTGTATGTGTCAGAATTTATGTGTGTGTCTGTCTGTATCAATATTAAAATAATCAGAGCCTAGTTTTAAGGCTGATAAAATTGGATATCCTAATTTAAAGAATTGGGCATATTAAAATCAAAACGTCAAACCTCAGGCAGGCCAATTGTACAACACACAAACATGTCTGGGACTGATTCATCAATCACCTATCAAAGATCGTTGCACCCAACTGATACTTAACAGAAGATCATTGCACCCTATTGAAATGCACCAGCCTATTGTTAGAGGCCCAGATCGGGCCAGACTTTCTTTCACTGAGAGTTACTGCAGTTAGCTTATCTGATAACCGGTTACATGTAAGTAACAGCATGGAGGCGGACTCCTGGGAGCGGACCCTGATGCCCTTTCAGGCAGACATCAAGAAACCCATTGGGTATTGGAACTCCCTCCTCGGACTTCATTGGCCAGAATGCAAAGAAGTTTCTGGAAAGGCAAGCAGGCAGGCGATAAAGAGACAGATTTTCAGACACCAGCATCGAAGACTGAATAAGGGACAATGACCTTGACTATTCGGAAAACTGACCAGAGAAGGGAAGGAAGGAAGAAGCTGCCAATCAAGACTCACCTTCGTGATGACAGACCAGAAGATCTCAGAGAATTGAGCCTGCAGTTTTAACCAAACCATCTTTGCAAGTAGAATACTAATACCTGAGTTATCTTCTTGTTTTCTATGGGTAATTTAAAGGTTGACAGTATTATTATTAATAAACTTGTTGAACCTTTATTTGTGTTTGTTCTTTGTCCATCTTGCTAGTAAGGGCGCCTTTGTAAAACTTTGCAGTAAACAAACTGATCGAAAGTATCTGAGAATTAACAGGTACAGCACTAGGTGTGTGTGCCTCTCAGTGTCTAAGTGTAGGAGGAAGAAGAGGAGAGTGGTAATGATAGGGGAAACAATGGTCAGAGGCATGGACAGGAGATTCTGTGGTTGGGATAGTGAATCCCGCATGCTTTGTTGCCTCCCGGGTGCCAGTTGTCGTGGTACATGTTGATACCAATGACGTAGGTAGGAAAGGTGAGGAGGTCCAAAGGAGAGAGTATAGAGAGCTTGGAAGGAAGTTAAAAAGCAGAACCCTGAGGGTAATAATCTCAGGATTGCTACCTGTGCCACGTGCCGATGAGGCTGAGCGTAGGATGCTTGGGCGGATGAACATGTGGCTGAGGAACTGGTGTAGTGGACAGGGTTTCCAATTTTTGGATCATTGGGACCTCGTCTGGGGCAGGTGGGACCTGTACAAGAGAGATATGTTACACCTAAACTACAAGGTGACTAACATACTTGCAGGGGGGGTTTACTAATGTTGTTGGGGAGCATTTAAAGTAGATTCGCAGGGGGATGGGAACAAGAGTGCAGAGAGTGTGGGGGGGGGAGTGAAAAAGACAGGCTAGTTCAAGCAAAATCACAAATGGAAGGGTTGAGTGTGGTGGAAATAATCTTTTGAGGTGGGTCTATTTCAACGCCAGGAATGTTGTAGGAAAGGAAGATGAGCTGAAGGTTTGGATTGACATGTGGAAATATGACATTATAGCCATTAGTGAAACTTGGCTACAGGAGGGGCAGGACTGGCAGCTCAATGTTCCAGGGTCCTGATGTTTCAGGCATTATAGAGGCAGAGGGATAAAAGGTAGGGATGGGGGGATGGTGAGTAGGTGGCATTGTTGGTTGGGGAAAATGTTACACCGGTACTCAGGCAGCATAGATTAGGGAGTTTGTCTGCAGCAGCCCTATGGGTGGAGCTCAGAAACAGGAAGGGTATGACCACTTCAATGGGGTTGTATTACAGACCATCCAATAGTCAGTGATAATTGGAGGAACAAATCAGCAGAGAGATAGCTGACAACTGCAAGAAACACAAAGTTGTGATAGGAGGGAGTTTTAATTTTCCACATATAGATTGGGACCCACATACTGTTAAAGGTTTAGTCAGAGTAGAGTTTGTTAAATATGTTCTAGAAAATTTTCTGCATCAGTATATAGAAGTACCAACCCCTCAGCCTTCTAAACTCGAACAAGTACGGGCCCAGTCTATTCAATCTCTCCTCATAAGCTAACTCCCCCACCTCCGGTATCAGCCAAATGAACCTTCTCTCTATTCCCTCCAAGGCCAATATATCCTTTCGCAAATAAGGGACCAAAGCGGCACACAGTACTCCACTTGCGGCCTCACCAGTGCCTTGTATAGTTGTAGCAAGACCTCCCTGCTTTTATATTGTATCCCATTGCTATAAAGGCCAAATTCCATTCACCTTCTTCATCACTTGCTGCGCCTTATCGAACACCATCGGGGAAAACTAAAAACACCACATCTGCCAGTTCCCCTCTGTCTACTGTATTAGTCACATCTTCATAGAAATCCAATAAAATCATTAAACATGACTTCCGCTTCACAAATCCAAGCTGCATCTACTTGATCAAAACATTTTTTTATAGGTGACTGGCTATTTTTTCTTTGATGATGGATTCTAGCATTTTTCCAACTACGGACATTAAGCTAACAGGCTTATAATTCTCTGCCTTTTGTCTGCTACCTTTTTTAAACAGCAGTGTAACATTAGCTATTTTCCAATCCTCCGTCACTTTCCCAGAGTCCAGCTAATTTTGATAAATAAATACTGAGGCATCTGCTACTACTTCTGCTATTTCTTTCAGAACTCTATCCAGTCCCAGAGACTTGTCTACCTTCAGTCCCGTTAGTCTATCAAGCACTACTTCTCTAGTGACAGTAATTGTATTAATCCCTCTACAAGCTTTGAAAGCCTTCCTCACTGTCCACTACACCTCCAATCTTTGTCTCATCAGCAAATTTGCTGATCCAATTTACCACATTATCATCCAGATCATTGATATAGATGACAAACAATCACAGATCCCTGCGGCACACCACTAGTCACAGGCCTCCACTCAGAGAAGCAATTCTCCACAACCACTCTCTGGCTTCTTCTATTGAGCCAGTGTCTAATCCAATTTACTATCTCCTCATGTATATCTAGCAACTGAACTTTCCTAACTAATCTCCTATGAGGAAACCTATCAAAGGCCTTGCTGAAATACAGGTAGACAACATTCCCCATCTTCCCTTCATCCACTTTTTTTGTAACCCCCCACGAAAAACTCGAATAATTGGTCAAACATGACCTACCATGCACAAAGCCATGTTGACTCTCCCTAATAAATCCCTGTCTATTCAAATAGCTGTAGATCCTATCCATTATCACACCTTCGAATAACTTACCCACCATTGACGTCAAACTTACTGGCCTATAATTTCCTGGATTTCTTTTGGAACCCTTTTTAAACAACGGAACAACATGAGCCACCCTCCAATCATCCAGCACCTCACCTGTGAATACTGACATTTTAAATATGTCTGCCAGGGCCCCTGCAAGTTCAATACTAGCCTCTCTCAAGGTCCTTGGGAATGCCTTGTCCAGTCCTGGGAATTTATCCACTCTGATTTGCCTCAAGACAACCAGCACCACCTCCTCTTTAATCTGTAAGGGTTCCATGACCTCCCCACCTGTTTGCCCTATTTCCGTAAACTCCATACCTGTTTCCTCAGTAAATACGGATGCAAAAAATCCATTTAGTATCTCCCCCATCTCTTTTCATTCTATACACAATTTACCATTCTGCTCTTCAAATTTATCCCTCACTGTCCTTTTGCCCCTAACATCCCTATAGAAGCTCTTTGGATTTTCCTTCACTCTGTCTGCCAAAGCAACTTCATGTCTTCTTTTAGCCCTTCTGATTTCCCTCTTACGTAGCTTCTTGCATTTTTTATACTTCTCGAGCATCTGATTTGTTCCTTATTGCCTGTACATTTCATAGAACTCTCTTTTCCTCTTAATCAACGTTACAATCTCCCTCGAGAACCAAGTTTCCTGAACCCTATTTACTTTGCTTTAATCCTGACAGGAACATCCAAACTCTGCACTCTTAAAATTTCTCCTTTGAAGGCCACCCACTTTCCACCCACTTTACCAGAGAACAGCCTGTGCCTATCCACATTTCCCAGATCCCTTCTATTTTCATCAAATTTGGCCTCTTTCTTGTTCAGAACTTCAAGCCGAGGACTAGATCTATACTTATCCATGATTAGGTTGAAACTAATGGCATTATGATCACTGGATCCAAAGTATTCCCTCACACTCACATCTATCACCTGCCCTAACTCATTTCCTGATAGGAGATCCAATGGGAGAGTTCGCTTATGAGGAGAGATTGAATAGAGTTTAGAAGGCTGAGGGGTGGTCTTATAGAGACTTACAAGATAGTGAAAGGGCTAGATAGGGTAGAGGTAGAGAGATTCTTCCTGCCTAGAAAGGAAAACAGAACTAGAGAGCACAGACTCAAAATAAGGGTGGGTGGGGGGTGGTGGTGGTGGACAACAGTTTAGAATGGAGTTGAGAAGGAACTTCACTCAAAGGGTGGTGAACCTCTGGAATTCTCTCCCCATTGAAGTGGTGATGGCTACCTCGTTAAATATTTTAAAGGCACAGGTAGATAGATTTCTGATAGACAAGGGTTATAGGAAGAAAGCGGGAAGTGGAACTGATCCACTTCAGATCAGCCATGTCTTATTGAATGATGGGGCAGGCTCGAGGGGCTAGATGGCGTGCTCCTGCTCCTATTTCTTATGTTCTTTTATTTGAACCAACTAGAAAAATGGGCTGAAAATGGCAAATGGAATTTAACGCAGACAAGTGTGAGGTATTGCACTTTGGAAGGACAAACAAAAGTAGAATGTAGGGTAAATATTAGCACCCTGAAGAGTGCAGTTGAAGAAAGGGACCTGGGAAAATAAGTACGGAATTCCCTAAAAGTGACGTCACAGGTAGATAGGGACATAAAGAGTGCTTTATAAATCAGAGTATTAAGTATAAATGTTGGAGTGTTATGGTAAGGTTATATAAGGCATTGGTGTGGCTGAGTTTGGAGTATTGTGTACAGTTTTGGTTGCCTAGTTACAGGAAGGACGTAAATAAGGTTGAAAGAGTGCAGAGAAATGTTGCCGGGAGTTGAGAAGCTAAGTTACAGAGAGAGATTGAATAGGTTAGCACTTCATTCCCTGGGGCATAGAAGAATGAGGGGAGATTTGATAGAGGTTTGTAAGATTTTGATGGGTATAGATAGAATGAATACAAGCAGGTTTATTCCACTGAGGCTTGGGGAGAAAAAAAAACAGAAGTCATGGGTTAAGGGTGAAAGCAGAAAAGTTTAAAGAGAATATTGCGGGGGGCAGGCCGTATTCTTTACTCAGAGTGGTGCGAGTGTGGAATGAGCTGCCGGATGAAGTGGTAAACTTTTAACATTTAAGAAAAACTTGGATGTGTTCATGGACGAGAGAAGTGTGAAGGGATATGGTCCAAGTGTAGGTCAATGCGACTAGGCAAAAAATGGTTCAGCACAAGCAAGATGGGCCAAAAGGCCTGATTCTGAGTTGCAATTTTGTATGGTTCTATGAAAAGGATGGGAATAGAGGGATATGGTCCCAGGAAAGTTCAGGGATTTTAGTTCAGTTGGGAGCATGGTCGGTGCAGGCTTGGAGGGGTGAAGGGCTTGTTTTTGTTCTTTGTTCTATTAACAGACAACACATGGTTAAATTAGTGAAAGGTGAGGTTACATCTGAGATTTGGAGAGAAAATCCGGTTACTCGTTGGAATTGTAGGCAGAATGACATTTTGTATAAACCCAGAACCACAGAATCCCTGCAGGACAGAAAGAGGCCATTCAGCCCATCAAGTCTGCACGTCACTCCGAAGGATCATCCCACCCATGCACTCCCCTCCTCCCTGTGCCCACTTCATCATCTATTTACCATGGCCAATCCATGGAATTCGCACATTTTTAATCTTGAAGGGGCAATTTAGTATGGCCAATCCCCCTAACCTGCACATTTTTGGACACTAATGGGCAATTTAGTATAGCCAGTCCATTTAACATACACATCTTTTTACACGAAGGGGCAATTTAGCATGGCCAATCCACTTAACCCATGCATCATAGAACATTGACGGACAATTTAGCATGTCAATCCACCTAACTTACACATCATTGGACACAATGGACAATTAGCATGGAGAATCCACCTAACCCAGGCATTTTTTGACACCAAGGGACATTTTAGCATGGTCAATCTTTTAACCGGAAACTTCCTATCTAGTCCAAAGATGTGCCAATCAGAGGCTGAGCTTTCTGACTGACAACCATGTCATTCAATCAGAACACCTGTAGTTAATAGCCCGCCCAAGAAGAAATCCAGGAGCTCCATTCGCTGAGTGACAGACACTTCAACCAATCAGGAAGTTGATGTACGTTTGTTTGCATCAGTGTGTGGGGATATGGTGTACGTGTCTGTCAGTGACTGTGTTTATCAGAATCTGTGTGTGTTTATCAGAATCTGTAGGTGTGTCTGTGAGTGTGTGAGTGAATGTCTGTGTCTGTATGTATGTCTGTCAGCCAGTGTGTGTGTCTGTCAGAGTGTATGTGTGTGGGTGTTGTCAGTGTCTGCATGTGTGTGTGTCTGTCACAGTCTGTTTGTGTGTCTGTCAGAGTTTGTGTATGAGTGTCAGTGTCTGCGAGTGTGCGTGTGTCAGTGTCTATGTGTGTGTGTCTCTCTGTGCACATGCATGTGTGTGTTTATCAGAAAATGCATGTGTCTGCTAGTGACTATGTCTCTAAGAGTCTGTGCGCTCATGTGTGTGTATGTCTGTCTGTCTGTCTGTTAGTGTGTGTGTCTGTCAGTGTCTGAGTGTGTGCCTGTCAGTGTCTGTGTGTTTGTGTGTCTGTCAGAGTCTGTGTGTTTGTGTCTCTGTCAGAGTCTGTGTGTTTGTGTCTGTCAGAGTCTGTGTGAGTGTCTGTCAATGTCTGCATGTATGTGTCTTCAGTGTCTGTGTGTGTGCGTCTGTCAGCGTCTGTGTGAGTGTCTGTCAGTGCCTGCATGTATGTGTCTGTCAGTGTCTGTGTGTGTGTGTCTGACAGTGTCTGTGTGTCTGTCCATCAGTGCCTATGAGTGTGTATCTGTCAGAGTCTGTGAATGCATCTGTCAGCGTCTGTGTGTGCATCTGCAACAGCCTGTATGTGTTTCTGTGTGTGTGTGTGTCTGTCTGTCTGTGTACGTCTGTCTGTGTGCACCTGTCAGAGTCTGTGTGTGTCTGTCAGAGTCTGTGTGTGTATCTATCAGTATCTGTGTGTGTGTGTGCGTGCGCGCGTGTGCATCCGTGTGCGTGTGTGTGCGTGTGTCTGCAAGAATCTATGTCTGCCTGTCTGTCATTTTATGTGTGTGTCTGTCAGTGTGTGTGTGTGTGTGTGTGTGTGTGTGTCAGAGTCTGTGTGTGTGTGTGTGTCAGACTCTGTGTGTGTCTATCAGGGTCTGTGTGCATATCGCTGTGTGTGCATTTGTGTGTATGTGTGTGTCCGTCAATATCTATGTGTGTATATCCATCAAAGTTTGTGTGTGATTGTGTGTGTGTCAGTCAATGTCAACATCAAAGACCAAAACAGCAAGGGAAACAGGCCCTTCGGCCCAATGAGCCCGTGCTGCCACCTCTATGTTCCCATTTCTACCCATGATCCCTGTCATCCCTGTCTATGTTCATAGATCAATGCATTAGAACCAAATTTTAGAAAATTTAGGGAGAATTTGTTCTGCCAATCAGCCTAAGAGTACATCCCTGGGATACGGGAGGAATCCGGAGCACCCAGAGAAAATCCACGCAAGCACGGGGAGAACGCACAAACGCCCACAGTCACAGGCCAAATCCATGTGTCTGCACAGCACAGCTATAGTCACTGAGCTGTAAAGTTATCCATCAAATGATCCAGATCAAGTGTACACGAACGACATGAAGCACTAGGATACTCTTGAAAAATCCAAGAGCAGCCCTCTCACGACACATTCTCGTGTATGCCCCTTGTTAGAAAAGGCGGATTGAAGTACCTGTAGGATAAAACAAACACATCAACATCATCGACAATTTACGCACTTCCCAGGGAACTCCTGAGGCTCATGATACGTTTTATAAATCAGTTTTCTATTTCCCTGCATTCCCATTCTGTTCACGTGCCCATCCATGTATCTCTTAAATAAGTCCAGACTGCTTGCCTCCACTTTACTTGGCAGCGCCTTCCATACCCGCACCACTCTCTGCGTGAAAAAATTCCCTCTAGCATCCAAACTATATCTTACCCTTCTTAACCTAAGCCCTTGATCCCTTGTGCTATTTGAGTCCATCCTAGGAAAAAACTTAACCCTGTTTACGCTATCTATAGCCCTCATAATCTTGTACACCTCTAATAGATCTCCTCTAAGTCTACGTCTTTCCAATTTGCCTAACCTCTCCTCGTAACTCACACCTTCCATACCAGGCAGCATCCTGGTAAACCTCCTCTGCACTCTCTCCAGAGTCTCCACGTCCTTCCAGCAGTAAGGCGACCAGAACTGGACACAGTATTCCAAATAGGGTCTAACCAGCATTTTATACAACTGCAACATTAAAGGTCAGCTCTTGTACTCTATACCCCTTCTGTATGCCCCCTTCTGTGTGTCTGTGTGTGTGTGTGTGTGTGTGTGTAACCGTCAGAGTCTTTGTGTGTGTCTGTCAGTGTCTATGTGTGTACCTGTTAGAATCTATGTGGTCTCTGTCTGTATCAATATTAATATACCCAGGGCCTAATTTTAAAGCTGATAAAATTGGATATGCTAAGTTAAAGAATTGGGCATATTAAAATCAAAATGTCAAACCTCAGGCAGGCCAATTGTACAATACACAAACATGTCTTGGCCTGATTCATCAATCACCGATGAAAGGTCGTTGTACCCTACTGATACTTAACAGAAGATCATTGCACCCTATTGAAAAACACCAGCTTATTGTTAGAGGCCCAGATCGGGCCAGACTTTCTGTCACCGAGAGTTACTGCAGTTAGCTTATCTGATAACAGGTTACATGTAAGCAACAGCATGGAGGTGGACACCTGGGAGCAGACCCTGATGTCCTTTCAGGCAGACATCAAGAAACCCATTGGGTATTGGAACCCCTTCCTCGGACTTCATTGGCCAGAATGCAAAGAAGTTTCTGGAAACGCAAGCAGGCAGGCGATAAAGGGACAGGTTTTCAGACACCAGCGTCGAAGACTGAATGAGGGCCAATGACCTTGACTATTCGGAAAACTGACCAGAGAAGGGAAGGAAGGAAGAAGCTGCCAATTAGGACTCACCTTCATGATGACGGACCAGAAGGATTCAGAGGATCGAGCCTGCAGTTTTAACCAAAGCATCTTTGCAGGTAGAATACTTGTACCTGAGGTATCTTATTTTTTTCTGTGGGTAATTTAAGGGTTGATTGTGTTATTATTAATAAACCTGTGAACATTTATTTGTGTTTGTCCTTTGTCCGTCTTGCTAGTAAGGGCACTTGTGTAAAACTTTGCAGTAAGCAAACTGATCGAAAATAGAACATAGAACATAGAACATAGAATAGAACATAGAACACAGTATAAAATATCTGAGAATTAACAAATACAACACCAGTTGTGTGTCTGTCAGTGTCTAAGGGTGGGAGAAAGAAGAGGAGAGTGGTAGAGATAGGGGACACAATGGGCAGAGGCACGGGCAGGAGATTCTGTGGTCAGGACAGAGACTCCCACATGATTTGATGCCTTCTGGGTGCCAAGGTCAGAGATGTCTCAGATTGCGCGCACAGCATTCTAAAGTGGGAAGGTGATCAGGGAGATTTCATTGGACACACTGCTACCAATGGCATAGGTAGGAAAAGTGAGAAGGTCGTAAAGAGAGAGTATATAGAGCTTAGAAGGAAGTTAAAAAGCAGAGCCCCGAGGGTAGGAATCTCAGGATTGCTATCTATGTCACGTGCCAGTGAGGGTCAAAGTAGGATGCTTGGGCAGGTGAATACGTGGCTGAGGAACTGGTGTATGGAGCAGGGTTTCCGATTCTTGGATCATTGGGACCTCTTCTGGAGTAGGTGGGACCTGTACAAAAGAGACGGGTAACGCCTTAACTACAAGGGAACCAACATACTTGCAGGGAGGTTTGCTAGTGTTATTGGGGAGAGATTAGACTAGATTTGCAAGGGTATAGGAACCAGAGCAGGTAGTGGAGGGAAGGGGGGTGGGGGGAGTAAAAAGACAGATTAGTTCAAGCAGAATCACAAATGGAAGAGTTGAGTGTGGTGGAAATAATTTTTTGAGGCGTGCCTATTCCAATGCCAAGGGTATTGTGGGAAAGGCAGATGAGCTGAAGGCGTGGATTGACACTGCAGCCATTTACACAATCTGACATTATAGCCATTATTGAAACTTGGCTATAACAAGGGGCAGGACTGGCACCTCCATGCTCCAGGGTTCCAATGTTTCAGGTGTGATAGAGGCTAAGGAATAAAAAGTGGTGGTGTGGCATTGTTACAGCATACTCAGGCAGGATAGAATGGGGAGCTTGTCTGCAGCGGATCTGTGGATGGAGCTGAGAAAGAAGTGAGGTCTGACCACATTAATGGGGTTATGTTATAGACCACCCAATAGTCAGTGAGAATTGGAGGAACAAATCAGCAGAGAGATAGCTGACAACTGCAAATGATAGTAGGGGAATACAATTTTCCACATATAGATTGGGATCCACATACTGTTAAAGTTTTAGACAGGGTAGATTTCTTAAGGTGTTGCCTGGATTGGGAGGCATGCCTTATGATGACAGGTTGAGGGAGCTGGGACTGTCCTCCCTGGAGAGACGAAAGTTGAGAGGCGACCTGATAGAGGTTTACAAGATGTTGAGAGGAATAGATAGGGTCGACTCTCAGAGACTATTTCCCAGGGCTGAAATGGTCGCGATGAGAGGGCACAGATTTAAGGTGCAGGGAAGCAAGTACAGAAGGGATGCTCGGGGACAGTTTTTCACTCAGAGGATGGTGAGTGAATGGAATCGGCTGCCGTCGGTGGTGGTGGAGGCGAACTCGCTGGGGTCTTTTAAAAGACTTCTGGATGACTATATGGGATCCAATGGGATTGGGGGTTATAGATAGGTCTATGGCTGGGTATGTTTTGATGTATTCGGCACAACTTGTGGGCCGAAGGGACTGTTTGTGCTGTAGTGTTCTATGTTCTATGTTCAGGAAATTATTCTACATCAATATATAGCCGTGCCAACTAGAGACAATTCGATATTTGACCTCCTGTTGGGCAATGAGTAAGGGCAGTGAGTGGATGTGAGTGGACAATGGATGTGAATGCGCGGGAACACTTTGGATCCAGTGATCAGAATGCCATTTTTTCAACCTTATCATGGATAAGTATAAGATCTGGTCCTCGGCTTGAAGTTCTGAACTGGGAAAAGGCCACATTTGATGAAACGAGGCGGGATCTGGGAAGTGTGGATTGGCATATGCTGGTATTTACATGCTGTTAAGGAAGGAAATGGAAAGTGGGTGGCCTTCAAAGGAGAAATTTTGAGAGTGCAGAGTTGGTATGTTCCTGTCAGGATTAAAGCAAAGTAAATAGGGATCAGGAAACTTGGTTCTCGAGGGAGATTGTAACGTTGATTAAGAGGAAAAGAGAGTTGTATGAAATGTACAGGCAATAAGGAACAGATCAGGTGCTCGAGGAGTATAAAAAATGCAAGAAGTTACTTAAGAGGGAAATCAGGAGGCCTAAAATAATGCATGAGATTGCTTTGGTAGACAGAGTGAAGGAAAATCCAAAGAGCTTCCATAGGTATGTTAGGAGCAAAAGGATAATGAGGGATAAAATTGGTCCTCTTGAAGACCAGAATGGTAGATTGTGTATGGAACCAAAAGAGATGGGGGAAATAAAAAATGGGTTTTTTGCATCCATATTTACTGAGGAAATGGACATGGACTTTATGGAAATTGGGCAGACAGGTAGGGAGGTCATGGAACCTTTATAGATTAAAGAAGAGGAGGTGCTAGCTGTCTTGAGGCAAATCAGAGTGGAAAAATCCCCAGAACCAGAGAGGATATTCCCATGGAACTTGAGGGAGGCTCATGTTGAATTGGCAGGGACCCTGGCAGACATATTTAAAATGTCAGTATGCACGGGGAGGTGCGTATGATTGGAGAGTGACTTATGTTGCTCCATTGTTTAAAAAAGATTCCCAAGGAAATCTGGGAAATTACAGGCCAGTAAAATTGATGTTGGTGGTTGGCAAGTTATTGGAAGATGTGATAAGGGATGGGATCTACAAATATTTGGATGGACAGGGACTTATTAGGGAGAGTCAACATGGCTTCGAATGTAGAAGGTCATGTTTGACCAATCGCTTCCAGAGATCACCAGAAAAGTGGATGAAGGGAAGGCAGTGGATGTTGTCTACCTGGATTTCAGCAAGGCCTTTGACAAGGTCCCTAATGGGAGATTAGTGAGGAAGGTTCAGTCACTAGGTATAGATGAGGAGGTTGTAAATTGCATTAGACACTGGCTCAGTGGAAGAAACCAGAGAGTGGTTGTGGAGGATTGCTTCTCTGAGTGGAGGCCTGTGACTAGTGGAGTGCCACAGGGATCAGTGTTGGGGCTGTTGTTGACTTCTCTCTAAGTTAAGTTACTGTTATAACTCTCACAATAACGGCTTCCCCCTTCGTCACGCCCTCACTCTCGCCTCAACTATCTTCCTCAATTCCTCCTTTTCACTTCCACTCGCTCAGTGTCTTTCTCTCTCACTATTATCTCACTTCATTTTAACAGATTCACACCCTGTCTAGATTTAGCCCATCCCACAAGTCGCCTCTCTCTCTCTCTCTCTCGTGCTTATCCCTCTACTTCCACATCTGAGCATGTTTCTGAACACTGTATTCGATGTGCGTCCAGTGTCATTTGGAGCCAGTGCACTGCTGTTCAGTTAAATTGGTTATTTTATTGCTCTAAGAGGTGATGTGTTTGTTTCTGCTACAGGGCCTCAATTTTCTGAGATGTTCCATTGTTTCTAAGTATTTTTCTCAGTTTGAGGAGCTGCATTAGATTTCGGGATTAAAATAACAAATTTATATGCAGTCTAAATAGTTCCAAATTATTAATCAACAGAATTTTACAGTTTATGCTGAATTCTAACCCATTTAAATCATATTACAGAATGCCCACCGGTAAAGACCTCATAGAGAGATTCTGTAACAACTGAAACTCAATTACGGAATGTCACAGTCCAGTGGCAGATATCACTGAAACTATCTGGGATCTACAGATGAGACTGCTCTTCCTGCCCCTTGTTATGGCAAGTTTCACTAATGACTATAAAGTCATATTGTGTATAGAAGGCTGTAGTGTCAATCCACGCCTTCAGCTCATCTGCCTTTCCCACAATACACTGAAGGTGTTGGAGTGGACAGCATCTTCTCTGTTATTGTTAGTTGATAAATAGTTGATAAATTAGTTGATAAATTGTCAGCAGAATCCAGTGTTTGGAAAGAAGTAAGTCAAGCCTAAAAACAAACAGTTTGCATCACTGAACTCAATGCCATCATCTGTTTGTTCATGCATTTAAAAAAAAACTTCAAACCAGGTTACTGTCTCAACGTCCCAGAGGTGAATTTACAGTGTATAAATTAAAGGCTTTGGGAACATATAATCTCAGAGTTTAAGACACAGGGACTGCCAGCAGCTTGAAGAGGACATCACCTCATACGGAAGATGCATTATCCAGTTGAGATAGCTGAGAAAATATTCTACCCAATCATTGCCATTATTGGTGTTTCTGGTGACTGACTCTAAACATTCAGCTCCGGTAATCTGTGTGTGAACGGCTCTCTGATTTTAAACTCTGAATGACATGCTGATCTCATTTTCACTGTTACACAGACGCCAGGTGAAGTATGTAATTTCCTTAAATCAGATGGCTTGAAATATCTCTGTGGTTTTAATCCTAATCAGAGTCTGGCAACACCAATTTTAGATCCAACCGATTTATTTTAATCCTTTTCATGCACTAACATTTAGCCTCTGTGTGTTATGCATGGGTTCACGACTCAATGAAATTAATGTATTGAAGAGTGAACTACTCAATCTTATGTGTTATAAGATTGACATCAGTGAAGGTGATCTCTCTGAAATAATGTTTGGTGGGACTAATAATGTAATCAAAATTTGATTGTGGATCACAAACCAGAATGGATCACCTGACACCCAGTGAATAAGTATTGCAGGGAATATTTTAATGGTGTTTCTGTTAAATGTGATGTGAATATTTTCCGACCTCGGCTTTGTGTTGAATGAAATAGGTTTCAGATATTCTTTCTTTCTGCTCACTCGCATTCTGAGTTTGGATGGGTTGGTGAATTTTGCAAATGTAATTTCGTTTCCTGATTCCATGTTGTTGATGTAAATGGGGAAGGATAGCAATCCCAGCGCTGATCCTTGTGGAAAATGACTTCCCACCTTCCAGTAATCAGAGAAATTCCATTTAACTCTTACTCCCCGGGTTGTGTCTTGTAGCCAGCTTCTAGTCATTCTGCTGCTAGTCCTCTAACTCCACTTGCCCTGAGATTACTGATTTCTATGATGTGTTAACTTACTGAAAGCATCTGAAACACCATGGGTCGGACATTGACTATATCATTGAAAAAATTATTCCATGAAATTTGTCGAGGATAGAGAAGGATATAGACAGGCTGGTATATTGGGCAGAGAAATGGCAGATGGAATTTAATCCAGATAAATGCGAGGTAATGCATTTTGGAAGAAATAATGTAGAGGGAATTACATATAAAAGGTAGGCCTAGTAAGACTATAGAAACGCAGATGGGCCTGGGAGTGCAAGTATACAAGTCCTTTAAGATGGCAGTACAGGTAGAGAAGGTGGTGAAGATGGCCCATGGTTTGCTTGCCTTTATAGTGTGACGTATAGAGTATAACATCTAGCGTCTAATGTTGCAGTTGTATAGAACGTTGGTTCACCAGCATTTGGAGTACTGCATCCAGTTCTGTTCGCCTTACTACTGGAAGGACATGGAGACCCTGGAGAGAGTGCAAAGGAGGTTTACCAGGATGCTGCCTGGTATGGAAGGGCTGAGCTATGAAGAAAGATTGGGCAAATTGAAGCTCTTCTACTTAGAAAGGAAGAGAATGAGGGGAGATCTAATAGAGGTATACCACATTATGAAGGGTATAGATAGATTGAACAGTGATAAGCTTTTTCTTAGGATGGATACAAAAATTACGAGAGGCCATGGGCGTAGGGTGAAGAGGTGGGGGAACGAGGTATAATTTGGATGTTAAGAGAAGTTTTTCACACATAGGGTGGTGGGGTCCTGGAATACGCTGCCAAGTAGGGTGGTGGATGCAGGACGCTTGAGTTGTTTACGGTTTACTTAGATAGGCATATGAGCAGACTTGAGATGGAGGGATACAGGAGACTGCTTTAAATAAAGATCAAGAGGCTGGGGACATCCCTGGGAATCAATTGATTCCTAAGGACCTTTCAACACATTTAATGGCTCACTTATCTTACTTTTGAGCTTCTGGGGATTCCGTAAATGTCTGCTGAAGTCATACATTTTTCTTGATATCTTTTCTTTTAATTCACGGGTGATTCGGTCCGCCTTGTTGTCCAACAAGGCGCATAGACATGACGGGTTGTGTGCGGGCTGCCCTTGGATGTTGCTTCGAGATTTGCCCAGTGATTCATGTCGTTTGCGTATGCTTAAACTGGACCAACTGATGGGCAACATGACAGATCAGTGACTATCACTGTTAGCTGTGCAGATGCATGGACCTGGGTAGTGTCTGCAGGAGTTTGCACATTCTCCCCATGCTTGCATGGGTTTTCTCCGGGTGGTCCGGTTTCCTCCCACACCCCAAAAACGTGCTCTTAGGCTGATTGGTATTAACAGATTGTCCCTAAATTAGTCTTCCCTCAATCATTCTCAAAAGGCGTAGACAAAGGTCATAGATAGAAGAGGGCACTTACAATGTTAAAATGATGGCGTGGGCTCGTTGAGCTGAAGGGTCTGTTTCCCATGCTGTATTGTTCTTTGTTTTTTGTGAATGATCACAATTTTGGAATAGGCGCTGAATGTTCTTTATCATAACCTGTGTTACTTGACATTTTTTTTTACTCTTTTGAAGTATTTTTTTCTGTTGAGGTTGTGACTGGATAACTGTTCTTTGGATTTTTTGTTTACATTTAATTTCTATTTAAACTCATCAAATAATATAAACCTTCCATTGTTTTCCACTCCAGTAGGTCACTTCTGATGAACAGCTGCTATAGAAGGAGACATGACAATTTTCTTTACTAGCTGATGTATAGAAGATTGAGCAGGGAGGTCATGATGGAGATGTAAGAAACATTCATTTATTTTCAGCTCGAGTATTGTGAGGAGTTCTGTTGGCCTCACCAGAGAAGGATGTGATTGCTCTAGAAGGAACACAAAGGAAATTCACAGGATGTTGCGTGCTCTGCAGTGAAGACAGGCTGGTTAGGCTGGGGTTGGTTCCATTAGAACAATGAATATGGAGAATGCACACCATTGAGTTGTTCAAAATTATGAGGGACATGAATAGGATAATTAAGAAGAAACGTTTTTCCCATGGCAGAGGAGTCAATGTTGAAGGATGTAGATTAAGGTCAGCAGCCATAAGATTAGAAGATCTCTGAGGAAAATAAAATTTTCCTGTGTCATTTCAGAAATCCCGCTGCTCATCCTGCACATCAAGATCCCACAATCACACTACAATGTGGGAGCAGCCAGATTTGAAACACAATTGTAGGTCTGAATTGGTGAAAAGCTAAAACACATCATAGACTCACCCTCAGGCATAGAAATGCTATTTAACAATCCAACTATTTGTTAGGAGCAAGGAATTGATTAAGGAAAGAAAATAGAGGACGAAAGTAATCTATAGTGGAACAGAACAACTGACTTCAAAAGACATCTATCGGTATATAAAGAGAAGCAGATTGACAAAATAGGACCTTTACAGTCAGAAATGGGAGATCCCATAATGGGAAACAAAGTAATAGCTGCGGAATTAAATTGTACATTGCTTCTATCTTCAGAAAGGATGACATGAATAACACATCAAAGTTCAGAGAGAAACATGTTTCAGAGAGAAGCTGAAGGCAATTTGAATTTGTAGAGAATGGGGAAAATGATGGGATTGAAGGTGGATAAATTTCAAGTTCCTGATAATCAGCATCCTGGAGTACTGAAGGAAGTCTTCCTGGGAATAGCAGACCCGATGGTGGTTATTTTCCAGATTGGAGGCTACCTAATAGAAGCCTGGTATTCAGACATGGATGCAGAGATAAAACAGTGAACTATATACCATGTAGCCTAATGTTGGTGCTGAGGAATGTGGGAGATTCAAATTCAAAGACTTTCATAACTCGGCATTTGGAAAGCAGTGTCATAATTAGACAAAGTCAGCATGTATGATAAAAGGAAAATCATGACTGAAATACCTTGGAATTATCTGAGGATGGAACTCGTAAAGTTGACCGAGGGCAAGAAGTGGATGTGCTTTATTTAGCACCCAGAAGAGGGATCTGAATGCATCATTGGTAATTTGCAGATGGTACAAAGCTGGGTGGGAGGGTGAGCTGTGAGGAGGATGCAGGGAATATTCAGCATGATTTGAATAGGTTGAGCATGTGGTCATACGCATGGCAGATGCAGTTTAACGTAGATCTGACAGGAATATTAGGGAGAAAAGTTATTAGTTGAATTGGTGTAAATTGGGTGCGGGGATACTCAACAAAACTTTGTTCTACTTTTGCATCATTCACTGCAAGGAACCAGGAGGGTGTGGTAGACAGTAATGGAGTCAAATGGTCTGTAAGCATTACACGGCGAGATGATTCCTATTTAGGGATAGGAATGATTTGCTGCAATTTATAGAACATTGGAAAGGTTACACTTGGAGATTTTTGTACCGTTTTGGTATCCCTATCTGAGGAAGGATATCCCTGCTATCGCAGAATTACAGTAATGGTTTAACAGGCTGATGGCAGATCTTCATATGAGGGGAGATTAGATTAGTTACGATTACGTTCAATGGAAATTTGTAGAGTGAGAGGGGATCTCACTGAAACATATTAAATTCTAATAGAATGACGAAGGGTTGATTGAGAAAAAAAATGTTACCACTGATGGTGGAGTTGAGAATTAAGGGCCAAAGTTTTAGGATTAGGGATAAACAGTTTCGAACTGAGGTGAGGAGAAATTTGTTCAGACAGAGGGTGGTGGATGTGTGGAATTCATTAACACCAAATTTTGTTGAGGCAAATTCATTCAGAATAGTGAGAGGGAACCTCACTAAAAAAAGATATAAAATTCAAACAGGATTTAATAGGATTGATTCAGAAAGAGTATTACCCATAATGAGGGAATCCACAACTAGCTGTTATAGTTTGATAATGAGGGAAAACCTTTTTTTGACCTGAGGGGAGGAGAAGTTTCTTCAGTTAGAGGGTGTTGAAATGTGTACAGTTCATAGGCATTCTGTGATTTCAAGAAAATAAATTATTAATACCTTTAGGGGCTAAAGGAACCAAAGGACTTGAGTTAAGAGTGAATCAAGTCATTAACATTAATGATCAGCCACAATGAAAATGAGTGGTAGTGCAGGCCTATACTCATGCTTCTAGTTTATATGTTTCAATGACTGGGGGGACTTCGCTGGAATAAAACAGTGGAGAATGACGTAAACATATTCCCTCCCTTCTCCCCCAACCCCAACCCCCATAATTTATCTTCTCACCTTGCACTTCCTCTCAGGTTTCTCTCTCTCTCTCTCTCTCTCTCTCTCTCTTTTAAACCCTCTCTTCTCTCTCCCTCACTGATAACACAATCTGATGAGAATTTTGGGTGAGAGAGTTGGAAAGCTGACAATTACATCCCAAGATGTAAATGTAGTTGTGGAGAACACTGAGGTACAGTGTTGCAAACTGGAAAGTATTGAAGTAGATAGGGAGGATGTGCTAGATATTCTTGAGGGTTTGAAGTTAGATAAGTCCCCTGGGCCGGACGGGATTTACCCTAGGATTCTCTGGGAGGCAAGAGAGGAGATTGCAGAGCCTCTGGCTCTGATCTTCAGGTCGTCGTTGGTTACGCGTATAGTTCCAGAAGACTGGAAGATAGCGAATGTGGTCCCATTGTTCAAGAAGGGGAAGAGAGACTTTCGAGGGAATTATAGGCCTGTGAATCTCACTTCTGTTGTGGGTAAGGTATTGGAGAGAATTATTAGGGATAGGATTTATAGTTATTAGGAGAGAAATGAATTGATTGGGGATAGTCAGCATGCTTTTGTGAAGTTTAGGTCGTGCCTTACTAACTTATTGAGTTGTTTGAAAAATTGACCAAAGAGGTGGATGGGGGTAAGGCAGTTGATGTCATATATATGGACTTTAGTAAGGCGTCCGATAAGGTGTCCCATGGAAGGCTTCTGCAGAAAATGCAGATCTATGGGATAGAGGGTGACTTAGCTAATTGGATTAGGAATTGGCTAGCGGATAGAAGACAGAGGGTGGTGGTTGATGGGAGATATTCATCGTGGAGTTTGGTTACAAGTGGTGTACATCAGGGGTCTGTTTTGGGTCCCCTGCTGTTTGTAATTTTTATAGATGATCTGGATGAGGATATTGAAGGATGGATTAGTAAGTTTGCGGATGACACTAAAGTCGGAGGAGTGGTAGATAGTGAAGAGGGGTGTTATAGTTGGCAGAAAGACTTGGACAAGTTGCAGAGCTAGGCTGAGAGGTGGCAAATGGAGTTTAATGTGGAAAAGTGTGAGGTAATGCACTTTGGCAGGAATAATAAATGTGTAGAGTATAGGGCTAATGGTAGGATTCTTAATAGTGTTGATGAACAGAGGGTCTTATAGAACATAGAACATTATAGCACAGAACAGGCCCTTCGGCCTTCGATGTTGCGCCGACCAATATAAAAAGCAATGCCCCTCCAAACTAAACCATTCCCTTCTCTTCCATATACATATCAACTAACCTCTTAAACGCCACCAAACTTGGCGCATCTACAACCGCTGCAGGGAGGGCATTCCACTTCTGAACCACCCTTTGGGTAAAGAACCTGCCCCTGATATGCGTCCTATAACTATCACCCCTTAATTTAAAGCTGTGTCCCCTCGTGCTAGCTTTTTCCATCCTAGGAAAAAGGCTATCACTGTCCACCCTATCTAAACCTCTAATCATCTTATATGTTTCGATCAGGTCCCTTCTTAGCCTCCTCCTTTCTAACGAAAACAACCTCAAATCCCTCAGTCTCTCCTCATAAGACCTGCCCTCCATACCAGGCAACATCCTGGTAAATCTTGGTATATTTGTGCATAGATCCCTGAAAGTAGGCAGTCAAGTCGATAAGGTTGTTAAGAAGGCATACGGAGTTTTAGCTTTTATTGGTAGGGGGATTGATTTTCGAAGCCACAACGTCATGTTGCAACTGTACAAAACTCTCGTGCGGCCGCACTTGGAGTATTGTGTGCAGTTCTGGTCCCCACATTATAAGAAAGATGTGGAGGCATTGGAGATGGTACAGAGGAGGTTTACCAGGATGTTGCCTGGTATGGAGGGCAGGTCTTATGAGGAACGATTAAATAGACTGGGGTTGTTTTCCCTTGAAAGACGTCGGCTTAGAGGGGATCTCATAGAGGTGTATAAGATTATAAGGGGTATAGATAGAGTAAATGGTGGTAAACTTTTTCCACCTTCAGAAATGGATAGGACGAGGGGTCATGGCCTTAGGGTGAGGGGGGCTATGTATAAGACGAATATTAGAGGGCGTTTTTTCACACAAAGGGTAGTGGGGGTGTGGAATGCACTGCCGAGTTAGGTGGTGGGAGCAGGCACGCTAGGGCTGTTTAAGGGTCTCTTGAGCGGTATGCAGATAGAGGGATATAGAAGGACTGTTTAACTATGGCTTTTTTTCCACAGGTAATTCGGTCCAACTTGACCAACAAGAAGCATGCATTCGGCAGGTGGTGCGAGGTCAGCTCTTGGATGTTGATTCATGGGTTGCCTGGTGCTTCATGTCGTAAATGAGTGCTTTATCTGGACCATCTGAAGGGCACCATGACAGCTCAGTGACTATCGCTGTAGCTGTGCAGACACTTGGAATTGCGCCGGTGTCTGCGGGAGTTTGCACGTTCTCCCCGTCGTTGCGTGGGTTTTCTCTGGGCGCTCCGGTTTCCTCCCACATCCCAAAAATTTGCTCTTAGTCTGATTGGGAAACAAATTGTCCCTACATTGAGATTCTCCCATGTTAGGAATAATCTCAAATTAGAATAGGATAACGGAATTGTTACTATATAGTTATGACGGCGGTGCGGGCTCGTTGGACCGAAGGCCCTGTATCCCGTGCTGTGTTGCTCTAAAAAAAAAGAGAGGCTGAGGGATTTGAGGTTGTTTTCGTTAGGAAGGAGGCGGCTAAGAGGAGACCTTATTGAAACATACAAGATGATTAGAGGTTTAGATAGGGTGGACAGTGATAGCCTTTTTCCTAGGATGGAGAAAGGTAGCACAAGGGGACACAGCTTTAAATTAAGGGGTGATAGTTATAGAACGGATATCAGAGGTAGGTTCTTTCCCCAGAGGGTAGTTAGGGAGTGGAATGCCTGCCTGCGGCAGTTGTAGATGCGCCAAGTTTGGTGGCGTTTAAGAGGTTAGTTGATAAGTTTATGGAAGAGAAGGGAATGGTTTAGTTTGGAGGGTCATTGCTTTTTTCATAACTGGTCGGCGCAACATCGAAGGCCGACGGGCCTGTTCTGCGCTGTAATGGTCCATGTTCTATGTTCAAGTAAAATGAATTGATGTGGCTGCTGCTGTTTTATTTAAAAATTGATCTCATAAAATTCAACACAGTAACTGTATGGAATGAAGTAAATGGAAAGAAGTATCCTGAGACCCTTGGGATTAGACCTTGACATGAGGACTGGTCACAGAGGATTCAATAAACCTTGGGGACAAAGAACAAGATTCTTCCTACCTCAGAGAAACAGAACCAGGAGTATAATATCAAGGGAGGACTCATAGCAATGTAGAAGATCAGAAGGACCTTGGGATCTGGACCAATCGGCCTCGCAGGTGGAGGATGTGGTCAAGAAGGCGTACGGTGTACTAGCCTTCATTAATCAAGGGATTAAGTTTCAGAGTTGGGAGATAATGCTGCAACTTTATAAGCGGACCTCACTTGGAGTGCAATGCGCAGCTCCAGTCACCTCACTACAAGAAGGATGTGGAAGCTATTGAAAGGACACAGAACATAGAACATAAAACATTACAGCGCAGAACAGGCCCTTCGGCCTTCGATGTAGCGCCGACCAATTAGGAAAAAGCAATGACCCTCGAACCTAAACCATTCCCTTTTCATTTTTAAACTTATCTACTAACCTCTGAAATGCCACCAAACTTGGTGCATCTACAACTGACGCAGGCATGGCATTCCATGCCCTTACCACCCTCTGGGTAAAGAACCTACCTCTGACATCCATCCTATAACTACCACCCCTTAATTTAAAGCTATGTCCCCTCGTGCTAGCTTTCTCCATCCTAGGAAAAAGGCTTTCACTGTCCACCCTATCTAAACCTCTAATCATCTTATATGTTTCAATAAGGTCTCCTCTTAGCCGCCTTCTTTCTAATGAAAACAACCTGAAATCCCTCAGCCTCTCCTCATAAGACCTGCCCTCCATACCAGGCAACATCCTGGTAAACCTCCTCTGTACCCTCTCCAATGCCTCCACATCTTTCTTATAATGTGGGGACCAGAACTGCACACAATACTCCAAGTGCGGCCGCACCAGAGTTCTGTACAGTTGCAACATGATGTTACAGCTCCGAAATTCAATCCCGCTAACAATAAAAGCTAAGACTCCATATGCCTTCTTAACAATCCTATCGATTTGATGCAGAGGAGATTTACAAGGATGTTGCTTGGATTGGGTGGCATGCCTTATGAGGATATGTTTAGAGAGCTAGGTCTTTTCTCCCTGGAGAGACAAAGGACGAAAGGTGACCTGATAAAGGTTTGTCAGATGTGGAGAGGAATAGATAGGATGGATTCTCAGAGGCTATTTCCCCTGGCTGAGATGGTCGCTATGAGACGACACAGGTTTAAGGTGCTGGGGAGTAGGTACAGAGGAGATGTCAGAGGTACGTTTTTCATTTAGAGGGTGGTGAGTGAGTGGAATTGGCTGCCGTCGGAGATAGTGGAGGCAAACTCGTTGTGGTCTTTTAAGAGACTTCTGGATGAGTACATGGGATTTAATGGGATTGAGGGTTATGGATAGGCCTGATAGGTAGGGATATGATGGCCACAACTTGTAGGCCGAAGGGCCTGTTTGTGCTATAGTGTTCTACATTCTATGGTCTATGTAACTGTCCTTTCCAACCCAAAAAGAAACATTCCACACACAGATGGAAGGGGCAAGAGGGAAAAGAAAACAACTGTTCCCCAACATTTTTCCCAACCCTCGTGCAACTCACAACATTAAAACAAAACGCCGGTGAACTTTATTTTCCATTAACTCCAGGAAGCAAATGTATAAAGAGAAAAAGGAAAAGTTGTAGTGCCGGAGGCTGAAATATTGACCCCTCTTCCCTCCCCACTCTCCTCACAAAATAATAAATCCTCCAACTCACACAACTCTGACTAAAAAACGCAGACAAGACATAGTAATTGAGAACAAGCCTTTATCAAGGCCAGGGGTTTAATTTTTATCCCCTCCTCCTTCCAACATGCTTCACCAACACTGAGCTAATTTGCCTTTGAAGTTGTGTAGTTAGCATATGCAGTTCCATCTATGCTGCAGGTCGTTGATGCACAGCAGGATCCCATGAGCAGCACTCAAACTAGTAGGCGAGTGGCTCAAACCTGAACCGGGAAGAAGTTGTTCATTTCCTCAGGATGCGTTTCAAAGCAGACTGTCTCAGGATCGGAGTGTTTCAACATCACAACTTCTGGCAAAATGTGACAGGGACATCAGCAGTGACTGCACAGAGGAAAACCTTGATGCCAATTACTATATTATTTTTCCTTGCTGAGGTAAAATTCTACCGCTGAGATTGTTAGTGAGCCAAAGTACAGTAGCTTTTATTTCAAAACTCTGGCTTTTATTCCTGAAATTTGGGAGGAGCTGGTTCCTAACAGTGGACTAACAGAGTTCTCACAGAATACCAATGCAAGAGAACATTCATATATTTTGAGTCTTAGTATCAAGTACAATACAAATTTCCAATTCCGACCAAAACTCTGGGTCTTCCTTCCTTGGTCATGATGAAGGGTTATGTTTCTGATATATTCTAGGTACAAAATTCATTAATCTTTTCCATTCTTCAAGGTACAAAATTCATTAACCCTTTTCCCACTTCACCGTCCATCCCAACTCCACAATGTTTAGCATCTCTCTCCCTGTTTAACCTGATCATTCTTTTTCTCTCTCACTCCATCTATAACCCTCAATCCTATTAAATCCCATGTACTCATCCAGAAGTCTCTTAAAAGAACCCAACGAGCCACCACCACAAGCAACGGCAGCCGATTCCTCTCACCCACCACCCTCTGAATGAAAAACTTACCCCGACATCTCCTCTGGACCTACTCTCCCAGTACCTTAAACCTGTGTCTTCTCGTAGCGACCATTTCAGCCCGGGAAATAGCCTCTGCTATTATTTGCTTCCTGATAGTGAGTGCCTCCTTTGAACTGAACTCAAAATTCAAAAGCCTGCAAAGTCTGTTATGAAGGCAACACTAATGCTTGGTCTTTGCTACTAATCATGCAGTCTTGGTACCCTGCCTGTACATGGATTTTAAGCCTCCAAACTTTGATAAGAATCCAGCTTTTGAAGGAACCACAATTCACAAACTCAGCTGTGCAACATCAGACAGAGCGAAAGCTCCAAAAATCAGCACGACAGCAAACTGTATTCTGTTGAAACCTTATGCATTTCCTTTAACCCACAGATTTAGCTATTTGTCTCAGACATAATCCCACAATTATACCTGAGTCAAATTAAAGATATTTCATTCCAGGCCATTAAGAATTATTTACAGTGATGAGATTAACTTTTAATCTGACATCATGGTGTGAAACTAGAGATTTCTGGTGTAACTTATGCACAGGAAGATTCAAAGCACAGAAGCAGTTTCAAAACTTTCTATGTTTGTTTTCTGTGTGTGAGTGTGTGTTCCTTGTTTTAATATACAAACTGAGGCTAGAATATTGGTTGCACAGTAAGATCCCATGTAGCAATGTGACATTGGCTGAATGTCCCCTCAGTCATAGAACATAGAACATTACAGCACAGAACAGGTCCTTCGGCCTTCGATGTTGTGCCGACCAAACTAAAAAGCAATGCCCCTCCAAACTAAACCATTCCCTTCTCTTCCATATACTTATCAATTAACCTCTTAAACGCCACCAAACTTGGCGCATCTACAACAGCTGCAGGCAGGGCATTCCACTCCCTAATCACTCTTTGAGTAAAGAACCTACCTCTGATATCCGTCCTATAACTCATACCCCTTAATTTAAAGCTGTGTCCCCTCGTGCTAGCTTTCTCCATCCTAGGAAAAAGGCTATCACTGTCCACCCTATCTAAACCTCTAATCATCTTATATGCTTCAATAAGATCCCCTCTTAGCCGCCTCCTTTCTAACGAAAACAACCTCAAATCCTTCAACCTCTCTTCATAGGACCTGCCCTCCATACCAGGCAACATCCTGGTAAACCTCCTCTGTACCCTCTCCAATGCCTCCACATCTTTCTTATAATGTGGGGACCAGAACTGCACACAATACTCCAAGTGCGGCCGCACTAGAGTTTTGTACAGTTGCAACATGATGCTGCGGCTCCTAAATTCAATCCCCCTACCAATAAAAGCTAAGACTCCATATGCCTTCTTAACAACTTTATCCACTTGACTGCCTACTTTCAGGGATCTATTGACACATACACCAAGATCCTTCTGTTCCTCAACACTATTAAGAGCCCTACCATTAGCCCTATACTCTACACATTTATTGTTCCTGCCAAAGTGCATTACCTCACACTTTTCCACATTAAACTCCATTTGCCACCTCTCGGCCCAGCTCTGCAACTTGTCCAAGTCACTCTGTAAACTATAACACCCCTCTTCACTATCTACCACTCCACCGACTTTAGTGTCATCTGCAAATTTACTGATCCATCCCTCAATACCCTCATCCAGATCATTTATAAAAATTACAAACAGCAGGGGCCCCAAAACAGACCCCTGAGGCACACCACTTGTCACCGAACTCCACGATGAATATCTCCCATCAACCACCACCCTCTGTCTTCTATCTGCCAGCCAATTCGTAATCCAATTAGCTAAATCACCCTCTATTCCACACATCTGCATTTTCTGTAGAAGTCTTCCATGGGCCACCTTATCAAACGTCTTACTAAAGTCCATATATACTACATCAACCGCCTTACCCCCATCCACCTCTTTGGTCACTTTCTCAAAAAACTCAATGAGGTTAGTAAGGCATGACCTACCCTTCACGAAACCATGCTGACTATCCCCAATCAATTCATTTCTCTCTAAATAACTATAAATCCTATCCCTAATAATTCTCTCCAATACCTTGCCCACAACAGAAGTAAGACTCACTGGCCTATAATTCCCTGGAAGGTCTCTCTTCCCCTTCTTAAACAATGGGACCACATTCGCTATCCTCCAGTCCTCCGGAACCACACCCGTAACCAACGAGGACCTGAAGATCAGAGCCAGAGGCTCTGCAATCTCCTCTCTTGCCTCCCAGAGAATCCTAGGGTAAATCCCGTCCGGCCCAGGGGACTTATCCAACTTCAAACCCTCGAGAATTTCTAGCACATCCTCCCTATCTACTACAATACTTCCCAATTTGCAACCCTGTACCTCAGTGTTCTCCATAGCTACATTTCCAGCACTCTGCGTGAATACCGAAGAGAAATATTTATTCAGTGCCTCACCAATCTCTTCAGGCTCCACGCACAACTTCCCACTGCTGTCTATGACTGGCCCTAATCTTGCCCTAACCAATCTTCTATTCTTAACATATCGAAAGAAAGCTTTAGGATTCTCCTTAATCCTATCAGCCAACATCTTCTCGTGTCCCCTCTTAGCTCTCCTCAATTCACTTTTTACCTCCTTCCTGGCTAATCTATAGCTATCCATTGCACTAACTGAGCCTTCAAGCCTCATCCTGACATAAGCCTCCTTTTTCTTCTTAACCAGCAAATCAACTTTTTTCGTACACCAAGGCTCTCTTACTCGACCATTTCCTCCCTGCCTGACAGGGACATACTTATCAAGGACTCGCAGCAGCTGCTCCTTGAATAAGCTCCACATTCCAGATGTTCCCAGTCCCTGTAGTTTCCTAGTCCAATCTATGCACCCTAATTCTCTCCTGATGGCCTCATAATTACCCTTCCCCCAGCTATAACTACTGCCCCCAGCTTCATGCCTATCCCTATCCATCACTAAGGTGAACGTAACCGAATTGTGGTCACTATCACCAAAATGTTCACCAACTTCCAAGCCTAACACCTGGTCTGGCTCATTGCCCAGCACCAAATCCAATGTAGCCTCACCTCTAGTTGGCCTATCTACATACTGAGTCAAAAAACCTTCCTGCACACTCTGTACGAAAACTGACCCCTCTAACGAGCTAGAGCTATAGCTATTCCAATCAATATTAGCAAAGTTAAAGTCCCCCATCACAATTACCCTACTACTTTCACTCCTAATCAGAATTGACTTTGCAATCCTTTCCTCAACCTCTCTAGAACTATTAGGAGGTCTGTAAAAGACTCCCAACAGGGTGACCTCTCCTCTCCTGTTTCTAATCTCAGCCCATACTACCTCAACACACAAGTCCTCATCAAACTTCTTTTCTATCACCGTGATACAGTCTTTGACCAATAATGCCACTCCTCCCCCCCTTCTACCTCCTTCTCTACTCCGACTAAAGCATTTGTACCCCGGAACCTGCAACATCCATTCCTGTCCCTGCTCTACCCAAGTCTCTGAAATGGCCACAACATCGAAGTTCCAGGTACTGGTCCAAGCTGCAAGTTCCTCCCCCTTATTGCGAATACTCCTTGCATTAAAGTATACGCATTTCAAACCATGCCCCACCCCACCCGTACGCCGCTGTGTTTTACAACTCTCTTCTATAACCCCCTTACTCTCATCCCTCTCAGCACCCCAACTACTTAGGATCCCACCCCCCCCCCGAATCAGTTTAAAGCCCCCATCATAGCCTTAGCAAATTTTCCCCCCAAGATATTAGTCCCCCTCTGGTTCAGGTGTAGACCATCTCTCTTGAAGAGGTCCCACCTATCCCAGAATGAGTCCCAATTGTTAAGGAACCTGAACCCCTCCCTCCTGCACCATCCACGCAGCCATGAGTTCAAACTTTCCCTTTCTCTGTTCTTCTCTAAACTATCCCTTGGCACAGGCAAGAGTCCAGAGATAACCACTCTGCCTGTTATGGACCTAAGCTTCCACCCTAACTCCATAAATTTCTGTTTAATATCCCCTTCCCTTGTCCTACCTACATCATGTGTCCCCACATGAACTATGACTTGGGGCTGACTCCCCTCACCCTTAAGAATCTTAAAAACCCGATCTGCGACATCCTGGACCCCAGCCCCTGGGAGGCAACACACCAGCCCTGAGTCCTGTTTATTACTATTTGCCCTCCTATCTGTCCCTCTAACTATGGAGTCTCCTATAACTAGGCCTAATCTCTTATTCCCCCCACCCACCTGAGCATTCTCAGCAGGCTCACCCCCAGAGACCTGCTCCCTTTGGTCAGCTCCAGTTGATTCTTCCTCAACTGTAGCCTCCAAGACAGAAAATTTATTTTGGAGGGGAACAGCCCCAGGGGATTGTCTCCCCGATTGCTTCTTACCCCTCCTCCTAATAGTTACCCAATTATCACTTTTAGGAGTTACAATCTCTTTGTTACTCCTGCCTATATCCTCCTCAACCTCTCGAATTACCCTGAGTTCCTCTAATTCCAGCTCCAGCTCCTTAACACGATCCTCAAGGAGCTGCAAATGTGCACACTTCCTGCAGGTGTAATCAGCAGGAACACTACTGGTGTCCCTCACCTCATACATACTGCAGGAGGTGCAACGTACTACCTGCACTGCCATCACTGTTACTTTAATTTCCAGGAGAGAAAAAAAAACTTCTCACACACTTTTATTATTAGGTTAGAGGAGGGGGGAGGGTGGGATACTCTACCTGTGTAGAGTATCGGGTTACCTCTCTGGACCAATTTATAGAGTCAGAGAGAAAAACTACAACTACCTGCAGCCCCTAGTGACGACTTCCGGTTACAAGTTAGTTTAAATAAATAAACGGCAAAAAACTACTCCCGTTCGCTGTTTTACACAAAGAGAAAAGTTAAAAAACTACTTAACAATCGAACTTCTCGCTCTCCCAAATCGCTGCCTCTCCGTGTTGCTCCAATGGAACAATGAGGCCGATACCCAGAGGTTAGTACTTATATAGCTTAAAAACTACAACTACCGGCAGCCTCCTAGTGACGACTTCCGGTTACAAATTAGTTTAAATAAAAAACGGCAAAAAACTACTCCCGCTCGCTGTTTTACACAAAGAGAAAAGTTAAAAAACTACTTAACAATCGAACTTCTCGCTCTCCCAAATCGCTGCCTCTCCGTGCTGCTCCAATGGAACATTTTCCTCTGCAGAAAATGTTCATGAACTGCGTCAGGCCCATTTGTCAAGTTTAAGCTTTATTTAAAAAGTCTTAATATATATTCAAGCCCTTATTTGCAGTTAGTGAACTATTTTCAAAGAGGATGATCATTTTTCGCAAGGGAGGCAAGAAGTCCCAGGATAGCGCATGCACAACAAGATCCAATAGCAGCTGCATTGTGAAATTAATCGAATGAGACACAGACATTCCCCTGCCTCCATCAGCACATCTTGTCTGAGATCCTTCCATCACTGCACCCAATAAAAAGGCCCACACACCTAACACTCTGTGTGTGTGTGTGCGTGTGTGTGTGTGTGCGTGTGTGTGCGTGTGTGTGTGCATTGTCCAAGTCTGGAGAATTCCTTTCGTTTCCCTGGAGAGATGAAACTCTCTCTTAACAATGACACAATCTTTTAAAAGAAGTTCTGCAGCAAGATCGCACCAGATGCTGTTAGCAGTGTGGAATGTCTTTTATATCGTTCAATGATACGTAACCCTGAAGGGTGTGAGCTGATGCACTTTGGAAGGATTAATTTGACAAGGAATTGCTCAATGAATGTTTGAACTCCAGGAAGATCAACGGGTAGAATATGAGCTTAGCGTATTTGACCACAGATTTTTGAATGCAGAAGGGCGTGTTAGTAGGGTGGTGAAAATGACACTTGGGACGCTTGACTTCATCAATTGAAGCATAGGTTACAAAATCAGGGAAGTAATGTTGGAGTTGTACAGAACTTCGGTGAGGTCACAGCTAGAGTATTGTGTAGAGTCTGGATGCCACATTACAGGAAGGATATGATTGCACTGGAGAGGGTGCAGAGGACATTCACCAAGCTGGAGCCTTGGATGGAAGATCTATGTTCTGAAAAGAGGTTGCATGGGCTGGGGTTATTAACATTTCAGCAGATAAGACCGAGGAGTGACCTGAACAAGCTGTACAAGATTATGGGGACATAGACAGAGTGCATAAAGAGCAACGGTCCCCCTTATCTGAAGGCTAAGTCATGAGGAGACATTGATTCACGGTGAGGGCAAGAAGGTTTTGTGGGGAATGTAAGAAAATACTTTTTTACCCAGAGGATAGTGATGGTCAGGATTGTGCTGCCTGGGACAGTGGTGAAAATGAGTTGTCTCATTTCCTTTAAAAGGTATCTGGATGAGCACTTGCCATATCATAACATTCAGGGCTACGGACCACGTTCTGGCAGATGGGGTTAGGTGGGATTTCAGGTGTTTCAAATGTGTTGGTGCGAGTTAGTGGGCCAAAGAGGGGACATAGCTCTAAATTAAGGGGTCATAGTCATAGGAAGGATGTTAGAGGATGTTAAAGTTGTGGACTTGCCAAGTTTAAGGGCGTCGGGTAGGGATATGGATAGCATTGGAATAGTTCAGGTTAGAGGGTCATAAGATTGGTTCCATTGGTCGGGGCAACGTCAAGGGCCGATAGGCCTGTACTGCGCTGTAATGTTCTCTGTTCTAAAGTAGCTCTTCTGCACTGTATGGTTCTGCTATTCTATAATCTTTCATTCAATGTTCTCCTCACTCTCTCAGTCTCTTTCTTTCATTTCTTCCAATCAGACAGAAACATTGAAATGGAGAAAGAGAGAGATCCAGAAAAAGAATCTTCTAAACCAGAAATAAAAGTCCAGCGCAGCTCCTATTTCTTCTCAGTCATTAGAATCTGCTCAACCCCCTCTTTCAGTGTGTGAAGGGTTTCTGATTCCTTCAGGACACTTTTTCAATCCTCCCAGGTGCTTTTATCACAAGTCAGACCACCTCATCGTGTTTGAGTGGAGCTGCAGTTAGTGTCTACACAGTGGAGATCCTCACATCCTAATTCTCTTTCCCAAATGCTAATCCTTCATCCCCACCTCTGCTTTGACTTTCCACTTCCCTCAGGCCTCCCCACTGTCTCTGTTCAACCCTTCTCTTTTTCATCATTCTCTCTCATTGTAAAGATGAATATTCTAAACTAGGTCCAGATTTTTACAAACAAATCTACCACCTTTTACTCCATCTCTCTTTCCAACTTCTATTTCTGTCCCTCTCTGTCTTGTGCACTGTGTTGAAAGGAGTGATGCAATATTTCTAAATCACATTGCCAATAACCACAAACCATATTGCTGTGAAGGGATGGGAAGTTCCACATTATCTGGAAATCTCCAGTTAGGGATCAGCGCCCAGCTCTCTGTCTCTGAAGAATACCCTCAGACAGAGCCACTGAGATACCTTATTTCCAGAAATCAATCAACAAATCAATACATCGATTAATTTATTAATTAATAACTGCTGGGTGTCTCATTTCAAAAAAAAGTATATCAAGGGAATGGGCCCATCCTGTTCCCAGTTTAAAGAGGGAAGTTTATCTATTTGTCACTGAGGGAATATGTATCCAAACTCAGAATTCACATGCTGTCGGGTGGAGGATTACACCAAGTGCAAGGATGTAGCAATGAAATGCACCCCCCCACCCCCGCACTACTTTTTCCTGTCTGGATATTGTCACAGTGCTGCCAAGGGGATCATGCTGTGCATAAAACACCTGCATAGAAAGCTGGAAAGGGAAAAGGGAAGATCCTGGAGGGAGGTGAACAGAAATGGTGATAACGCGAGATGGAAAGAGCAATACTGCTGTGAGATAGAGAGCTGTGGGGAGAAGCAGGAGGAAGAGAGAATAATTGGAGAGTGATAGCGATATAAGGGATAAAACTATAAAGAGAAAGAAGAATGAAAATGTATTTGAGAAGAGAGAAATCCAGGGGAATAAAGTTGGTCAGAGAGAAGAGTTTAGCAAGAGAAAGATATGGAAGCAAAGGAGAAGGCACAGAGAGAGAAGGAGAAAAGCATGGAAAAATAGAGACAGACAAAGGATATAATTTGTAAATTAGAAGCAGAAAAAACTGCAGATGAGTGTGGGAATGGGGATGAAATTTGGAGAGGGGAAGTTAAATTGAAAAGTCCTGAATTCATTTCCAACTCCATCAGCTATCCAGTCCAAGGAAGTGTTCAATCTGGGGTAGGCTCTGATAATTGGGTGCAGGAAGGGATTGCAGATTCGATTGCCATTCTCTGGTGTATCTCTGTCCACTTTGGGCCTAACAGTCTGAATTGATCCTGTAAAACAGGTCAGATGAAAAATGCAATCTCTCTTTGAAATACTTGAATGATCAGAAATTGCAAATTTGCTCAAGCAAAGTGAGATTTGTGTAATGCAAACCTGTCAGTCCCCCAGTCCCTTCTTTACCACTGGCTATTTTCCAATCTGAAATGTTAATCTCAGACACAACTCCTCCAACAACATCTCGGGAAAGCCTGTCCATTGGATTGATACTGAAATCCACTTGTTACTGTCTGTTCACACATGGAGAATCTTCATTCACTAATTTCCCGGCTCTTGTCCTTTTTTCTCAGGCATTTAATTTACTGGGAATTGTGATCCTGAGTTGGAGAAATTATGGCCTTTCGACCTGTACCACTCGCTACCTGTTAGCAATGGCAACAGCAGATCTACTGTTTATCATCAATGAAACAATTTTCACCATGATAAATGATTATTATTTACCCACAAATTTCCTGTCCCTCACCTCTGTGTGTCATGTTATAGGTGTCGTGCTGTCTACAGCCACAAACTGTTCTGTCTGGTTCACTGTCACTTTCTCCTTTGATCGATTTGTGGCCATTGGCTGCCAGAAACTGAAAACTAAATATTGCACCGGGAAAACTGCGGCTGTGGTTCTGGCAACAAACGGCATCCTGCTCTCTGTGAAAAATATCCCTTTCTACTTTATACATGAACCAGGAAAGATAATCGATAATGTCCAGTGGTTGTATCAGACAAAGATAACTATTGGACTGATCCTGGGTGGGTTGGATATTCCTGGTTTGATTGGATTTTAACACCATTGCTCCCATTCAGTTTAATCCTGTCGATCAATGCTCTGACAGTCAGACATATTTTAGTGGTCAGTCGAGTTCGGAAGGGACTGAGGGCTCACACTCAGGGAGAGAATCGCAGAGACCCCGAGATGGAGAGCAGAAGGAAATCAATGATCTTACTCTTCAGCATATCTGGAGCTTTCATTCTCCTCTGGGCCGTGTATATTGTATATTTTATCTATTCCAAAGTGAAAGGATTAGTTTCTATCACTCTTCCAGAATATACATTTCAACAAGTCGGATCAATGCTGTATAATTTAAATTGCTGCACAAATACATTTATTTACATGGTTACTCAACCCAAATTCAGGGAGCAGGTCAGAATCATACTGAAATACCCAGTTACATAAATTATTCAATTAATGAAGAAACAAAAGTGACTGACAGCCAGAGACCGAGATCATGCATAATGGCCTCTGCCAATCAGAGATTGGATTGCTAATTGACTGCCTCAGCCATAGGCCAGAGGAACGATTGCATGAACAAGCCAGAGTTGTCACTCACTTCTTGACAGCCAAGCCCACAAATGACTGGTCTACAAACTTTGACTGCGGATGAGCCAATCAGGGGCTGAGCTTTCTGACTGACAGCCATGTCAGTCAATCAGAACACCGGCAGTTAACAACCGCCCAAGAAGAAATCCAGGAGCTCCATTCGCTAAGTGACAGACACTTAAACCAATCAGAAAGTTGATGTGTGTTTGTTTGTGTCAGTATGTAAGTATATGCGTGTATGTGTCTGTGTGTGTTATGTGCATGAGAGGGTGAGTGAGTGAGTGAGTCTGTTTGTGTGTCTGACAGTTAGCGTCAGACTGTATTTGTGTGTGGCTGTCAGCGTCTGTTTGTGTGTCTGCTGTGACTCTGTGTGTGTGTGTGTGTGTGTGTGTCTGTCTGTCTGTCTGTAGTGAGTGTTAGTGTGTGCCTGTGTGTTGTGTGTGCGTGTGTGTCAGTGTACCTGTCAATTTGTATATGTTTATGTGTCTGTCAGAGCTGTTGTGTGTGTTTGTGTGTGTGTGTGTCTGTCTGTGTTGTCTGTCTGTCAGGCCCTCTGAGTGTGTGTCTGTCAGAGTCTATGAGCAGTGTATGTCAGTTCTTGTGTGCATCTGCAAGAGTCCGTATGTGTTTCTGTGTGTGTTTGTGGGTCTTGAAGTTCTCTCTAGAGGACGTCTACCATCAGTTACACACTGCTGATGAGAGCGAGACACGGTGGGCAAGTCATGTCATCCGTATGTCAGACAAGCGCATAGCCAAGCAGCTTCTTTTTGGGGAACTCTCTTCTGGAAGACGCTCGCATTGAGGGCAAAAGAAACATTTCAAAGACACATTTCTTAGTGTGTCCGTCAGAGTCTGTGTGTGTGTGTGTGTGTGTGTGTGTGTGTGTCTGTGTCTGTGTGTGCGCATGTGTATCAGTATGTCTATCTCTCAGTGCCTGTGGATGCCTTTCAGACTTTTTCTGTGTGTGTATGTGTGTGTGTGTGCGTGTGTGAATGTGTCAGACTCTGTTTGTTTGTCTATCAGTACCTGTGTACGTGTGTGCATGAGTCTGTCAGAGTCTGTGCATATGTGTCTATCAGTGTGTGTGTTTGCATGCCTGTGTTGCTGTATGTTTGTCAGTAGCTATGTGTTTGTCTATCAGATTCCGTGTGTGCGTTTGTCAGTATCATGTGAGTAACTCTGTCAGTATCTATGTGTATGCGTGTCTGTCAGTGCCTCTGTGTGTGTATCATTCAGAGCCTCTGTATGTGTCTGTTAGTGTCTACATCTGTGTAAGTGTCTGTCAGAGTCTACGTGTGTCTGTGTCTGTGTGTCTTTTAGAGTATGTGTGTGACTGTCAGTGTTTGTGCTCATGCTTGTTAGTGTCTACGACTATGTGTGTGTCTGTCAGAGTCTGTGTTGATGTGTCTGTGTGTGTGCTGGTCTGTGTCTTTCAGAGCGTGTGTGTATGTCAGTGTCTACGTGTGTGTCTGTCAGTCTGTGTGTGTGTGTGTGTGTGTGTGTGTGTGTGTGTGTCGGTGTGGCTAAGTCTGACTTAGTGTACGTGGGCGTCGGTCTGCCAGTCTTTGTCTTTATGTGTCTGTCAGAGACTGTGTGTGTTGGTCAGTGTTTGTGTGTGTTTCTGTCAGAGTCTGTGTGCGTGTCTGTCAGTGTGTTTGTGTGTCTATCAATGTTTATGTCTGTGTGTCTGTCAGTGTGCGTGTATGTATCTATCAGTGCCTATGTGTGTCTGTCTGTATCAATATTAATATAACCAAGGCCTATTTTTAAAGCTGATAAAATTGGATATGCTAAGTTAAAGAATTGGGCATATTAAAATCAAAATGTCAAATCTCAGACCGGCCAATTGTACAATACACAAACATGACTGGGCCTGATTCATCAATCACCTAACAAAGGTCGTTGCACCCTACTGATACTTAACAGAAGATCATTGCACCCAACTGAAATGCACCAACCTATTGTTCGAGGCCCAGATCGGGCCAGACTTTCCGTCACCGAGAGTTACTGCAGTTAGCTAATCTGATAACAGGTTACATGTCAGCAACAGCATGGAGATGGACACCTGGGAGCGGACCTTGATGTCCTTTCAGGCAGACATCAAGAAACCCACTGGGTATTGGAACCCTTCCTCGGACTTCATTGGCCAGAACGCAAAGAAATTTCTGGAAAGGCAAGCAGGCAGGTAATAAAGGGACAGATTTTCAGACACCAGCATCAAAGACTGAATGAGGGGCAATGACCTTGACTATTCGGAAAACTGACCAGAGAAGGGAAGGAAGGAAGAAGCTGCCAATCAAGACTCACCTTTGCGATGACGGACCAGAAGTACTCAGGGAATCGAACCTGCAGTTTTAACCAAAGTACCTTTGCAAGTACTTATACCTGAGTTATCTGCTTGTTTTCTGTTGGTAATTTAAGGGGTGATAGTGTTATTATTAATAAACCTGTGAACATTTATTTGTGTTTGTCCTTTGTCCATCTTGCTAGTAGGGGCACCTGTGTAAAACTTTGAAGTAAGCAAACTGATCGAAAGTATCTGAGAATTAACAGGTGCAACAAAAGGTGTGTGTACCTCTCAGTGTCTAAAGGTGGCAGGAAGAAGAGGAGAGTGGTAGTGATAGGGGACACAATGGGCAGAGGCACGGACAGAAGTTCTGTGGTCGAGAGCGTGACCCCGCATGGTTTGTTGCCTCCCAGGTGCCAGGTCAGGGATGTCTGTCATCGCGTGCACAGCGCTCTAAAGCGAAAAGGTGATCAGACAGATGTTGTGGTACACATTGATACAAATGACGTAGGTAGGAAAAGTGAGGAGGTCCTAAGGAGAGAGTATGGAGAGCTTGGAAGGAAGTTAAAAAGCAGGACCCTTAGGGTAGTAATCTCAGGATTGCTATCTGTACCACATGCCAGTGAGGGTAAGAGTAGGATGCTTGGGCAGGTGAACATGTGGCTGAGAACTTGGTGTCGGGGACAGGGTTTCTGATTCTTGGAGCGTTCTGTGGCAGGTGAGATCTATAAAAGAGAGACGGGTTACATCTAAATCACAAGGGGACCAATATACTTGCAGGGAGGTTTGCTTGTGTTATTGGGAGCTATAAAACTAGATTTGTGGGGGATGGGAACCAGAGTACCAGAGCTGAGAGGGGGTAAAAAGACAGGTTATTTCTAGCAAAATCACAAATGGAAGTTTTGAGTGTGGCAGAAATAATCTGTTGAGGTGTGTCTATTTCAATGCCAGGAATACAGTGGGGAAGGCAGATGACCTGAAGGTGTGGATTGACATGTGGAAATATGACATTATAGCCATTAGTGAAACTTGGCTATAACGAGGGGCAGGACTGGCAGCTCAATGTTCCAGGATTCCAACGTTTCAGGTGTTGTAGAGGCAGAGGGATAAAAGGTGGGATTGGGGTGGGTGTGGTGGAGGGACGGAGTGAGTGGGTGTCATTGTTCAGGCAGGATAGATTAGGAAGTTTGTCGACAGAGGCCCTATGCACGAGGGGACACAGCTTTAAATTAAGGGGTGATAGTTATAGGACGGATATCAGAGGTAGGTTCTTTACCCAAAGGGTGGTTCGGGAGTGGAATGCCCTGCCTGCAGCAGTTGTAGTTGCGCCAAGTTTGGTGGCGTTTAAGAGGTTAGTTGCCAAGTATATGGAAGAGAAGGGAATGGTTTAGTATGGAGGGGCATTGCTTTTTATATTGGTCGGCGCAACATCGAAGGCCGAAGGGCCTGTTCTGTGCTGTAATGTTCTATATTCTATGTATGGGTGGAGCTGAGAAACAGGAAGAGTATGACCACATTAATGGGGTTGTATTATAGACCATCCAATAGTCAGCGAGAATTGGAGGAGCAAATCAGCAGAGAGATAGCTGACAACTGCGAAGTTGTGATAGTAAGGGATTTTAATTTTCCACATATAGATTGGGACTCGCATACTGTTAAAAGTTTAGATGTAGTAGAGTTTGTTAAATGTGTTCTGGACAATTTTCTACATCAGTACATAGAGGTGCCAACTAGAGACGGTGCAATACTGAATCTCCTATCAGGAAATGAGTTAGGGGAGGTGAGTATTTGTGAGTGTGAGAGTGTAAGATTTACTGTGTGATTCTGTGAGGTAGTGTGAGAGAATCTGTGAGTGTGTGCGTGTGTGTGAGGGAAAGAGAGTGTAAAATTTACAGACTGTGTGATTCTCTGTGTGAGATAATGTGAGGAAATATCTCTGTTAGAAGTTGTGTGTTTCAGGGCGAGACCTCTGCATGGGAGACAGTGGCAATGTCAGAGAGAAAGCAAAAGACTAATTGACCAGTGTTAATGAAGGTAGACACACAGAGAGATGCAGGGAAAGATTCACCAATGTTATAGTGATTGTGGGTGTACAATGGCCCATAGGAAGTTTGAGGTTCGTGACCAATGACATTATGGCCTAATATTTTGAAAAATCGGCACTGTGAACACAGAACGCTTGAGATTAACACTGGTGCACGACTGAAGGCGTACTGTCAGAGGGTCAGTGCTGAGGGAGTGCTGCACTGTCAGAGGGTCAGTGCTGAGGGAGTGCTGCACTGTCAGAGGGTCAGTGCTGAGGGAGTACTGCACTGTCAGAGGGTCAGTGCTGAGGGAGTGCTGCACTGTCAGAGGGTCATTGCTGAGGGAGTGCTGCACTGTCAGAGGGTCAGTGCTGAGGGAGTACTGCACTGTCAGAGGGTCAGTGCTGAGGGAGTGCTGCACTGTCAGAGGGTCAGTGCTGAGGGAGTGCTGCACTGTCAGAGGGTCATGCTGAGGGAGTGTCACTGTCAGAGGGTCAGTGCTGAGGGAGTGCTGCACTGTCAGAGGGTCAGTGCTGAGGGAGTGCTGCACTGTCAGAGGGTCAGTGCTGAGGGAGTGCTGCACTGACAGAGGGTCAGTGCTGAGGGAGTCTGCACTGTCAGAGGGTCATTGCTGAGGGAGTGCTGCACGTCAGAGGGTCAGTGCTGAGGGAGTCTGCACTGTCAGAGGGTCAGTGCTGAGGGAGGCCTGCACTGTCAGAGGGTCAGTGCTGAGGGAGTGCTGCACTGTCAGAGGGTCAGTGCTGAGGGAGTGCTGCACTGTCAGAGGGTCAGTGCTGAGGGAGTGCTGCACTGACAGAGGGTCAGTGTAAGGAGTGCTGCACTGTCAGAGGGTCAGTGCTGAGGGAGTGCTGCACTGACAGAGGGTCAGTGCTGAGGGAGTGCTGCACTGTCAGAGGGTCATTGCTGAGGGAGTGCTGCACTGTCAGAGGGTCAGGGCTGAGAGAGTGCTGCACTGTCAGAGGGTCATTGCTGAGGGAGTGCTGCACTGTCAGATGGTCAGTGCTGAGGGAGTGCTGCACTGACAGAGGGTCAGTGCTGAGGGAGTGCTGCACTGTCAGATGGTCAGTGCTGAGGGAGTGCTGCACTGTCAGGGGGTCAATTCTGGAGAATTTCCACACTGTCAGAGGGTCAATTTTGAAGGGGTGCCACACTGTCAGATGGTCAGTGCTCAGGGACTGCCACTGTGTCAGAGGGTGAGCACATTAGATAGTTAAACCTACACCTTCAGTACCTTTCTTGGCACATTGTACATCTGAATCTGAATTTTACTCTGCTCCCTCATCTCCACCAATGAATTGTTTGTGTCCTATGAATACTCTTACACATCAAAATGCTTTAGTTATAATAAATGCAAACACAATGGCATATGATAATATTTGTTATGAATTGAATTGGAATGAATTGTATTAGAATGAACTGAATGAACATCTAATGAATTATGTGAATTGTATTAGCAGTTGTAATAATTTCACTAAAACTCATTTCCAAGATTGGTGTCCCTTTTGAACTGAGAGAATTATATTTTCATTTAACACAGCGGTTGTGAAGTCAAGAACTGACAAAGGAGGTACAAGAACGGTTTGGTGATTCCAAAGGTTTCCAGGGCAGGTGCTGAATTAATGACTTAGCAGCTCTTTACCGTGAAGCAGCGTTCATTGTTCACACTCTTGATTTGGTACAACTAAATCTTAAACATCAAACATTATCCCAACCGGTAATGGCTGAGGTTAATAATAATCATCATCATCATCATCAGAATGCTGTTCATCATCACTGTTCCTAAAACTTGTTACTGAATATGTGGTGACTGCATTACAAATGCATGCTCAAAGCATTAATCAAAGTATTAAAAACAAGGCAATTAATGATGGGAAATAACAGAATAAAATCTTGTGTCGCGTCCACGGGAATTGGATGATAGAATACTTTAGAGAGAATTTCGGACAAGCTAATCAGGGGAAGGTTTATAATTAGATTATCTAAATCGCAGACAAAGAAATCCAAAAGCGACCTGACACAGTTTTGACAATTCGCCGGGTTTGGTTTGAGAATAATTGTGGTGGAATGTTATATAAGGCTTTAGGATTAATAGCACGGATTCTAATGGAAAGTATCAGAGGTTCAGAACATTGGCATAATTATGGATGGGATAGGGCTCTTCACATTGTATATCGTGCTGTTAGCACATTGATTGATATTGCTTTCTTTTTTTAGTACATAACAGTAATTTTCTGACTTTTGGCATGAAGTTATACCCTGAGTCTCACATCGAATATCTTAAGTATCCAAAAGCACACGTAGTGGGTGTCAGAATATCTGGCATTTTCTCTATGTGGGTGAGACGCCACTCAGAGCATGATGGGAAATTTCCATGCTCTTAAACAAGTGTTGTCATTCACCACATAAAAACCATGGCGACTGGAGTGGGTCAGAGGCTAAGAGTACTGTAGTAAGTACTCATCTCTTAACACCCCAAAGCCTGTTCATCATTTACAAGGCACAGATCAGGAATGTGATGAAATATCCCCACTTCCTTGGATGGCTGCGGCTCCAACAACATTCAAGAATGTCCATCCAGGACAAAGCAGCGCACGTGATTGACACCCCTTCCACAAACACTCACTCCCTCCATCACCGAAACTCAGTAGCAATAGTGCATGTCATTTGCAAGTGCACTTCAGCAATTCACCAAAGATCCTTAGAAAGCACCTTCCAAACCCTCGATCACTTCTATCTAGAACAAGGGCAGCAGATACATGTGGGAACACCACCACGCGAAAGTTCCTCTCCAAGCCATTCACCATCCTGAGTTGAAAATATATTTCTGTTCCTTCGCAGTCGCTGAGTCCAAATCCTGGAAACCCCTCCCTAATGGCATTGTTGGTTAACCAACAGCAAGTGGACTGCAACTCACCACCAGCTGCTCAAGGACAATTAACGATGGGCAATAAATGCCAATGACACCTACATCCCACATATGAATAAAAAACATAACAAAAATACTTAGATGAGTTCTACCTTTATACATATCTGCTGCTCCAATGAGCTTTGATTTTTAACTGAGGCCAGTCTGACTCCAAGTGTCATTTAAATATTTCAGATCCGGGTCCAGAGGACTCTTAAATCGGCCTCGCAGGTAGAGGATGTGATTAAGAAGGCATATTCAGATGAAGGTGTACTTCATCAATCAAGGGATTGAGTTTAGGAGTTTGTAGATAATGTTGCAGCTTTATAAGACCTTAATCAGACCCGTCTTGGACTATTTTGCTCTGTTCTGGTCGCCTCATTACAGGAGGGATGTGGAAGCTATTGAAAGGATACACTGAACATAGAACAATATAGCACAAACAGGCCCTTCGGCCCACGAGTTGCGCCGGTCACATCTATCAATCCACAGACTTATCTATAACCCCCTATCCTATTCTTTTCAATATACTCATTCAGAAGTCTCTTAAAAGACCCCAGTGAGTATGCCTCAACAACCTCCGACGGCAGTCGCTTCCATTCACTCACCACCCTCTGAGTGAAAAACCTACCCCTTACATCTCCTTTGTATTTGCTTCCCTGCACCTTACATCTGTGTCCTCTCATATTGACCATTTCCGCTCGGGGAAATAGTCTCTGAGAGTCCACCCTATCTATTCCTCTCAACATTTTATAAACCTCAGAGGAGAAACCTCAGATACAGAGGAGATTTACAAGGATGTTGCCTAATTGCTATCAAATCCAACCACAAAACATATATCTTGCCATAGGCAGTTCAGTGAAGGGACTGCAGGTTGACAGATCATTTTGCAATGGTTAAAAGCAAGATGAATTGCAAAATGTAACATCGTGAGTGATCTCTAAACTGCCAATTTCCTGTCAGCATGCCTTATGAGGATAGGTTGAGGGAGCTCAGTCTTTTCTTTTTGGAGAGACAAAGGATAAGAGCTAACCTGATAGAAGTGTATAAGATTTTGAGAGATATAGATCGGAGGGATTCTCAGAGATTTTTGTCTTCCCAGGGTTGAAATGGTTGCTACAAGAGGACACAGGTTTAAGGGCTGGGGACTAGGTAAAGAGACGATGTCAGAAGTAAGTTTTTCCACTCAGAGGGTGATGGGTGAGTGGAATTGGCTGCCGTCAGTGGTGGTGGAGGCAGATTCAATAGGGTCATAATAACATAAGAAATAGGATCAGGAGTAGGCCATCCAAACCCTCGAGCCTGTCCCGACATTCAATAAGATCATGGCTGATCTGTAGTGGTTCAGTACCACTTTCCCGCTTTCTCCCCATAACCCTTAAATTCCCTTGTCAATCAAAAACCTATCCACTCTTGACTTGAACATATTCAGCGAGGAAGCCTCCACCACCTCATCGGGCAAAGAATTCCAAAGATTCACCACCCTTTGTGTGAAGAAACTCCACCGCAACTCTGATCTGAACCACCTCCCCCCCTCCGCCCCCCTACCGTAATGTGGAGGCTGTGCCCACAGGTCCTGCTATCTTTGCAAAGTGGGAAGAGTCTCTCAACTCTACCCTATCCATTCCCTTCATTATCTTATACATCTCTATAAGATCCCCTCTCAGCCTTCTAAACTCCAAAGACTACAAACCTAGCCGATTCAGTCTCTCCTCATAATCCAACGCCCTCATATCCAGCATCAGTCTAGAAAACCTTCTCTGCACCCCCTCCAAAGCCAATATAGACTTTCTCGAATGTAGCAACCAAAACTGCACACAGTACTCCAGCTGTGATCTTACCAGTACCCTATACAGCTGCAACAGTACCTTCCTACATTCTATCTCCCTAGCTATAAAGGCCGACATTGCATTTGCCTTCTTATAATGGCCTGCTGCACATGCATGTTTTTACAATTCATGACCTCACCACCAGGTCTCTCTGCACCATCGCATGCTGCAGCTTTTCGCCATGTAAATAGTAATCTATCCTATCATTATTCCTACCAAAGTGGATAACCTCACAGTCTGCCACGTCCTCGCCCGTTCACGCAACCTATCCAGATCCCTCCTCAGGTTTTCCACACTCTCCACGCAATTTGCTTTTCCACTCATCTTGGTGTCATCAGCAAATTTCATCTCCCTGCACTCAGCCCCTTCCTCCAGATCATCTATGTAAATGGTAAATAGTTGAGGCCTCAGCACTGAACCCCTGGGGCATTCTACGTCACCAGCTGCCAGTCAGAATAGAACGCATTAATACCCACCCTCTGCTTCCTGTTAGACAACCAATCCTCTATCCAGTTTAACACACTACCCCCGACTCCCTGCACCGTCTTTGAAGAGACTTTTGAATAAGTACACAGGACTTAGTAAGATAGAAGGTTATAGGTAACCCTTGTAGATAGGGACAGGTCTGGCACAATGTGTGGGCCAAAGAGCCTTGTTATGCTGTAGTTTTTTCTATGTTCTATGGATCTGATATGATATGTCCTACTTTACATTGCAGAAAGAGAGGGGAAAATCGGTGGTATTCCTTTAAAGGAATGTCAATAATCAGGAAGCATAATTGTCCAGATCCCAATATGTTCAAACGAATAAGCTTTTTGAGGGTTTAAAGTTGATGAAGATCTAAATTGTGTTATGGAAGTTAATAATCTGGATAGAGGCATCACTAAAGCAGCTGATAAAGGAAAGGGTGAATATTGCCGGACCATTCCCATTGAACCATTATCAGTCTGGAGCTCTAATTTATAATATCACAACCATACTCCACATAAACCAGCAAGAACAAGCTAGATTGAATTGTTTCAAATACATAATGAACATGAGTCGATATTTACTAATAGATAAACTTTAGGTAATGATTTTCAGCAATATAACACTAAACAATCGAACATTGCTATCAGCCTAATAGATGAACATCTGCAGCACAGTGCTGTTGATCACATTTACATTCAATTGAAACAAACTGCTGAGACCATTGATGAGAACATATAGGAAAATGGGTTGCGGGATGATTTCTGGAACCAGTATTCTAATTTATAACACCATTCCGGGATTGTTGAGACACTTTCTCTATTTAATTTCTTACTCTTATTCACAAATTCCGCCTTCCCGCCACTGAGAACTCGTCAAGCAGCAGTGCGCCTGCGCGCAGTGGGAAGCGGGCCCGCGAAGGCGCACGTGGTGCTGGGGCTGCGGGTTTCCCGCTCGCGTATTGGTCAAAATGCGATGACGTTCGTTGGGCAGAGAGTGAGGTCAGACCCCTCGCTCCAGCCGCGAGGAGAAAACATTAACGGTCGTGCCACGTGAGTCGCTGCCGCGTCACTCAGTGGGCGGGACAAAAGTGCATTCTCACGTTTCATTGGCGTACGAAGCTGTCAGTCAAATGAAGGTAGCCAATAGAAACATCCCAGCAGAATGACTGACAGCCAGTCTGTACACCCAGGCAGATTGTGAAGAAGCAGCAGCTTGCTGAGGGTTCAGCCTCATCGGGGGACATTCTCAGTCAGCAAAAAGCGGCAAGGGTAATATTTACATCATCCCGCTTTCTCTTCTAGTTGGGCAGCACCTCAAACGGCTTCTTGTTATTTCTTTCATTGGCAGCTCCAACGAGTGCACTTGGTGCTCCTGTTCCAATAACTTTCCTCTTAATGATGGGGAGATGAGGCTCTCAGAGCCCGGCATAAACATCCAGCAAACACCCACAGCTCCCAGCTTCCCCCATCTCCAATAAGAGAGCCCTCTATCTCGCCCTAATACTCATTCCCTCGCTGCGTTTCTCCGCTTCTCACAACTTTTCGTACTCAGTCCCACGAAATTTCCTCCTTCACTGCGTCTCTCCATCCTCCACATCTCACTATTTTCTGTCCCTTCCTCACTCTGTTTTTTTTTTCTTCTTTCCCCTTCTTTCCCTCCCTAATCCTATCTCATCTCTCTCCCTGTCTGTCTATCCCTCACTCTTTCATTTTCCACCTCTCTGGGACTTAAGGTAGGAGTTAATTCACCCTTTCGGGCGAATCTAAAGGAGGGGGATATTTAGCTCTCAGCAGTTTGTGGGACCTTGCTTTGTTTGCACACAACCGTGTGTGGCTTCCTATATGACAACAATATTGCAAAAAAGATGAGTGGAAAATTGTGTGACTGAGAGAGAGAGAAAATGTGGGGGGGAAGTTTGTAAAAGCTGTAGATGGTGGGTTAGACTCGGGAGTCTGATTGTGACTTGGGATCCTTAAATGGGATAGAGGTCTTTTTAAAAAAAAGAGTCTGAGGGCCTCAGGAGGGAAACTTTTATTGTTTGAACCCCGCCTCCCTATTCTCTGTATAAACATTCTTTCAAAGTAAATCAATCACTCCATAATGCAAACATCATCTTGTGGGAATTTCCTGTGGAGTTGGTTTCAAAAATATTAGTTAAGTTTTAAAAGGAAGCTTCACTTTTTCAGAGGACTGAAGGGACATCTTCAGATTTGGAGCAAAGCAAACACTGTGTGGTAGAAATGGACTCCATATGTGGCATATGGAGTCTTAGCTTTTATTGGTAGGGGGATTGAATTTAGGAGCCGCAGCATCATGTTGCAGCTGTACAAAACTCTAGTGCGGCCGCACTTGGAGTATTGTGTGCAGTTCTGGTCCCCACATTATAAGAAAGATGTGGAGGCATTGGAGAGGGTACAGAGGAGGTTTACCAGGATGTTGCCTGGTATGGAGGGCAGGTCCTATGAAGAGAGGTTGAAGGATTTGAGGTTGTTTTCGTTAGAAAGGAGGCGGCTAAGAGGGGATCTTATTGAAGCATATAAGATGATTAGAGGTTTAGATAGGGTGGACAGTGATAGCCTTTTTCCTAGGATGGAGAAAGCTAGCACGAGGGGACACAGCTTTAAATTAAGGGGTATGAGTTATAGGACGGATATCAGAGGTAGGTTCTTTACTCAAAGAGTGATTAGGGAGTGGAATGCCCTGCCTGCAGCTGTTGTAGATGCGCCAAGTTTGGTGGCGTTTAAGAGGTTAGTTGATAAGTATATGGAAGAGAAGGGAATGGTTTAGTTTGGAGGGGCATTGCTTTTTATTTTGGTCGGCACAACATCGAAGGCCGAAGGGCCTGTTCTGTGCTGTATTGTTCTATGTTCTATGTTCTATGTTCTATACCTCTCCCATCCCCTTTTCACCTCAAAAAATCTCCTACTCTTGACACCACCCCACCAACCTCAACACCAACTCTCTCACATATCAATGCTCATTCATCTCATCTCAATACTGTTTCTACAGATCAACACTCCCATCTCAACAAAATACACATCTTCTCACATCAACACTCCCCCCCCATGTCAAAACTTGTCCTTCACCTCAATGTTACCCCTCTCACTTTCACACTGTTCATTAGAACACAACTATCCCCACCCCCCACCCCGCACAGGCTGTCTCTGCAATCCATCTCCTATAAGGTGCACACATTTCTTTCAACCAGACGATGCTGGTTTAAGGTGTTTGGAAACAGAAGCAACATGTGGAAGTGGTTGTAATATGATGAGTAGGCAGCATCTGGAATTTAGTGCTTGACCATGAGGTAGAAGTGGACTCCAAAGGAAATTGAATAGGATGATGAAGAGTGAATATTCACAAGGTTAAGGGAGGGAAATACAAGTAATTGACCATAATTTAATCGACTAGAGAAGCAGACACGAGAATATCCAACTAATTGTCCTATTCATATATGCTGCAGAAGAAATGTTATTTTGCAAATGACAATATACTTTGCCTGACCTGGCAGTGTCTGATTGGGTCATTGAACAGTAGCTGCCATGTTGCTCTGTGACCAAACGCTTGGGGTACCTTCATAAACGCAAATCACTGCAGATTCCGGAATATGAAACCAAGGAAGAGAAAATGTTGGAAAATCTCAGCAGGACTGGCAGCGTCTGTAAGGAGAGAAAAGAGCTGACGTTTTTGAATCCAGGTGACCCTTTGTCAAAGTCAAAGGCATATACCTGTGAGTTATATTGATAATGTGGGGTCAGGGAATGAAAGTGAGTGATAGCCACAAAAGCAGGGGAAAGGCTCCTAATGGCAGTCCATAGAGGGAATAGGAGGTGTAAATAGCCAAGAACCAGGGACTGAAATCAGAGGGTAAATTGGGACAGATGAAAAGTGGGGCTGGAGGGGAGGGGGGGAGGAGTTAAAATGGATAGAAAGCGGGAAAAGGGAAGCAATCACGAGCCACAAATTTGATTGATGTTTTTGAAGGGTAACCAAGAAGGCAGAAGAGGGCAGTTCAGACGGCGTTGTTCACGTGGACATTCGCACGGGATCCAGAGTGAGCTAGCCAAATTGATGCAAAACTGATTTGATGATAGAAGACGGAGAGTCGTTTTAGGTTTTGTTATTTTCTCTGGAAGCCTGTGACCAGTAGTGTTCCTCAGACCATGTTATTGGGTTCACTGTTTTGTGTTAGTTAAACCAGTCATAACATTTTGTGGTTTCTTGCAGTCATGGGCAGACCAGGAGTCATACTGAGCTGTGATACAGCCAGAAAAAAAATGTTTTCTATAGTGCTTCTGTAAAAGGTGGTGAGAATCATAGCTGACATTCCAAATTTCCTTAGTTTTCTAAAGAGTAGAAGCATTGGTGGACTTTCTTAACTATAGTGTTGGCATGGGGGTACAAGGACAGGTGCTAATCTGGGCACATAAAAACTTCAAGCTCTCGACCCGTACTACTTCAATGGATGACAGAGACAGCAGAAGATTGTCATGAAGACATGCTACTTGTTTTTTTTCTTTGGTATTGGGATGATGATCATCTTCTTGATGCAGATAGGTAACTCAGATTGTTGTAAAGAAAGTTTGAAGATGATTGCTAATACCTCTGCCAGTTGATTCCCACAGGATGTGAGTTTATGCCTGGATTTCCCATCCGGTAAGAAGTCTCACAACACCAGGTTAAAGTCCAACAGATAGTAAACACCACAAGATTTTGAGGCTGTGCCCCTTGGCCAGGTGAGTGGAGAGTTCTGATCACAAACAGAGTTCCGATCATGTAAAAGCACACACAGTTTAGAGAACACCAATTAGAATGCAAGTTTTAACAGCTAGTCAGCTAATCAAATCTTAAAGATGCAGATCATGTGAGTGGAGATAGCATTAAAATAGGTTAAAGAGATGTGTATTGTCTGCAGACAGGTCAGTAAGTGAGATGTAGCAAGCCCAGGCAAGTTTTGGGAATTAAAAATTGTATAACATGAACCCGAGATCCAGGTTGAGGCTGTCCTCATGGGTGCAGAACATGACTATCAGTTTCTGCTCAGCGATTTTGCACTGTCAACGCCAAAATCTCCACATCGTGTACCGAATCCAGGACAATCGCTTTCCATGAGTTGACTTTTGAGTAGGCTGTTCTGACATCTGCAATGGTGACCTCAGACACAGCTTCATCTGAGGGTGGAGGGCATGTATAGATCAGGGTCATCGAACTTGAATGCCTCAGACCTGGACTTCAGCAAGTAGTGGATATCCCTGTCCATCCATGGTTTCTGGTTGTGAAGCACATGCAGTATGTTTTTGGGCACACAGCCTTCTACACATTTCCTAATGGTGTTAGTTACCATAGTGACACACTCGTTCAGGCCTGTCACCGTGTTTTTAAATACTGACCAGTCTATGGATTCTAAGCAGCCCCTTAGGAGATCTTTCGATTCCTCAGACCAACATTGCATGACTTTATTTGATGTATCATCCCACTTAAGACTTTGCTGTAAGAGTATAGTAGGAACACAGTCTTGTGATCTGATTTGTCTAACTCTCTCTTACCCTAGTTGCATCTTTCCTGACGCACACTCTCAAAGAACGAAGGACAGATAAACAGACAGCACAGGAACAGGCCCTTCGACACACTCCAAACTTGTTCCCATAATGATGCCCTCTTTAAAAAAAAAAACTTCTGCACTTACTTGGTCTATATCCCTCTTACTTACAATAATTATTCAAGCCAGATGTCTCTTAAATGTTGCTAATGTGCCATCAGGTGGTGGAATCAGGCACATTAGCCCTGGCAGCACATTCCAGACACCAACATTCTTTGTATGAAACAAATCACAAATCTCCCTTAATGTTTTCTGCTGCCATCTTGAACCTGCACCTTTTGTAATTGAACCTTCCACCCTTAGAGAAAAGCCTCCGACTATTCACCCTGTCTGTGCCTCTCACAATTTTGTGGATGTTTCTCTGGTCTCCTCTCAGCCCCTATCTTTCCGGTGAAAACAATCCTGTTTTATTCAATCTCTCTTCAAAGCCAATGGAGCTGAATTCTCTCGAAGTTAAATTACAGTTATAACTACGTTTCCTCTCACAATAACGGCTTCCCCCTTCATCAAGCCCTCACTCTTGTCCCAACTACTTTCTCACTTCCTCCTTTTCACTTTCACTTGCTCAGTGTCTTCCTCTCTCACTCGTATCCATTCATTTTCCCAGCCTCACACTCAGTTTAGATTTAGCCCATCCCACAAGTTTTCTCTCTCTCTCTCTCTCTCGCTCTCTCATGCTTATCCCTCTCCTTCCACATCAGAGCACGTTTCTGAATACTGCATCCAATGTGCATCCAGTATGATGTGGAGCCTGTGCATTGCTTGTCACAATGAAATTCGTTATTTTACTGCTTTAAGAGGTGATATGTTTGTATCTATTGCAAGGCCTGAATTTTCTGACATGTCCCATTGTTTCTGAGTATTTTTCTCATTTTGAGGAGCTGCATTAGATTTCGGGATTAAAAAAAAACTTCTTTGCAGACTAAATAGTTCCAAATTATTAATCAACAGAATTTTGTAATTTATGCTGAATTCGAACCCATTTGAATCACATCATGGTGTAAATAAGGTTGAAAGAGAGCAGAGAAGGTTCACAAGGATGCTGCCGGGACTTGAGAGGCTGAGTTACAGAGAGAGAGAGATTGAATAGGTTAAGACTTTATTCCCTAGAGCATAGAAGATTGAGAGGAGATTTGATAGAGGTGTATAAGATTTTGATGGGTATAGAACGCAAGCAGGCTTTCCCCACTGAGGCTAGGGGAGTAAAAAAAAACAGAGGGTGTGAGTTAAGGGTGAAAGGAGAAAAGTTTAAAGGGAATATTGAGGAGGGCTTATTCATGCAGAGAGTGGTGGGAATGTGGAATGAGCTGCTGGATAAAGTGTTAAATGTGACGTCACGTTTAACATTTAAGAAAAATTTGGACAGGTACGTGCATGAGAGGGGCGTGGAGGGATATATAGTCCAAGTGCAGGTCAGTGGGCCGAGGCAAAAAAATGGTTCAGCACAGACTAGAAGGCCAGAAGATCTGCTTTTACGCTGTAATTTTCTATAGTTTCTATGGTATCACAATATGTTCACAGTTAAAGATCACACCCAGAGACACGGTAGCAATTGAAATTACCGAATGTCACAGCCCAGTGACAGATATCACTGAAACTATCTGGGATCTAGAGATGAGACTGATGGTGTTGGAATGGACAGTGTCTTCCCTGTTATTATTAGTTGATAAACATGATCAGCAGAATCCAGTGTTTGGAAAGAAGTAAGTCAAGCCTAAAAACAAACAGTTTGCATCACTGAACTCAATGTCATAACCTGTTTGTTCATGCATTTAAAAAACAAACTTCAAACCAGGTTACTGTCACAACATCCCAGAGGGGAACTTACAGTGTATAAATTAAAGGCTTTGGGAACATACAACTTCAGAGTTTAAGACAGAGGGACTGCCAGCAGCTCGAAGAGGACATCACTTCACATTGAAGATGGATTTGCCAATTGAGATAGCTGAGAAGATATTCTACGCAATCATTGCTATTGTTGGTGTTCCTGGTAAGTGACTCTAACCATTCAATGTTTTGTAAATCTGTGTGTGAATGGCTCTCTGATTTTAAACTCTGAATGAAAATGCTCCATGCTGATCTCATTGTCACTGTTATACAAACTTCAGGTATATTATGTAAGTTACTTAAATCAGATGGCTTGAATAATCTCTGTGATTTTGATCCTATTCATCAACTGACAGTGAACCTCTGTGTGTTACGCACAGGTTCACGACTCAAACAAATTAATGTATTGAATAGTGAACTACCCAATCTTGTGTATTATAGCTGGAGATCAGTCACGAGAGGTGTGCCGCAGGGCTCGGTACTGGGACCTCTTCTATTTGTAATATATATAAATGACTTGGAAGAGGGAGGAAGTGGAATGCTCAGCAAGTTTGCAGACAATACAAAGATGGCTGGACTTGCGGATAGTGAGTAGCATTGTCAGGCGATGCAGCAGGGCATAGATAGGCTGGTAGCTTGGGCAGACAGATGGCAGATGGAATTCAATCCTGATAAATGCGAGTTGATGCATTTCGGGAGAAAGAATGTAGCGGGGAGATATATGATAAAGGGTAAACCTATTAAGAGTATAGAACCGCAGAGGGACCTGGGGGTGCTGGTGAACAAGTCTCTGAAGGTGGCAGAGCAAGTGGAGAAAGTTGCGAAGAAAGCATATACCATGTTAGCCTTTATAGGAAGGTTTATAGAGTACAAGAATTTGGCATTTAATGTTGCAGTTGTATAAAACATTGGTTAGACCTCATTTGGAATACTGCGTCCAGTTCTGGCCGCCCTACTACCGGAAGCACGTGGAGAGTCTGGTGAGAGTGCAGAGGAGGTTCACCAGGATGCTGTCTGGTATGGAAGATCTGAGTTACGAGGAGAGGTTAGGCAAATTGGGACTATTTTCCTTAGAAAGACGTAGACTTCGAGGAGATCTAATAGAGGTGTACAAGATTATGAGGGGTATAGATAGAGTAAACAAATTTAAGCTTTTTTCCCAGGATGGGCTCAAATAGCATGAGGGGTCACGGGCTTAGAGTGAGGGTGGTAAGGTATAATTTGGATGCTAGAGGGAGTTTTTTCACACAGAGGTTGGTGGGGGTATGGAATGCGCTGCCAAGTAGAGTGGTGGAGACAGGTACTCTGGAGTTATTCAAGAAATACTTAGATGGGCACATGAACAGAATGGGAATGGAGGGGTATAGAAAACTGATATAAGATAGGGATCATGAGCCTGGGAAGTGTGTAAATAGATGATGATATTGATGTACTTGTTTTTATCCAACAGCTGCTTTGGTCCACCGTGTTGACTAACGAGGAGCATACACACGATGGGTCGTGGGAGGGCTGCTCTTGGATTTTTTTCGAGAGCATCCCAGTGCTTCATGTCGTTAGTGTATGCTTGTCCTGGACCATTTGATGGGCAACACGACAGCTCACTGACTCTCGCTGTGCTGTGCAGATACATGGATTTGGGCCTGTGTCTGTGGGAGTCTGCGCATTCTCCCCGTCTTTGCGTGGGTTTTCTCCGGGTGCTCCGGTTTCCTCCCACATCCCAAAACCTAACTGGCAAAACAAATTCTCCCTAAATTGTCTCAAATTTGGTTTTCAATCCATGGATCTATAAACATGGACAGGGATGGTGGGTACTGGTGGGAACATCGGGGTGGTGGCGTGGGCTCGTTGGGCCGAAGGGCCTGTTTCCCGTACTGTTTTGTTATTTGTAATCTCTCTGAAATAATGTTTGGTGGGAGTAAGAATGTAATCAAAATTTGAGTGTGGATCGCTAACCAGACTGGATTACCTGACACCCAGTAAACAAGTATTGCAGGATATAGTTGTCAGTGTAAAGATTATAAGAGAATCATCAAACCCTACAGTGCAGAAAGAGGCCCTTCTGCCCATCGAGTCTGCATTGTGCACAATCTCACCTAGGCCCTACCCCTATATCCCTGCATATTTAATCCCTCTAACCTATGCATCCCAGGATACTAAGGGACAATTTTCTAGCAAGGCCAATCAAGCTAACTTGCACATCTTTGGACTGTGGAAGAAACTGGAGTGGCCAGAGGAACCCACGCAGACATGAGCAGAATGTTTGTATGGACTTAGCACAATGACCATAGACGGGAATCGAACCTAGGCTTCTGGAGCTGTGAAACAGCAGTGCTAACCACTGTGCTACTGTGCCGCTCAGTAAAATCAATAAAATTGTAGTGATTGTGGTTCTTTCATCTGAGTAGAATATCTGATCGAACTCTCCATTATATCTGGCAGTATCTGTCCAGGCAGAATTGTATTCTGTTTATGAAAAGAATTGGCATGAAATACATTGGTTCAATTTAAAATATATAATATTTAAATTTAGTGAGTAAGATGTCCATATCATGGAGCTGTCTAAGTCTTTTATCTTTGGAATATGTTGAAAACAGGAGGAGTTTGTCTTTAATGGTGTTTGTGGTCAGTGTGTTGTGAATTTTTTCCATATCTTGGCTTTGTGTTGAAAAGAAATAGGTTTCAGCTAGTCTTCCTCTCTGCTCACTCCCATTCTGAGTTTGGATGAGTTGGTGAATTTGCAAATATAATTTTGTTTCTTGATTCCTTATTGTTGATGTAATTGGTGAAGGACAGCAATCCCAGCGCTGCCTTGTGGAAAACCACTTCCCACCTTCCAGTAATCAGAGAAATTCCATTTAACACTTACTCCCCGGGTCGTGTCTTTGTAACCAGCTTCTAGTCATTCTGCTGCTGGTCCCATAACTCCACTTGCCCTGAGATTACTGAAGTCTATTATGTATTAACTTATGAAAGCATCTAGAAGCATACGTCAGACATTGACCATATCATTCCCAATAATTGCTAAAATTATTCCATACAATTTGTCAAGAATATTTGTAATTTTGGAATATGCGCCAAATGCTCTTTATCATAATCTGTGTTACTTGACGTTTTTTTTTTGACTCTTTTTGAGTTAGTTATTTTTTTTTCTGTTGAGGTTGTGGCGGGACAACTGCTCTTTGGATTTTTTTTTTAAATTTAATTTCTGCTTAAACTTGTCAAAAAACATAAACCTTCCATTGTTTTCCATTGCAGTGGCTAACTTCTGATGACAGGCTGCTTCAGAAGGCAGAGATGACAATTTTCTTTACTAGCTGATGTATAGAAGATTGATCAGGGAAGTCATGATGAAGATGTATGAAAAATTCATTTATTTTTAGTTCGAGTATTGTGAGGATTTCTGTTGGCCTCACCAGAGAAGGATGTGATTGCTCTGGAAGGAACACAAAAGGAGATTCACAGGATGTTGCCTGGTCTGCAGTGTTTCTGCAGTGAAGACAGGCTGGTTAGGGTGGGGTTGTTTCCATTAGAACAATGAATATGGAGGATGGATACCATTGAGGTGTTCAAAGTTATGAGGGATGTGGATAAGATAATGAAGAAGAAGCATTATCCTCTTAGCAGAGGAGTAAATGTCAAAGGATGTGGATTAAGGTCAGCAGCCATAGGGTCAGAAGGTCACTGAGGAAAGTAAAATTTTGCTGTGTCATTTCAGAAATCCCGCTGCTCAACCTGCACATCAGGATCCCACAATCATACTGCAATGTGGGAGCAGCCAGATTTGAAACACAATTGTAGATCTGAATTGGTGAAAGGCGAAAACGCATCATACATTTACTCTCAGGTATAGAAATGCTGTTTAACAATTCGATTTTTTGGAAGCATGAAGGGATTGATTAAGGAAAGAAAAATAGAGGATGAACATAATCTATAGTGGAACATAACAACTGTCTTCAAAAGATGTCTATTGGTATGTAAAGAGAAGCAGAGTGACATACTAGGACCTTTGCAGTCAGAAATTTGAGATCCCATAACAGGAAACAAAGTAATAGCTGAATAATTAAATTGTACATTATTTCAATCTTCAGAAAGGAAGAAATGAATAACATATCAAAAGTTCAAAGAGAAACGTGTTTTAGACAAAGAACAGAATTCTTCGCACCCCAGAGAAGCTCAAGGAATTTTGAATTTGTAGAGAATGGGAAAAATGATGGGATTGAAAGTGCATAAACCTCTAGCTCCTGATAATCTTCATCTCAGAATACTTAAGAAAGTCTTCCTGGGAATAGTAGACCCAGTATTTTCCAATTTTATTGGACTCTATGCTGGTTCCTACAGATTTGATGGTATCTAATACAAGCCTGGTATTCAGACATGGATGTAGAGATAAAACAGTGAACGACATACTAGTGAGCCTAACGTTGGTGCTGAGGGATGTGGAAGAGTCAAATTTCAAAGATTTCATAACTCGGCATTTGGAAGGCAGTGTCATAATTAGACAAAGTCAGCATTGATTTATAAAAGGGAAATCATGATTGGCATATCTTGGAATTGTTTGAGGATGGAACAAGTCTAGTTGTCCTAGGGGAACACATGGATGTGGTTTATTTAGCATCCAGATGGAGGAACGGAATGCATCATCGTTAATTTGCAGGTGGTAGAAAGCTCGGTGGGAGGGTGAGCTGTGAGGATAGATTAAGTGTGTGACCATACGCATGGCAATGCAGTTTAATGTGGATCTCTGTGAGGATATTGACTCTGACAGGAATATTAGGAAGACAAGTTATTAGTTGAATTGATGTAAATTGGGAGAGGGGATACTCATCAAAACTTTGGTCTCCTCATGCATCATTCACTGCATGGCACCAGATGGTGTGCAAGCATTAACAACGAGATGATTCCTATTTAGGGATAGAGATGATTTGCTGCAATGTATAGAACATTGGTAAGGCCACACCTGGAGATTTGTGTATTGTTTTGGTATCCCTATTTGAGGAAGAATGTCCCTGCTATAGCGATAAGTACAGCAATGGTTTACCAGGCCGATTCCTGGGATGGCAGGTGTGTCATTTGAGGAGAGATTAGACTGGTTAGGATTATATTCAATGTAAATTGAATATAACCCTCTCAGAAACATTTTAAATTCGAACAGAATGAGGAAGAGCCAATTCAGAAAAAGAAATGTTACCACTGGGGATGGAGTTGAGAATTAGGGGTCACAGTTTTAGGATTAAGGACAAACCTTTTAGCACTGAGGTGAGAAGAAATTTCTTCAGTCAGAGGGTGTTGAATGTGTGGAATTCACTACCACCAAATGTTGTTGAGGCAAATTCATTCAGAATAGTGAGAGGGAATCTCATTGAGATGAATTATAAAATTCAAACAGGATTTGATAGGGTTGATTCAGAAAGATTGTTACCCATGGTGAGGGAATCCACAAATAGCTGTTATAGTTTGATGATAAGGGAAAAATTTTTTTGACCTGAGGGGAGGAGAAATTTCGTCAGTTACAGTGTGTTGAATGTGTGCAGTTCACAGGCAACCTGTAATTTCAAAAACTAAATTAGATATAGTTCTAGTGGCTAAAGGGATCAAAGGTTTTGGGTTAAGAGTGAATCGAGTTATTACATTTGATGATCAGCCACCATGAAAATAAATGGTGATGCAGGCCCATACTCATGCTTCTAGTTTATATGTTTCAATGACTGGAGGGGCTCAGCTGGAATAAAACACTGGAGAATGCCCTAAACACATTCCCTCTCCTCTCCCACAGCCCCATCCCCGATAATTTATCTTCTCACCTCACCCTTCTTCTAGGGCTTCTCTTTCTCTTTTACACCTTCTTCTTCTCTCTCCCTCACTGATAACACAATCTGATGAGAATGTTGGGTGAGAGAGTTGGAAAACTGGCAATTGCATCCTGAGTGAAATGAATTGATGTGTCTGCTGCAGTTTTATTTAACAATTGATCTCATAAAATTAAACACAGTAACTTAAGGGGTCATAGTCATAGGACAGATTTTAGAAGTGTGTTCTTTACTCAGAGGGTAGTAAGGGCATGGAATGCCCTGCCTGCAGCAGTTGTGGAGTCGCCAAGTTTAAGGACATTCAAATGGTCAGTAGATAGGCACATGGATAGCATTGGAATAGTTTAGGTTAGAGAGTCGTAAGATTGGTCCCATTGGTTGGCACAACATCAAGGGCCGAAGGGCCTGTACTGCGCTGTAATGTTCTATGTTCTATGTTCTAAAGTGCCTCTTCTGCACTGTATGGTTCTGCTATTCAATATCTTGCATTCTTGGTTCGCCTCATTCCCTCAATCTCTTTCCTTTCTTTCATTTCTTCCAATCAGATAGAAATATTGAAATGGAGAAAGAGAGAGATCTAGAAAAATAATCTTCTAAACTGGAAATAAGAGGCCAGCCCAGCTCCAAACTGCCCACAACCTATTCCTTTTCAGTCACTCAAATCTGCTCAACTCCCTCTTTCAGTTTGGGAAGGACTGCTGACTCCTTCAGGAAACTTTTTCAATCCTCCCAGGTGATTTTATCACAAGTCAGGCTACCTGATAGCATTTGAGTGGAGCTGCAGTTCATGCTACACAGTGGAGACCCTCGCATCCTGTCTCTCTTTCTCAAATGCTCACCCTTCATCTCCACCTCTGCTTTGACTTTCCACTTCTCTCAGGCCTCCCCACTGTCTCTGTCCAACCCCTTCCTTCTCTTTTTTCACTGCTCTCTCTCATTTCACTGCTGTCTCTCAAGCTAGCACAAGGGGACATAGCTTTAAATTAAAGGGTGGTAGTTATAGGACGGATATCAGAGGTAGCTTCTTTACCCAGAGGGTGGTTAGGGAATGGAGTGCCCTGCCTGTGGCAGTTGTAGATGCGCCAAGTTTGGTGGCGTTTAAGAGGTAAGTAGATAAGTTTATGGATGAGAAGGGAATGGTTTAGTTTGGAGGGTCATTGCTTTTTTCATAATTGGTCAGCGCAACTTTGAAAGGCCGAAGGGTCTGTTCTGTGCTGTAATTTTCTATGTTCTATGTTCTATTTTCTCCAAAATATTTGAATGATCAGAAATTGAAGATTTGCTCCATCAAAGTGAGAGATTTGTGATTTGAACCTGTCTGTCCCCCAGTCTCTACTTTACCAGTGGTGTTACATTGACTACTTTCAAATCTGAAATGTTAATCTCACACACACCTCCTCCAACCACATCTCAGGAACACCTGTCCATTTGATTGATGCTGAAATTCTCTTCTTACTGTCTGTTCACTCATGGAGAATGCTTACTCACTAATTTCTCTTTCTTGTCCTTTTTTGTCTGGCAGTTAATTTACTGGGAATTGTGATCCTGAGTTGGAGAAATTGTGGCCTTTCGACGTGTACCACTCGCTACCTGGTAGCAATAGCAACAGCAGATCTGCTGCTCATCATCTTTGAACCAATTCTCACCATAATAAATGATTATTATTTCCCTATGAATTTTCTGTCCCTCACCTCTGTGTGTCGTGTTCGAGGTGTCCTGCTGTCTGCAACCACAGACTGTCCTGTCTGGTTCACTGTCACTTTCTCCTTTGATCGATTTGTGGCCATTGGCTGCCAGAAACTGAAAACTAAATATTGCACCGGGAAAACTGCGGCTGTGATTCTGGCAACAACCAGCATCCTGCTCTCTGTGAAAAATATCCCCTTCTACTTTATACATGAACCAGGAAAGATAATCGATAATGTCCAGTGGATCTGTCAGACAAAGGATTACTATTGGACTGATCCTGGGTGGGTTGGATATTCCTGGTTTGGTCGGATTTTAACACCATTGCTTCCATTCAGTTTAATCCTGTTGATCAACGCTCTGACAGTCAGGCACATTTTAGTGGTCAGTCAAGTCCGGAAGGGACTGAGGGCTCAGAATCAGGGAGAGAATCGCAGAGACCCCGAGATGGAGAGCAGAAGGAAGTCAATGATTTTACTCTTCAGCATATCCGGAGCTTTCATTCCCCTGTTGGCAGTGTATGTTATATTTTTTATCTATTCAAAAGTGAAAGGATTAATTTCTATCACTCTTCCAGAATATACATTTCAAGGAGTCGGATCAATGCTGTGTAATTTAAGTTGCTGCACAAACACATTTATTTACATGGTGACTCAATCCAAATTCAGGGAGCAGGTCGGAATCGTGCTGAAATATCCGGTTACATCAATTATTCAAGTAATGAAGAAACAAAAGTGACTGACAGCCATTTCAGAGACTGGGATCACTCACTGATGCCCTCAACAGATCAGAGACTGGATTGCTAACTGTCTGCCTCAGCCAATCAGGACTGGATTGTTGACCACTTTGACCATTCAAAGATTGCATTAATAACTGATCGCCTGTGCCAATCAGAGAGTGGATTGCCAAGTGACTGCTTCAGACAATCAGAGACAGGATTGCTAACTGATCCTCCCCCATTAGCCAATCAGTGACTGGATTGCTAATAGACCACCTCAGCCAATCAGAGGCCAGACCAATGATTGCATGAGCTTGCCAATCAGAGTTGCCTTTTGCTTCCTGACAGCCAAGTCTCAGCATTTTGACAGCAAATGAGCGAATCAGAGGCTGAGCTTTTCACTGAAAACCATGTCAGCCAATCAGAACACCAGCAGTTAATGGCCCGCCCAGGGAGAAATCCAGGAACTCCATTCGCTGAGTGACAGACACTTCAACCAATCAGGAAGTTGATGTGTGTTGTTTGCATGAGTGTGTGGCTATATGGTGTATGTGTCTGTCAGTGACTGCGTGCGGGTTTGTCACAGAGTGTGTGCGTGTGCGTGTGCGTCTGTCAGAGTTTGTGTATGAGTATCAGTGTCTGCGAGTATGCGTGTGTCAGTGTCTGTGTGTCTCTCAGTGTACATATATGTGTGTATTTTCAGAGAATGTGTGTGTGTGTCTGCTAGTGAGTCTGTGTGCTTGTGTGTGCATTTCTGTCTGTCAGTGTGTGTGTCTGTCAGTGTCTGTGTGTGTGTCTGAGTGCCTGTCAGTGTCTATATGTTTGTGTGTCTGTCAGAGGCTATCAAAGTGTATCTATCAGAGTCTATGTGTGTGTGTGTGTATGTGTGCGTATACGAGTCATCAGAAACTGTTTGTATGTCTATCAGAGTATGTATGTTTATCTGTCAGTGTTTATGTGTGTGTGTGTGTGTCTGTTAGAGTCTGTGTTGCCTCTCAGTATCTGTGTGTATGCCTATCAGTGCCTGTGGATGTGTGCCTATCAGTGCCTGTGGATGGCTGTCAGACTCTTTGTTTGTGTATGTGTGGGTGTGTGTTTGTCTGTCTGTGTGCATCTGTCAGAGTCTGTGTGCGTATCTATCAGTGTCTGTGTGTTTGTGTGTGTGTGTGTCTGTATGTCTGTCTGTCATTGCTTTAAATTAAGGGGTGATAGTTATAGGACGGATATAAGAGGTAGGTTCTTTACCCAAAGGGTGGTTAGGGAGCGGAATGCCCTGCCTGCGGCAGTTGTAGATGCGCCATGTTTGGTGACGTTTAAGAGGTTAGTTGATAAGTATATGGAAGAGAAGGGAATGGTTTAGTTTGGAGGGTCATTGCTTTTCATATTGGTCGGCGCAACATCGAAGGCAAAAGGGCCTGTTCTGTGCTGTAATTTTCTATGTTCTATGTTCTATTGTATATGTGTGTGTCTGTCAGTGTGTGTGTGTCTGTCTGTCAGTGTCTGTGTGTGCCTTTGTGTGTGTGCGTGTAAGAGTCAATATCTATGTGTGTGTGTGTTTATTTGTATTGGTCCTTTATTTGTATTGTCCTTTGTCCATCTTGCTAGTAGGGGCACCTGTGTAAAACTTTGCAGTAAGCAAACTGATCGAACGTATCTGAGAATTAACAGGTACAATACTAGGTGTGTGTGCCTCAGCGTCTAATTGTAGGAGGAAGAAGCGAAGAGTGATAGTGATAGGGGCATAGAACATAGAACATAGAACATTACAGCACAGAACAGGCCCTTCTGCCTTCGATGTTGCGCCGACCAATATAAAAAGCAATGCCCCTCCAAACTAAACCATTCCCTTCTCTTCCATATACTTATCAACTAAGCTCTTAAACTCCACCAAACTTGGCGCATCTACAACTGCTGCAGGCAGGGCATTCCACTCCCGAACCACCCTTTGGGTAAAGAACCTACCTCTGATATCCGTCCTATAACTATCACCCCTTAATTTAAAGCTGTGTCCCCTCGTGCTAGCTTTTTCCATCCTAGGAAAAAGGCTATCACTGTCCACCCTATCTAAACCTCTAATCATCTTATATGTTTCGATTAGGTCCCCTCTTAGCCGCCTCCTTTCTAACGAAAACAACCTCAAATCCCTCAGCCTCTCTTCATAAGACCTGCCCTCCATACCAGGCAACATCCTGGTAAACCTCCTCTGTACCCTCTCCAATGCCTCCACATCTTTCTTATAATGTGGGGACCAGAACTGCACACAATACTCCAAGTGCGGCCGCACTAGAGTTTTGTACAGTTGCAACATGACGTTGCGGCTCCGAAATTCAATCCCTCTACCAATAAAAGCCAAGACTCCATATGCCTTCCTAACAACCTTCTCGACCTGACTGCCTACTTTCAGGGATCTATGCACATACACACCAAGATCCCTCTGTTCATCTAGACTAATAAGAATCCTACCATTTGCCCTATACTCTACACATTTATTATTTCTGCCATAGTGCATTACCTCACACTTTTCCACATTAAACTCCATTTGCCACCTCTCGGCCCAGCTCTGCAACTTGTCCAAGTCACTCTGCAAACTATAACACCCCTCTTCACTATCTACCACTCCACCGACTTTAGTGTCATCTGCAAATTTACTAATCCATCCCTCAATACCCTCATCCAGATCATTTATAAAAATTACAAACAGCAGGGGCCCCAAAACAGACCCCTGAGGTACACCACTTGTCACCGAACTCCACGATGAATATCTCCCATCAACCACCACCCTCTGTCTTCTATCTGCTAGCCAATTTCTAATCCAATTAGCTAAATCACCCTCTATCCCATACATCTGCATTTTCTGCAGAAGTCTTCCATGGGCCACCTTATCAAACGCCTTATTAAAGTCCATATATACCACATCAACCGCCTTACCCCCATCCACCTCTTTGGTCACTTTTTCAAAAAACTCAATGAGGTTAGTAAGGCACGACCTACCCTTCACAAAACCATGCTGACTATCCCCAATCAATTCATTTCTCTCTAAATAACTATAAATCCTATCCCTAATAATTCTCTCCAATACTTTGCCCACAACAGAAGTTAGACTCACTGGCCTATAATTCCCTGGAAGGTCTCTCTTCCCCTTCTTGAACAACGGGACCACATTCGCTATCCTCCAGTCCTCCGGAACCACACCCGTAACCAACGACGACCTGAAGATCAGAGCCAGAGGCTCTGCAATCTCCTCTCTTGCCTCCCAGAGAATCCTAGGGTAAATCCCGTCCGGCCCAGGGGACTTATCCAACTTCAAACCCTCTAGAATATCTAGCACATCCTCCCTATCTACTTCGATACCTTCCAGTTTGCTACCCTGTACCTCAGTGTTCTCCATAACTACATTTACATCACCCTGCGTGAATACCGAAGAGAAATATTTATTCAGTACCTCTCCAATCTCCTCAGGCTCCACGCACAACTTCCCACTGCTGTCTATGACTGGCCCTAATCTTGCCCTAACCAATCTTCTATTCTTAACATATCTAAAGAAAGCTTTAGGATTCTCCTTAATCCTATCAGCCAAAGTCTTCTCGTGTCCTCTCTTAGCTCTCCTCAATTCACTCTTTAGCTCCCTCCTGGCTAATCTATAGCTATCCATTGCACTAACTGAGCCTTCAAGCCTCATCCTGACATAAGCCTCCTTTTTCCTTTTAACCAGCAAATCAACTTTTTTCGTACACCAAGGTTCTCTTACTCGACCATTTCCTCCTTGCCTGACAGGGATATACTTATCAAGGACCCGCAGCAGCTGCTCCTTGAATAAGCTCCACATTCCAGATGTTCCCAGTCCCTGTAGCTTCCTAGTCCAATCTATGCACCCTAATTCTCTCCTGATGGCCTCATAATTACCCTTCCCCCAGCTATAACTACTGCCCCCAGCTTCATGCCTATCCCTATCCATCACTAAGGTGAACGTAACCGAATTGTGGTCACTATCACCAAAATGTTCACTAACTTCCAAGCCTAACACCTGGTCTGGCTCATTGCCCAGCACCAAATCCAATGTAGCCTCACCTCTAGTTGGCCTATCTACATACTGAGTCAAAAAACCTTCCTGCACACTTTGTACAAAAACTGACCCCTCTAACGAGCTAGAGCTGTAGCTATTCCAATCAATATTAGTAAAGTTAAAGTCCCCCATAACAATTACCCTATTACTTTCACTCCTGACCAGAATTGACTTTGCAATCTTTTCCTCTACCTCTCCAGAACTTTTAGGAGGTCTATAAAAGACTCCCAACTGGGTGACCTCTCCTTTCCTGTTTCTAATCTCAGCCCATACTACCTCAACAGACAAGTCCTCATCAAACTTCTTCTCTGTCACTGTGATACAGTCTTTGACTAATAATGCCACTCCTCCCCCCCTTCTACCTCCTTCTCTACTCCGACTAAAGCATTTGAACCCCGGAACCTGCAACATCCATTCTTGTCCCTGCTCTACCCAAGTCTCTGAAATGGCCACAACATCGAAGTTCCAGGTACTGGTCCAAGCTGCAAGTTCCTCCCCCTTATTGCGAATACTCCTTGCATTAAAGTATACGCATTTCAAACCATGCCCTACCCCACCCGTATGCGGCTGTGTTTTACGGCTTTCCTCTATGACCCCCTTACTCTCATCCCTCTTAGCACCCCAACTATTCAGGATCCCACCCCCCCACCCCCTTGAATCAGTTTAAAGCCGCCTGCATAGCCTTAGCAAATTTTCCCCCCAATATATTAGTTTCCCTCTGGTTCAGGTGTAGACCATCTCTCTTGTAGAGGTCCCACCTATCCCAGAATGAGTCCCAATTGTTCAGGAACCTGAACCCCTCCCTCCTGCACCATCCCCGTAGCCACGAGTTCAAACATTCCCTCTCTCTATTCTTCTCCAAACTATCCCTTGGCACAGGCAAGAGTCCAGAGGTAACCACTCTGCCAGTTTTGGCCCTAAGCTTCCACCCCAACTCCATAAATTTCTGTTTAATATCCCCTTCCCTCGTCCTTCCTATAACATGTGTCCCTACATGAACTATGACTTGGGGTTGACTCCCCTCTCCCTTAAGAATCTTAAAAACCCTATCTGTGACATCCTGGACTCCAGCCCCTGGGAGGCAACACACCAGCCCTGAGTCACTTTTATTACTACTTACTCTCCTATCTGTCCCTCTAACTATGGAGTCTCCAATTACTAGGCCCAATCTCTTATTCTCCCTACCCACCTGAGCATTCTCAGCAGGCGGCACCGACAGGAGATTCTGTGGTCAGGGTAGCGAATTCCGCATGGTTTGTTGCCTCCCGGGTGCCAGTTGTCGTGGTACAAAGTCTGTGTGTTTGTGTGTTTGTGTGTGTGTGTGTGCGTGTGTGTGTGTGTGTCAGTCAATGTCTAGAACCAAGAACAAAGAACAAAACAGCAAGGGAAACAGGCCCTTCGGCCCAATGAGCCCGCGCCACCGTCCCAATGTTTCCATTTCTACCCATGATCCCTGTCATCACTGTCTATGTTAATAGATCTATGCATTAGAACCAAACTTGAGACAATTTAGGGAGAATTTGTTCTGCCAATCAGCCTAAGAGCACGTTTTTGGCATGCGTGAACAGCAGCACCCAGAGAAAATACACGCAAGCACAGGGAGAATGCGCAAACTCCCACAGTCACTGGCCCAAATCCATGTGTCTGCACAGCACAGCGATAGTCACTGAGCTGTCATGTTGCCAATCAAGTGGTCCAGGTTAAGCGTACACTAATGACGTGAAGCACTAGGATACTCTTGAAAAATCCAAGAGCAGCCCTCCCATGACCCATCACGTGTATGCCCCTTGTTAGACAAGGCGGACCAAAATACCTGTAGGATTAAGCAGATACGTCAATATCATCGACAATTTACACACTTCACAGGGAACTGCCCAGACTCATGATCCCTATTTTAAATCAGTTTTCTATATCCTTCCATTCCCATTCTGTTCATGTGCCCATCTAAGTATCTCTCAAATCACTCCAGAGTGCCTGCCTCCACCACTTTATTGGCAGCACATTCCATACCCCCACTACCCTCTGTGTGAAAAACCTCCCTCTAGTATCCAAATTATACCTTACTCCCCCCCTCACCCTAAGCCTGTGAACCTTCGTGATATTTGAGTCCATCCTAGGGAAAAACTTAACCCTGTTTACTCTATCTATACCCCTCATAATCTTGTACACCTCTATTTGATCTCCTCTAAGTCAACGTCTTTCTAAGGAAAACAGCCTCAATTAGCCTAACCTCTCCTTGTAACTCAGACATTCCACACCGGGCAGCATCCTGGTATACCTCTTCTGCACTCTCTCCAAAGTCTCCACGTCATTCCAGTAGTAGGGCGACTACTACTGGACGCAGTATTCCAAATAAGGTCTAATGAGCGTTTTATAGAACTGCAACATTAAAGTCAGCTCTTGTACTCTATCCCCCTTCTGTGTGTGTGTGTGTGTGTGTGTGTGCGCGTATGTGTGTGTGCGTCAGAGTCTTTGTGTGTTTCTATCAGTGCCTATGTGTGTATCTGTCAGAATCTATGTGTGTGTCTGTCTGTATCAATATTAAAATAACCAGGGCCTAGTTTTAAGGCTAATAAAATTGGATATCCTTGGTTAAAGAATTGGGCACATTAAAATCAAAACGTCAAACCTCAGGCAGTCCAATTGTACAACACACAAACATATCTCGGCCTGATTCATGAATCACCTATCAAAGATCGTTGTACCCAACTGAAACGCACCAGCCTATTGTTAGAGGCCCAGACATTCTGTCACCGAGAGTTACTGCAGTTAGCTTATCTGATAACCAGTTACATGTAAGCAACAGCATGGAGGTGGACACCTGGGAGCGGACCCTGATGTCCTGTCAGGCAGACATCAAGAAACCCACTGGATATTGGAACTCCCCCCTCGGACTTCATTGGCCAGAACGCAAAGAAGTTTCTGGAAAGGAAAGCAGGCAGGCGATAAAGGGACAGAGTTTCAGACACCAGCATCGAAGGGCAATGACCTTGACTATTCGGAAAACTGATCAGAGAAGGGAAGGAAGGAAGAAGCTGCCAATCAAGACTCACCTTCATGATGACGGACCAGAAGAACTCAGAGAATCGAGCCTGCAGTTTTAACCAAACCATCTTTGCAAGTAGAATACTTATACCAGAGTTATCTTCTTGTTTTCTGTGGGTAATTTAAAGGTTGATAGTATTATTATTAACAAACTTGTTGAACCTTTATTTGTGTTTATTCTTTGTCCATCTTGCTAGTAGGGGCACCTGTGTAAAACATTGCAGTAAACAAACTGATCGAAAGTATCTGAGAATTAACAGGTCCAACACTAGGTGTGTGCGCCTCTCAGTGTCTAAGTGTAGGAGGAAGAAGAGGAGAGTGGTAGTGATAGGGGATACAATGGTCAGAGGCATGGACAGGAGATTCTGTGGTCTGGATAGCGAATCCCGCATGCTTTGTTCCCTCCAGGGTGCTAGTTGTCGTGATACACGTTGATGCCAATGATGTAGGTAGGAAAAGTGAGGAGGTCCTAAGGAGAGAGTATAGAGAGCTTGGAAGGAAGTTAAAAAGCAGAACCCTGATGGTAATAATCTCAAGATTGCTACCTGTGCCACGTGCCAGTGAGGCTGAGCGTAGGATGCTTGGGTGGATGAACATGTGGCTGAGCAACTGGTAGTGGATAGAGTTTCCAATTCTTGGATCATTGGGACCTCTTCTGGGGCAGGTGGGACCTGTACAAGAGAGATATGTTACACCTTAGCTACAAGGGGACTAGCATACTTGCCGGGGGGTGTTTACTAATGTTGTTGGGGAGCATTTAAACTAGGTTCGCAGGGGGATGGGAACAAGAGGGCAGAGAGTGGCGGGGGTGGGGGGGTGTAAAAGACAGGCTAGTTCAAGCAAAATCGCCAATGGAAGTGTTGAGTCTGGTGGAAATAATCTTTTGAGGTGTGTCTGTTTCAATGCCAGGAATATTGTAGGAAAGACAGATGAGCTGAAGATGTGGATTGACATGTGGAATTATGACATTATAGCCATTAGTGAAACTTGGCTACAGGAGGGGCAGGACTGGCAGCTCAATGTTCCAGGGTTCCGATGTTTTAGGCAGAGGGATAAAAGATAGGCATGGGGGGGATGGGGAGTAGGTGGCATTATTTGTTGGTGAAAATGTTACACCGGTACTCAGGCAGGGTAGATTAGGGAGTTTGTGTGCAGCAGCCCTATGGGTGGAGCTGACGTCCCATTCCTCTTGGGTTCCCTCTGTCTCTGCTTCGCTCCCTCCTTCTCTTTTCACATCCTTCCACTATCACTCTCTCACTGTAAAGATGGATATTCTGATCTTTGGAACCAAGCCCACCACCTCTTAATCCATTACTCCTTCCAACGCCTAATTTCTGTCCATATCTCTGCTTCTTTCCCTCTCTTTCATGCGCATTTAAAAGGAGCGATGCAATATTTCTGAACCATGTTACCAATAACCAAAAATGATATTGCTGTGACAGTGTGGGAAGATCCGTTCTATCTGGAAGCATTTAGTTAGGAGTCAGTGCCCAGATTTCTGTCTCTGGAAAACAGTCTCAGTCTGAACTGTTGAGTTTCTTTTTTTTTTTACAGAAATCAATCAATAGATCAATAAAACAAATAAATTATTAATTAATAATTACGTGGATGCTCATTAAAAACACTTACTATAGGAATGAACTCAGATTGTTCCCAGTTTAAAGAGGGGAGTTTATCTCTTTCTGTCACTGAGCGGATATATATCCATATTCAGAATTCGCATGGTGCTGTGGGTGGCTGGGTGGACCAGTAACCAAGTGCGAGGCTATTTCCCCCTCCCGCCCCCACTTTTTCCTCTCTGGATATGGTCACAATGCTGCCCATGGGATCATGCTGTGCTTAAAAGCCCCGCTAAGAAAGCTGGAAAGGGAGAGATTCTGGAGGGAGATGAACAGAAATGGGGAGAACACGATTTGGACAGAGCAATACTGGGGTGAGATAGAGAGAGAGATGAGGAGAGACATTAGCGCAGAGAGAACAATTGGAGAGCGATAGGGAAATATATGCTAAAGCTATGATGTGAATGACGAATGGAAATGCAGTAGATAAGAGAAAAATCCAGATAAAGGTGAATAAAGCTGGTCAGAGAGAGCAAGAGTTTAGGGAGAGTTAGGTAAGGAAGCAAAGAGGAAGTCATAGAGAGGGGTAGAGAAAAAAAGAGATAGAGGATATAATTTGGAAATTAGAGGCAGAAAACTGTGGAGGAGAGTGAGAATGGGGAAGAAATTTGGAGAGGTGAAGTTAAACAGAAAAATCCTGAATTGACTTCCAACTCCATCAGCTGTTCATTCCAGGAAAGTGTTCAATCCGGGGTGACAATTGGCTGCAGGAAAGGATTGCAGATTGTATCTCTGTCCACTTTGGGTCTAATTCAGAAACCCATCCAGTCTGAATTAGTCCTGTAAAACAGATCAGATGAGACATGCAATCTCTCTGAAATATTTGAATGATCAGAATCTGCAGTTTTGCTGCATCAAAGTGTGAGATGCGTTGTGCCCACCTTGTCCTGATGTCCACAGTCACAGACTGTTCTGTTTGGTTCACCGTCACTTTCTCCTTTGATCGATTTGTGGCTATTCGCTGCCAGAAACTGAAAACTACATATTGTACTGCAAAAACTGCGACTGTGGTTCTCGCAACAACTGGCATCCTGCTCTGTGTGAAAAACATTCCCTGGCACTTTTCACTTGAACCCCAAATAATACTCAACAATGTCCAGTGGTTCTGTCAGACAAGGCAGAATGTTTTAACTGATCCTGGTTGGGTTGGATATTCCTGGTTTGATCAGATTTTAAACCCATTGCTCCCATTTGGTTTAATCCTGTTGATCAACGCTCTGACAGTCAGACACGTTTTAGTGACCAGTCGAGCCCGGAAGGGACTGAGAGCTCAGAGTAAGGGAGAGAATTGCAAAGACCCCGAGATGGAGAGCAGAAAGAAGTCAATGATTTTACTCTTCAGCATATCCGGAATTTTCATTCTCCTCTGGGCAGTGTATGTAATATTTTTTATGTATATGAAAGTGAAAAGGTTAATTGACCTCACTTTTTATGAATTTAAATTTCAACAAGTCGGATTTATGCTGCAGGATTTAAATTGTTGCACAAACACATTTATTTACGTGGTGACTCAATCCAAATTCAGAGAGCAGATCAGAATTGTGCTGAAACATCCAATTGCATCAATTATTAAATTAATGAAGAAACAAAACTGACTGACAGCCAAACATGGAGTGGGATCATTAACTGACCACCTCAGCCAATCAGAGACTGGATTGCTCACTGACAGTCTCAGCCAATCAGAGACTGGATTGTAACTAACCGCCTCTGCCAATTAGAGACTGGATTGCTAACTGATTGCCTCAGCTAATCAGAGAACGTGCTCACTAACTGACAACCTCACCCAATCAAACACTGGATTGGTAATTGACCATCCACCTCTCCCCCCAGCCAATCAGGGACGGCATTGCTAATTGACCACCTGAGCCAATCAGACACCTGACAGACAATTGCACGAATCAGCAGGTTTGAGTTGTCGCTCGCTCCATGAGAACCGAGTCCACAAAAGACTGTCTCTGCACTTTGACAGGGATGATCGAATCAAAGGCTGGGATTTGTGAATGACAGTCGAATCAGCCAATCAGAACATTAGCAGCTAACTGCCGTCCCAAGAACAAATCCAGGAGCTCTATTCACTGAATGACAGATTCTTCAACCAATGAGGAAACCGGTGTATGTTTGTTTGTATCAGTGTCTGTATATGTGTCTGTCAGTGTCTGTGTGTCTCTGTCATTGTTTGTGTGTCTGTGTATGTGTCTCTCAGTGTCTGTGTGTCTCTGTCAATGTTTGTGTTTCTGTGTGTCTGTGTCTGTCAGGACCTGTGTGTGTCTGTCTGTCAGTGTGTGTGCGTGTCTGTCAGTGTTTCTGTGTGTGAGAGTGTGTTTGTCAGTGTTTATGTGTGTGTGTCTGTCAGTGTCTGTGTGTGTATCTGTCAGTGTCTGCGTGTGCATTTCAGTGTTTCTGTGTGTATAAGTGTGTTTGTCAGTGTTTATGTATGTGTGTGTGTTAGTGTCTGTGTGTGTGTGTCTGTCAGAGTCTGCATGTGGTATGTGTCTGAGAGTCTGTCTGTTTATGTGTGTATCCATGTGGGCGTGAATGTATGTGTTAATGTCTATGTGTGTGTGTCTGTCAGAGTCTCTGTGTGTGCCTATTAGTGTTTGTGTGTGTTTGTGTGGGTGTGGGTGTGTCAGTTCTATGTGTGGGTGCCAGTCAGGGTGTGTGTGTGAGGTTGTGCCCGTCAGAGTCTGTGTGTGTGTGTGTGTGTGTGTGTGTGTATGTGTGTGTGTGTGACAGTGTTTATGTATGTATGACTCTCGGAGTCGGTCTGTATGTCTGTCAGATTCTCTGTGTGTGTCTGTCGGTGTCTATGTTCGTGTGTCTGTCAGAGTATACGTGTCTTTCTGTCAGAGTCTGTGTGTGTGTGTGTGTGTGTCTGTCTGTCTGTCTGTCTGTTTGTCTGTCAGTGTTTATGTGTGTTGTGCCTGTTAGCGTCTGTGAGTCTGTGTGTGTCTGTGTGTGTCTGCCAGTCTCTATGTGTATGTACGTCACTGTCTATATATGTCTATCTGTCATTGTATGTGTGTGTTTGTGTGTGTGTACGCGTGTCAGTATCGATGTATGCATGTCTGTCAGTGTCTATCTGTGTCTGTTGGAGTCTGTTTATGTATCTGTCAGTATCTATGTGCATTTGTTTGAGTCTGTGTGTGTGTGTGTGTGTGTGTCTTTTAGTATCTGTGTGTCTATCTAAGTCTATCAGTGTCGTTGTTCTGTTGCACAGGGATTGTTTGAGACTACTGAGGTATTACTCCACTCAGTTACTCAATTGCCAGAGGGATGTATCAGTTGTGAGGGCATTAGTTCGTGCCTCATGGTCAGAGCCACTTAATCTTGTTGGGGGAAAAAATATTCTCTACAGCCTACATACTCAGCAATTTACTCCAGGCAGACAGTGCTCCTTTTAGCAAACACTATAATAAAAGTTCGAGCTCACGGGAATAAGTGCAGCAAAAAAAAAACATTTCACCAAGCAAGAAGCAAAAGCCTTAGTGTAAGAGGATTGAGAGGGTTCGCAGCTGAGGACAGCCCAAATATTGATGGAAAACAAACGCAGGAAGTAGCAGATGAAAAGGAAAAGGAGCAATGGATAAAAGATGGAGGGTGGCGATGGAATATAAAGAGAAGGGCAAATAGTAGTTGCTAAAGTTTGGGGCTGAAGATTTACTATGCAATACCACACACTAGCAGGAACAGAACGTTTGATTGATTGAAGAAACATTAGAGTTGTCAGAGGTGTCTGCAGTGCACCCTTGATTTGCCAGGACATCGCTGTAAGTTTACAAAGAGAAGTCAACCAGACCCCAAGGACCCTGGGTGAATTTAAAATTGGATGTTGCAGGGCGGTTACCAGTGACAAGGTTTAATAATTGTAGACCAATCTACTCGATGAGTTGACGCATTCCCATGTAAAGATGCCAGAGCTACGACGGTAGTGGTGATATTAGCAAATCTGATAATCACTCGGTGGGGAATGCTTCTCCTGCAGGAATCCGATCAGGGTACTCATTTCACAGGGAGAGATTTGAAAGAGTTCTGTTGCATATTGAGAACAAAGCAAAGGTTTCACAGACCACATCACCCTCAGAGTGGAGGGATGGTGGAGAGGATTAATTGAATATGGAGGGATCTAATAGACCATCTGAACTTTCTTAAAAAGGCGGTGATCAGCGGCACTGAAGTTGGATGAAGTTGGCGGGAGAGAGTTTTACCAAATTGCCTTCACCGGGAGGTAAAGTAAGGGTGAAACTCATGACAGACAAACAGGGGCTAGGAACTCTCTTGAACGGGCCTTTTGATGTGGAGGTTACAGGGCAGATGTGTGCCCGAATTGATGAGATGTGCGGTTCCTGCTGGAGACACTGGACTCAGCGAAGTCCATACCCCTGGTGGTAAGCCCCAAGAGAGCGAACCTGATCCAGCGACTGAACGATTTAATATAACAGTGGGAGTGGAGAGAATCTGATTCGATCAAATTTATTCTGATTGCTCAATTTAAGGTCGCCAGGCAATCTGGATTCTGTTACAGATTATGCGCACAGAAGATCTCTGACCTTTCACAGCCACAATCAAAGCACAGCTCCAATCAAGATCGACCCGACAACCCCCAATGCAGAAACAAGTCAAGTCGCGAGTGCACGCAAAGTGTGGCGCAGCAACTGTTCAAGTTTCGAAAACTTTTTCCCTGATAATGATCAATAATTTTGTTTGATTGTAAGACAAAAGTTTCAGAGACTGCTATAATGAATGCACAGGATTCTATCGTTTTAGTATCGAGTGTACAGATTTGGACTCAGGTAGGACCAGCAACTGAGATCCTCCAGCCCTCCCCTTGGGAGGTACGTGTTAATATTTACTTCTATATGGTACACACATGTGTTGGATTGACCAGTCAAACAAAGTGTTGAATCTGTTCGCACATCGTTCAGAAGTGGGAATACCATTACACCAAATCCATTTAAGACGGCCAGAGTTAGTAATGCTGGATCAAATAGCCCAGAATTCCAAGTATTCTGTTCATCCAATAGCAGGATTCATCAGAAGAGAGGTTAGGGAAGAGTTTCTTAATAGTGGGTCTTGTGCAGGGGAGTTAGGTCATACAAAGACATACACGCCTATTTGTAACCTAAGAGGAAACCAGTGCCTAGTTTATTTAAAAAAAAACAAAAGGGATATAGTGTGCTAGAAGCATGGAAGGCCAAAGGGGGTGAATGTGAACACATGATATTTAAAACCATCCTGCTATGTCCGAGTCCACCCAGTAATGACCAATAGTGCAATATTTATTAATGCTTTAGAAGAAGCAACACGTATCCATATTGGATTTGTGAATAAGGCATATCCTTGGCTCCCTGTTGGATGAAACGGCTCGTGTTACCTTATATATCCCATATATCACACCACTAAACTTCCTCCTCTGCCACAACATCGACGTGCTATTACAGGAACAGAATAGTTCTTTGGCATATTGTTTCCCCAATATGGAGAAGCTAAAGTGATGCATGACATTCCGGACTGTGCTCCAACTTGGAACAATTCGCCAATAATACAGCAACTATCCGTGCTAAGGTTCATGATGAGATGGTAGTCATGCACACTTCAACACAAATTGACATTGGATTATGTCTTAGCGGCAAAGGGTGGGACCTCTGCAGTGATTGGATCAGCGTGTTGATCGGACACACCAGAGAGTTCAGAAATCATAAATAACCTGGTTAATCATATTAGGAAAGAAGTGGAGAAATTGAACCAGTTACTTAAGATTGTTGGCTCTTAGACTGAGTGGATCTCTTGAGAACGTCAATCCTACAAGAGTTTGCAATATTCCTCATAGTAATCTTGGCACTGATAGTGCTGCTCAATGTAGTTAAGCGTGCCTATGAATGGCTATCCAAGTGCACAGAAGGGATGATGCCAGTGGTGGCAGCGAAGTTGATCCAGAAAGGATTATACGGGACCCATCGTCCTTCAGGACATAGAACGTAGAACATAGAACATAACAGCGCAGTACAGGCCCTTCGGTCCTCGATGTTGTGCCGGCCAGTGGATCCTCTAACCTAAACTACTCCAATATCATCCATATGCCTATCCATCAAACATTTGAGTGTCCCCAAAGTAGGCGAGTCCACAACTGCTGCAGGCAGGGCATTCCACGCCCTCACCACCCTCTGTGTAAAGAACCTGCCTCTGACATCCGTCCTATAACTACCACCTCTTAATTTAAAGTTATGTCTCCTCGTGTTGGTCATCACCATCCGAGGAAAAAGGCTCTCACTATCCACCCTATCCAATCCCTTGATCATCTTATACGCCTCAATTAGGTCACCGCGTAACCTTCTTCTCTCTAATGAAAATAACCTCAGGTCCCTCAGCCTTTCCTCATAAGTCCTTCCCACCATACCAGGCAACATCCTGGTAAACCTCCTCTGCACCCTTTCCAATGCTTCCACATCTTTCTTATAATGCGGCGACCAAAACTGTACGCAATACTCCAAGTGCGGCCGCACCAGAGTTTTGTACAGTTGTAACATAACCTCACGGCTCCTAAATTCAATCCTCTACCAATAAAAGCTAACACACCGTACGCCTTCTTAACAACTTTATCAACCTGGGTGCCAACTTTCAAAGAGCTATGTACTTGTACCCCAAGATCCCTCTGTTCGACAACACTATTAAGGGTCCTTCCATTAGCCCTATATTTCATATGCCTGTTATTCCTACCAAAGTGAATCACCTCACACTTATCCGTGTTGAATTCCATTTGCCGCCTCACGGCCCAGCTCTGCAACCTATCTATGTCCCTATGCAAACTGTAACATCCATCCTCGGTATCTACAACTCCCCCCACTTTGGTATCGTCAGCAAATTTACTAATCCAACCCTCTACACCCTCATCTAGGTCATTTATAAAAATGACAAACAGCAGTTGCCCCAAAACAGATCCTTGAGGTACACCACTTGTAACTGCACTCCAGGTTGAATATTTCTCATCAACCACCACCCTCTGTCTTCTATCAGCTAACCAATTCCTAATCCAAACTGCTAAATCACCTTCAATCCAATGCATCTGCACTTTTTGCAGTAGCTTACCATGGGGAGACCTTATCAAACGCTTTGCTAAAATCCATATACACTACATCAGCTGTCTTACCCTTATCTACCTCTTTGGTCACCTCCTCAAAAAACTCAATAAGGTTTGTGAGGCACGACCTACCCTTCACAAAACCGTGCTGACTATCCCTAACCAATTTATTTCTCTCTAGATGCTTATTCATCCTCTCCCTTATAATTCTTTCCAAGACATTGCCCACAACAGAAGTCAGGCTCACTGGTCTATAATTTCCAGGATTGTCCCTACTCCCCTTTTTGAACAAAGGGACAACATTTGCCATCCTCCAGTCTTGATAGGAACAAGTTCTGGAACTCTTCTATTTAGTGGCTCTAACCTGGGCTGTAGCCAGGGGCAAAAAGCAGGAACTGAAGAGGTTAGTATAGAATTCTTGTATCAGGCTCTTCATTTAAGTCTTAACATACTAAGTAGACTAGCTTAAGGCGCCTTATACATAGTGAGAATTCACAATGTGCCTGGACAAAAATACAAAAACGTATTATAAAAATGTATACAAACAAATTCACCAAGTTTTATAAGCTTAAATTGTATTTTCAACGCTGTAACGTGCCCCTTCATTCTGAGTGGGAAGCTCAGTGATAGACAGGCCACATCATGTTCATGCAATGAAATACCAAAAGGCAGCTTCTGTTATCTGTTTTTGGATATGTGAAAGGCAAGTTTAATCACAGGCCTGGTGTGTAAGGGAATGGATTTGTTTATGGGGGCGAGCATGATCAGTCTCTCAAACTGATGAAGGGGGTCCAGGATCCAGCAAAAGAGTGACTTCTTTCGCCAATTAAAGATCACAGATGAAAAACATCAATGCATCCAACAACAACCCCAAAACTGGAAAGGACTGACAAATTCAACAAGATACCTAACATTGAAAATGCTGACTAAATTCAACAAAATCCCAACAACGCCAAACACTAACAAATTCAACAACGATTCAAACATGGCAAAACACTAATAAATTCAACAATAACCACAAGACTGAAAAAAATTAACAGGTTCAACAACAATAACCTCACCTTTGGAAACATTAACAGAATTAACAACAACTCTAACACTGAGAAAAATGAATAGATTCAACAACAAACACAACATAAAAACAGTGAAGAAATTCAACAGCAACCCGACCATTGAAAGACAATAATAACTTCAACAACAACCCCTCATTCCAACACCAACACTAACACATTCAACAACATTCCCGAGACTGAAAAACACACAAAACTCCAACATTGTAAAACAGTAACACATTCAAAAACAACATCGCAAGCATTGAAAAATACTAACACACTCAATAACAACAGCACGTATATTGAAAAACACTAACCAGTTCAAGAAACCCAACCCCAACATTGGAAAGCACTAACACATTCAACAGCAACCCCAACATTGCAAAACACAAACAAATTAAACAACCCCACATTCATAAACACGAATTCAACAGCATGTTAGGATGTTAGGAAAGAGGATGTGTTAGACCTGTTAAATTCTATCAAGACAGACAAGTCGCCGGGACCGGATGGCATGTATCCCAGGTTGTTGTGGGAGGTGAGGGAAGTGGTTGCAGAGCCCCTGGCGATGATCTTTGTGTCGCCCATGGAAACGGGAGAGGTTCCGGAGGATTGGAGGATTGCGGATATGGTTCCTATCTTTAAGAAAGGGAACAGAGAGAGAGTCCAGGAAATTACTGACCGGTGAGTCTGACTTCAGTGGTTGGTCAGCTGATGGAGCGGCTTCTGAGGGATAAGATATAGGAACATTTGGAGAAGGTTGGACTGATTTGAAATAGTCAACATGGTTTTGTCAAGGGCAGGTCATGCCTTACGAGTTGAGTTCTTCGAAAATGTGACTGAACACATTGATGAAGGAAGGGCAGTGGACGTAGTGTACATGGACTTTAGTAAGGCGTTTGATAAGGTCCCCCGTGCAAGGCTTCTGGAGAAGGCGAGAGGGCATGGGATCCAAGGGGCGTTGGCCTCGTGGATCCAGAACTGGCTTAACGGCAGAAGGCAGAGAGTGGTTGTGGATGGGTCTTGTTCTGCATGGAGGTCCGTAACCAGTGGAGTGCCCCAGGGACATGTTCTGGGACCTCTGCTGTTTGTCATTTTCATAAATAACGTGGATGAGGAAGTGGAGGGATGTGTTAGTAAGTTCGCCGATGACACAAAGGTCGGTGGTGTTGTGGATGATCTGGAGGGATGCCAAAAGTTGCAGCAGGATATAGACAGGATGCAAGACTGGGCAGACAAGTGGCAGATGGACTTCAATGCAGATAAATGTGTAGTGGTCCATTTTGGCAGGAATAATGGGATGAAGGAGTACAATATAAGGGGTAGGAGTCTTAGCTGTGTTGTAGAGCAGAAGGATCTCGGAGTCCGGGTCCATAGGACTCTAAAATCGGCATCGCAGGTGGAGGAAGTGGTCAAGAAGGCATACAGTGTACTGTCTTCATTTATCGAGAAGTAGAGTTTAGGAGTCAGGAGGTAATGATGCAGCTCGATAAGACTCTTGTCAGACCCTACTTAGAGATCTGTGCGCAGTTCTGGTTGCCTCACTGTGGGAAGGATGCAGAGGCTATTGAGAGAGTGCAGAGGAGATTTACAATCCTGCCTGGATTGGGAGGCAGGCCTTATGAAGATAAGTTGAGGGAGCTGGGACTCTTCTCACCAGAGAGTTGTAGGTTGAGAGGCGACCTGATAGAGGTCTATAAAATGTTGAGAGGAATAGATAGGGTGAACTCTCAGAGACTAATTCCCCGAGCTGAAATGGTCACTACGAAAGGACACAGATTTAAGGTGCAGGGAACCAAATACAAAGGAGATGTTAGGGGTACGGTTTTCACTCAGAGGGTGGTGAGTGAATGGATTCGGCTGCCGTCGGAGTTTGTTGAGGGAAACTCACTGGGATCTTTTAAAAGACGTCTGGATGAGTATATGGAAACAAATAGGATGGCGGCTTATAGATAGGGCTGTGGATTGGTAGATGTGATTGGCGCAACTCGTGGGCCGAAGGGCCTGTTTGTGCTGTATTGTTCTATGTTCTATGTTGACCCATGGAGCCTTGAGATCGGAAGATGAAGATAGGAAGATGGCCAGTTGAGAGGCAACCTTTAGAGGTTTATAAGATGTTGAGAGAATTAGATATGGTGGATTCTTGGAGTCTATTTCCCAGGGTTGAAATGATCACTACGAGATGACACAGGTGCTGGGGGCAAGTACAGAGGTGATGTTAGAGGTACACTTTTCACTCAGACGGTGGTGTGTGAATGGAATTGGTTGCCATTGGTGTTGGCAGAGGCGAACTCGCTGGGGTCTTTTAAGAGACTTCTGGGTGAGTACATGGGATTTAATGGGATTGGGAGTTACAGACAGTTCTATGGCTTGGTAGGTACTGATATGATTGGCACAACTGGTGGGCCGAAAGGCCTGCTTGTGCTGTAGTTCTATGTTCTATGTTCGATGTGAGGGTGCAGATTCCGAGCCAGGGGAACATTCGCAGTTGGACCCTAGAAGGTGCGGTGTGCAGTTGCAGAGTTCTGCTGTCTCACCATGTGATTAGTATAGTTGAGCTTATTGGCAATAAAACATTTAGAAAGCAGTGACAGGATCAGGCAGTCAGCATGGATTTATGTTTGCCAAATCTTTTCAAATTCTTTGATAATGTAACGAGTAAAGATGGTAAGGGGAGGTGGGGGGTGTCAGTTGATGTGGTACATTGGAGCTTTCTAAAAGTGTTTAAGAAGTCCCGTATAAGAGATTATCCTGCAAAATCAAAACATGTGGCATTGAGGAAAATGGATATTACAAAAAAAAGTATTTTAAATCGGCAACTCATTATTCATAGGGTGCCAAAGGGATCAGTGATGGGAATCCAGATATTCACAGTATTTATTAATGATTTAAATGATGGAACAACATATAGTATCTCAAAGTTTACAGGCGATACCAGTCGGAGGATTCAGGGTACAGCATTTGGGACAGAGGTGAGGTAATATTTCTCACCCACAGCCTGTGAAATTCATTACGACGGGAAGCAATTGATTTCGAAACATTGAATGCATTCAAGAAGCGGCAAGATATAGCACTTGGGGCAAAGGGGATCAAAGATTCTGGGGAGGATTAGGCAATTTATTAGAACAATAAGCCATGATTGTAATTAACGGCAGAACAGGCTCAAAGGGCAAAATAGGCTCCTCCTTTTTCAATACGTCGATCCACCTAACCTACGTACCTTGAGGCATTAAGATTTTAGCAAGGCCAATCAACCTAAACTGCACATCTTGGGATACTAAGGGACTATTAAGCTTGGCCAAACCACCTAAGCTACATATTTTAGGACACAAAGGGACAATTTATCATGGCCAATCCATATAATTTGCATATCACTGGGAGAAAACCGGAGCACCCAGAGGAATACCAAGCAGATATGAGGAAAACATGCAGACGCTGCTAACAGCCATCCAATGGCAGAATCAAATGCAGGTCCTTGGCTCTGTGAGGCAGCAGGTGCTAACCATTATGCTAACACATCGTTCCTTAGGAATGAAGAAGACAACAACTGAAGGAAAGCGGAAGGTTATTCTTTGCACGTTTCAGGGACCACAGGCGTACAGATTAATCAGATTTTTGACATCACCTGTTTTCCTGACACTCAATGCAGGATTTTCCAGCCACGCTTGCCCCAACTTTGGAAAATCCCACCTTAAAATCTTGCCTGAGTTCAATGGATCTTATCTTTGCCCGTCTCCCAACCACTATGATTACCATTGTGAGGGCGGGGGCCGGGAGGGGGGAGGGGGGGTTGGTATGGCTTGGGAAAATTCTGCTCCTGTCTTTTAAATAGCAGTAAGATGTAAGTCAAAGTCTTCGGATGGAGAAAGCTAGCACGAGGGGACATCGCTTTAAATTAAGGGGTGCTAGTTATAGGACGGATGTCAGAGGTAGGTTCTTTACCCAGAGGGTGGTAAGGGTATGGAATGCCCTGCCTGCAGCAGTTGTAGATGCGCCAAGTTTGGGGGCGTTTAAGTGGTCCGTGGATAGATTTATGGATCAAAAGGGAATGGTTTAGGTTAGAGGGTCATTGCTTTTTCTCAATTGGTCGGCGCAACATTGAGGGCCGAAGGGCTGTAATGTTCTGCGCTGTAATGTTCTATGTTCTATGTTCAAAGTCATTTCAACCCCCATGCCCTCACACACCCGTCCCACCCTACCCTCATTAATTACGCTGACTTACAAATTTCACTCTGCAGACCAGGAGCCATCAGGCTACCTGGCCAGATTGACAGGGGAAATTTGGCTGGCTAGATTCTGAGATTCAAGGAGAATACGGCCCAGCATTAACAGAATTAGTCTGTGACAGAGTCTTATTCTCCAAAGGTTATAGGCCAGAATTTGGCTGTCCCGCTCGTTTTGGGAATCAGAGAGAGATGATCCATTGATCTCAGACAGGAGTAAACATTTCAGGATGAGCCAGACCATCAAATCCTGCCCAATGGCTTGAAACAAGATGTTCTGAATGTGCAGCACCAGATGGAAACGAATTTCAAAGCATTCCAAGTGAGGCGGGTGTTGCCTGCTGCACCGTGTTTTAACCCTTATACGATGGACAAATAAATATGAGTAGATGTCAAAGAACAAACTACAAACAGCAAAGAACAAAACAGCACGGGAAACAGGCCCTTTGGTCCAACGAGCCCATGCCACCACCCCGATGTTCCCACCTCTACCCGCGATCCCTGTCTATGTTTATAGATCTATGGATTCAAAACCAAATTTCAGACAATTTAGGGAGAGTTGGTTTTGCCCATCAGCCTAAGAGCACATTTTTGGGATGCGGGAGGAAACCGCAGCACCCGGAGAAAAAACACACAAGCACGGGGAGAATGCACAAACTCCCACAGACACAGGCCCAAATCCATGTATCTGCACAGCACAGCGAAATTCACTGAGCTGTTGTATTGCCCATCAAATGGTCCAGATCAAGTGTACACTAACGACGTGAAACACTAGGATACTCTCAAAAATATCCAAGAGCAGCCCTCTCACAACCCATCGCGTGCATGCTCCTTGTTAGACAACAAGGTGGACCAAAGCACCTCTAGTATAAAAGCAAATACATCAGTATCATCGACAATTTACACACTTCCCAGGGACTCCCAAGGCTCATGATCCCAGTTTTCTATTCCCCTCCATTCACATTCTCCACCACTATACTTGGCAGCGCATTCCATACCCCCACCAGCCTTTGTGTGATAAAACTCCCTCTAGCATCCAAATTATACCTTACCACCCCTCACCTTAAGCCCATGAGTCCTCATGCTATTTGAGTCCATTCTCGGAAAAAGCTTAAACCTGTTTACTCTATTTATACCCCTCATAACCTTGTACACCTCTATTAGATCTCCTCTAAGTCTACGTCTTTCTAAGGGAAACAGCCACAATTTGTCTAACCTCTCCTTGTAACTCAGACCTTCCATACCACGCAGCATCCTGGTAAACCTCCTCTGCACTCTCTCCAGAGTCTCCACGTCCTTCTGGTCGTAAGGCGACAGAACTGGACGCAGTATTCCAAATGAGGTCTAACTAACCTTTTATACAACTGCAACATTAAAGGCCAGCTCTTGTACACTATACCACTTCCTATAAAGGCTAGCATAGCATTTGTTTTCTTCACAACCTTCTCCACCTGCTCTTGTTAGTACATGCCTTGTTAGTACAACCAATATTTATTTAAACCCATACAATCAATAATCACCCACTGACCAACAATAAGTGACCTTACAGAAAGTACTCGAATTCAAGTCCAGTACAAGACCTTGACTGAACTTTGCATCACCCAAGCAGATATTGACCTTTATCTCAGTTGTAGTCTGGTCCTTGGTCAAGCCTGGCACTCTGGCTTTCGTCTTTCTTCCTTACTTCTCGGGTGTGGTAGCTATCCTCGTGCTGATGATTGTTCATGGGACCAGAGAGAGAGAAAGGCTCTTGGTCGTGCAGCACCCTTTATACCCTGTTGCGTTTTTCACACCGAGTTTTAGCCGTTGCCAATCAATTGATCAGCACTTGATCTCCTTGATCAATAAGTGTCTAATCACACTGATCTCTAGGCGTGTCCCCAGTGGCCATTCAGGAAGGTGCTGGAGGTGCATAGATCCCTCCTAAATGAGGGTTCATGGTGCCTTTGTGTCTGGTACACAACCAGTCTGACTATAAAGTCCCTTTCACCCTGGAGACGACTCATATCCTGTGTGTTCACTCGTCAGGGCTGCAGCCCTGTTTGTCTCTGTTTTTAAACAGCAGCCAGTCGGTTTAGTTTGTTGTCCAATTGTCCCAGGGTGCTTTACAATACGCCATTTTAGACAGCCCTTTTGGCCACACTGCAATGAAGAGCCAAACTAATGAACAGCCCAAACTAAAGTGAAGATACTTCAAAGGGCAAGGCCTTGCTTTTGGTTCCCAAGAAACGTGCCAATTAAGGAATTGTGTTTGTTTCAGGTGCAACAGAAACGGTCATTTATAAACACGGAACCAGGCTAACTAAAACTGAAACTTGCAATGGTTAGTTTAACACCATTGAAGAAACTAAGTGAAGAGATTGATGGGGTTCCTAAACCAGGTCCCTTGAATAATGCAATGTCTTTAGACATTTGAATAGATTTAATATTATCACATGCATTCATATACAGTGAAAATGACTGTTTTTTGTGCATAACACAGACAAAACATACCGTTCATAGAGAAGGAAAGTAGAGGATGCAGAATGTAGTAAGGCCATGAGGTTATAAGACATAGGAGCAGAATTAGTTCAATCGGTCAATCAAGTCTGCTCCAGCATTCAATCATGGCTGATATTTTTTTTTTATCCCCATTTCTCCTGTCTTTTTCTTTTAACCCCCAATCCCTTTGTCAATCAAGAATCTATCCATCTCTGCCTTAAAGAGAGTCAATGATCTGGCGTCCACAACCATCTGCAGCAAAAAAGTTCACTGGTTCACCACTCTCCGGCTAAAGAAATCACTCCTAATTGACACGAGCATTCCTAATTAACTGTCAACTGCTAATTGATGGGGGGGGGGGCACTCCTAATTGACAGGGGGACATTCTTATTTGACAGAGTACACTCATAATTAACAGGGGACACTCCTAATTAACAGAGTACACTCCTAATTGACAGAGTACGCTCCTAATTAACAGGGGACACTCCTAATTGACAGGGTACACTCCTAATTAACAGGGGACACTCCTAATTGACAGAGTACACTCCTTATTGAAAGAGTACACTCCTAATTGACAGGGGATATTCCTAATTGAGAGAGTACACTCCTAATTGACAGGGGACACCTTAATTGACAGCGGGTGTTCCTAAACGACTGGATCACTTCAAATTGACTGAGGCACTCCTAATTGACGTGGCCACTACCAGCTGATATGGGGCACTCCTAATTAACTATTGGCACTATTAGTTGATAGGGACATTCCTAATTAATAGAGGCACTCCCACTAGATAGGAGGAGCTATTAACTTATATTGGACACTATTAATTAACATGGCACATCCTTAATTGACAGGGGCAGTCCTAATTGATAGGGAACAGTCCTAATTGACATGTGACACTCCCATTTGGCGAGGGGAATTCCTCGGTGATGTGGAGCACTTCGAATTGATTGGGACACCCCTAATTGATAAACACTTCCAATTGACATGGGGTACTCCTAATTGACAAGGACACTCCTACTTCACAGGGACACTTCATATAGTGAGAGGGCACTCCAAATTTGCAGGGTTCAATTCCTAATTGATAGGGGTCCATCCTAACAGGAGGTTCTCCTAAATGACTGGGTCACTCCTAATTGACATGGAGTGGCTCTCCCAACTGACAAGGGACACTCATAGTTGACAGGGAGCACTTCTAATTCACCAGGACGCTTCTACTTGACATGGGCATTCCCAATTGACATGGGGCATGGCTGATTGACAGACCCTCTAATGCACAGGGTCACTCCTAATTAACATGGGTGCGAATTTTTGGTAAAATCAGACCCTCACAGAGTTCAACAGAGGAGAAAAAATGATCAGAATCTGAGAACGAAGAAAAAGAACAAAACAGCACAGGAAACAGGCCCTTCAGCCCAACGAGCCCACGCCGCCACCCCGATGTTCCCACCTCTACCCGTGATCCCTGTCTATGTTTATAGATCGTCTGTTTGCTCACTGTAAAAACTTCAGGTTACTAACTTACCTGATTAAATTTTTGCATCATTTGTTCATTCGTCAGATTCCCCCAATCTCAATCCATTTCCCAAAGTGTCTCTGTTTCATACAATGTCAGAACACACCCACCCCACACAATCTCCATTTCTTCAGTCCTGCACCATATTTCTCCCCGACAGCTTCTCTTATACCCGTGCTGCGAAAATCTAGACTCATACATGGTGCAGCCTCACCGCTGGTCTGATCCAGTGTGTGCTCTGTATATCTCCCCAAGCTGGAAAGATATCATGTCTGTGCTGTATCCAACTTGGGATGGAAATGGAAGGCAACTTCCAAATGTGACATCAACAAGCTGGTTCAATCAATCTAACAGTGCATGAATTTAATATCCACAGCATTGCATCTGAATAACTTCTCCAATTGATTCATTACTTTTTCCAAGATAGCTAGAGGCTGAGTGTTAGCCTGATTTCCTCCTTGAAGTGAATTTGTTTCCTCTGTATCTCGAGCTTGTATTTTGCAATCTACACTATCACTGGTGACAGTGTGACAGAGTTCTGAAAATAGGAAATAGTGTAGATAATGTTCCTCCCATTTGGAGATCCATATTCGACAGGGGGGTTCTGCAGCTCTGATATAGAACCATAGAAAATTACAGCTCAGAAACAGGCCTTTCGGCCCTTCTTGTCTGTGCCGAACCATTATTTGCTTAGTCTCACTGACCTGCACTTGAACTATATCCCTCCACAGCCCTCTCATCCATGAATCCATCCAAGATTTTCTTACATGTTAAAAGTGACCCCACATTTACCAGTTTATCCGGCAGCTCATTCCACACTCCCACCACTCTCTGCATGAAGAAGCCCCCCACCCCACTTCCCCGCTAATATTTCCTCTAATTTTTTCACCCTTCACCCTTAACCCCTGCCCTCTTTTTTTCTCCTCTAGCCTCAGTGGAAAAAAGCCTGCTTGCATTCACTCTATCTATACTCATCAAAATCTTCTACACCTCTATCAAATCTCCCCTCACTCTTCTACCCTCTAGAGAATAAAGTTTAATCTGTTCAGTCTCTCCCTGTAACTCAGCTTCTCAAGTCCCGGAAAGATCCTTGTGAACCTTCTCAATGTATATGTTTGCGAAACTAGGACTTTGTCTGCTGAACGCATGTTTCAATCACTCTCAGCTTAACGGGAGAGGATCCCACTCTCATGTTATTTAAACTAGTCCAGGAATGTCTTCCAGCTGTTCACCTCATCAATGTCCCTGATAAAGTTATGCATTTCTATCAGGTCGCTACTCAACCTTCGTCTTTCCTGAGAGAACAATCCAGTTTCATTCAGTCTCTCCCGACTAGAATGCTGCCTCCTACATTTATGCTTACTAGCGAAAAATCTGTGTGAGTGGGTTTCTGCAGATTATGTTGTGAGCTGCTGCAGACATTCAGAGAGGACAGATGATTCGGTGACTGAACTCTGAACGAGGTGACAAGACTGCAATTATGGTGAGTGTGGCTCTGGAAAATGAGCAGCACAGGTACTGCAGAGCGGAGGGACACTTAAAGCTTGAGCATGATGGGGGCTTTGTCTACGAGGTTCCTAGAACAACGTTTTATTCGTTGCTTGAGCATGGGCATCATTAATTATGCAGTCAACAGCTGTTCAGGTGTATTTATCTTACTTGGCTACCCCAGAGTGCATGCAAGTGTACAGAAGAGATTCACCTGGTATCAAGCATCTGAGCTACAAGGAGAGACTGGATATGTTTGGAATTTTTTTTAGAGATCAGTGAAGGCTGAAGGATGGGGAATTGAAAAGAAAAACTTTTTTTATATAGCACGAGGGAAAAGGACGAGGTGAATCGGAAACCTGATTTCACATCAACCGTCTGATATGATGGGGGTCGATCCCATGTCCCGTAGCATTGCCCTGATTCACTGGATAACTGGTTCAGTGACAATCCCATTGCAGCACATTTCCAGCCTTCGTTTCTGTCTTTCATTTCTCTCTTGCATCCCCCAGCTTTGAAATCCAGAGACAGAGGATATTTCTCAGGAGACACAACTGAATCCGACACAGCAGCTGGTGGATTTGAGTTCTATCAATAGGAAACACAATTGGAAACTATAAATCAATCATAGTATTTCATAAGCAAGGAGGAGAGGAAGTAAAAAACAATTCATTGTGTGTGTATAGTGTGTTTGTGTTGTGGGAGAGAGAGAGAGAGAGAGGAGAGAGAGAGAGAGAGACGTGTATTGGGATCTGGACGGGTCAAAGGGGGATGCACATGCAGCTGTGAAAGACGAGGGTGAAGAAAATGACGGACGAACGTGACACTGATGACAGAGAAAAGCAGAGGAAGGCAACGACCAACTTCAAAATGATGCATTATAGAATGCGAGGAGAATACATTTGGGTGAAGCTGAGGAGTGATCTTCTGGGATTAGAATCATAAGAGTTACAAGGCCGGCTAGATTGTGAAATATCTTTTCCAAAAAGTTTGGTAGATGATCATGGGCACGACTTACTCCGTTACATTAGGGACCAATTACAGAACAAGGGATTGGGGTACATGTTAAAAGCTCCTGAAAATGGGAGGCACAGTTGGCAGAGTGGTGAGAAGGCATTTAGCATGTTTGGTTTCATTGTCAGGAACTGTGCTGAATTTCGACTTGGTGAGGCCCTAAACTACGTAAAGCTTGGAGCCCCATTGTTAAAAAGTTCCACCGTAAGGTCTCAAAAAGGTGACAAGACCTTGGGTCAAAATAATTTGGTGTACCCTTATCTGTTTCTGGAGGAAAGCAACTGTCAACGTTTGGTATTTTTTGAGTTGCTCTTCAAGCTGGTGCTTTTTTTTTCTTTTTCTGGTATCCATGCTTAAATGTTATCTTATTGTAAACCTTCTGAAATTTTATGAGGCCCCACTGAACTGTGAGGCCTTAAAATGTAGCTTGCTTAGTTTATGGCTATATCTGGCACTGGTCAGAATATTGAATGCAGGAGTTAGGACGTCTTGTTGAAGTTGTACAAGACATTGGTAAGCCCACAATTGGAATATTATATGCAGTTTTGGTCGCCCTATTATAGAAAGGATGTTATTAAACTAGAAAGAGTGCAGAAACGATTTATGAGGATGCTACCAAGACTTGATTGTTTGAATTATAAAGATAGAATTTAATTTAGTCTCTGGAGAGTGGAAGGCTGAGGAGTGTTCTTCTGGAGTTCTTCTGGAGGCGTAATCTGGCTAGATTGTCAATACCTTTTCCAAAAAGTTTGAAAGTCTAAACCAAAAGGGCATAGGTTTAAGGTGAGAGAAGAGAGATACAAAAGTGTCCAGAGGTGCATTTTTTTTCACACAGTTTGGTAAGTGTCTGGAACAAGCTGCCAGAGGTAATTGTAGAGACAGGTACAATTTTGTCTTATAAAAAACAATGACAGTTACATGGATACAACGGATATAGAGGTATATTGGCCAAATTTGGATTCATAGAATCCTACAGTGCAGAAACAGGCTGTTCAGCTCATCGAGTCTGCACTGAACACTATCCCACCTAAGCCCTACCCGCATATCCTGACATATTATATCACCAATCCCACTAACATACACATCCCTGGACTTTAAGGGACAATTTGTCAGCATGGCCAATCAACCTAACACGAACATCTTTGGAAAGTGGGAGGAAACTGGAGTGCCAGGAGGAAAACCCACGCAGACATGAGGAGAACATGCAAACCCCATACAGACAGTGACCCGAGGCGGGAATCGAACCCAGGACCCTGGAACCGTGAAGAGCTAACCACTATGCCACCATACCGCCCCAGATTAGCTGCGGGGTTTAAAAAGAAAGAGGTGGCGTGGACAAGTTGGGCTGAAGGGCCTGTTTCCAAGCTGTAAAACCCATATTACTCTATGACTTTACAACCTAGAGTGCGAGGCTGACTGGCCAACCATCCGAGTCAAGCCAACTGACTGAGTGAGCAAGATTGATTCACCGAGCGAGCAAGTGAAGCTGGATGACTGAGCGAGGCTGGCTGAGTGATTAAGTGAACGAGGCTAACTGATGAAATAATTGAGTGAAGACAACAATCCAAGCGACTGAGGAAGGTTGACTGACCACTGGACAGAGTGAATCAGTTCGACCGACCAACTGACTGAAGGAGGCTCACAGATCCATTCAGCAGCCAAGGCAGAATAAGAGAGCAAAGTCTCCACAGACCAGTGGACCAAATGTGGGGGTCTAAATGAGTAATGGCAAATTGACCGACAGATCGGCTGAATGAGACTGTCTGACGCAATGAGTGATCGTGAAGCTCTGATCTAGTGATGCCTTGAGGAAAGTACATGTTACAGAGAAAGAGGTGCTTGAAGTCTTAGAGTACATCCATGTAAATACATTCCTGGGGTGAAGTGTATCCCAGGACATTGTGGGAGGTGAGGGATGAAATTGCGGGTCCCCTTGCCGAGATATTTGAATCATTAATAGCTGCAGGTTAGGTGCCTGAAATTGGTGAGTGGCAAATGTTGCACCTCTGTTTAAAAAGGGTTGCACGGAAAAGACTGAGAATTACAGGTCAGTACTGGGTAACTTGTTGGAAGGTATTTTGAGAGATAAGGTCTAGCAGCATTTAAGGATGCAAGGACTGATTAGGGGCAGCTAGCATGGATTTGTGATGGAAAATCATGCCTCACAAATATGAAAAGGTAACCATGGAAGTATATGAGGGCAGTGCACTTGATGTTGTCTACATGGATTTTAGCAAGGCACTTTTGACAAGGTACCAAATGGTAGGTTGTTGCATAAGGTTAAATCTCACAGAATCCAGGGTGAGGTACCTAAATGCACTCAAAACTTGCTTCTTGACAGAATGGTTGTACAGTGTTGCTTTTCAAACTAGAGTCTTGTGACTAGTGGTGTGCCTCAAGGATCAATGCTGGTCCACTTTTATTTGACACTTATGTTAATGACTTGGATGAGAATATATGAGGCATTTTTAGTAAGTTTGTGGATGACACCAAGGTTGGTGATGTTGTGAATAGAGAAGGGAGTTATCTCCGATTCCTATGGGTTTTTCATCAATTGGGCCAGTGGGCTGCCGAATGACGGGTGAAGTTTAATTTAGATATATGTGAAGTGATTTGTTTTGTAAGATTGAACCAGAGCAGGACTTACTCAGTTAATGGGGAGACTTATAGAACAAAGAGATCTAGGGGTACATGTTCATTGCTCTTTGAAAATGGAATCACAGGTGGACAGAGTGGTGAAGAAGTCAATCAGCATACTTGGTTTCGTTGGTCAGGACAGTGAATACATGAGTTGGGACATCCTGTTAAGGCCACATCTGGAATACTGCATACAGTTCTTGTCATCCTATTATAGAAATGACATTATTAAACCAGAAAAAGTACAGAAGAGATTTACTAGGATGCTACCAGAACTTAATGGTTTGAATTACAAAGAGGGGCTGGATGGGCCCTATTATCTTCTCTGTAGTGTAGAAGGCTGAGGGGGGGGGGGGAAGTGGTTTTCATACAGTTCTATAATGAGGGGCTTCAATCAGCCAGAAGTGGATGAGTCGAAAATTAGAGCGATACGTTTAACGTGAGAGGGGAGAGATACTAAAGTGTCCAGAGGACAATTTGTTTCACAAAGAGGGTAGAGTGTGCCTGGACCAAGCTGTCAGAAGTAGTAGTAGAGGCGGTACAATTTTGTCTTAAAAAGAACTTTTAGACATTTGCATGGGTAAGATGGGGATAGGATCTGTGTGAAATATTCTATCAGACAGACAATGCAGACATGATGGGCCAAAATGATGGGTGGTTCGGGAGTGGAATGCCCTGCCTGCAGCAGTTGTAGATGCGCCAAGTTTGGTGGCGTTTAAGAGGTTAGTTGATAAATATATGGAAGAGAAGGGAATGGTTTAGTTTGGAAGGGCATTGCTTTTTATATTGGTCGGCGCAACATCGAAGGCCGAAGGGCCTGTTCTGTGCTGTAATGTTCTATGTTCTATGTTCTATTAAAAAGCCTTCTTCTCTTCTGGAGAGTTTCAATGGTTTTCTCTGTGGAGTTTGCACATTTTCACCTTGTCTGCATGGGTTTCCTCACACACTTCAAAGATGTGGATTGACCAAGATAAATTGCTGCTTTGTGACATAATATTTGCAGTTTGTTGGATTGGCCATGCTAAATTGCCCCTTACTTACAATGAGTGTATTATGGCAAATAATTAGGATTGTTGTTGATCAGTGGAACAAATGACCTCCTTCTCTATTTGTCGGGATTCTGAAAAGAAGTAACGCAAATCTTCAATACCTTAGTTCCACTTCAGGATTGAATTGATCTCATTTGCTGAACAAATGTGCACTTCTACCTTTTTTTGACTTTTGATGCTCCAGTCTCTTCACCTGCACTGTGATCTGTGTTCTGGATGTTCTTTGCGTTGGTGCCCGTGTTGAGGGCTGCCCAATAAAGCTTCAGAGAAAAAGGCTATATTGACAATAAACCAATAACTATATTGATCAAATGGTCAGGCAGAATAACTCTGAAACTGTACAATTCTCCTGCCTGGCTCCAACTGCCAATCCTCCCCTGGCTTGGAATGTGCGCCCTCACAGTCGATTTGCTCAGCACCCACCTCAATATGCCATAGGATCAAGATCGAGCTCCTGACCCAAAGGAAATAACCCCCTTAATGGCCACACTAATAAAGTTGGCAAGTCACGCTTCATGCTGACTTGGAAATATATCGTCTGTTCCTTCACTGTCATTGGTTTCCAATCCTGAAATGTCCTCCCTAACAGCGCTGTGGTTGTATCCGCTGGACAGGCTACCATCGTTTAAAAAGGGACCTCACCGCCATCTTCTTAAGGACAGCTAGAAGTGTGCAATAAATGCTGGGGTTATTCAGCGATACCCACATCCCATAAAATAAATTTTGAAAGAAATTCGAAGATTGAAAGTTTATGGCCACCGTCTCCACTTTTCCACCTGTCCTGTTCTCAGTGAAATTCCACTATTATCCAGGCTGGGTACATGTTCTATTCCATTGTGATATAAGAAGTGTTAGATTGAACAGGGTTAAGCGAGGTTGTTTGTTTAGTGACTGTAATTGATGTGAGTCTCCATGGATTCAATGAGTGTGCCTGGAGCTTGGAGGTGGAGGTTCCCACTTCTATTAATAAGGGATTCTGTTCAATGTGTTGTCCTATTGAGTCACGGGAGATATAACTCCGAGACTAGCAAAGATCAGTGGCTGTGGAGGGAGAGGAGAGATCAGAATCTGAGAACATTGGATTGGAAACTTCCAACAATGGCTCAGAATTTGGAAACTTTGTACCAAAATGTTCCAATAATGGATCAGAAAATGGGAACAATGGATTGGAATGTTCCAAAACTGAACAGGAATTTAGCTCTGGGTCTGTTTTATTTATCTCAAGATTGGTTTGGTTCATTACCCTTAATGATTCGCATCCAAATTGTGCTCTGGATTATTCAAGGATTTTACTATCCAATCCTAGCTGTTGTTGGTGTCCCTGGTAAGTCTTTATTTCCACTTATTCTACTTATATATGTTTCATTGTATTACTCTTTTTTCTTATTTCAGTTTTGGGAACGTGGAATCCATTGGCTTCAGTTTCACTCTAAATCTCCGCTGCCTGTCCATTTGCTTCATTTCCTGTAGCTAAAGGTGGTCCATACTGATTACACCCTCCATTAACCCTTTCACGTTGAACTGATTACACACTGCATATCCAATGCAGCCATACAAAACACTGGTTCGTCTACACTTCGGGTATTGCGTGCGAAGTTATTCACCACACTACCTGAAGGAAGAGTAAGCTTTGGAGGCAGTGCAAAGAGAGTTCACCAGGACCAAGCTGTCTAACCATAAACTCAACTGAAGAATGCTGCAGCACGTAACTCATCTCCTGACTCCACAAAGCCTACCCCCATCTACTTATCATCTATGTTTTATTGTATTCTCCTTCTTTCAGGTTTGGGAACATGAAATTCATTGACTTCCATTTCATATTTAATCTCTGTTTCCTGTCCATTCCTGTACCCGAAGCTGGTCCACACTGATTACACCCTCCATTGCTGTTGGTCCAGGTTTAATTGGATGAGTAGCCTCTTTCTGCATGAGAGGGGTTTTAGGATAGTCATTTCAATTCTGGGAAAGAGATTCTGACTCTCAACCCTATCTCTGCTTTCATATATTTATGGGCTTCAATCAGATCTCCCCTCAGACTCTGCCATTCCAGAGAAAACAACCATAGTTTCTCCAGCCTCTCCTTATAGCTTAGACTGTCTAATCCAGGCAGCATCCTGATAGATACCTTCTGTACGCTGTCCAAAATCTCTATGTCCTTCCTGTAATGTGCAATTATATCAATAGGGACAAAGTAGAAAAGTTTGAGAGCTTCAAATTTTCAGGTATCCAGACCACTAACAACCTGTCCTGGTCCCCCATGATTATCAATGACAACAGTTAAGAAAGCCTCTATTTCTCAGAAGACAACAACAAAAAACATCACGTCAGCTCTCACCAACTTTTACAGATGCACCACTGAAAGTACTTTTTTCCAGTGTATCACATTTTATTCTGGTATGGCTCCTGCTCTGTCCAGGACCACAAGAAACTACAAAGTATCGTGAATGTAGCCCAATCCATTGACTCTGTCTACACTTCCCCTGCCACGACAAAGTAGCCAGCATTATCAAGGTCTCCTTGTATCCTCAACAATCTCCCGTCCACCTTCTTCCTTCAGGAAAAAGTTACAAAAGTCTGAGGTTACGCACCAATCAACTCAAGATAGGGTTGGGTGGGATTGTGTTCGGTGCAGACTCAATGGCCCAAGGGCCATCCTTCTGCACTATTGAATTCTATGATTCTATAGTGAAAAATATTTTGTTTTGTGCGCTATATGGACAAAACATGCTGTAATACCGAAAAAAAAGGAGATAATGCAGAACATAATACTACTGTCAAGAACAGCTTCTTCCCTGTTGCGTCAGACTTTTGAATGGACTTACCTCAAATTAAGTTGATACTTTTCTACACCCTGGCTATGACAGTAATGGATGGGACATGGATCATGCAAAGGTCCATTGACCTCAAGCGGGATTATGTGGTCTCCAGATATGGACAGCTGGATAATTGCACCAATAATGTTTCCACTGTCAGATGATTTGATAACCATTACAGGGAAATTGGTTAAACAAAAAAAACTGCAATCCTAGTTAATCTGATTTATTACTGTCACATATATTAACATATAGTTAACATTTATTCCACACCGTCTATGTGGAGTTTGCACATTCTCCTCATGTCTGCATGGGCTTCATCCGAGTACTCCGCTTTCCTCCCACAGTCCAAAGATGTGCAGGTTAGGTTGATTGCCAATGCTAAGAAATTGTCCCTTAGTGTCCAGGATAGCAGAGGTTAGAGGGATTAGTGGGTATAATATGTAGGGATCTAGAGATAGGGTTGGGTGGGTTTGTGTTCAGTGCAGACTCAATGGCCCAAGGGCCATCTTTCTGCACTATTTCTGCACGTCATGTCTGCTCTGCTATTCATGGCTAATTTGATTGTAAACCCACATTCCTGCCAGCCTTTTATAACGTTTCTACCCCTTTCAAAAATATTCAAAAGTTTCTGCTCCCACCGTTTTGAAGGTTAACCAAGCAAGTAGGGGACGATAGTGCAGTTGACATTAGATTTTCACAACGCCTTTGACAAGATACCACACGGTAGCTTGTTAAATATCACAGGATTGAGGATGTGGTGGCCAGGGTGTTGCTTTTCAAACTGGTGGCCTGTGACCAGTGATGTGCTTCAGTGATTGGTGCTGGGACGACTGTTATTTGTATCAATAATTTGGATGAGAATTTATTTGGCATGGTTAAGGAAGCTTGCAGATGAGATCAAGAATGGTGACATGTGGACAGAGAAGAACATTATCTCGGATTGAAGCAAGACCTTGGTCTATTGGGGCGATGAGTTGATGAATTGCAGATGGCATTTATTTTGGATCTATGTGAGATGATGCATTTTTGCAGATCAAATCAGGGCAGTTAATGATAGGGCATTGGTGAGAGTTATAGAACAATTAGACCTAGTGGGACAAAACATAACACTTTGAAAGCGGAGTCACAGGTGGCCAGAGTGATGAAGAAGTCATTCCCTGAAATGTTGAAATTATGTCATTAGGCGTGCTTTGTTTCATTGGTCAGAACATTGAGTTGGATATCTTGTTGAACTTACACGAAGCATTGATTAGGCCACACTTTGAATAGAACAAAGAACAAAGAACAAAACAGCATGGGAAACAGGCCCTTCGGCCCAACGAGCCAGCACCGCCACCTCGGTGTTCCCCCTTCTACACGCGATCCCTGTCCATGTTTATAGATCTGTGGATTAAAAACCAAATTTGAGACAACTTAGGGAGAATTTGTTTTGCCAATTAGCCTAAGAGCACAACTTTGGGACGTGGGAGGAAACCGGAGCTCCCGGAGAAAACCCACGTAAGCACGGGGAGAATGCACAAACTCCCACAGACACAGGCCCAAATCCATGTCTCTGCACAGCGCAGCAATCGTCACTGCGCTGTCGTGTTGCCCATCAGACGGTCCAGGTCAAGCATACACTAACGATGTGAACCAGTAGGATACTCTCGAAAAAGGTCCAAGAGAAGTCCTCTCACGACCCATCACGTGTATGCCCCTTGTTAGACAACAAGGTGGACCGAAGCACCTGCAGGATAAAAACAAGCACATCAATATCATGACCTGTTACACACTTCCCAGGGACTCCCAAGGCTCATGATTCCTATTTTAAATCAGTTTTGTATATCCCTCTATTCCCATTCTGTTCAAGTGCCCATGTAAGTATTTCTTAAATTTCTCCATACTACCTGCCTCCACCACTTTACTTGGTAGCGCATTCCATACCCCCACTACCCTCTGTGTGAAAAAAACTCCCTCTAGCATCCAAATTATAACTTAAACCCTCTCACCCTAAGCCCGTGACCCCTTGCGCTATTTGAGTCCATCCTAGGAAAAAGCTTAGCCCTGTTTACTCTATCTATCCCCTTCAAAATCTTGTACACCTCTCTCAGATCTCCTCTAAGTCTACGTCTTTCTAAGGAAAACAGTCCCAATTTGCCTAATCTCTCATCATAACTCAGACCTTCCATACCAGGCAGCATTCTGGTCAACCTCCTCTGTACTCTTTCCAGAGTCTCCACATCCTTCCGGTTGTAAGGCGACCAGAACTGGACGCAGTATTCCAAATGAGGTCTAACCAGCGTTTTATATAACTGCAACATTAAAGGCCAGCTCTTGCACTCTATACCCCTTCCAATAAAGGCTAGCATACTATATGCTTTCTTCACAACCATCACCACTTGCTCTGCCACCTTCAAAGACTTGTTCACCTGCACTCCCAGGTGCAGTTTCTATACTGCGTTTCTATATTCTTAATAGGTCTTCCCTTGATCATATACCTCCCCCTTACATTTTTTCTCCCGTAATGCAACACCTCACATTTATTAGGATTGAATTCCATCTACCATCTGTCTGCCCAAGCTACCAGCGTATCTATGCCCTGCTGCATTGCCTGACAATGCTCCTCACTATCCGCAAGTCCAGCCATCTTTGTATCGTCTGCAAACTTGCTGATCACTCAACTTACTCCCTCTTCCATGTCATTTATATATATTACAAATAGAAGAGGTCCCAGTACCGAGTCCTGCGGCACACCACTAGTGACCGACCTCCAGCTAGAGGAACACCCTTCCGCTATTACTCTCTCTGTCCTATTACCAAGCCAGTTGCTTATGCATCGAGCTACCTGTCCTTGCGTCCCATTTGCCTTGACCTTCTCGACTAACCTCCCATGAGGGACGTTGTCAAACGCCTTACTAAAATCCATATAGACAACATCAACGACTCGCCCTTCGTCCACCGTTTTCGTCACCTCCTCAAAAAAGTCTGCCAGATTTGTAAGGCACGATCTCCCCTTATCAAATCCATGCTGCATATCCCTAATCAGGTTGCAACACTCTAAGTGCCTATACATCCTGTCTCTAAGAATCCCCTCCATCAGCTTCCCTACCACTGATGTCAAACTAACCGGCCTATAATTTCCGGGGTTATCTCTACCTCCCTTTTTAAACAACGGTTCAACATTAGCTATTCTCCAGTCCTCAGGGGCCTCACCTGTGTCCGAGGAAGAGACAATGATTTGCGTCAGAGGCCCAGCAATTTCACCTCGCACCTCTCTAAGCAGTCTGGGATAAATGCCATCAGGCCCTGGAGATTTATCAGTTTTAATGCTACCTCGAAGCTCTAACACTTCCTCCCTCGGTATGGATATTTCCCTCAACTTGTCCACAGCTCCCTCAGAGACAGGAGCTGTCAACAAGCCGCTCTCCTTCGTGAATACCGACGCAAAGTATTCATTCAGGATCTCCGCCATTCCCTCGGGCTCTAAGCACAGTTCCCCTCCTCTGTCCCTGAGAGGTCTGAATTTTCCTCTAACCACCCTTTTATTCCTAACATAGGAGTAAAAAGCCTTTGGGTTTTCCTTAATCCTATCCGCCAAAATCATTTCATGACCCCTTTTTGACCTTCTAACTCCCTGTTTGAGTTCCCTCCTACTCTCTCTATATTCCTTCAATGCTGTCTCGGTTCCCAGCTGCTTCGACCTATCATACGCTTCTCTTTTCTTCCTAACCAAGTACTCAATATCCCTAGTAATCCACGGCTCTCTTATCCTACCTTTCCCATCTTTCCTCTTGGAACTTATCTTGCAACATTTTCAGTATTGCCTTGAAGGAGTCCCACATGCCTAGCGTGGACTTACCCTCAAACAACCGTTCCCAATCAGTTTCCCTAAGCTCCTGCCTAATTCGACCATACTTAGCCTTCCCCCAATTCAGCATCCTGCCCCTAGGGCAACAAGCATCCTTTTCCATCTGTATCCTAAAGTAGAGAGAATTGTGGTCACTGTTAGCCACATGTTCCACCACTACAGCATCGAACACCTGCCCTGGCTCATTACTCAGAACTAAATCCAATATAGCCCCTTCTCTAGTCGGGCTAGCCACATACTGCTCCAACGATGCTTCCAGTACACATTTTACAAATTCCTGCCCATTCAAACCCCCAGCTCTAAGTACTTTCCAATCCACCCTAGGGAGATTGAAATCTCCCACTATAACAACTCTGTTCTTTCTGCACCTATCCAAAATGTCTTTACATATGCCTTCTTCAACTGCCTGTGGGCTGTTGGTTGGCCTATAATACACCCCTAGCATAGTAATTGACCCCTTTCTATTCCTCAACTCCACCCACAACGACTTCACTCCTAACTCCTCTGTGTTGTCCTCCCTCTGCACCGCCGTGATGCTCTCCTTAACTAAAAACGCCACTTCCCACCTCTTCTGGACCTTCCTCTGTCATGCCTGAAACACTTATACCCAGGAATGTTCAGTTGCCACTGCTCCCCTTCCTTCAACCATGTCTCTGTCACTGCAACCACATCCAAGTTCCTCGCAAACATTAAGGCCCTAAGTTCATTCGTTTTTCCCATTACACTCCTCGCACTGAAACAGACACAGTCCAGATTTCCAAGACCACTCGGAACCTCCTTCTCTCTGGTGCATCTCTTCTCTTCCAAGCTTACTCTATCTCCCATCTCGCTCTCTACCGAGAGATTGGTCTCATCCCCTCCCCCTCTCCATATTAGTTTAAATCCTGCCGATATATACAGAGTACAGTTCTGGTCACCCTATTATCGAAAGAAAAGTATACAATAAAATAACACTGAATCTATTTATTAGGAAGCTACTGATCGATTGAGTTATCAAGAAAAGCTGGATAGACTCGGACTTCTTTCCCTTGGAGCGAGGAGGCTGAGGGGTGATCTAACACTCCTAACTGAGGGGCAGAGATTAAAGATGAGAGGGGAAGATACAAATGGGCCAAAAGGGGCAATTGTTTAATTCTGAGGGTGGTGGGTGACTAATATGAACTGCTATAGGCAGTAATAGGGACGGAGCCACTTTTGTATTTTTAAAAGCATTTAGGCAGTTACATGGATAAGATGGGCATGGAGGGAAACTCGCAGCATTTTTGATTTTCTTATATGATTTTACAAACACTCTCTTCAAATTAAAAAAAAAATCCTCATCTGAAAAATATGTCTTCATTTCTTTCTCTCCTATAAACTTCGAACAAAAAACAAAGAACAAAACAGAATGGGAAACAGGCCCTTCGGCCCAACGAGCCCATGCTGCCACCCCGATAAAACATAGAACATAGAACATTACAGCACAGAACAGGCCCTTCGGCCTTCGATGTTGCGCCGACCAATATAAAAAGCAATGCCCCTCCAAACTAAACCATTCCCTTCTCTTCCATATACTTATCAACTAACCTCTTAAACGCCACCAAACTTGGCGCATCTACAACTGCCGCAGGCAGGGCATTTCACTCCCGAACCACCCTTCGGTTACAGAACCTGCCTCTGATATCCGTCCTATAACTATCACCCCTTAATTTAAAGCTGTGTCCCCTCGTACTAGCTTTCTCCATCCTCGGAAAATCCCACTTCTATTCCCACTTCTACCCATGATCCCTGAAATCCCTGTCTATGTTTATACTCCTATGCATTAGAACCACATTTGAAACAATTTAGGGAGAATTTGTTCTGCCAATCGGCCTAAGAGCACATCTTTGGGATATGGGAAGAAACCCACGCAAGCACGGGGAGAATGCGCAAACTCCCACAGACACAGGACCAAATCCACGTATCTGCACAGCACAGCCATAGTCACTGAGCTGTCGTGTTGCCCATCAAATGGTCCAGGTCAAGCATACACGAAGACATGAATCACTGGGATACTCTCGAAAAATCCTGAGAGGGCTTCACCTGGACCATTATATATTATGGTCCAGGTCAAGCCAGGTCTCAATAACATTTCTGTGACCCACAACATGTACAATCTGTAAGTTAAATGCTTTTAACATTTCCAATGCAATAGTCTGGTGTTTTTTTTTTCCTTTGGTTACTTAAAGATTGGTCAAAAGATTGTGATCAATATACATAATTGAATTTATTAAATTGTTTGAATTGTAAACACTAAATTGTTGTACGGTCATTACTAAACTCAATAATTCCTTTTCACTTGTCAAATATTTTCTCGGCTGGTTGTCACTTTCTTTTTTGAAAATCAACCGATCAGCCTTTCAATTCCACATTAATCCTCCTGTAACAACACAGTTCCAATATCTACACCACTGGAGGAGATGGTGACTTTAAACGGTTTCAAATTTTGTTGTTCACACTGCTTTCAAATTCTCAAAAGCTTCCTTGCATGATTCAGACCAACCAAATATTCTGTTATTTTCTAACAAGCCCAAAACCTACTAAAGATGGTACATTTTTTTTTCTATAGAAATCATTGGATCCCAAGAAATCTTTCTTCCACTTCCTTCTTCAATGGTGGTCTTGACCTTTATCTTCACATTTCTTAGTGTCACCTTTCTGTATTTGATGTTGTGCCCTGAGATTGTTACTTCTGACTTCACAAAATTCTGTTTTCGTTAAGTTTATGACCAACTTTGCCTTCCATAGTCTCTCAAAGAGTTTTATCAGTGCTCCATGTGATCTTTCCATGATTGGCTAAAAATCACTAAACATTTACACAGAGTGCATAATTAGTCAATCCTGCAACAATTCTATTCATATGCCTTTTATTTGCATTTTTCAACCCAAAAGGCATTTATTTTTTTGAAATTGGTATATCCCATTTGGGGTTGCAGAGGAAGAAAGTTATGTTGTTCTTGTTCCTGACAAAGGTATTTCCCAGTAACTGCGCAGTGTGTTCAGTGCTGTGTTGTAAGTAGCTTGTGCAACTTTTACCAAACAATCCTCCAGCCTTGGAATTGGGTATGAATCAGATTTATTCACAGCCTGTGGCCCTCTGTGTGCCACAGGGATTGGTGTTGGATCTACCGATATTTGTCATTTATAGTAATGATTTCAATGATAAATTAGGAGGCATGGTTTATAAGTTTGCAGATGACATCAAGATTGGTACCAGTGTGGACAGTGAAGAAGGATATCAAGGATTGCAGTGTGATCTTGATCAACTGCGCCAATGGGCTGACGACTGGCAGACGGAGTTCTGAAAGTAGGCAGTCAGGTCGAGAAGGTTGTTAGGAAGGCATATGGAGTCTTGGCTTTTATTGGTAGAGGGATTGAATTTCGGAGCCGCAACGTCATGTTGCAACTGTACAAAACTCTAGTGCGGCCGCACTTGGAGTATTGTGTGCAGTTCTGGTCCCCACATTATAAGAAAGATGTGGAGGCATTGGAGAGGGTACAGAGGAGGTTTACCAGGATGTTGCCTGGTATGGAGGGCAGGTCTTATGAGGAGAGGCTGAGGGATTTGAGGTTGTTTTCGTTAGAAAGGAGGAGGCTAAGAGGGGACCTGATCGAAACATATAAGATGATTAGAGGTTTAGATAGGGTGGACAGTGATAGCCTTTTTCCTAGGATGGAGAAAGCTAGCACGAGGGGACACAGCTTTAAATTAAGGGGTGATAGTTATAGGACGGATATCAGAGGCAGGTTCTTTACCCAAAGGGTGGTTCGGGAGTGGAATGCCCTGCCTGCAGCAGTTGTAGATGCGCCTAGTTTGGTGGCGTTTAAGAGGTTAGTTGATAAGTATATGGAAGAGAAGGGAATGGTTTAGTTTGGAGGGGCATTGCTTTTTATATTGGTCGGCGCAACATCGAAGGCCGAAGGGCCTGTTCTGTGCTGTAATGTTCTATGTTCTATGATCTATGTTTAAATGCAAGGTGATGCATTTTGATAATCAAGCCAGGGTAGGACTTACTCAATTAATGATAGGGCGCTGGGGGAGTTATAGAATGTAGAGTTCGAGGGGTACAGGTTCATAACTCCTTGGAAGTGAAGTTAAAGATGGACAAAGTGGTTAAGAAGGCATTCAACATGCTTAGTTTTACTGGACAGAACATTGAATACAGTAGTTGGATGTTTTGTTGAAGTTGTGCAGGACGTTGGTGAGGCAACACTTGGAATCTTATGTATAGTTCCGGTCACCCTATGATAAAAATGGTACTTTTAAAATGAAAAAAAAGTGCAGAAAAAAATAACTAGGATGCTATTGGGACTTGATGATTTGAGTTATAAGGCAAGGACTTTTTTTTTGAAATCTGGGAGGCTAAGGGTTAATCAGGTCGGAATCTATAAAATAATGAGGGGCATAAATCAGCTGGATAGTCAATATATTTTCCCAAAGGTAGAGGTGTCGAATGCTACAGGTCATAAGGTTTAAGATGAGGGGGGAGAGATACAAATGGGTTCAGTGGAGCATTTTTTTCACACAGAGTATGGTGAGTTTCGGGAACAAACTGCTTGAGAAAGTTGTAGAGTCGGGTATAATTTTGTCTTTCAAAAAGAATGTAGACACTTATGCGGGTAAGATGGCTATAGAGGGATAAGAGCCCAACACGGGCACTTGAGGCCAGCTTACTTTTTAAAAACAAAGAGGTGGCATGAACAATATGGGCCAAAGTGCCTGTTTCCAAGCTGTAAATCTCTATATACACTATGACTCTGTCACTCCATGGTACTTGACTCTTTGATTTTCCTCAGTGCTTGGCTATCTCCATCACAATTTCAACTTCCCTTAGATGCCTGGTTACACCCAATTTTATCTTGTTTCCCAATCCTACAAGTGTAACATCTTTCAGTCTTTCTAAACATTTTTTGGCAAATTTGGGAAGCATTTTCAATCCCCGAAGGTGCTTTAGGAATGTTAAGAGCCATTTCTTCACTGTTGATTAAACCAGCATCTTGTCCTTTATCAGATCTTCCACTTTTCACTTAAAGTTTATTTCAAGATCTCAGACTATTCAAATTTCTGGATCTGAGTCCCCAGATCTATTCCAAAGTGAAGCTTGACCTCTTTTCTGAGAGTTAACACTCAACCACTCAAATATAAGTACCTCACTTAGTCAGCTGCTAAGAAGTGTATAAGAAGGGGCAGATGCAGGGCATCTGCACTACAACAGCTGTTAGTGGTTAAATCAAAATAACTACCTCACTTTCCCCACCATCCAAAAATGCAAGTAACTCGCTATTTATCGAACTAACAGTAAACAGGTTAACTGAACCATGTACAAACTATATAAATTCCACTCTAATGGAAATCTGTTTAGGTAATTACTATTACCATTTAATACAAACAATATAATCTTTGATCACACATGAAATACAATCGGGTGATATGTTCTGTGATCTTCTTTCTTTGTTATATGTTTTGTCTTCTTTGCTTCTTGTTGGTACATTTATGTTTGAGTTGAGGTCTTGTTTTAAGATATAAAAGTTGCTTTTACACTGACAGTTGTAGTCTGTGTGTGCGTCTGTGTCTCTCTCGCTGAGATCTGACACAGTCATTGACATGATATAGAGATGCTGGCATTGGAAGCCTAACAACACCAGGTTTAAGTTGAACCAATTTATTTGATAGTAAACTCGCAAGCTTTTGAGGTTCTCCTCTTCATCAGATGAATGAGGTGTTCTGGTCTGGTATATGTGCTGTCTGAGACCAGAAGACTTCATTCACCTGACGAAGGGGAGAACCTCGAAAGCTTGTGTGTTTACTATCAATTAAATCGGTTGGACATTAACCTGGTGTTGTTAGACTTCTTACAGTCATTGACAGACAGTCTTCTGGGAATTCTTGGAGCTGGGAGCTGGTTTTATACCCTCAATGACCTACCAAAACCCACCACAACTGGATTGGTTTGCAGGTTATCAAAGCATCAAATTCAAATCCGATAATAGCTGCTGCTATTCAAATGCAATTTTAAATTGATTGATTAAAATTCAAAACATGTTATGATTCAAATGCTGAAAGGTTGTTGCCAATGCAGCCATGTTGCTTTTTTTTTGCATTTTTCATTTCAGGTCTCTCTTTCTGTACTTGCATTTAGACATACATCTCTTTTTGGAACCTAAGTACTAAAGAAAACACCTTTTAAACAGACAATTTTGTAACTCTTAGCATTTTTGCAATCATTTTATAATTCTACAAACACTAACTTCACAACAATAGCACATAATGGACAACACTTTTCATTCTATAGCAATGCATGTTACAATAACAAATCAAATTAAATCATCAATTTCTACTTCCCCTTACTCCTCAATCCCACTTTTGTCATTATTTTCCCATTTATTCCATCGCATTACAGACCTTCCCAGCTGCATCTCAGTTTCATTGATTCCCAATATATTCACAGGATGCTGTAACATTTTGGAAACATCAATAAAACAAAATTCAAAATAGCAATGTGATTGCTTACTTCCCGTCCTGACAGCGAACATAATCACCATTGTGACCCTGAAGAGAAGAAACTGTGGTCTGTCCAAATGTGTCACTCGTTACCTGGCAGCCATGTCAGTGGGGGATCTGCTGGTCATTATCCTCGACCTGATATTGAGACACATTCCCATTGTTTACCGAGATCAGTTTGAATTCCTGTGGTCCATCCCTGTGTGTAACATCCACGCCATCCTGCTTTATGCAGCCACTGACTGTTCTGTCTGGTTCACTGTCACTTTCACCTTTGATCGTTTTGTGGCTATTTGCTGCTCCAAGTTGAAACATAAATATTGCACTGAGAAATCGGCAGCTGTTGTCCTGGGAACAGTGACGGTGCTGAGCTGCTTAAAAAACATTTTCTGGTATTTTATGCTAAGTGGTAGGTATTGGCTGTGGAACGACCCCTGGTTTTGTGATGTCGGTCTGGAAGTCCAATTATCTTCTGTTTGGATAACCATCGAGTTCCTTCACCAAGTGCTAACCCCATGTGTCCCATTCGTCCTGATGCTGCTGTTCAATGCTTTCACCATCAAACATATTTTAGTGAGCAGCAGAGCCCGCAGGAGACTCCGGGCTCACAGCAATGAGGAGAATCCAAGAGATCCAGAGATGGAGAGTCGAAGGAAATCAATCATTTTACTGTTTGTTATCACCGCTAATTTCATCCTATTATGGTCATTGTCAATGTTTTATTCTATATGGAGCCGGATGTATGATATGGGTTATCATGCCATATGGTTAGATCGTTTTGTTCTCGAATTGGGCTTTATGCTGCAGCTCCTGAGCTGCAGCACAAATACAGCCATTTATGCTGTGACACAAACTCAGTTCAGAAAACAATTGCAAGTTGTGCTGAAGTCTCTCTTGATTCCAATTATTTCTTTCATTAAACCATGGCGGGAGCTAAAACACTAAATGCTTATGAATTCTTCCTTTTTCACGCTTCAGACAGCAACTGAAGAATAAGCTGACATTTATTCTATACCTTCACATTTAATGTTTTGGTTACCTCTACATTTAGATATTTTTCTCAGTTCTTTAACTAATTGAGTCAGGAGAGGAATTGAATCAGCAAAGAGATTCCGGAATTAAAAAAAAAGACACCAATTGAGAAATATATCCCTATGGTAAAATAGGGGCAGCACGGTGGCACTGTTGTCTCACAGTGTCTTGAACCCATTTTCTGATCCCAGCTTGGATTACGGAATCTACATATTCACCCATGTCTGCATGAATTTTCTACAGCTGCTCCTGCTTCCTCCCACTGTCCAAAATTATTGCCAGTTAGATGAATTAGATGCTAAATTCTCCCTCAGTGCACCTGAACAGACACAAGAGTATGGCCACAATGTGGTATTTACACTAACTTCATTGCAGTGTCAATGTACACCTACTTGTGATATTAATCAAAAAACTTTAAAAGTTTAAGCAATCCTTCCAATGGCCATACCATTTTCCTTCATTCTTCCAGGACACTGAAAGGACAGACATTCTATCCCCGATAATATTAACTCCCACTGGCAGAGCCATCATTAACATCATGACAAATGCTCACCCTGATCTGACAGAAAACTGGAAGACAATATCCGAAGGTCAAGTGTAGGGCTATCAGTAAGAAGACAACATCACTTCTGGGGACCCTCGTTCAATTCCCACCACGGCAGATAATGGAATTTGAGTGCAATTTAAATAATTCTGGAATTAAGATTATACTGATGACCATATCTTAACAGTTTGTTTTTTTTCTGTCTCTCAGTGTTGTTGGCCATCTATTTTGATTGCTACATCAATGGCTTAAATGGGGCATTGTTTTATTTTACTGCGTGATCTTTTTGACCTTGCATTGTGAGAGGGAAGCTTGATAGACAAAGTGAGGAGGTTACTCCTAGGAAGCATGTAAGAATTAATGTCAATGATCATTCTGAAGGATGTGGATGTAAACCTGGAAAGTAGTGTTCCTTCTCTCTCTCTCTCTCTCTCTCTCTCTCTCTCTCTCTCCCAGCTCCCCTCCCTCTCTCCCTCCATCTCCCTGGTTTCTGGAAATTCTGCTGTTGGACAGAAATAAGTTGCCTGGCCGTGCTGGAGAACAAAATCTGTTCCTGATGGTTCATTTGACAAGAGGCTCTGTGATTGCAAAGATCTTCCGACTCCAAATTTGTGTGAGCCTCTATAGAACTGCAACAATAAATCAAATGTGAAAATTCCAATATGATGAGAACGGTAGTCTTTCCTGCACTAAACCTGTGGAAAATGTTTGGTTTCTGGGATTTGTTTTGTTCGAATGCCGTTTAGATCTTAAAGTTCATACAATATTATACTTTTTTCTTGGTTGTAATTGGTAAACATTATTGTTTTTTTAATTTTTCTATATGTTAACTGTATTTTAAATAAACTTTGTATGATAACAGCTTCTTCGTGAGTCAGTTGAATCATAGCTGAAGGGAATCATCTCGTGCTTCCCAAAGCCAATGTATCATCCATACAGACTTCATGAAACAATTTGGAGTTCCTGACCAGAATTATGAAAATGGAAACATGGCAGAGGCGCAATCATTGGGAGACAGATGGAGACAATGAAACTAAGAACGAGAGCAACTGAGAGAGAGAGCAAGAGAAACAATGAAAACAAGGGAGGAGGAAGACAGAAAGCGGAGACAAAAAGAGAGAGATGAGGCACAAAGAGAGAGAGAGAGAGAGAGAGAGAGAGGAGATCAAAAGATGAGACAGAGAGAGAAGAGAGGAGACAGAGACAGAAGATACAAAGAAACAGAAAAACAGGAGATGGAGAGAGATAAGGCAGAGAGAGAAGAGACGGAGAGGACATAAAAATGAGACAGAGACACTGGAGACAGAGTGAAAGGAGACAGAGAGAGAGGAGGCAGAAAAAGGGCAGAGAGAGAGGAAACAGAGAGAGAAGAGACAAATAGGAAACAAAGAGAGAGGAGGCAGAATAAGAGGAGACAGAGAGATGAGACAGAGAGGAGACAAAGAGAGCAAAGACAGAGCAAAGACAGACAGAGAGAGAGAGGTGGTGGGGGGTAGAGATAGAGAGGGTGAGAGAGGGGGAGAGGAGACAGAGAGAAGATGGAGAGAGAGGAGACAGAGAAAGAGGAGACAGAGAGAGAAAACAGAAAGAGGAGACAGAGAGAGTTAAAGAATGAAAAAGCAAAGCCAAAGTAACAGCCTGAGAAAGAGAGATACGTGAGGTGGAACAAGCTGATTGAGAAAGAGAAAGATAGAAAGAGCGCTGAAGAGAATGAGAGAGGACTTTGTGAGAATGTCATGATAGTGATGAAGAAAGACAGAGAAAGAGGATAATGAGTGAGACAATGTGTTTAAGGGAAAGAGAGACAGACAGACAGAGAAGAATTGAGAGAGAGAGAGAGAAAAGACAGAAAGAGGAGACACAGAGAGTTAAAGAATGAAAAAAAAACAAAACCAAAGTAACAGCCTGAGAAAGAGAGATACGTGGGGTGGAGAAAGCTGATTGAGAAAGAGAAAGATAGAAAGAGCACGAAAGTGAATGAGAGGGGACCTTGTGAGAATGTCACAATAGTGACAGAGAAAGAGGACAGAGGGTGAGACTATGCATGAAAGGGAAAGAGAGAGAGAGAGACAGAGACATAGAGAGAGAGAAGCATTGAGAGAGACAGAGAGATGCAGTCATAGAGTGACACAGAGAGTGTGAGAGAGAGAGAGAGATTGTGAGAGAGAGTGAATCAGAGAGACATTGAATGGGTGATGTTGCCATCACTTTGCGCCTGTTTGCAGAGGTCATTGAGGCCCCCTAGAGAGGTCAAGGATACGGTTGTTGCGTCTCGGGCAGGGCCCGACTGGCAGTGCCAACTTAATATTTGGGCAATACCCATGGAAGGGGGGGAGGGGAGAAGAAAAAAGGAGGCCGGACAAGAGGGAAGCTGCTAATGAGGGCAGAAAACGTTCTGTTTGGGAATAATAGGGAATGGGCTAATGCTGGGGGAGGGGTTGTTCATGTAGGGGAGAGACTCATTGACAGAGTGGGTCAGCTTCTAATCTTCAGTGTGCTGCCACTTTGTAATCAGTGGGGGGAGAGAGAGGGGGAATGCTGTCACTCTGATGTTCTCAGTAATTGGTGAGGAGGGGGAGATGGCCTCTGACATTCTGCAGTGATCAGTGGGAGTGTTGGCGCGGAGGGAGTGGGAGGGGACCGGCTTTGCAGTGATATGCGGGAGGCAACGGGGAGAGGCACCACTGCTAATCTGCAGTGATCGGTTGGGAGAGGGAGGGAGAGGGAGGTGCTGCCACTCTGAAAGGTGCAGTGTGAGTGGGGGATGGAAGGAAAGATGGGCACTGTCTCTTTGCAGTGATCGGAGGGGAAGAGAGCGAATGAGATGAGGTCCCCTACACACTGCAGTGATTGTTGGAGGGGAGGGAGGGAGAGGGGGACACATTGCCAATCTGCTGTGATGGTTGGACAGAGGGACAGTGAGGGGACCCCATTGTCACTCTGTAGTGATGGTGGGAGTGTGGAGAGGGATGTGGGTGGAGGGAAAGACAAGGAACCCATTACCACCTGCAGTGATCGGTGGAGGGAAGGCAGCAGTGCCATGATCATTGGGATTGGCCCAGACAGCAGGGGGTGTTGGCAGGGGTGCTATATTTTGGGCCATGGGCCCAGACAACTTCAGGGGCCGTGCAGCTGTTTCGTTTCCATTAGTTCTCCCCTCCACGCTCCCCCTCCTCTACTGCCAATATGCCCCCCCCCCAGATTCGGAGGTCTGCACATGCACTCTGCCTCCCTCTGCAAGCTTTCAAGCAAGTCAAATCTCACCCCCTGGATTATGCACCGAGCAATGGACGTCCTCAGAATTGTTCAGGCAGGTACTTACCGTCACTGAAAGCACTGCCAAAAGAAGGATCCAAAACTCTCCCAGGTTCATGTCTGCCCAGCACTGAGAAAATAAACAGTGAAATTGCCCCCTGAGAAACATTCTTGACCTGGGTTCATCATAAAAAAGGTGTCAATCTTGTAAATGTTAAAGATCAAAGGATCTTGGTTGCAATCCTCCAGTTTTTTAACTTTTCTCTTTGTTTAAAACAGCGAGCGGGAGTAGTTTTTGCCGTTTTTTATTTAAACTAACTTGTAACCGGAAGTCGTCACTAGGAGGCTGCCGGTAGTTGTAGTTTTTAAGCTATATAAGTACTAACCTCTGGGTATCGGCCTCATTGTTCCATTGGAGCAGCACGGAGAGGCAGCGATTTGGGAGAGCGAGAAGATCGATTGTTAAGTAGTTTTTTAACTTTTCTCTTTGATTAAAACAGCGAGCGGGAGTAGTTTTTACCGTTTTTTATTTAAACTAACTTGTAACCGGAAGTCGTCACTAGGAGGCTGCCGGTAGTTGTAGTTTTCTCTCTGACTCTATAAATTGTCCATGGAGTTAGGGTGGAAGCTTAGGTCCATAACAGGCAGAGTGGTTATCTCTGGACTCTTGCCTGTGCCAAGGGATAGTTTAGAGAAGAACAGAGAAAGGGAAAGTTTGAACTCATGGCTGAGTGGATGGTGCAGGAGGGAGGGGTTCAGGTTCCTTAACAATTGGGACTCATTCTGGGATAGGTGGGACCTCTTCAAGAGAGATGGTCTACACCTGAACCAGAGGGGGACTAATATCTTGGGGGGAAAATTTGCTAAGGCTATGATGGGGGCTTTAAACTGATTCGGGGGGGGGGTGGGATCCTAAGTAGTTGGGGTGCTGAGAGGGATGAGAGTAAGGGGGTTATAGAGGAGAGTTGTAAAACACAGCAGCGTACGGGTGGGGTGGGGCATGGTTTGAGATGCGTATACTTTAATGCAAGGAGTATTCGCAATAAGGGGGAGGAACTTGCAGCTTGGACCAGTACCTGGAACTTCGATGTTGTGGCCATTTCAGAGACTTGGGTAGAGCAGGGACAGGAATGGATGTTGCAGGTTCCGGGGTACAAATGCTTTAGTCGGAGTAGAGAAGGAGGTAGAAGGGGGGAGGAGTGGCATTATTGGTCAAAGACTGTATCACGGTGATAGAAAAGAAGTTTGATGAGGACTTGTCTGTTGAGGCAGTATGGGCTGAGATTAGAAACAGGAGAGGAGAGGTCACCCTGTTGGGAGTCTTTTACAGACCTCCTAATAGTTCTAGAGAGGTTGAGGAAAGGATTGCAAAGTCAATTCTGATTAGGAGTGAAAGTAGTAGGGTAATTGTGATGGGGGACTTTAACTTTGCTAATATTGATTGGAATAGCTATAGCTCTAGCTCGTTAGAGGGGTCAGTTTTCGTACAGAGTGTGCAGGAATGTTTTTTGACTCAGTATGTAGATAGGCCAACTAGAGGTGAGGCTACATTGGATTTGGTGCTGGGCAATGAGCCAGACCAGGTGTTAGGCTTGAAAGTTAGTGAACATTTTGGTGATAGTGACCACAATTCGGTTACGTTCACCTTAGTGATGGACAGGGATAGGCATGAAGCTGGGGGCAGTAGTTATAGCTGGGGGAAGGGTAATTATGAGGCCATCAGGAGAGAATTAGGGTGCATAGATTGGACTAGGAAACTACAGGGACTGGGAACATCTGGAATGTGGTGCTTATTCAAGGAGCAGCTGCTGCGAGTCCTTGATAAGTATGTCCCTGTCAGGCAGGGAGGAAATGGTCGAGTAAGAGAGCCTTGGTGTACGAAAAAAGTTGATTTGCTGGTTAAGAAGAAAAAGGAGGCTTATGTCAGGATGAGGCTTGAAGGCTCAGTTAGTGCAGTGGATAGCTATAGATTAGCCAGGAAGGAGCTAAAAAGTGAATTGAGGAGAGCTAAGAGGGGACACGAGAAGATGTTGGCTGATAGGATTAAGGAGAATCCTAAAGCTTTCTTTCGATATGTTAAGAATAGAAGATTGGTTAGGGCAAGATTAGGGCCAGTCATAGACAGCAGTGGGAAGTTGTGCGTGGAGCCTGAAGAGATTGGTGAGGCACTGAATAAATATTTCTCTTCGGTATTCACGCAGAGTGCTGGAAATGTAGCTATGGAGAACACTGAGGTACAGGGTTGCAAATTGGGAAGTATTGTAGTAGATAGGGAGGATGTGTTAGAAATTCTCGAGGGTTTGAAGTTGGATAAGTCCCCTGGGCCGGACGGGATTTACCCTAGGATTCTCTGGGAGGCAAGAGAGGAGATTGCAGAGCCTCTGGCTCTGATCTTCAGGTCCTCGTTGGTTACGGGTGTGGTTCCGGAGGACTGGAGGATAGCGAATGTGGTCCCATTGTTTAAGAAGGGGAAGAGAGACCTTCCAGGGAATTATAGGCCAGTGAGTCTTACCTCTGTTGTGGGCAAGGTATTGGAGAGAATTATTAGGGATAGGATTTATAGTTATTTAGAGAGAAATGAATTGATTGGGGATAGTCAGCATGGTTTCGTGAAGGGTAGGTCATGCCTTACTAACCTCATTGAGTTTTTTGAAAAAGTGACCAAAGAGGTGGAGGGGGGTAAGGCAGTTGATGTAGTATATATGGACTTTAGTAAGGCGTTCGATAAGGTGGCCCATGGAAGACTTCTACAGAAAATGCAGATGTATGGAATAGAGGGTGATTTAGCTAATTGGATTAGGAATTGGCTAGCAGATAGAAGACAGAGGGTAGTGGTTGATGGGAGATATTCATCGTGGAGTTCGGTTACTAGTGGTGTACCTCAGGGATCTGTTTTGGGGCCCCTGCTGTTTGTAATTTTTATAAATGATCTGGATGAGGGTATTGAAGGATGGATCAGTAAATTTGCAGATGACACCAAAGTCGGAGGAGTGGTAGATAGGAAAGAGGGGTGTTATAGTTTACAGAGAGACTTGGACAAGTTGCAGAGCTGGGCCGAGAGGTGGCAAATGGAGTTTAATGTGGAAAGTGTGAGGTAATGCACTTTGGCAGGAACAATAAATGTGTAGAGTATAGGGCTAATGGTAGGGCTCTTAATAGTGTTGAGGAACAGAAGGATCTTGGTGTATGTGTCAATAGATCCCTGAAAGTAGGCAGTCAAGTGGATAAAGTTGTTAAGAAGGCATATGGATTCTTAGCTTTTATTGGTAGGGGGATTGAATTTAGGAGCCGCAGCATCATGTTGCAACTGTACAAAACTCTAGTGCGGCCGCACTTGGAGTATTGTGTGTAGTTCTGGTCCCCACATTATAAGAAAAATGTGGAGGCATTGGAGAGGGTACAGAGGAGGTTTACCAGGATGTTGCCTGGTATGGAGGGCAGGTCTTATGAAGAGAGGCTGAGGGATTTGAGGTTGTTTTTCGTTAGAAAGGAGGCGGCTAAGAGGGGACCTAATCGAAACATATAAGATGATTAGAGGTTTAGATAGGGTGGACAATGATAGCCTTTTTCCTAGGATGGAGAAAGCTAGCACGAGGGGACACAGCTTTAAATTAAGGGGTATGAGTTATAGGACGGATATCAGAGTTAGGTTCTTTACTCAAAGAGTGATTAGGGAGTGGAATGCCCTGCCTGCAGCTGTTGTAGATGCGCCAAGTTTGGTGGCGTTTAAGAGGTTAATTGATAAGTATATGGAAGAGAAGGGAATGGTTTAGTTTGGAGGGGCATTGCTTTTTATTTTGGTTGGCACAACATTGAAGGCCAAAGGGCCTGTTCTGTGCTGTAATTTTCTATGTTCTATGTTCTAGATACGCAAGATGGATCACATTCCCAGTTTCATCGAGGATGTTGGTGAAATTATATCATGTTCAGCAACATGAAGGCACAAGCCCTGGATTAATTTGGTCATTTCAATGGCTGTAACTAACATAAAACAAACCAAAATATTGTGTTCAGTGTTAGCCTTCATTCCCAAGGACATATATCCTTCACTGGGGTGTACATCAAATATTGTGAAATTGGCTACACTGAAGTTAAACTTCTCCCTTGATCAGAGGGTGAATAAATGCTGCTCTAATTAAAAAGTGACAAGGACAATTCCATTGAAATATGTAAGCTTCTCAAAGGGTTTGATCTGATTTGATTTGTTATTGTCACAGTGAAAAGTGTTTTTTTCATGCTATACAGGCAAAGCATCGTCTTCATTGGATAGATAGAAAGGAGAATATACTGTTGCTGCCATAGCTCGGTTGTGAAGAAAGACCAGTTTAATGTAGAATCCCTACAGCAAATTGGTTGGTTCGCGACCACAGAATTTTGCATCTTTTTTTTTATTCTGATGGAAGAGAGAATGTCCTGGGTACATGCGGTCCTTAATTATGCTGTCTGTATTCCCCAAGGCAGCAGGAATTGCAGACGGAGTCATTGAATGGGAGATTGGTTTGTGTGATGGACTAGGTCTTATTCATGACCCTTTGTACAGAAGGAGGCCATTCAGCCCATCGAGTCTGAATCGACAATAACAATCCCACCTTGGTCCTATCCCTACAACCTCATGCAGGGAGAGGACTCTGGAAATCCCACGACTCTAAGGAACAATTTAACATGGACAATCACCTAAACTGCACATCGATGGACACTAACAGCTTGTTAAGAATGGCCAATCACCTAACTTATGTATCTATGGACGTTAAGGGCAATTTACAATGTCCAATCCACGGTTACTAGTAGTGTACCTCAGGGATCTGTTTTGGGGCCCCTGCTGTTTGTAATTTTTATAAATGATCTGGATGAGGGTATTGAAGGATGGATTTGTAAGTTTGCGGATGACACCAAAGTCGGAGGAGTGGTAGATAGTGAAGAGGGGTGTTCTAGTTTGCAGAGAGACTTGGAGAAGTTGCAGAGCTGAGCCGAGAGGTGGCAAATGGAGTTTAATGAGGAGAAGTGTGAGGTAATTCATTTGGCAGGAATAACAAATGTGTAGAGTATAGGACTAATGGTAGTACTCTTAATAGTGTTGATGAACAGAGGGATCTTGGTGTATGTGTGCATAGATCCCTGAAAGTTGGCAATCAATTCGATAAGGTTGTTCAGAAGGCATACGGAGTCTTTGCCTTTATTGGTAGGGGAATTGAATTTCGGAGCCGCAACGTCATGTTGCAACTGTACAAAACTCTAGTGCGGCCGCACTTGGAGTATTATGTGCAGTTCTGGTCCCCGCATTATAAGAAAGATGTGGAGGCATTGGCAAGGGTACAGAGGAGGTTTAACAGTATGTTGTCTGGTATGAAAGGCAGGTCTTATGAAGAAAGGCTGAGAAATTGAGGTTGTTTTCATTAGAAAGAATGCGGCTAAGAGGAGACATTATTGAAACATATAAGATGATTAGGGGTTTAGATAGGGTGGACAGTGATAGCCTTTTTCCTAGGATGGAGAAAGCTAGCACGAGGGGACATAGCTTTAAATTAAGGGGTGGTGGTGTTAGGACAGATGTCAGAGGTAGGTTCTTTACCCAGAGGGTGGTAAGGGTATGGAATGCCTTGCCTGCGTCAGTTGTAGATGCGCCAAGTTTGGTGGCGTTTAAGAGGTTAGGAGATAAGTTTATGGATGAAAGGGGAATGGTTTACATTAGAGGGTCACTGCTTGTTCCTAATTGGTCGGCGCAACATCGAAGGCCGAAGGGCCTATTCTGCGCTGTAATGTTCTATGTTCTGTGTTCTACGTACCAATATATCTTTGGACACTAAGGGGCAATTTAGCACAGCCAGTCTATCTAAATTGCACACCATTTGATATAAAAGGGCAATTTAACATGGCCAATCACCAAACCTACACATCTTTGCAAATACACAAAGAGGTTGATTTAACATGGCCAATCCACCTAATCTAAAGAGCTTTGAACACGAGGGGCAATTTAGCATGATTAATCAACTAACCAACACACTAAGGCACGATTCAGCACGAGCAATCCACCTAATCTTTGGACACTAATGAGCAAAATGGCATGGCGAATCCACCTAACATGCACATCTTTGGACATTAAAGATGTCTCTGTTGGTGGAAGTTAGGAACAGCAAAGGCTCAATAACTTTGCTGGGTGCAATCTATAGGCTGCCCAACATAGAACATAGAACATTACAGCACAGAACAGGCCCTTTGGCCATCGATGTTGCGCCGACCAATATAAAAAGCAATGCCCCTCCAAACTAAACCATTCCCTTCTCTTCCATATACTTATCATCTAACCTCTTAAACGCCACCAAACTTGGCGCATCGACAACTGCTGCAGGCAGGGCATTCCACTCCCGAACCACCCTTTGGGTAAAGAACCTACCTCTGATATCCGTCCTATAACTATCACCCCTAAATTTAAAGCTGTGTCCCCTCGTGCTAGCTTTTTCCATCCTACGAAAAAGGCTATCACTGTCCACCCTATCTAAACCTCTAATCATCTTATATGTTTCGATTAGGTCCCCTCTTAGCCGCCTCCTTTCTAACGAAAACAACCTCAAATCCCTCAGCCTCTCTTCATAAGACCTGCCCTCCATACCAGGCAACATCCTGGTAAACCTCCTCTGTACCCTCTCCAATGCCTCCACATCTTTCTTATAATGTGGGGACCAGAACTGCACACAATACTCCAAGTGCGGCCGCACTAGAGTTTTGTACAGTTGCAACATGACGTTGCGGCTCCGAAATTCAATCCCCCTACCAATAAAAGCTAAGACTCCATATGCCTTCTTAACAACCTTCTCGACTTGACTGCCTACTTTCAGGGATCTATGCACATACACACCAAGATCCCTCTGTTCATCTACACTACTAAGAATCCTACCATTAGCCCTATACTCTACACATTTATTATTTCTGCCATAGTGCATTACCTCACACTTTTCCACATTAAACTCCATTTGCCACCTCTCGGCCCAGCTCTGCAACTTGTCCAAGTCTCTCTGCAAACTATAACACCCCTCTTCACTATCTACCACTCCACCGACTTTAGTGTCATCTGCAAATTTACTAATCCATCCTTCAATACCCTCATCCAGATCATTTATAAAAATTACAAACAGCAGGGGCCCCAAAACAGACCCCTGAGGTACACCACTTGTCACCGAACTCCACGATGAATATCTCCCATCAACCAACACCCTCTGTCTTCTATCTGCTAGCCAATTCCTAACCCAATTAGCTAAATCACCCTCTATCACATACATCTGCATTTTCTGCAGAAGTCTTCCATGGGCCACCTTATCAAACGCCTTACTAAAGTCCATATATACCACATCAACCGCCTTACCCCCATCCACCTCTTTGGTCACTTTTTCAAAAAACTCAATAAGGTTAGTAAGGCACGACCTACCCTTCACAAAACCATGCTGACTATCCCCAATCAATTCATTTCTCTCTAAATAACTATAAATCCTATCCCTAATAATTCTCTCCAATACTTTGCCCACAACAGAAGTAAGACTCACTGGCCTATAATTCCCTGGAAGGTCTCTCTTCCCCTTCTTGAACAACGGGACCACATTCACTATCCTCCAGTCCTCCGGAACCACACCCGTAACCAACGACGACCTGAAGATCAGAGCCAGAGGCTCTGCAATCTCCTCTCTTGACCTCCAGAGAATCCTAGGGTAAATCCCGTCCGGCCCAGGGGACTTATCCAACTTCAAACCCTCGAGAATATCTAGCACATCCTCCCTATCTACTTCAATACCTTCCAGTTTGCTACCCTGTACCTCAGTGTTCTCCATAACTACATTTACATCACCCTGCGTGAATACCAAAGAGAAATATTTATTCAGTACCTCTCCAATCTCTTCAGGCTCCACGCACAACTTCCCACTGCTGTCTATGACTGGCCCTAATCTTGTTCTAAACAATCTTCTGTTCTTAAGATATCTATAGAAAGCTTTAGCATTCTCCTTAATCCTATCAGCCAAAGTCTTCTCGTGTCCTCTCTTAGCTCTCCTCAATTCACTCTTTAGCTCCCTCCTGGCTAATCTATAGCTATCCATTGCACTAACCGAGCCTTCAAGCATCATCCTGACGTAAGCCTCCTTTTTCCTTTTAACCAGCAAATCAACTTTTTTAGTACACCAAGGTTCTCTTACTCGACCATTTCCTCCTTGCCTGACAGGGACATACTTATCAAGGACTCGCAGCAGCTGCTCCTTGAATAAGCTCCACATTCCAGATGTTCCCAGTCCCTGTAGTTTCCTAGTCCAATCTATGCACCCTAATTCTCTCCTGATGGCCTCATAATTACCCTTCCCCCAGCTATAACTACTGCCCCCAGCTTCATGCCTATCCCTATCCATCACTACGGTGAACGTAACCGAATTGTGGTCACTATCACCAAAATGTTCACGAACTTCCAAGTCTAACACCTGGAAGCACAGCGGCAACGAAAGCACAGCACAGCGAAAGCCCAGCACAGCAGCAGATAGGGAAACAGATACAAGACACATGCAGAAATAACAGAGTTGTCGTGTTGGGAGATTTCAATTTCCCAAACATCGACTGGAATATCCCAAGGGTAAGGCGTTTGGATGGTGTGGAGTTTGTTAGGTGTGTTCAGGAAGGTTTCCTGACACATTACGTGGAAAAGCCTACGAGAGGAGAGGCTGTACCTGACCTGGTGCTTGCTAATGAGCCAGGGCAGGGGTTGGATCTCACAGTAGGTGAACATCATGGGAATGGAGATCATAATTCTATCTCTTTCACGATAGCGATAGAAAGAGATAGGATCAGGCAGGCTAGGAAGGTGTATGTCTGCAATAAGGGGAAATATGAAAACATTCGGCTGGTAATTGGATGCATAAACTGGAAGGAGGTGTTCTTGGGGAAGAGTACAGAAGGAAAGGTGCGGTTTTTCAAGGAATGCTTGTCTGCGGCACTGCAAGACAACGTTTCGAGGAGTCAAGGAGGTTCTGGTAGGATGCGGGAACCGTGGTGCACGAAGGTAGTGGTGAACCTAGTTAGGAAGAAAAAAAATGGTATCTAATAGGTTCAGAGAGCTAGGGGATGTTGGGGATCTAGAGGAGTATAAGGTGTGTAGAAGGGAACTTAAAAAGGAAACTAGGAGAGCCAGAAGGGGCCTTAGCAGGTAAGATTAAGGAGAATCCCAAGGCCTTCTACACATATGTGAAAAGTAAAAGGTTAAGAGAAGGGATAGGGCCGATAAAAGATGAAGGGGGAAAAGTCTGTGTGAATCCGGAAGAAATGGCAGAGGTGCTTAACGAGTACTTTGCCTCGGTATTCACGGTGGAAAGTGAACTGGGAGATTGCACTGCAGGTTTGCGGCATATGGAAAAGATTGAGTATGTGGATGTTAGGAAAGAGGATGTGTTAGACCTGTTAAATTCTTTCAAGACAGACAAGTCGCTGGGACCAGATGGGATGTACGCCAGGTTATTGTGGGAGGTGAGGGAAGTGGTTGCAGAGCCCCTGGCGATGATCTTTGCGTCATCCATGGAAACGGGAGAGGTTCCGGAGGATTGTGGGTGTGGTTCCTATCTTTAAGAAAGGGAACAGGGATAGTACAGGAAATTACCGACTGGTGAGTCTGACTTCAGTGGTTGGTAAGCTGATGGAGCGGATTCTGAGGGATAATATATATGAACATTTGGAGAAGTTTGGACTGATTAGAAATAGTCAGCATGGTTTTGTCAAGGGCAAGTCATGCCTTACGAGCCTAGTTGAGTTCTTCGAAAATATGACTGATAATTTGCAATAAGGTGGAGGAACTTGCAGATTGGACCAGTACCTGAAATTTCGATGTATTTCAGAGACATGGATAGAGCAGGGACAGGAATGGTTGTTGCAGGTTCCGGAGTTCAAGTACTTCAGTCGGAGTAGAGAAGGAGGTAGAAGTGGGGGAGGAGTGGCATGATGAGTCAAAGACTGTATCACAGTGACAGAAAGGAAGTTTGATGGGGACTTGTCTGTTGAGGTAGTATGGGCTGACATTAGAAACAGGAGAGAAGAGGTCACCCTGTTGGGAGTCTTTTATAGACCTTTACTCTTTACCCAAAGGGTGGTTCGGGAGTGGAATGCCCTGCCTGCAGTAGTTGTAGATGCGCCAAGTTTGGTGGCGTTTAAGAGGTTAGTTGATAAGTATATGGAAGAGAAGGGAATGGTTTAGTTTGGACGGGCATTGTTTTTTGTATTGGTCGGCGCAACATCGAAGGCCGAAGGGCCTGCTCTGTGCTGCAATGTTCTATGTTCTATGTTCCTAAAAGTTCGAGAGAGGTAGAGGAAGGATTGCAAAGTCGATCCTGGACGGGAGTAAAAGTAATAGGGTAATTGTTATGGGGGACTTTAACTTTACTAAGATTGATTGGAATAGCTATAGCTCGAGCTCGGTAGAGGGGTCAGTTTTTGTACAAAGTGTGCAGGAAGGTTTTTTGACTCAGTATGTAGATAGGCCAACTAGAGGTGAGGCTACATTGGATTTGGTGCTGGGTAATGAGCCAGACCAGGTGTTAGGCTTGGGAGTTGGTGAATATTTTAGTGATAGTGACCACAAGTCGGTTACGTTCACCTTAGTGATGGATAAGAATAGGCATGAAGCTGGGGGCAGTAGTTATAGCTGGGGGAATGGTAATTATGACGCCATAAGGAGGGAATTAGGGTGCACAGGTTGGACTAGGAAACTACAGGGTCTGGGAACATCTGAAATGTGGAGCTTATTCAAGGAGCAGCTACTGCGAGTCCTTGATAAGTATGTCCCTGTCAGGCAAGGAGGAAATGGTCGAGTAAGGGAACCATGGTGTACTAAAAAAGTTAATTCGCTGGTTAAAAGGAAAAAGGAGGCTTATGCCAGGATGAGGCTTGAAGGCTCAGTTAGTGCAATGGATAGCTATAGATTAGCCAGGAGGGAGCTAAAGAGTGAGTTGAGGAGAGCTAAAAGGGGACACGAGAAGACTTTGGCTGATAGGATCAAGGAGAATCCTAAAGCTTTCTTTAGATATGTTAAGAATAGAAGATTGGTTAGGGCAAGATTAGGGCCAGTCATAGACAGCAGTGGGAAGTTGTGCGTGGAGCTTGAAGAGATTGGAGAGGCACTGAACAAATATTTCTCTTCGGTATTCACGCAGGGAGATGTAAATGTAGTTGTGGAGAACACTGGGATACAGGGTTGCAAACTGGAAAATATTGAAGTAGATAAGGAGGATGTGCTAGATATTCTTGAGGGTTTGAAGTTAGATAAGTCCCCTGGGCCGGACGGGATTTACCCTTGGATTCTCTGGGAGGCGAGAGAGGCGATTGCAGAGCCTCTGGCTCTGATCTTCAGGTCGTCGTTGGTTACGGGTATAGTTCCGGAAGACTGGAGGATAGCGAATGTGGTCCCATTGTTCAAGAAGGGGAAGAGAGACTTTCCAGGGAATTATAGGCCAGTGAGTATTACTTCTGTTGTGGGCAAAGTATTGGAGAGAATTATTAGGGATAGGATTTATAGTTATTTAGAGAGAAATGAATTGATTGGGGATAGTCAGCATGGTTTTGTGAAGGGTAGGTCGTGCCTTACTAACCTTATTGAGTTTTTTGAAAAAGTGACCAAAGAGGTGGATGGGGGTAAGGCAGTTGATGTGGTATATATGAACTTTAGTAAGGCGTTTGATAAGGTGGCCCATGGAAGGCTTCTGCAGAAAATGCAGATGTATGGGATTCAGGGTGATTTAGCTAATTGGATTAGGAATTGGCGAGCTGATAGAAGACAGAGGGTGGTGGTTGATGGACGTTATTCATCGTGGAGTTCGGTTACAAGTGATGTACTTCAGTGACCTGTTTTGGGGCCTCTGATTTTGTAATTTTTATACATGATCTGGATGAGGGAATTGAAGGATGGATTAGTAAATTTGCCGATGACACCCAAGTCGGAGGAGACGTAGATAGTGAAGAGGGGTGTTATAGTTTGCAGAGAGACTTGGACTAGTTGCAGAGCTGAGCAGAGAGGTGGCAAATGGAGTTTAATGCGGAAAAGTGTGAGTTAATTCACTTTGGCAGGAATAACAAATGTGTAGAGTATAGGGCTAATAGTAGGACTCTTAATAGTGTTTATGAACAGAGGGACCATGGTGTATATGTGCATACATCCCTGAATGTTGGCAATCAAGTCGATAAGGTTGTTAAGAAGGCATATGGAGTCTTGGCTTTTATTGGTAGGGGGATTGAGTTTCGGAGCCACAACGTCATGTTGCAACTGTCCAAAACTCTAATGCGGCCGCACTTGGCGTATTGTGTGCAGTTCTGGTCCCCACATTATAAGAAAGATGTGGAGACATTGGAGAGGGTACAGAGGAGGTTTACCAGGATGTTGCCAGGTATGAAGGACAGGTTTTACGAGGAGAGGCTGAGGGATTTGAGGTTGTTTTCGTTGGAAAGAAGGCTGCTAAGAGGCGATCTTATTGAAACATAAAAGATGATTGGAGGTTTTGATAGGGTGGACAGTGATAGCCTTTTTCTAGGATGGAGAAATCTAGCACGGGGGGGGAGCATAGCTTTAAATTAAGGGGTGGTAGTTATAGGACGGATATCAGAGGAAGGTTCTTTACCCAGAGGGTGCTTAGGGTATGGAATGCCCTGCCTGCTGCAGTTGTAGGTGCGCCAAGTTTGGTGGTGTTTAAGAGGTTAGTAGATAAGTTTATGGATGAAAAGGGAATGGTTTAGTTTGGAGGGTCATTGCTTTTTCCTAATTGGTCGGCGCCAATTAGGCCAAAGGGTCTGTTCTGCGCTGTGATGTTCTATGTTCTATGTTCTAATATATGGGGTAGAAGTGATAGCTGTGTTGTAGAGCAGAAGGATCTTGGGGTCCGGGTCCATGGGACTCTTAAATCGGCCTCGCAAATGGAGGAAGTGGTCAAGAAGGCGTACGGTGTACTGTCCTTCATTAATCAAGGAATAGAGTTTAGGAGTCAGGAGCTAATGAGGCAGCTCTATAAGACTCTTGTCAGACCCCAGTTTGAGTATTGTGCACAGTTTTGGTTGCCTCATTATAGGAAGGATGTAGAAGCTATTGAGAGGGTTCTGAGGAGATTTACAAGGATGCTGCCTGGATTGGGAGGCAGGCCTTATGAAAATTGGTTGAGGGAGCTGGGACTCTTCTCACTGGAGAGACGTAGGTTGAGTGGCGGCCTGATTGAGGTTTATAAACTGATGAGAGGAATAGAAAGGGTGGACTGTCAGAGACTATTTCCCCGAGCTGAAATCGTCACTACGAGAGGACACAGATTTAAGGCTGTCAGGCATTTCTGACTGGCTGATTCGGGCAGTAGTCTGTCTGGCTTCTGATTGGCTGAGGCAGTCAGTTAGCAATCTAGTGACTGATTGGCAGAGTTGCTTAGTTGTTGATCTTGGTCTCTGATTGGCTGGGGAAGTCTCTGAGCAATCCAATCTCTAATTGGCTGAGGAAGTCAGCCAGCAATGTAGTTTCTGATTGGCTGAAGCAGTCAGTTAGCAATCCAGTCTCTGGCTGAGGCAGTCAGTTAGCAATCCAGTCTTTGGTTGGCTGAGGCTGTCAATTAGTGATCTTGGTCCCTGTTTGCCTGAGGTGGTCAGTTGGTGATCCCAGTCTGTGATTGGCTGTCAGTCAGTTTTGTTTCTTCATTAATTGAATAATTGATGTAACTGGGTATTTCAGTATGATTCTGATCTACTCCCTGAATTTGGATCGAGTCACCGCGTAAATAAATGTGTTTGCGCAGCAATTTAAATTCTGCAGCATCAACCCAACTTGTTGAAATGTGAATTCAGGAAGAGTGACAGAAACTAATCCTTTCACTGTCGAATAGATAAAAAGAAACAGACACCGCCCAGAGGAGAATGAAAGCTCAGGATATGCTGAAGAGTAAAATCATTGGCTTCCTTCTACTTTCCATTTCAGGGTCTCTGCAATTCTCTCCCTGACTGCGAGCCCTCAGCCCCTTTCGGACTCGACTGGTCACCAAAATGTATCTGACCGTCAAAGCGTTAATCAACAGGATTAAACCAAATGGGAGCAATGGGGTTAAAACCTGTTCAAACCAGGAAAATCCAACCCATCTAGGATCAGTCCAAAAGTTGGCCTTTGTCTGACAGAACCACTGGACATTGTCAATTATCCTTCCAGGTTCAACTGTAAAGTACACGGGGATGTTTTTCACACAGAGCAGGATGCCAGTTGTTGCCATAATCACAGCTGCAGCTTTCCCAGTGCAATATTTAGTTTTCAGTTTCTGGCAGCGAATGGCCACAAATCGATCAAAGGAGAAAGTTACGGTGAACCAAAAAAAAAAGTCTCTGGCTGCAAAAATCAGGACATCTTTAAGACGACATACCCAGCTGAGAGACAGGAAATTCAGGGGGAAATAATAACCATTCATGTGGCCAAGAATGAGGCTAATGATGATGAACAGTAGATCCGCTGCTGCCATGGCCACCAGGTAGCGAGTGGTGCAGGTGGAGAGGCCACACTTTCTCCGACTCAGAATCACAATTCCCAGTAAATTAACTGTATGAGAAAAACAGATAAGAGGTTGAAAATTAGTGAGCAAACATTCTCCATGCCTGAACAGACAATAAAGAGAGGATTTCAGCATCAATCCAATGGACAAGGGTTCCTAAGATGGCAGAGTTGTTGGAGGAATTGCATTAGAGATTTAACATAGCAGATTGGAAAGTGGCCAATGTAAAACTGATGGCAAAATGGGGTATGGGGGGCAAACACCTCTGAATTATACACCTCTTACTTCAACGGAGCAAATCTACAAGTTCTGATCTTTCAAATATTTCAGAGAGATTGGAATCATAGAACATAGAACATTACAGCGCAGTAAAGGCCCTTTGGCCCTCGATGTTGCGCCGGCCAGTGGACCCTCTATCCTAAACTATTCCAATATCTTCCATATGCCCATCCACCGACCATTTGAATGCCCCCAAAGTAGGCGAGTCCACAACTGCTGCAGGCAGGGCATTCCACGCCCTCACCACCCTCTGTGTAAAGAACCTGCCTCTGAGATCCGTCCTATAACTACCACCTCTTAATTTAAAGTTATGTCCCCTCGTGTTGGTCATCACCATCCGAGGAAAAAGGCTCTCATTATCCATCCTATCAAGTCCTTTAATCATCTTATATGCCTCAATTAGGTCACCGCGTAACCTTCTTCTCTCTAACGAAAATAACCTCAGGTCCCTCAGCCTTTCCTCATAAGGCCATCCCACCATACCAGGCAACATCCTGGTAAACCTCCTCTGCACCCTTTCCAATGCTTCCACATCTTTCTTATAATGTGGCGACCAGAACTGTACGCAATACTCCAAGTTCGGCCGCACCAGAGTTTTGTACAGTTGTAACATAACCTCAAGGCTCCTAAATTCAATCCCTCTACCAATAAAAGCTAACACACCATATGCCTTCTTAACAACTTTATCAACCTGGGTGCCAACTTTCAAAGAGCTATATACTTGTACCCCAAGATCCCTCTGCTCGTCAACACTATTAAGGGTCCTTCTATTAGCCCTATATTTCATATGCCTGTTATTCCTACCAAAGTGAATCACCTCACACTTATCTGTATTGAATTCCATTTGCCACCTCACGGCCCAGCTCTGCAACCTATCTATGTCCCTCTGCAAACTTAACATCCATCCTCGCTGTCTACAACACCCCCCACTTTGATATCGTCAGCAAATTTACTAATCCAACGCTCTACACCCTCATCTAGGTCATTTATAAAGATGACCAACAGCAGTGGCCCCAAAACAGATCCTTGAGGTACACCACTTGTAACTGCACTCCAGGTTGAATATTTCCCATCGACCACCACCCTCTGTCTTCTATCAGCTCGCCAATTCCTAATCCAAACTGCTAAATCACCTTCAATCCCATGCATCTGCACTTTCTGCAGTAGCCTACCATGGGGAACCTTATCAAACGCTTTGCTAAAATCCATATACACTACATCAACTGCCTTACCCTTATCTACCTCTTTGGTCACCTCCTCAAAAAACTCAATAAGGTTTGTGAGGCACGACCTACCCTTCACAAAACCGTGCTGACTATCCCTAATCAATTTATTTCTCTCTAGATGCTTATAAATCCTATCCCTTATAATTCTTTCCAAGACTTTGCCCACAACATAAGTCAGGCTCACCGGTCTATAATTTCCAGGATGGTCCCTACTCCCCTTTTTGAACAAAGGGACAACATTTGCCATCCTCCAGTCTTCTGGCACTATACCTGTAGCCAACACGACATGAAGATCAAAGCCAAAGGCTCTGCAATCTCCTCTCTAGCCTCCCAGAGAATCTTAGGGTAAATCCCATCTGGCCCAGGGGACTTATCAATTTTCATACCCTCAAGATTCGTTAACACCTCCTCCTTATGAAAGTCAATCCGACCCAGTCTACAACCTGGTATCGCAGCATTCTCCCCGACAACACTGTCTTTCTCCTGCGTGAATACTGACAAAAAATACTCATTCAGTGTCTCTCCTATCTCTTCAGGCTCCATGCACAACTTCCCAAAGCTATCCCTGACTGGCCCTAATCTTGCCCTAACCTATCTTTTATTATTTATATACCTGTAAAAAGCTTTATGATTCTCCTTAATCCTATCTGCCAAAGTCTTCTCGTGCCCTCTTTTAGCTCTTCTCAACTCCCTCTTTAGCTCCTTCCTGGCTAATTTATAGCTCTCCAGTGCCCTAACTGAGCCTTCACGTCTCATCATTATATAAGCCTGCTTCTTCCTCTTCACCAGAGATTCAACTTCCCTAGTACACCATGTTTCCCTCAACTAATCTGTTTTACAGGATTAGTTCAAGCTGGTCAAGTTCCTAATTAGACCCAAAATGGACAGAAATATAACAGAATAGAAACTGTAATTGCTTCCTGCACCCAATTATGAGAACCCACCCCAAGTTGAGCACTCCTCTGGACCCACCCCGGCTTGAGCACTCCTCTGCACTGGACAGCTGATGGAGTTGGTTGTCAATTCACGACTTTTTTTTTCTCTATTTAAATTTCTTCCTATTCTCATTCTCCCCCGCAGCATTTCTATTTATAATTTCCTGATTACATCGTGTTTGCATCTTTTCTTTTTCCCTTTCTCCTTTCTCTTTCTATGCCTTTTCCTTTTCTTCCCTATCTATCTCTTGGTAATCTCCTCTTCTCTCGGATTAGCTTTTTTCCCCTCTATTTGGATTTCTCTCCCATCCACTGCATTTCAATTCTTCATCATTATAGCTTTACCCCATATCTCCCTATCGTTCCCATTTTTTTTCTTTTTTCCTCCTGTTTCTCCCCTTATCTCTCTATCTCACACCAGTATTGTTCTCTACATCTTATTTTCTCCCTATTTCTATTCACCTCCCTCCAGAATCTTTCCATTTCCCTTTCCAGCTTTCTTTGTGGGATTTTAAGCACAACATGATCCCATGCACAGCACTGTGACAATCTCCAGAGAGGACAGGGGCCGGGAAGGGAGAAGGAGGGATTTTTTCTATGACTCTAAATTCTATGATTCTAGAATCTATGATTCTCACCCCTTACTCCAGTAAGAGGTTAGAACCATAGAATCATAGAAAATAAACAGCACAAACAGGCCCTTTGGACTACAAGTTGTGCTGATCATATCTCTGCCTACTAGATCTACCGATAACCATCAATCCTATTAAGTCCCATAAACTCATCCAGAAGTCTGTTATCATAGACGGCATTCAATTCCACTCACTCACCACCCTCTGAGTGAAAAACTTACTCCTGACATCCCCTGTGTACCAACTCCCTAGCTACTTAAATCTGTGACCTCTTGTGGCAGCCATTTCAGCCCTGGGGAAAAGCCTCTGAGAGTCCACCTGATCAATACCTCTCATCATCTTATACACCTCTATCAGGTCACCTCTCATCCTTAGTCTCTCCAAGGAGAAAAGATCGAGCTCTCTCAACGTATCCTCACAAGGTATGCCACCCTTGTTCGTTGTTGGTGTGGTTGCAAATATGTGGACCTACATAAGAATTGCAATGAGTGAGAGCAATAGTGGCAGGAGCAGGAAGAGAAAAGAGAAGGTGGGGCTGGAACAGAGACAGTGGAAGGCTGAGGGGAGCGGAAAGTCAAAGCAGAGGTGGTGATGGAGGGAGAGCATTTGAGAAAGAGAGACAGGATGTGGAGATCTCCGGTGTGTAGTGACTAGCTGCTGCTCCACTCAAACACTGTCAGAAATTCTGGAAGGATTTAAAAAATGTAATGAAGCAATCACAGCCCTTCTCAAACTGAAACAGAGAGTTGAGAAGCTTCTATCCACTGACTATTTAAATGCCCTTAAAGTTGGCGAGTTCACAGCTGCTGCAGGCAGGGCATTCCACACCCTTACTACCCTTTGAGTAAAGAATCTAACTCTGACATCTGTCCTGTATTTATCACCTCACAGTTTAAATTTATCCCGTCATGTTAGCCATCATTATCTGAGGGAAAAGGCCCTCATTGTCCACCTTATCTAACCCTCTGATCATCTTGTAACCTCAATTAGGTCACCACATAACATTCTTCTCTCTGAAGAAAACAACCTCAAGTCCCTCGGCCTTTCCTCTTAAGACCTTCCCACCAAACCAGGCAACATCCTGGTGAACCTCCTCTGCACCCTTTCCAAAGCTTCCACATTTTCCTTATAATGCGGCGACCAGAACTATATGCAATACTCCATGTGCCGCTGCACCAGAGTTTTGTACAGTTGCAACATGATCTCACGGCTCCAAAATTCAATCGCTCTAACAATAAAAGCTAACACACCATACACCTTCTTAACAACCTTATCAACCTGGATGCCAACTTTCAGGGAGCTATGCACACATACACCGAGATCTCTCTGCTCATCGATACTATCAAGAGTCCTTCCATTAGCCCTACATTCTATAATGTTGTTACTCTTTCCAAAGTGAATAACCTCACACTTTTCCACAGTAAAGTCAATTTGCCCGCTCTCAGCCCAGCTCTGCAGCTTATCTATGTCCCTAAGGTGGATTTTTTTTGCCCAGCGAGTCTGAATTGTTACACTAGAAATGCCTGAAATCCCATCTGAATCCATCAGCCAGCACTTGGCCCATCGACCTGAATGTCAATGATGTGGCAAGTGCTCATCCGGACACCTTTTTAATGATGTGGCAACCCGCTTCCACCACCATTCCAGGCAGCATATTCCAGGCTGTCACCAGTGTCTGGATAAATAAATAAATAAATAAATATATATATATCCCCTTCCCAACCTCCTTGCACTCACCGTGAACCTATGTCTCCTCGTGATTGACCCTTCAGATAAAGTGAACACTTGCTTCCTATCTACTCTGTCCATATCCCTCATAACCTTGTACACCTTGATCAGGTCGCCCCTCAGTCTTCTCTGCTAAAACTTTAATAAGCTGAGCCTACAAAACCTCTTTTCATAACGTAGATCTTCCATCCACGGCAACATCTTGGTGAATCTCCTCTGCACTCCGCTTCGGTACAATCACATCCTTCCTATAATGTGGCGACCAAAACAGCACACAATATTCTAACTGGGACCTCAACAAAGTTCGATACGACGCCAACATTACTTTCCTGCTTTTTAATCTATGCCTTGATTGATAAAGGCAAGTTTCCTATATGGCATTCCCCCCATCACCTCCACTAACATACACTTCTGCTCTCAAAGATCTGGTATCAAATACGCTAAGATCGCATTCTGCCATAGATCTTCCCAGAGTATGAACATTTATTGAGTACTTCCTTGTCAAATTACCCCTTCCAAAGTGTATCGGCTCACACATTTCAAGGGTACATTCCATCAAACAGTGTAAAAAATATTTGACACTGCTAACCGCACCTTGTGCGGCCTTGTTGCAGAACTCCGAAAAAACTGTTTCAGTGTTAAGACAGAGTTTAATCGTTCAAGGGAAATAAAAGGAATTCTCCTGACTTGAGACAATGCAGACACAGAGTGGCAGGTGTATAAAGTTTGAATATCTCTTAATAGACCTCTCCATCTGTTTAACAAAGGGAACCAAATCAAAAAGAACTTATAGGCAACGGAATCAAATGAAGAATGGAAAAAAGAAATGTTTCCCAAAGCCATAATTTTGTTTGTGCATATTTTTTGAGATTGACTGTTAATTAAGTTTTATTTTGTTAATGAACGGGCTTTGTATTTATTTGAACAGCACTCCAGTGTAATCTTACTTAAATTGGTATGTTACTTCTTCAGCTAGTTAAATAAGTAGTTAAGTAAACAAATTGAAAATTGTTCATTTAAAGTGACTGGCAAATATTTTTGTTAGTTAACCACTAAATGTTAATGAAGAACAGTTCACACTTTCCCACACAGCTTTCACAGATTACAAAGCAAGGTGTTCTTCTTCAGGAATTTGGCGTGGCTTGAACCATGCCATCAACCTCTGTCTCATGAACTGTCTATCTGTGCCTCTGCATTTCCATTGTGTGGCTTGTGAGATAGTGGAAATGAGAGAGTGGAGAGAGAGGCTGAGGAAGGGCTCCTGTTACAAAATGTGGAAATGAGAGAGAAAAGAGAAGATCAGGTTAAGCAAGTGGGAGAGATCGCTGAACATTGTGGAGTTGGGATGGAGGGAAAACGTCACAGGATTTGGTGATAGACAGTTTCCTGTGTTTAGTCACAAATGTCCCTGCCACATCTTTCCAGAAAGTGTGATGTCCAATCCTGAGACAGCTTGTTCTGAAATGTAACCTGAGGAATTGAACAGCGTCTTCCCGATTGAGGTTTTAGACACTTGCCTACGAGGTTTTGTGATGTAGAAACATTGCTGTCCATGGGATCCTGCTTTGCATCAATGACTTGCAGCATATGCAGAACTGCAAATGGTAACCACACAAGTTAAATGGCAAATTAGATCAGTGACGATAAAGCCCATGGGAGGGAAGAGGGGATAAAAAAACAAAGACCTGGCCTTGGTAAATGCTTATTCTCAATCCATGTGCCCGGGTTATGTTTTCAGACAGGGTTGTGCGATTTGGAGAATTTATCATTTTTTTGTGGGGTATGGGTAGGGAATGTGGTTCAATGTCTCATCCTCTGTCACTACAACTTTTCCTCCCTCTCTCTGCATCTATTTGTTTCAATGTGGCATCTTGTAATTAAAATAAAATAAAATCTTATTGTGATTTGTGGTAATTTTATTGTTGTTGGGCGTATGAGGCGTGCGTGGATAGGCCACAGCATGGAGAACAGTGGCTTTCTTTCCACCCCTCTCCCTTTTCATCCACGTGTAGGATGTTTTGGGGCTGGAAAGGACAGTTCGGTTTCACTGGGGTGGAGAAAATCCTGCTCTTTGTCCCCAAGGTTTGCCCAATTTAAGGCCTATTCTCAGGACCCTCAGAATGCATTTTCCATTCGCTTCATTCCATATAGTTATTGTGTTTACTTTCAAGAGATCAGTCGGTCAATATAACTGCAGCAGCCACATTAATTCATTTCACTAAGAATGCAATTCTCGGTTTTCCAACTCTCTCACCCAAGGTTCTCGTTAGATTGTGTTATCCGTGAGGAAGAGAGAAATAGGAGGGTGCAAGAAAAAGAGAGAGAGAGAGAGAGAGTAAGAGAGAGAGAACACAGAACATGGAACATTACAGCGCAGAACAGGCCCTTCGGCCTTCGAAGTTGCGCCGACCACTTAGGAAAAAGCAATGACCCTCTAACCTAAATCATTTTCTTTTCATCCATAAACTTATCTACTAACCTCTCGCAAGTCGTGCGAGAGCTGCTCTTGGAGGTTGCTTCAGGAGTTGCCTAGTGCTTCACGTCGTTAGTGTATGCTTAAACTGGACCATCTGATGGACAACATGACAGCTCAGAGACTATCGCTGTTACTGTGCTGACATGGATTTGGGCCTGTGTCTGCGGGAGTTTGTGCGTTCTCCCCATGGTTGCGTGGGTTTCCTCCGGGTGCTCCGGTTTCCTCCCACACCCCAAAATGAGCTCTTTGGCTGATTGGGTAACAAATTGCCCCTATATTGGTCCCTATATGGGAATCTTCAACAATTGGCATAGCCTAAAGTTAAGGGTATTGCATTAGAACATAGAACATAGAACATTACAGCCCAGAACAGGCCCTTCGGCCTTCGATGTTGCGCCGACCAATATAAAAAGCAATGCCCCTCCAAACTAAACCATTCCCTTCTCTTCCATATACTTATCAAAAAACCTCTTAAACGCCACCAAACTTGGCGCATCTACAACCGACATTAAGTCGTTAGGACGGTGGCGTGGGCTCGTTGGGCCTGATTCCCGTGCTGTGTTGCTCTTTGTTCATTGTTCTTTGTTCTCTTAAACGCCACCAAACTTGGCGCATCTACAACTGACGCAGGCAGGGCATTCCATACCCTTACCACCCTCTGGGTAAAGAACCTACCTCTGATATCTGTCCTATACCTACCACCCCTTAATTTAAAGCTATGTCCCATCGTGCCAGCTTTCTCCATCCTAGGAAAAAGGCTATCACTGTCCACCCTATCTAAACCTCTAATCATCTTATATGTTTCAATAAGGTCTCCTCTTAGCCGCCTTCTTTCTAACGAAAACAACCTCAAATCCCTCAGCCTCTCTTCATAAGACCTACCTTCCATACCAGGCAACATCCTGGCAAACCTCCTCTGTACCCTCTCCAATGCCTCCACACCTTTCTTATAATGCGGGGACTAGAACTGCACACAATACTCCAAGTGCGGCCGCACTAGAGTTTTGTACAGTTGCAACATGACGTTGCGGCTCCGAAATTCAATCCCCCTACCAATAAAAGCTAAGACTCCATATGCCTTCTTCACAACCTTATCGACTTGACTGCCTACTTTCAGGGATCTATGCACATATACACCAAGATCCCTCTGTTCATCAACACTATTAAGAATCCTACCATTAGCCCTATACTCTACACATTTATTATTCCTGCCAAAGTGCATTACCTCACACTTTCCACATTAAACTCCATTTGCCACCTCTCGGCCCAGCTCTGCAACTTGTCCAAGTCTCTCTGCAAACTATAACACACCTCTTCACTATCTACCACTCCACCGACTTTAGTGTCATCTGCAAATTTACTAATCCATCCTTCAATACCCTCATCCAGATCATTTATAAAAATTACAAACAGCAGGGGCCCCAAAACAAATCCCTGAGGTACACCACTTGTAACCGAACTCCATGATGAATAATTTCCATCAACCACCACCCTCTGTCTTCTATCAGCTAGCCAATTCCTAATCCAATTAGCTAAATCACCCTCAATCCCATACATCTGCATTTTCTGCAGAAGCTTCCATGGGCCACCTTATCGAACGCCTTACTAAAGTCCATATATACCACATCAACTGCCTTACTCCCATCCACCTCTTTGGTCACTTTTCCAAAAAACTCAATAAGGTTAGTGAGGCACGACCTACCCTTCACAAAACCATGCTAACTATCCCAAATCAATTCATTTCTCTCTAAATAACTATAAATCCTATCCCTAATAATTCTCTCCAATACTTTGCCCACAACAGAAGTAAGACTCACCGGTTTATAATTCCCTGGAAAGTCTCTATTCCCCTTCTGGAACAATGGGACCACATTCGCTACCCTCCAGTCTTCCGGCACTATACCAGTAACCAACGACGACCTGAAGATCAGTGCCAGAGGCTCTGCAATTGCAACTCTCGCCTCCCAGAGAATCCCAGGGTAAATCCCGTCCGGCCCAGGAGACTTATCTAACTTCAAACCCTCAAGAATATCTAGCACATCTCCTTATCTACTTCAATACTTTCAGTTTGCAACTCTATATCCCAGTGTTCTCCACAACTACATTTACGTCTCCCTGCGTGAATACCGAAGAGAAATATTTGTTCAGTGCCTCTCCCGAGAGGAAGGGAGAAGTGAGAAGATAAATTGTTGTGCAGGGTTGGGTGTGTGGGAGGGAGGAGGGGTGGGGACCGTGGTTAAGGGTTTCTCCACTGTTTCATTCCAGGCGAGCCCTCCAGCCATTGAAAGACGTAAATTAGAAGCATGAATAAGAGCCAGCGCTTATTTTTATTCATTCATTTTTTTATCGTGGCTGATCATCAAATTTAATATCTTGATTCACCCTTACCCCAAATTCTTTGGTCCCTTTAACCCTTAAAGGTATATCTAATTTATTGTTGAAATCACCGAATTCCACACATTCACCAATCTCTGACTGAAGACAATGCTCCTCAACTCAGTTCAAAAAGATTTGCCACTTATCATCAAACTATGACACCTTTTCTTGGCTCCCCCACTACTGGTGACATTCCTTCTGAGTCAACCCTGCTTTATTCTATTAGAATACTAAGAGACTTGGACAAGTTGCAGAGCTGGGCCGAGAGGTGGCAAATGGAGTTTAATGCGGAAAAGTGTGAGGTATTCACTTTGGCAGGAATAACAAATGTGTAGAGTATAGGGCATGTAATGGTAGAACTCTTAATAGTGTTGATGAACAGAGGGATCTTGGTGTTTATGTGCATAGATCCCTGAAAGTTGGCAATCAAGTCGATAAGGTTGTTAAGAAGGCATACGGAGTCTTAGCTTTTATGGGTAGCGGGATTGTATTTCGGAGCTACAACGTCATGTTGCAACTGTACAAAACTCTAGTGCGGCCGCACTTGGAATATTGTCTACAATTCTGGTCCCCGCATTATACGAAAGATGTGGAGGCATTGGAGACGGTACAGAGGAGGTTTACCAGGATGTTGCCTGGTATGGAGGGCAGGTCTTATGAAGAGAGGCTGAGGGATTTGAGGTTGTTTTCGTTAGAAAGAAGGCGGCTAAGAGGAGACGTTATTGAAACATATAAGATGATTAGAGGTTTAGATAGAGAGGACAATGATCGCCTTTTTCCTAGCATGGAGAAAGCTAGCACGAGGGGACATAGCTTTAAATTAAGGGGTGGTAGTTATAGGATGGATGTCAGAGGTAGGTTCTTTACCCAGAGTGTGGTAAGGGTATGGAATGCCCTGCCTCCTGCAGTTGTAGATGCGCCAAGTTTGGGGGCGTTTAAGAGGTTAGTAGATAAGATTATGGATGAAAAGGGAATGGTTTAGTTTAGAGGGTCATTGCTTTTTCTTAAGTGTTCGGCGCATCATCTAAGGCCGAAGGGTGTGTTTTGCGCTGTAATGTTCTATGTTCTAATCTAATACGTTTCCGCGAGGATTGCTGTCACTCTGCAAATTTCCATTGAATACATTCCTAACCAAACTAATCCATCCTCGTATGATAGATATACCATCCCAAGGATCAACCTGGTAAATCTTCACTGTACTCTGTCCACAGGAAATACACTGTCCTTCGATAAGCACACCAAAACTGTCCAAAAATCTCCAATCGTGGCCTCGCCAATACTTCATAAATTGCAGCAAATCATCCCTATCCTTAAATAGGAATCATCTCGCTATGAAAGCCTAAAGGCCATTTGGCTCCCTGATGTCCCTACTTGGTTCTTTGCAGTGAATGATGCATGAGTAGACAAAAGTTTTGATGAGGATTCACTTCCTTCAATTTGCACCTATTCAAGCAATAACTTGTCTTCCTAATATTCCTACCAGAGTCAATACCCTTAGGATGATCTGCACTAAATTGTACCTGCCATGTGTACGACCACACCCTCAGCCTATCCACATCATTCTGAATATCTTCTGCATCCTCCTCACAGCTCATCCGCCAACCCAGTTTTGCATCATCTGCAAATTTGCACTCAGTAACCCTTCTGGAAGACTACATAAAGCACATCCACTAGTTCCATCTTCAAACAATTCTGGAAGATTCTAAACATGATTTCCCTTTTTTAAGTCCATGCTGACTTTGTCTGACTATTACCACTGTCTTCCAAATGTTGAGTTATGAATCTTTGAAATTTGACGTTTGCAACTTCCCCAGTGCCACTGTTAGGCTCGTGCTCTGTAGTACACTGTTTTATCTCTATGTCCATGTCTGAATACTAGGCTTGCATTAGCTAACCTCAAAGAAACCAGCCCAGAAACCAATAAAATTGGAAATTAATCATTATTGGATCTGCTATTCCAAGGAAGACTTTCTGAAGTACTCTGAGATGAAGATTATCAAGGCTTGGAGATTTATCTGCCTTCAATCACATCATTTTCCCCAAAATCATTTCTCTACAAATTCAAATTTCTTTCAGCTCCTCTTTAAAACTTGCATTATTTTGTTTCCTGTTATGGGATCTCCCGTTTCTGAATGCAAAAGTCCGAGTTTGTCAATCTGTTTCTCTTCACATGCCGATAGACATTTTTTTTTTAAAGCCTGTTGTTTTGTTCCACGATAGATTACTTTCATACTCTGTTTTTACTTCCGTAATCAATTTCTTGCTCCTCCTTTGCTGAATTTGGGCAAAGACTCTATCTCACACATCCTCCGAAAAACGTTGGATTTATAAACAATAATTGTGGATTGTGTTCCTGAGGGTGAATCTGTGATGGTCATCAATTCACACTTACAATTGTGTTTTAAATCTGGTTGCTCCCACATTGCAGTGTGATGTGGGATCTTGCTGTGCAGGATAGAACATAACATAGAACATAGAACAATACAGCACAGAACAGGCCCTTCGGCCTTCGATGTTGTGCCGACCAAAATAAAAAGCAATGCCCCTCCAAACTAAACCATTCCCTTCTCTTCCATATACTTATCAATTAACCTCTTAAACGCCACCAAACTTGGCGCATTTACAACAGCTGCAGGCAGGGCATTCCACTCCCTAATCACTCTTTGAGTAAAGAACCTACCTCTGATACCCGTCCTATAACTCATACCCCTTACTTTAAAGCTGTGTCCCCTCGTGCTAGCTTTCTCCATCCTAGGAAAAAGGCTATCACTGTCCAACCTATCTAAACCTCTAATCATCTTATAAGCTTCAATAAGATCCCCTCTTAGCCGCCTCCTTTCTAACGAAAACAACCTCAAATCCTTCAACCTCTCTTCATAGGACCGGCCCTCCATACCAGGCAACATCCTGGTAAACCTCCTCTGTACCCTCTCCAATGCCTCACATCTTTCTTATAATGTGGGGACCAGAACTGCACACAATACTCCAAGTGCGGCCGCACTAGAGTTTTGTACAGTTGCAAACATGATGCTGTGGCTCCTAAATTCAATCCCCCTACCAATAAAAGCTAAGACTCCATATGCCTTTTTAACAACTTTATCCACTTGACTGCCTACTTTCAGGGATCTATTGACACATACACCAAGATCCTTCTGTTCCTCAACACTATTAAGAGCCCTACCATTAGCCCTATACTCTACACATTAATTGTTCCTGCCAAAGTGCATTACCTCACACTTTTCCACATTAAACTCCATTTGCCACCTCTCGGCCCAGCTCTGCAACTTGTCCAAGTCACTATGTAAACTAAAACACCCCTCTTCACTATCTACCACACCACCAACTTTAGTATCATCTGCAAATTTACTGATCCATCCATCAATACCCTCATCCAGATCATTTATAAAAATTACAAACAGCAGGGGCCCCAAAAACAGACCCCTGAGGTACACCACTTGTAACCGAACTCCACGATGAATATGTCCCATCAACCACCACCCTCTGTCTTCTATCTGCCAGCCAATTCCTAATCCAATTAGCTAAATCACCCTCTATTCCACACATCTGCATTTTCTGTAGAAGTCTTCCATGGGCCATCTTATCAAACGCCTTACTAAAGTCCATATATACTACATCAACCGCCTTACCCCCATCCACCTCTCTGGTCACCTTCTCAAAAAACTCAATGAGGTTAGTAAGGCATGACCTACCCTTCACAAAACCATGCCGACTATCCCCAATCAATTCATTTCTCTCTAAATAACTATAAATCCTATCCCTAATAATTCTCTCCAATACTTTGCCCACAACAGAAGTAAGACTCACTGGCCTATACTTCCCTGGAAGGTCTCTCTTCCCCTTCTTGAACAATGGGACCACATTCGCTATCCTCCAGTCTTCCGGAACTATACCCGTAACCAACGACGACCTGAAGATCAGAGCCAGAGGCTCTGCAATCTCCTCTCTTGCCTCCCAGAGAATCCTAGGTTAAATCCCGTCCGGCCCAGGGGACTTATCCAACTTCAAACCCTCGAGAATTTCTAACACATCCTCCCTATCTACTACAATACTCCCCAATTTGCAACCCTGTACCTCAGTGCTCTCCACAGCTACATTTCCAGCACTCTGCGTGAATCCCGAAGAGAAATATTTATTCAGTGCCTCACCAATCTCTTCAGGCTCCACGCAAAACTTCCCACTGCTGTCTATGACTGGCCCTAATCTTGCCCTAACCAATCTTCTATTCTTAACATATCGAAAGAAAGCTTTAGGATTCTCCTTAATCCTATCAGCCAACATCTTCTCGTGTCCCCTCTTAGCTCTCCTCAATTCACTTTTTACCTCCTTCCTGGCTAATCGATAGCTATCCATTGCACTAACTGAGCCTTCAAGCCTCATCCTGACATAAGCCTCCTTTTTCTTCTTAACCAGCAAATCAACTTTTTTCGTACACCAAGGCTCTCTTACTCGACAATTTCCTCCCTGCCTGACAGGGACATACTTATCAAGGACTCGCAGCAGCTGCTCCTTGAATAAGCACCACATTCCAGATGTTCCCAGTCCCTGTAGTTCCCTAGTCCAATCTATGCACCCTAATTCTCTCCTGATGGCCTCATAATTACCCTTCCCCCAGCTATAACTACTGCCCCCAGCTTCATGCCTATCCCTATCCATCACTAAGGTGAACGTAACCGAATTGTGGTCACTATCACCAAAATGTTCACTAACTTCCAAGCCTAACACCTGGTCTGGCTCACTGCCCAGCACCAAATCCAATGTAGCCTCACCTCTAGTTGGCTTCTCTACATACTGAGTCAAAAAACCTTCCTGCACACTCTGTACGAAAACTGACCCCTCTAACAAGCTAGAGCTATAGCTATTCCAATCAATATTAGCAGGATGACCAGCAGGATTTCTGAAATGACCCAAAAAGCCTCTATTTTCCACAGAGCCCCCTGTAACCCTTCTGCTGCTGACCTTAATGGAACATAGAACATTACAGCACAGTACAGGCCCTTCGGCCCTCGATGTTTCACTGACCAGTGGAATGAATCTAATGACCTTCTAACCTAAATTAATCCAATGTTATCCATATGCTTATCCACTGACATTTGAATACCCTTAAAGTTGGCGAATCCACAGGACATTCCATGCCCTTACTACCTTCTGAGTAATCTACACACCTTGGACATTAACGCCTCTGCTCAGGGGATAAAGTCTCTTCTTAACTATCCTATGTTCCTCCTACTTTTGATGTAGAGATGCTGGCGTTGGACTGGGGTAAACTCAGTAAAGTTTGACAACACCGTTTTAAATCCAACCCATTTATTTGATACTAAATCCTACTTTTGTTCCTCCTACTTTTGTACAGGTCAGTGGCGACCACGTTCAGTGTTCACTATTTAAGGAAATCAATCCCATCCTAGCCAGCCTGTCTTCACTGCAGGAACACTGCTGCCCGGGCAATACCCTGGTGAATCTCCTTTGCGTTCCTTCCAGAGCAATCACATCCTCCTTCTGGAGGAGCCACATGAACTCCTCACAATATCTCGCTGAAGACAAATAAGCGTTTTACACTTCCGCATCATGACCTCCTGGCTCAATTTTCTATACATCAGCTAATAACAAGAATTGTCATGTTTGCCTTCTTAAGCAGCTGATTATCAGAAGTTACTTACTAAATGGAAAACAAGAGAAGGTTTGTGATTTTTTTCTGGACCTTAAACGGAAATTAATTTTAAAGCAACCAAAGAAAAGTTGTCCAGTCACAAACTCAACATAAAAATAATTAAATAAATGAAAATTATAGTCTCAAAATTTACTAACCAATCCAAGATAAGAATGGGAATGAGCAAAGAGGAAGAACAAAACTCAACACAACACATTAATAGTAAATTATAAACTTGCAAATCGAATGAGAAATTTCACCACAGAACGGTATCAGATTCTGCATTCTGATCGGAACAATACATTTCCCAATCATTCTATAGAATTCAAGTATCTGAATGCTTCAGGTGGTCAGATTCAAAAATTGTTTTAAGTAGAAACACAAATCAGATAGTACCATAACAATCTAGAGGGAAAAAAACACACTGTAGATTAATGGAAATGTAGACAAATCACATATCTTTGACAATCACGGAATACTGTACGGTTTGTAATTGGGTCAGTTAAATATCAGGAACTAACTGAAGTCTGTTTCTTTTCAACACAAACTCGAGGTATGGAGAAATTTCACATCACACTCTGACCACCAAATATCATTAAATCAAAGCAAAACAATATTAAATCAATATGTTTTCAACATATTTCTAAGATAAAAGACTCAAGACAGCTCCACAGAATGGACAACTCACTCACCATATTAAAATAGTATATACTTTAAACTGAAGACTTTTTTTCATTCCAATTATTTTCCAAAACACAATACAATTCAACATGGACAGATATTGCCAGATATTATTGAAGATGTTGATCAGATATTCCACTTGGGTGAAAAAAACTCAATCAGTACAATTTTACTTTGACAAATATACCCTAGAATACGTGTTCACTAATGTCAGGTATTCCACTCTGGTTAGTGGTCCACACTCAAATTTTGATTATATTCTTAATCCCACTAAACATCATTGCAGAGAGATCACCTACACTGAGGTCCAATCTTACAACAGATAAGGTTAAGCAGTTCACTACGAAACACGTGAACCTTATTGTGTCGTGAACCCATGAGTAAGACACAGAAGCTCATTATAAGTTGATGAAAACGATTAGAATGACAGAGATATTTCAAGCCATTTGATTTAAGTAAATTACATCGTTCACCCGGAGTCTGCATAACAGAGACAATGAGAACAGCATGGAGCATTTTCAGTCAGAGTTAAAAATCAGAGAGCCGCTCACATACAGATGTACACAACCTCAATGGTTGGAGTCACTCACCAGGAACACCAATAATGGTAATGATTGTGTAGAACGTTATTACAGCCACATCAGTATGCATTTTCAGTGTTCTTTTGAACTGCTGGCGGACTCTCTGATTTTAATATCCGACGTTAAATATACCCAGAATATGTTTAATTTATGCATTGTAATCTCACCATAGGGACATGTTGGAAACAATGTGATTTTCAGTATATATAATATGAACAAACAGATTACGACATTGAGTTCAGAGATGGAAAATACTTATTTTTAGAATTGACTTACTTCTTTCCAAATACTAGATTCTGTTGATCATATTTATCAACTAAGACGCTTTCCACTCAAACACCATCTGACCCATCTCTAGATCTCAGACAGTTTCAGTGACATCTGTCACTGGCCTGTGACATTTCAGTATTTGAGTTTCAATTGTTACCGTGTCTCACTGTGTGATCTTTAACTGTGGACATTCTGCAATGTGATTTATATGGATTAGCGTTTAGAATAAATTGCAAAATTCTATTGATCAACAATTTGGAGCTATTCAGTCTTAAAGAAATTTGTTGTTTTTTTTTTAATCCGAAATCTAATACAGTTCCTCAAACTGAGAAAATATTCAGAAAAATATTTCCACTGAGGCTAGGGCATAAAAAAAAAACAGAGGGCATGAGTTAAGAGTAAAAGGAGAAAAGTTTAATGGGAATATTGGGGGGGTGGGCACTTCTTCATGCAGACAGTGTGGGAGTGTGGAATGAGTTGCTGGATAAAGTGGTAAATGCGGGGCCACATAACATTTAAGAAAAACTTGGATGGCTTCATGGATGTGGTCCAAGTGCAGGTCAGTGGGACTACACAAAAAATGGTTCGGCACAGACACAAAGGGCCAAAAGGCCTATTTCTGAGCTGTAATTTTCTATGGTTCTATGGGATATCTCAGAAAATTCAAGCCTGCAGCAGATACAAACATATCACTCCTTAGAGCAGTAAAATTGCAGACTTAACTGTGACAAGCAATGCGCAGGCTGCAAATGACAATAGATCCACATCTGATACAGTGTTCGGAAATGTGCTCAGATGTGGAAGGAGAGCGATGAGCATGAGAGAGAGGGGGCGACTTTTTGGATGGGCTGAATCTAGAAAGGGTGTGAGCCTGGGAAAATGAATGGATAAGAACAAAAGAACAATAAGCACAGGAACCAGCCCTTCAGCCCTCCAAGCCTGCGCCACTCATGTGCCCAACTAGACCATTTGTTTGTATCCTTCTCTTCCCAGTCTGTTCAGGTGGCCATCCAGATAAGCCTTAAATACTCCCAGCATTTCCGCCTCAGCCACCTTGCTTCACAGTACACTCCCGAGTGAATGAGGAAGACTTTGAGGCAGTGAACATTAAAAAAGAGGAAGATAAAGTGAGGACGTGATGATGGGAGAAGCAGTTATTGTGAGAGGAATAATGTTTATAACAGCAACTTAACTTACAGAGAAGTCAGCTCTGCTGGATATGAGGAAAGATTGAATAAACCGGGATTGAATAAACTCAGATGGAGTTTATTCCATCTGAATAAACAGTTTCAGTGACATCTGTCACTGGCCTGTGACATTTCAGTATTTGAGTTTCAATTGTTACCGTGTCTCACTGTGTGATCTTTAACTGTGGACATTCTGCAATGTGATTTAAATGGATTAGCGTTTAGAATAAATTGCAAAATTCTATTGATCAACAATTTGGAACTATTCAGTCTTAAAGAAATTTGTTGTTTTTTTTAATCCGAAATCTAATACAGTTCCTCAAACTGAGAAAATATTCAGAAAAATATTTCCACTGAATATTTTCACAATATTTTGTGACAGAGGTCACAAAATTGTGAGAGGCTTTTCTCCAAGGGTGGAAATGTTAATTCCGAAAGGACAGTAGAACCGAATGCAGGAGGACATATTAAGAGAGATATGTATTTTTCACACAGAGAGTGGCTGGTGCCTGGAATGCGCTGCCAGGAGAAGCCGTGAAAGCAGGCCCATTAGCAACAGTTAAGGGACATCTAGATTGATGTATTAATAGGAGGTAAGAGGGATATGGACCGAGTAAGCAAAGAAGGTTTTATTTTAAAATAGGCCTCCATATCGAAAGGATTCGAAAGGCCTGTTCCTGTGCTGTCCATTTTTTGCCATGTGTTCTTTGAGAGTGTGCATCAGGAAAGACACAACTGGGGTAACAGAGAATTAGATGAATCAGACCACAAAGCTGTGCTCCTGCTACAAGCTTATAAGCAAAAACTAAAGTGGGATAATCCATCAAATAAAGTCACACAATGTTGGTCTGAAGAATCGAAAGATCTCCTAGGTGACTGCCTCTCACCAACATTTACAGATGCACCATAGAAAACATTTTTTCTGGTTGTAACACAACTTGCTCTGCCTCAGACCGCAAACAAATGCAAAAATTTGTAAACATAACTCTAGCTGTAATACAAACTAGTTTCCCATTATCTATTGACTCTGTCTATACTTCTTGCTGCCTCAGCAAAGCAACCAGAATACTCGAGGAACCCCAGCACTCTGGATATTCTCTCTTTCATCTTCTTCCATTGGGGAAAGGATACAAAGGTCTGAGGTCATGTATCACTGAATCAAGAACAGCTTCCTCCCTGCTGCCATCAAACTTTTGAACGAACCTATCTCACATTAAGTTGCTTTTTCTATGCACCCTAGCTATGACGTAACACTACTACTGCAGTTTTTTTTTGTTGTTTCCTTCTCTATGAACAGTATGTTGTCTCTGTACAGCACACAAGAAATGATTCTTTCCACTGTATGTGAAGTTACATGACAATAATAAATCAAATCAATTCAAAATCATTGTGAAGCACTTCGAAACGTTATTCATGGTATGAGTCACTTCTAGCCTCCCAGATTGCCTGGATTCACTGCATTTTGCCTACCATTGCAATTGGTGCACAACAGACACCATCTCTCTCTCTCTGCACTCAATCATGAAACACCCAGATTACAAAGACAACTGTGCTAGACTCCTATTTATTGATGACAGCTCAGCTTCAAAGAACAAAGTGTAAAGGAAAGTATAGCACAGGAACGGATCCTTCAGCTTTTCTGAACTGCACTGACCATGACACCTACCTAAACTAAAACAACGTACTTACGGATTCCATATCGTTTCTTTCCCATCCTACTCATGTATTTGTCTAGTTGGCCCTCAAATCGCACTATCGTACCTGATACCACGAAATCCCTTGGCAGCCCCTTCCAGACATTCACCAAGGTCTGTGTAAAAGAAACTTGCCTCGCACATCTCCTCTAAACATTTCACCACAACTTAAACCTATGTCCTTTAGTACATTATTGAATATCATTATTCCTAAGACACTTACCTTCAAACTCTGTTTCTTCTGTGAACGGATCCTGAACTTCCTAACCCATAGGCCACAATCAGTAAGAATAGGGAACAATACATCCACAATCATCCTCAATGCCGGTGACCAAAAGATCCCCTAATATCCTCCTTATACACCTAAGTCTGTGTAGCATATACCCCTCGATTTTCAAGTTTGCTGGCAATACCAGTGTAGTGAGTTGGATCTAAACAGGAATGAGATAGAGAATCTGGTGAACTGGTGCAGCAACAATAATCTCTCTTGATGTCAGCAAAACAAAGAAGATAGTCATTGACTTCATGAATTGTAGCGGAGAATCTATCCCTGTCTATATCAATAATGATGAAGTATAAGTGATTAACAGCTTCTAGTTGTTGTTGTCTACGTACAACAACAATCTGACCCTGGTCCCACCGTGCCAACACTATAGTTAAAAAAAGCCCACCAATGCCCCTAAATCTGAGACATCTTGACAAATTTGGAATGTCTGCTATGACTCTCACCAACATTTACAGATGCACTTTTGGAATAATTATTTCTGGTTGTAGCACAGCTTAATCTGGCTGCTGTTTGCCCAAGGTTTTAAGAAACTGCAAATTTACTTGGATGTAGCCCAATCCATCATGCAACCTAGCCTCCCATCCACTGGCTCTGTCTACAATTCCCGCTGCCTCCGAAAAAACAACCAGCATTATTAAGGACCCATGATCATTGGACATTCTCTTCTCCCCATTCTTCCATCGGGCAAAAAAAAGTCTCAGGTCATGTACCAAATGACTTAAGAACAGTTTCTTCCCTGCTGCCATCAGGATTCTAAATGGAACTACCTCACATTAAGTGTACTTTACACCCGAACTATGAATGTAACATAACCTTCCTCACCCGCTCCTTTTTTTTTCTCTATATACGTGTTTTGTCTGTTTTGCATTCAGGAAACAGTACATTTCACTGCATAATACATCTGGCAGTCATAAATCAAATCAAAAGGAATCAATATGGCTGAGAGTATGATGTTTACAGAGAGAGTAATAAGTCGAGGAAACAGATAAGGTGAGTAAGTGAGATATGCAATTTGAATGAGATAGAGAGGGAGAGATATGGGCTCAAAAGTGAGAGAGAGAGAGACACTGATCTGGAGCTCTGCTGCGGGACAAACTTTGATGGGGTGGGAGAGATACAGGAGCGGTCAGATAGAGGGATAGGCTGAGAGATAGAGAAAGCAGAAGTCATGATGTGAAAAGAGCCGAGAGAAGCTGAGGTAAGAGGGAAAAAGATAAATTGTGACAGATGGAGATGTCACACTTTGAGAGGGTCAGAGATGGAGAGATGGAGAGTTTATGAAAGAGGAATGTGAAGAAGTGAATGTAACAGATGAATATGTGTTAGTGTGTCTGCGCGAGAGTATTTGTTTGATAAAGTGCATGTGAATCCTTGAATGCGCGTGTTGTGTGTGTGTTTTCACGTGCACACACACGTGTGTCTGTGTGTGCATGTGTGTGACAGTTTGTTTGAGAGTGTGTGTGCCTGTGGGTGAGTGTGAGTGAGCGTAAGTGAATGCATATGTCGAAGTGTATTTATGAGATTGTGTATGTGTGTGGGTGTGTATTTGACTGTGTGTTTGTGTAATTGTGCGTGTCTGTGTGTATGTATTATCTTGTATGACTGTTTGTGAGAATTTATGAGTGTGTCTCAGTGTTTGTGAGTGGGTGTGTGTGTACACGTGTTTTTGTGTGCCTGTTTATGTGACAGAGGTGGGATGTTTATGTGTGTGAGAGTATAAGTGAGATTTTGTGTGAGTGCGTGTCAGAGTATGTGTGATTGCGTTAGTGTGTGTGCGTGCATGCATGAATATTTGAGTGCGGAAGAGTGTGTTTGAGTGTGTGAGATAGTGTGAGTGTGTTTGAATGTGTGTGCATGTGTGTGCATGTGTGTTTGTGTGAGACAGTATGTATGAATGTGGGAGTGTTTGTGTCTGTGCGCTTGTGTACTTGAGTGTGTCCATGTGCGTGAGTGTAGGAGACTGTGCAAGCATGTTTGTGCGTGAGGGTGTGTGAGTATGTGTGTGAATGCCTGTGTCAGTGTCTGTTTTAGAATTTGGATGAGTGCCTATGTGTGAGAGGGAGTGTGAGTGTGTGTGTGTGTGAGGGAGAGGAAGGAAGGAAAATGTCAAGAAAGTACGGGAAGAGCAAAGGTAAAATAGGATATGACAAAGAGGAAGACCTTGGGTATGGGAGTTACAGGTTTGCGTAACGAGAAAAGGGCAAGGGGTGAGAAGGGGCAAGGTATGGAGGGAAGGATCAAGATAGGGAGAGATCAATGGGTGGAGGTAAATAATGAGGTGAGCGGCAAGAGATGGGGTGATGGATGGAGTTTTGGTGTGCATGATTTAAGGAGGGATGATTGAGTCGAGGAAGTGAAAGAATTGTTGAGGGAGGAAAAAAAAATGAGGTGAGGGCTGGAGATGGGTCGAGAGACAAAATGGTGGAATGAGGAAAGGTATGACAGTAGGAGCATGAAAGACACGGGTGATGGATGAAGATGAGGATGATGGAGATATCTTAAGTGTTATGGAGGAAGAACAGGAAGGGGGAGTACGGGTGAGGGGGAGAAATTAAGTGTGGTAGACAGAAAGCAGGGTTGATGGAAGAGATCAGGAGCAAGGAAGGGAGAGTACAGGTGACGGAGGTAAATTAAGTGCAATGGACAGAGACCAGGGGCGATGGAGGGAGAGCAGGGACAATGGAGGGAAAGATGCGCAAGGGAGGTAAATTAGGGGCGATGGAGGGAAGGCAGGGGTAATGGAGGGACAGCAGAGATGAGAAGGAGAACAGAGGTGATGTAGGGAGAATGGGGGCAAGGGAGGGAGAACAGAGATGATTGAAGGGGAACAGAGGTCAGGGAGAGCAATGGCGAGGAAGATCAGGGTGATGGAAGGAGAGCAGGGACAGGGGAGAGAACAGGGGCGATGGAGGGAGAGCAGGGGCGATGGAGGGAGAACAGGGGCAATGGAGGGAGAGCGGTGGTGATGGAGGGAGAGCAGGGGTGATGGAGGGAGAGCAGGGGTGAATGAGGGAGAGCAGGGGCAAGGAACGGAGAGCAAGAGTGATGGCGAGAGAGCAGGGGTGGTGGAGAGAGAGAAGGGACTGGAGACAGCAGGGGCAATGGAGAGAGAGTAGAAACGACCAAGGGAGGCCAGGAGGATGGAGTTAGAGCAGTGGCAAGCGAGGGAGAGCAGGTTGAGGGATGGGGAGCAGAGGCAAGTGAGGGGGAGTAGGGGTGAGGGACGCGGAGCAGGAGCGAGGGACGCAGAGCAGGGGTGAGGGAGGGAGAGCAGGAGTGATGGAGGGAGTGCAAGGGCGAGAGTGGGAGAGCAGGGACAATGGAGAGAGACCTGGAGTGATGGAGATAGACCTGAGGTGATGGAGGAGGAGGAGTGCCAAGGGAGGGACAACAGGGGAGAGGGAGTTAGATTCCGGATGAGGGAGGGAATGCAGGGGTGAGGAAGGGAGAGTAGGGACAATGCGGGGGGGGAGCAATGACAATTGAGGGGGAGCAAGAAAGGAGAGTAGGGGTGAGGGAGAGAGAGCAAGGGCAATGGAGGGACATCAGTGTCAAGAGAGGGAGAGTGGGGGGTAGGAAGTTAGGTTAGGAGCAATGGAGAGAGAACAGGGGTGAGGGAGAGAGAACAGGGGTGAGGGAGGGGGATAAGGCGATGGCAGTGAAACAAGCTGAAGGATGGAAAGATGGTGCTTGCAAGGGAGGAAAGCTCTGTTGAAAAGGTGAGAGAAATGGAGGGAGGGAACTATGTTTTCAGGGGCAGATGATCGAGGAGACAGTGACATCTGCAGAGACAAGATGAAGGAGGAAGAGACAGAGTGAATGAAAGAAACAAGGTGCGATTGAAGGAGAAACGGATTGACTGAGGTAGAGAAGTTTCAATCAGGGAGAGATGGTACACGGAGGGAGAGACGAGGTGAGGGAGTCAGAAACTGGGTGAGGGATAGTTCAGTCTACCTCATTATATGTTTTTTTTAAGGGAAGGATAGATAGATTTTTGAACAGTAAAGTAATTAAGGGTTATGGTGAATGAGCGGGTAAGTGGAGTTGAATCCGCAAAAAAGGTCAGTTATGATCTTATTGAATGGCGGAGCAGGCTCGAACGGCCAGATGGCAAACTCTTGCTCTTAGTTCTTATGATTTTCTTCTGTTTACTCCGGGCTTCAATTTATTCATAACACAGGGCTTCGTATTACAGAGATCGGCTGTTTACTGAGGTCATCTTCGTGCTTTAAATAAATGAACATGTAAATAATTATGGGAGAGCTAAACATGTGAGTGTGTGTATGTGCACGCGAGTATGTGTGTGTGTTCATGTGTGCGCATGCACGTGCAAAATTTTGTGTGTATGTTTGTATGCATTGATTCCTGTTCTTCTGTCAGCACATGCGTGGTGTGTGTGCATGTTATGTCCATGTGTGTGCGTGCATGTGCATGTGTGTCAGCAAATGTATAAAAACGTGTATTCATGCGAGAATGTATACACACAAACACACAAGTGTGTTTACATGTGATGAAGATTGCCAGAAAATACAACAATATTGATAGGCTGGAAAATTGGGTGGGGAAATGGCAGATGAAATTTAATCCAGACAAATGCAAGGTGGTGCATTTTGGTCGATCGAATTCAGGTGGGAGCTGAAAAATAAATGATACAACATAGATAGGCTGGTAGATTGGGCAGATAAATGGCAGATGGAATTTAATCCTGATAAATGCAAGGTAATGCATTTTGGGAGAATTAATGTAGTGGGGAGTAATATGATAAAGGGACCTATTAAGAGTATAGAAACACAGAGGGATTTGGGGGTGCAAGCGCACAAATCTTTGAAGGTGGCAGTACAGGTGGAGAAGGTTGTGAAGAAAGCATATGGTATGCGAGCCTTTATAGGAAGGGGTATAGAGTACAAGAGCTAGCATTTAATGTTGCATTTGCACAAAATGTTGATTGGACCTCATTTGGAGTCTTGCGTCCAGATCTGGTTACCTTACTACCGGAAGGACGTGGAGACCCTGAAGAGACTGCAGAGGAGGTTTACCAGGATACTGCCTGGTATGGAAGGTCTGAGTTACGAGGAGAGGTTAGGCAAATTGGGGCTGTTTTCTTTAGAAAGACAGAGACTGAGACGAGATCTAATAGAGTTGCATAAGATATGAAGGGTATAGATAGACTGAACATTGGTAAGCTTTTTGCTCGTTTGGAATCAAATATTATGAGGGGCCACAGGCTTAGGATGGGGGGGGGGGCGAGGTATAATTTGAATATTAGAGGGAGGTTTTTCACCAGAGGGTTGTGGGTGTATAGAATGCACTGCCAAGTAAGGTGATGGAGGCAGGCATGCTGGAGTTATTTAAGAGATACTTAGATAGGCACATAAGCGGAATAGGGATGGATGGATATAGAAGGCTGATTTAAATAGGGACCATGAGCCTTTGGATGTTCCTGAGAATTGCATAAGTTGTGAATGATATTGACGTATTTCTCTTTTATTCCACAGTGCTTCGGTGCACCTTGTTGTCCAACAAGGGGCATACACGCGATGGGTCGTGCGAGGACTGCTCTTGGATTTTGAAAGTAGCCTGTTTCTTCACATCATTAATGTATGCTTAAACTGGACCAGTTGATGGGCAACTGGTGATTATCACTGTTTGCTGTGCAGAAACATGGATCTGGGCCAGTATTGTGGGAGTTTGCGCATTCTCCCTGTGCTTGCGTGGGTTTTCTCCGGGTACTCCGGTTTCCTCCTACACCCCAAAGATGTGCTTTTAGACTGATTGGTGAAACAAATTGCCCCTAAATTGTCTCCCCAATCTGGTTTCCAATGTGGACTTTCATAAACATAGAAAAGGGTCATAGGTGGAAGTGAGAACTCACGCTGTTAAAATGGTGGTGCAGGCTCGTTGGGCCGAAGGGCCTGTTTCCCGTGCTGTGTTGTTCGTTGTTATTTGATAGGCGTATGAACAAACGGGCAATAGAGGGATATAGGCGGCTGGTCTAGACAGATAAACATGATCGGCACAGGCTTAAAGTCCAGCCTGTTCCTGTGCTGCACTGTGCATTCTTTGTTCTTTGAGTGTGTGTATGTTTGCGTATTCTCTTGTTTGTGTGTGTGTGTGTGTGTGTGTGTGTAAGTGAGAGAGAGGAAGAGTTTCTCAGTGAAAATCTGTATGAGAACATTTATTTATGAGCCTACACAAAAGACTATGTTTGAGGGAGTTGGTGAACTCAGTGAGCAGGGAACTCAGTGCTAGCTTCCAGAAAGAGACGAGGAAAGCACCTTGCCTGAAGAAGTTAACACAAGCCTGGATTACATCAACTGCTTCACCAACAGAGTCGACAAAGCAGTTACTGTATTGAATTTTAGCGAATTCCAGTAAGTTTTTAATCCTTTTTTCTGTCTCTGGCTCTGGCTCTTGTCCTTGCTCTTCACAATGTGTCTACCTCGCAGTGATAATTTACTAGGAATATTTCAGAGACCTGAACATTTGAGATTAACACTGATTCACTACTGAAGGCTCACTGTTAGTGGATCAGTGCTGAGGGAGTGCCTCACTGTCAGGGGATCAAAACTGAGGGATGCCGCACCGTCAGAGGGTTAGTGCTGAGGGAGTGCCGCACTGTTAGAGGTTTAGTGCTGAGAGAATGCTGCACCATCAGAGGGTCAGTGCTGAGGGAGTGCTGCACTGTCAGAGGATTAGTACTGAGGGAGTGCCACACCATCAGAGGGTCAGTGCTGAGGGAATGCCGCAACATCAGAGTGTCAATGCTGAGGGAGTGCCGCACCGTCAAAGGGTCAGTGCTGAGGGAGTGCCACACTGTCAGAGGATCACTGCTGAGGGAATTCCACGCTGTCAGACAGTCAATGCTGAAGAAATTCCACACTGTCAGAAGGTCAATGCTGAAGGGGTGCAGCACTGTCAAATGGTCAGTGCTTAGCGACTGCTACACTGTCAGAGAGTCAGTACATTGGATAGTTAAACCTACCCCTTCAGTGCCCTCCTTGGCACATTGCACATCTGAATCTGAATTTTACTCTGCTCCCTTATCTCCACCAATGAATTCTCTGAATATTCTTGCACCTCAAAATGGTTTAGTTATAATAAATACAACCACAATGCTGTATGATCATATTTGTTATGATTTGGTACTAGTTGTATTAGATTTCACTAAAATTCATTTCCAAGATTGGTGACCCTTTCAACTGAGAGAATTATATTTTAATTTAACACAGAGGTTGTGAAATCAAGAAGTGACAAATGAGATACAAGAATGTTTTGGTGATTCCAAAAATTTCCAGAGCAGGTTCTTAGTGGAAGGGTGTTTTTTTACCTGGAGGTCGGTCACTAGTGGTGTGCTGCAGGGCTCGGTACTGGGACATCTTCTACTTGTAATATATATAAATGACTTGGAAGAGGGAGGAAGTGGAGTGATCAGCAAGTTTGCAGATGATACAAAGATTGCTGGACTTGCAGATAGTGAGGAGCAATGTCAGGCGATGCAGCAGGACATAGATAGGCTGGTAGCTTGGGCAGATAGATGGCAGATGGAATTCAATGCTTATAAATGTGAGGTGATGCATTTCGGGAGAAAGAATGTAGGGGGGAAGTATACAATAAAGGGTAGACCTATTAAGAGTATAGAAAAGCAGAGGGACCTGGGGGAGCAGGTGAACAAGTCTCTGAAGATGACAAAGCAAGTGGAGAAGTTTGTGAAGAAAGCACATAGTATACTAGCCTTTATAGGAAGGGGTACAGAGTTCAAGAGATGGCCTTTAATGTTGCAGTTGTATAAAACGTTGGTTACATTTGGAATACTGCGTCCAGTTCTGGACGCCTTGCTACTGGAAGGATGTGGAGAGACAGTGCAGAGGAGGTTTATTAGGATACTGGTATAGCCTGGTATAGAAGGTCTGAGTTACGAGGAGAGGTTAGGCAAATTGGGACTATTTTCCTTAGAAAGACATAGATTTAGAGGAGATCTAATAGAGGTGTACAAGATTATGAGGAGTATAGATAGAGTAAACAGGGTTAAGCTTTTTCCTAGGATGGACTCGAATAGCACGAGGGGTCATGGGCTTAGGGTGAGGGGAGGTCAGGTATAATTTTAAAGCGAGAGGGAGTTTTTTTTCACACAGAGGATGGTGGAGGTATGGAATGCGCTGCCAAGTAAAGGAGTGGAGGCAGGTACTCTGGAGTTATTTAAGAAATACTTAGATGGGCACATGAACAGAATGGGAATGGAGGGGTATAGGAAACTGATTTAAAACACAGATCATGAGCCTTGGGAGTCCCTGGGAAGTGTGTAAATAGATGATGATATTGACGTACTTGTTTTTTATCCTACAGGTTTTTTGGTCCACCTTGTTGTCTAACAAGAGGCATGCACGCGATGGGTCGTGAGAAGGCTACTCTTGGATTTTTTTTTCATGTCGTTAGCGTATGCTTGACCTGGGCCATTTGATGGGCAACACGACAGCTCAGTGACTATCTCTGTGCTGTGCAGGTACATGGATTTGGGCCTCTATCTGTGGGAGTTTGAGCATTCTCCCCGTGCTTGCGTGGGTTTTCTCCGGGTGCTCCGGTTTCCTCCCACATCCCAATGATATGCTCTTAGGCTAATTGGCAAAACAAATTATCCCTAAATTGTCTCAAATTTGGTTTTTAACCCATAGATCTATAAACATAGACAGCGATCACGTTTAGAGGTGGGAACATCAGGGTGGCTACGTGGGCTCATTGGGCCGAAGGGATTGTTTTCCATCCGTTTTGTTCTTTGTTCTTTGTTCTTAATTAATGATATAGCAAACATTTACCGTTAAGCATCATTCATGGTTAACACTGTTAATTTGGCACAAAAAAATCTTAAACTTGAAACATTATCCCAACCAGTAATAGCTGAGGTTATTATTAATAATAATAATCATCATCATCATTAACATTGTTAATTTGGCACATCTAAATCTTAAACTTCAAACATTATCCCAACCAGTAATGGCTGAGGTTATTATTAATAATAATAATCATCACCATCATCATGCTGTTCATTATCGTTGTTCCTACAAATTGTTACTCAATAATGTGGTGAGCATTAGAAATGTCTGCTAGAACCATTAATCAAACTATTAAAGACAAAGCAATTAATGATGGGAAAAAACAGAATAGAATCTCGTGTCGTGTCCACAGGAATTGAATGATAGGATATTTTAGAGAGAATTTAGGACAAGCTAATCAGGAGAAGATTCCTCCCTGGATTAGTAATTTATAATTAGATTATATAAATTGCGGACAAAGAAATCCTAATGCGACCTAACACAGTTTTGATGATTTGTCAAGGTTTGGTTTGAGAATAATTTGGTGGAATGTTCCTAAGGATTAATAGTATGGATTCTAACGCAAAGTATTAGAGGTTCAGAACATTGGTATAATTATGGATGGTATATGGATCTGATATAGAACATAGAACATAGAACATTACAGCGCAGAACAGGCCCTTCAGCCTTTGATGTTGCGCCGACCAATTAGGAAAATGCAATGACCCTCGAACCCAAACCATTCGCTTTTCGTCCACAAAATTATCTACTAACCTCTTAAACGCCACCAAACTTGACGCATCTACAACTGCAGCAGGCAGGGCATTCCATACCCTTACCACCCTCTGGGTAAAGAACCTACCTCTGACATCTGTCTTATAACTACCACCCCTTAATTTAAAGCTATGTCCCCTCGTGCTAGCTTTCTCCATCCTAGGAAAAAGGCTATCACTGTCCACCCTATCTAAACCTCTAATCATCTTATATGTTTCAATAAGGTCTCCTCTTAGCCACCTTCTTTCGAACGAAAACAACGTCAAATCCCTCAGCCTCTCTTCATAAGACCTGCCCTCCATACCAGGCAACATCCTGGTAATATCATATGATATGACCTACATTATGTTGCAGAATGAGAGGGGAAATTTGGTAGTATTAATTTCAGGGAATGCCAACAATTGGGAAATGTAATTGTTTGTCCAGACCCCAATATGTTCAAACAAACAAGCTTCTTGAGGGTTTAAAGTTGATCGGGAATGTCCCAACTTGTGGGAACTCTGAATTGGCTTTAATTTCATTTGGTTGGATTGGAATAAAGTTGCGAAAAAAGTTGCATTGTTCAAAATCAACCAAAGAATCAAAAGTTCATCCATTAGTAAGAATTGATTCTTGTTCATGGCGTATATGAAGCAATTCAATCTAGCTTGTTCTTGCTGGTTTATGTGGAGTGTTGAAGTGATATTATTAATTAGAGCTCCAGACTGATAATGGTTCAAAGGGAATGGTCTTGCAATATTTACCCTTTCCTTTATAAGCTAGTTTAGTGATGCCTCTACCCAGATTCTTAACTTCCAGAACACACTTTAGATTTTTATCAACATTGGACAACACTGCCATCTCAAACGAGGAAACAGGGGTGATTCCCGGTTTGGGTCACCATTAGTGTGAGGTTTGCACATTCTCCTCACGTCAGCGTGGTTTTCTTCCAGGCGCTCTGGTTTCCTTTCACTGTACAATGATGTGATGCATAGGTGGCTCAGCCATGCTAAATTGCCGTTTAATATCCAGGGCGCTAGTTAGGTTTATTGCACGGGTTATGGAGATATGGCCAAGGTGTGATTGAGGTCAGTGCAGACTAGATGGGCCAAATGGCCTCCATCTGCATTGTAGGGATTGTCTAATTCTATTTTATAGCCTCTGTCATAGTCCGCACGAGGGAATAAGAATTTCAAAACTTTTTTTTTTTATTTTCTGCAATCGTTCATGGGACATGGGGTCTTGGTTGGCCAGCATTTCTTGTCCATCCCAACTTTCACTTGGAGGACAATTGAGAGGAGAACACACTGTTGTGGCTTTCGAGTCAAAGGCAGTGTAAACACAGGATGACAGATTTCCTTTCTGAAATACATGAGTGAGACAGATGGGTCATTCCAACAATTGTTTCATGAACATCGGTAAAATTTTAATTCCAGATATTTCTTATTGAATTTGAATTCCATCTTGGACATATCCGTAACCGTATCATAGACAATGTGGATCGAAGGACCTGGTTCCATGCTATTAACCTCTCGACTATCAAAATGTGTTCAGACAGTTGAATGGGTAAAGATAGGGAGAGAGAGACATGGTTCAAACGTGGGCAATCGGGACGATCTTAGTGTTCAAAGAGATGGAAACATGTTCTTGCAAAAGGCATGTTTCAATGCTACAAACCTCTATGACTCTGTAATTCTATGATTGTAGGGAACCAAATTCATATTACGACAATGTGTTTGCGTCCATCAGTGGAATCTTATCACAAATATTTTCTACCCTATTTCAATTTCATTAGCGACTGTGGTGGGATTAGAACACTGTGCCAAACACTGATGCACACTGGCTGACATTCTGGATTAACAGTTTAGCAAAAATGCAGCCTTCGACATCCTTGAAACAAGCCTAAGGGCTGAGGCTGCTTCAACACTATCTTGTCGATCTCTCATACTGTCTTACATGCCCTCACACTCTTCTATCCCTGACCACTGACCAGGTCTGGTGAAGATATTTCAAGGATCGCAATTGCCTCCTGAAACATGGCGTCCAAATAAATTTCCATCTCCCTGATGTGTCATAACTTTCCAAGCTCAGGCTTCAGCTGGTCAATTCTGAGATAGACTTCATCATGCAACCAACATTTACTGGAGAAAAATTCACTGGGAAACATTGAGTCCACCAGCTCCCACATCATGCAGCTACAATACACCATCTGGCTCTGCATCTCTATCTTATTGACTTAGTTATGATTTGCCGCATTTTCCACTTGCTAGTTTCTTATTTTTAACAAATTTCTCTCTCAATCTCACAGACGGTATTCGATCAGTCAAGAATCTGAATCCACTTTCAATCTGTAAAGATGAGAAACGTTTTTTGCATTAATTTGTGGGAAGTGGGTCTCTCTGGCTGTCCAATATTTATCTCCATCCCTATTTGCTCCTGAATGGCAGTTGTGAGTCAAAGGCATTGTTACGGCTCTGGATTCACATGGGCATCGCTGGCTGAGAATCTTTCCTTGTCCATCCCAAGTTGCCAGAGAGACATTGAGAATCAATTACATTTTTTTTTCCTAATCTCATTACAGTTGGCTGCTTCTCTGCAGCACATAAGTGCTTGATGGACTCCTTTATAGTTTCAGTTTTTTTTATTTATTCTTCTGTTTAAACTATATCTAAACTGTCAATTCTAAAAATTCTCATGTCTTTGTGTTTCTTTGAAGTTTCTTTGCAAATTTGAAAAGTGTCTTCGAATCCAGAAACTCATGAAAATTGTTAAAATAATTTCTTCCCTTAGTGTTATTTTGAAGCTTTAAGAATGTGTAAATCCCTCTTTTTGGAATATGTTATTTATTTAAGATTGTTTGGAACGCAGACACAAGAATGATGGACTGCTCAAATCCCTCGGTCGGTTTGCTTTAAAAATATTATTCTGTTCAGATCCAGGACAAGTCTCCAAATTGTTACGATGCAAGATTAATCACTTTTACTTTGAACCACCATCTGCTACAATTATATCCTGGAAGGTGTGAACTGTTTTTAATTAACATTAGAGTTTCATCAATAGAAACACCAGACACTCACTCTAAGTGAACAATTAACAAGGTATTTTATTTAAGTAATTAGGAAGTTCAACTAAATCAGTGAAATATTAATCGAGGTATGTTTCAAGGAAAATGCTATACAAATGATACAAAGAACATTCAATACCAAAACAATAATAATGGAATTTGAGTGATGCTCAAATCAAATGACTGATGCAGCCAGGCTGGATGGAATACAAGAATTGTTAGAGTTATTCTGCCATTACCCTCTCTCTGTAATGTCTTTCTGACTCAGCATCTCTGTATTACAGAACTGAATGACTCTCTTAACTACTACTTAATATGGCAGGCATGGAGCTCTACTCCAGAGATGAATAGTGTTTTTTTACTGACTACACTGGCCACGGAATATGTTCTCAATATATTCTTCTCACGGCTGTTGCTTTGGCCATTTATTTTGGAAAAGTCCTTACAATGTTAAGACACTTCAAAACCCCTCTCTTGCCACCTGTCTCTACCTCTGTCACTGTTGCGCCCATTGCCTCTCTCTCTTTTTCTCTTTCTGTCTCTCTCTCTCTTTCTGTCATTATTTCTGTCTCTGTGAGGCTGTTTGTGATTTAAAGTTTATATATCCAATAACAAGAGATGCGGATATTGTAGTTATAATTTGTTGATCGGTGTAATCAATAGAAGAATTTTAGTAAAGGGAACTTTCAGCATTCTATGAAGCTGCTGTCTGAAATGAGTCTGTGTTACGGCGTAAATTACAGTGTTCATACAGCAACTTAGAAGCTGAAACATGAAACCCAATTCCAGAATAAAATTATCTAACCACACTGATTCAAAGCCCAAATAATACAGCCGACTCCATACAGAATAAACCATTAATATTGACCATGAAAGGATAAAATTGGCTGAGATAACAAATGGTAAAATGATGGATTTCCTCCGACTCTCCATCTCTGGATCTCTGAGATTCTCCCCATTGCTGTGAGCCCGGAGTCTCGTGCGGGCTCTGCTGCTCGCTAAAAAGTGTCTGACAATGAAAACGTTGAGCAACAGAATCAGGATGAATGGGACACATGGGGTTAGAATGTTGTGAATGAACTCGATTGTCCACCAGACAGGATATAGCAAAACATCCAGTAGGAAATTACAAAACCAGGGGTCATTCCTCAGCTGATATCCATTTAATAACATAAAATACCAGAAAATGTCCTTTAATCAGCTCAGCACCGTCACTGTTCCCTGGACCACAGCTGCCGATTTCTCAGTGCAATATTTACTTTTCAGCTTGGGGCAGCAAATGGCCACAAATCGATCAAAGGTGAAAGTGACGGTGAACCAGACAGAACAGTCAGTGGCTGCATAAAGCAGAACGGCGTGGTTGTTACACACAGGGACCGAATACAGAAAATCAAACTGTTCCTGATAAACAATGGGAATTTGTCTCAATATCAGGTCGAGGATAACGACAAGCAGATCCCCCACTGACATGGCCACCACGTAACGAGTCACACATTTCGAAAGACCACAGTTTCTGCTCGCCAGTGTCACAATTGTGATTATGTTCACTGTCAGGAAGTGAAATAAAGAATAAAATTAGATAGCAGTCAGGGGAAAAAAGTTATTTAGATTGAGAATGGATGATTGGAAAACAATTCTTTCTAAAAACAATCACTTAAATCTCTGGTTTTTTTTAGCCAGCACAACTTTTTGTGTGTGAGATGAAAATGGAGCCCTGGAAGAAACCCAGGGAGACTCAGTCAGAAGATCCAAACTCCATACAGATAATAACCTAATCCAGGGATCAAAAGCAGTTTGTGATGCGGAGTCAGCAGTGCTGACCACTGTTTCACCATGCTACAGTAAGAAGTGACACAACACTAGCTTAAATTCCAACAGGTTCATTTCATAGTGCAAGCTACAAGCTTTCAGAGCGTTGCTCCTTCATCAGGTGAGTGGCAGTTCTGTTCATAATCAGGGCATATAAAGGCACAAACTCAAGTTACAAAATAATGGTTACAATGAGAGTCTTTACAGGTAATCAAGTCTTAAATGTATAGACGATGTGAGTGGCGAGAGGGTTAAGCACACGTTAAAGAGATGTGTTGTTTCTCTCGCCAGCACAGTTAGTGCGATTTTGCAAACCCAGGCAAGTCGTGGAGGTTACAGATAGTGTGACATCAACACAAGATTACCCATAAAGGCCATCCTCATGTGGGTGGAAATTGGCTATCAATCTCTGTTCAATGAATTTATGTTGTCGTGTGTCATGAAGGCCACCTTGGAGAAGGCTTACATGAAGATGAGAGACAGAATGCCCGTGACCGTTGATGTATTCCCCAGGCGGGGAACACTCTTACCTCGCGTTGTTGAACAGTGTCCATTCAGCCATTGTCATAGCGTGCTTGATCTCCCCAATATACTATGCCTCGGAGCATCCTATCCTGCAGCACAGACAATGTTGGCAGAGTTGCAAGTGATTGTTTACCTTGATGCACTTTAAGGATCCCAGCACTTCCTTCTCTGATCTGGAACGCTTCTCAAGCCGTCACTATGTATTTCCCAAGTTACCTCACAATCATGCTTTTCTGAACAGCGAAGGGTAGGCATTCACGTGGCCACCATCAGTACAACACAGGAAGAAATAGCCTTACACTAGATTCACAGAATACAAATCAGAAAGAATCTGGCAACACCATTTGTAAATCCAACCGATTTCATAGTAAATGTGTTGGATTTAAATCGGTTGGATAATAAATTGGTTCGATTTAAAATTGGTGTTGCCAGATTCTTATTGAGTTCACTCCATTCCAACACCGGCATCCCTACAACAGAATAGAAATGCCAAGGTTTGATTTCAACAGTGGGAGAAAGCTTCAGGGTTCAGTGAAAAGCTACTATCCATATTATTGAATGTATGTGCTCCTGTCCCACTGTGGTCTCCAGGACTACGGGAGCTCAGCGAGCCATCCCTCGGCAGGAAAGTTGTTAATCAGTTCACCAGGTTAGAAAAACTCAAACCAATGCTGGCATAAAGGAAAAGCCAACCAGGCAGCCTGAATGAATATCGTGCAGACCACTGAATCCAATATTATGAAATGCATCAAAAGGTTACTCCTGGTAAGAATCAATTCCAGCCTCCCAGATTGCCTGGATTGATTACAGTTCACAAAGTTCCACAACAGGTCTACAGACGCTATGTCACTGGCCACAGAATCAACCTTGGAGCACAGAGTGATGTTTATTGACTGCATCTCAGTCTTCAACACTATTATTCCTATGAAACACATGTCCAAAATCTATGGCCTGGAACTCGGCTCCTGCCTCTGGAACTTGATCCTAACCTCCTAACCCACAGTCAGCAATAAATAATAAACAAGTAAGCAACGCCTCCTTCACAATCAACCTCAACAACAGTGCCCCACAAAAGACTGTGTCCTCATTCTTTTACTGTATTCCCTATACACCGATGATTGTGCGGCCAAATTCCGTTCCAACTTGATCTACAATGTTACTAATGATACTATTATAGTGGGTCGATCTCAAACAATGATGAAACAGAGTACAGGAATGGGATAGAAGATGTGTTGAACCGGTGCAACAACAAAACAATGACAATAATCTCTCCTTCAATTTCAACAAAGCAAAGAAGTTGGCAGCAACTTCAAGAAGCAGAGTGAAGTATATATACCTGTCCACATTAATGGGATGAAGTTGAAATGTTCAATTGGTTCATAAAAAGTGTTGCTTCCCAGACAAACACCACACGTTCCTGTGATGGTAGAAATCCCAGTAGGCGATATGTAAGATTGGAGCTGGTTGCAAAGGAATGAAAAAAGAAAATCTTCACTGGTGATGATCAAATCCCAGAAATTGAACCAGGGTCACTGATTCTGCGATTAGCAATGTTAACCATTGTGCCATCCTGCCATCCTGCAAGGTGCCCTTCGGGCATCCAAGTCATGCCCAGGGCATCATCATCATTATCCTATCTGTGGTAGGGATATGTTTGGAGAACAGTCTGAGCGACATAATTAATCACCACTTTGAGATGTAAGGACTTATGAATAATTGCCAGCACAGCTTTGTCTGGGGAAGATCACGTGGAGCAACTTACTGGAAAATATTGAGGAGGTGAATGGATCAGTAAATGGGCGAAGTGCAAACCCACATAGTTAACATGGACTTCAGACAAGTTGTTGATAAATTCCGCATGGGAGACTGAACAAGTAAGTAATAGTCAATGAGACACAGCACAATTTGATAAGTTACATTCAAAATTGGCTGAGTGGCAGGAGGCACAGGATGATAACTGGAAGCCTCTGTCCAGTGGGGTTCCACACGGATCGATGCTGTGTCCCTTACTGTTTGTAGTCTGCATTGGTGATCTAGACATGAATGTGTGAAGTATGATCAGTGAGTTCGCAGGTGATATGCGATAAATATTGAGGAGGAAATTCTTCGATTTCAGGAATCACAGAATCGTGCAGTGTCACATGAGCAAACTGGTGCACCCGGAGGAAACATACACAGAAATGGGGAAAATTTGCAAACTCCACACAAACAGTGATCCAAGCCAGGAATCAAACACGCATCCCTGACTTTGTGAGATGGCAGTGCTAACCAATACGTCACTGAGCTGAAGGAACTGAGAGGCTGGCAAATGGAATTTAAACCTGAAAAATGTAAGGCGATGCATTTTGAGATGACGAAGAGGGCAAAGAGGAGCACAATGAAGAGTAGAATGTGAGGAACAGAAGAAGACCAGAATGAATGTGTGGTGCAAATATGTCTATCCAAGAAGTCAGTAGGACAGGGAGATGAGTTGGTTAAGACAACATGTCGAATACTTGTATTTAGCAGCCAAGCATAGAATATAGGAGTAGGGAGATAATGATGGAAGTGTAGAAAATGCTGGTTAAACCAGAGCAGGAGCACTGTGTGCAGTTCTGGTCATCACACCACAGGAATGATGTAATTACCCTGGGGACAGTGGAGATTAACCAGGATGCTGTATGGGCTGGAAAGTTTCATCTCAGAGGAGGCTTTTTTATAAGTTGGAGTAGGGACGGCTGGGGGCAGAGTACTGTAGTGGGTGGCGGTGAGGAGTGCTTTCAGGTGAGGGAACCTGAGTGAAATGTATAGAATTATGTGGCTAATAGGTGGGAAGAAACTGTATTCCCTTTCGTAGAGATGTTAACCAAAGCGCATTGATTTAAGGTAAAGGGCAGATTATTGTGTGGATTTGGAGATACATGTTTCTATCCACAGGGTGGATAGCACTTGGAGTATAAGAAAGATGTGGAGGCATTGGAGAGGGTACAGAGGAGGTTTACCAGGATGTTGCCAGCTATGGAGGGCAGGTCTTATGAGGAGAGGCTGAGGGATTTGAGGTTGTTTTTGTTAAAAAGAAGGCGGCTAAGAGGAGATCTTATTGAAACGTATAAGATGATTAGAGTTTTAGATAGAACGGACAGTGATAGCCTTTTTCCTAGGATGGAGAAAGCTAGCACGAGGGGACACAGCTTTAAATTAAGAGGTGATAGTTATAGGACGGATATCAGAGGTAGGTTCTTTACCCAAAGGGTGGTTCGGGAGTGGAATGCCCTGCTGCAGCAGTCGTAGATGTGCCACGTTTGGTGACGTTTAAGAGGTTAGTTGATAAGTATATGGAAGAGAAGGGAATGGTTTAGTTTGGAGGGGCATTGCTTTTTATATTGGTTGGCGCAACATCGAAGGCCGAAGGGCCTGTTCTGAGCTGTAATGTTCTATGTTCTATGTTCGACACATTTATTATTCCTGCCATAGTGCAGTACCTCACACTTTTCCACATTAAACTCCATTTGCCACCTCTCGGCCCAGCTCTGCAACTTGTTCAAGTCCCTCTGCAAACTACAACTCCCCTCTTCACTATGGACCACTCCAACGACTTTAGCGTCATCTGCAAATTTACTAATCCATCCCTCAATACCCTCATCCAGATCATTTAAAAAAATTACAAACAGCAGGGGCCCCAAAACAGACCCCTGAGGTACACAACTTGTCACCGAACTCCACGATGAATATCTCCCATCAACCACCACCCTCTGTCTTCTATCTGCTAGCCAATTCCTACCCAATTAGCTAAATCACCCTCTATCCCATTCATCTGCATTTTCTGCAGAAGCCTTCCATGGGCCACCTTATCAAACGCCTTACTAAAGTCCGTATATACCACATCAACCGCCTTACCACCATCCGCCTCCTTAGTCACTTTTTCAAAAAACTCAATGATTTAGTAAGGCACGACCTACCCTTCACAAAACCATACTGACTATCCTCAATCAATTCATTTCTCTCTAAATAACTATAAATCCTATCCCTAATTATTCTCTCCAATACTTTGCCCACAACAGAAGTAAGACTCAATGGCCTAAAATTCCCTGGAAGGTCTCTCTACCCCTTCTTGAACAAAGGGACCACATTCACTATCCCCCAGTCCTCCGGAACCACACCCGTAACCAACGACGACCTGAAGATCAGAGACAGAGGCTCTGCAATCGCCTCTCTTGCCTTCCAGAAAATCCTAGGGTAAATCCCGTCCGGCCCAGGGGACTTATCCAACTTCAAACCCTCAAGAATATCTAGCACATCCTCCCTGTCTACTTCAATACTTTCCAGTTTGCATCCCTGTACCTCAGTGTTCTCCATAACTACATTTACATCACCCTGCGTGAATACCGAAGAGAAATATTTATTCAGTGCCTCTCCAATCTCTTCAGGCTCCACGCACAATTTCCCACTGCTGTCTATGACTGGCCCTAATCTTGTCCTAACCAATCTTCTATTCTTAACATATCTAAAGAAAGCTTTAGGATTCTCCTTAATCCTATCAGCCAAAGTCTTCTCGTGTCCCCTCTTAGCTCTCCTCAATTCACTCTTTAGCTCCCTCCTGGCTAATCTATCGCTATCCAGTGCACTAACCGAGCCTTTAGTCCTCATCCTGACATAAGCCTCCTTTATCCTTTTAAACAGCAAATCAACTTTTTTTGTACACCAAGGTTCTCTTACTCGACCATTTCCTCCTTGCCTGACAGGGACATACTTATCAAGGGCTCGCAGCAGCTGCACCTTGAATAAGCTCCACATCCCAGATGTTCCCAGTCCCTGTAGTTTCCTAGTCCAATCTATGCACCCTAATTCACTCCTGATGGGCTGATAATTACCCTTCCCCCAGCTATAACTACTGCCCCCAGCCTCATGCCTATCCCTATCCATCACTAAGGTGAATGTTTGCGAATTGTGGTGACTATCACCAAAATGTTCACCAACTTCCTAGTCTAACACCTGGTCTGGCTCATTGCCCAGCACCAAATCCAATGTAGCCTCACCTCCAGTTGGCCTATCTACATACTGAGTCAAAAAACCTTCCTGCACACTTTGTACGTAAACTGACCCCTCTAACGAGCTACAGCTATAGCTATTCCAATCAATATTAGTAAATATTAGTAAATTAGTAATATTGATATTAGTAATATCAATATTATTCCTTTTTTGTATTCTAATCATCTCAAAATGAACGCTAGCAGAGGAAGCTCGGTTATATGTCATGAATATTGAAAGATTTACAGTCTGGCCCTCCATTACTTCTAACTTTCTACAACTCCATGACTCTCAACATCTCATCTAGGCTCTAAATTCTCTACTTTGTGTGTAAAAACTCTTGGGTTGAAGGGAGTTAACGAAGTTGTTTGTTCAGTGAGTGTAATTGATGTGAGTCTCCATGGATCCAATGTGCCTGGAGGAATTTCCCAGTCCTATTAATAGGGGATACCGTTCAAGTGTTGTACCATTGAGACAGCGGGAGCAACAATTCCGACCTAACAGAGATCAGAGGCTGTGGAGAAAGAGGCAGGGAGTGGAGAGGTGACGTTCAGGGAACACTGGATTAGAATCTTATATAACATAGAACATTACAGCGCAGAACAGGCCCTTCGGCCTTCGATGTTGCGCCGACCAATTAGAAACAAACAGTGACCCTCTAACCTAAACCATTCCCCTTTCATCCATAAACTTATCTACTAACCTCTTAAACGCCACCAAACTTGGCGCATCTACAACTGACACAGGCAAGGCATTCCATACCCTTATCACCCTCTGGGTAAAGAACCTACCTCTGACAACTGTCCTAAAACCACCACCCATTAATTTAAAGCTCTGTCCCCTCGTGCTAGCGTTCTCCATCCTAGGAAAAAGGCTATCACTGTCCACCCTATCTAAACCTCTAATCATCTTATATGTTTCAATAAAGTCTCCTCTTAGCCGCCTTCTTTCTAACGAAAACAACCTCAAACCTCTCAGCCTCTCTTCATAAGACCTGCCTTCGTTACTAGGCAACATCCTGGTAAACCTCCTCTGTAACCTCTCCAATGCCTCCACATCTTTCTTATAATGTGGGGACCAGAACTGTACACAATACTCCAAGTGGGGCCACACTAGAATTTTTAACAGTTGCAACATGATGTTGCGGCTCCGAAATTCAATCCCCCTACCAATAAAAGCTAAGACTCCGTATGCCTTCTTAACAACCTTATCGACTTGATTGCCAACTTTCAGAGATCTATGCACACATACACCAAGATCCTACTGTTCATCAACACTATTAAGAGTCCTACCATTAGCCCTATCCTCTACACACTTGTCATTCCTGCCACACTGAATTACCTCAAAATTTTCCACATTAAACTCCATTTGCCACGTCTCGGCCCAGCTCTGCAACTTGTCCATTCTCTCTGCAAACTAGAACACCCCTCTTCACTATCTGCCACTCCTCCGACTTTGGTGTCATCCGCAAATTTACTAATCCATTCTTCAATACCCTCATCCAGATCATTTATAAAAATTACAAACAAACATTCTAACAATGGATCACAACCTGGAAACAATGAATTGGAAATTTCGAACAATGGATCAGATTCTGGGAAAGTAGAATGGAATGTTTCAAAAATGGATCAGAATCTGGGAAGAATGGACTGGAATGATCCACCAATGGATCAGAGTCTGGGAAGAATGGATTAAAATCTTCTAACCAAGGACAGGAGTTTATCCAAATGGATTTCTTAGTTTACTGCGGATTATTTTTGGAGAGCGTTAGCTGATTGGATTGAATATCTACTGAAGGCAATTCAATGTTTTTACTCTTGGCTATTATTGGTGTTCCGGGTAAGTCCCTGGCTGGAATTGTATTGGCCCAACCACATGGGAATTGGAGCACGTGAGGGACGGAGCATGGGAAGGTCTGTTGATCATGGGTGAGATTTTGCAGCTTTGGGAAGAATAACGCTGTAAACTCCCATCCCCAGTGTCCTGTTACTAATTCTAGAAAGAATGTTAACTGTATTGATTTTCTTGTCATTTACTGAACTCTGTTTGCTGCTCTTGGTTTTTGTTGAATCGCTGTATCTGATTATTAACTACTTCAGCCACCGAAAATTTTCTCAGGACCCGTGGGCTGGGATGTTTTCTGTGTGCTGTGATTTTCCATAGACGTGTGACCTCAAACGCTATTCCATTGTGAGTAAAAGATTGAGACAGAATACTGTTCACCCTCTGCATATAACATCAGTTTACCCACCAATCACCAGAACACAGAATCCATTTCAATGGTCATATATGCATAGCAGGATCCCACAGTGAGAACATATTCCATTAACTTTGAAATTTATTCAACAGTGTCACAAGAATGGTAACATTAACAATGCAATGAAGCTACTATCAAAATTCCCGAGTCGCCACACATCAGTGGCTGTTCAGGTACACTGAGGGAGAATTTAGCATGCCCAATGCACCCAACCAACACGACTTTCAGAGAGTTGGGAAGAAAATAGGAGCGCCTGGAACAAACCCATGCAGACACAGGGAAAATTTGCTGCCTCTGCACAGAAAGTAACCAAGCCAGGGATTGACCTCGGACTTTGGGTGCTATAAGGCAACAATGCTATCCCCTGTACCACCACAAACTCTCCTGGAGTCACAGGAACACAAGCACATCTTCAGATCCAAACGTACAAACAGAAGTAATCAGATTCAGGCACTTACTCTTACATATAGACAAATGCAAGAGCCAACATTGCTTTAACATTCCCGCATAATGCGCACTTAGGCATAATTGTCTGGTACTCTGTTGCTGTCAGACAGACATACACAGCAACACACACACACACATACAGAAATACACACACACAGAGAAACACACACGCACATACACACACACAAACACACACACGCTCTCTCTCTCTCACGTACAAACACACACACAGTTGCATACCGGTACAGACAATTTAGACACATGCAGCACACACACACGGTAGTGGGGCAGGATAACAACTACCCCTTTGAAGACAGGATGAATTTAGTGCGGATTATTTTTGGAAAACATTAGCTGATCGGATTCCTGACTTGGGTCACTGCCTGTTGGAGTTTCCGCATTTTCCCCATCGCTGTGTGGGTTTCCTCCAGGTTCTCCAGTGTCCTCCCACATCCCAAACCTCTGTGGAATTCGGGAGGAATAACACTTAGTGTCAGGGAAAGCCGCTTGGGTAAAGAAATGGGGTTATGGGGATAGAATCTGGGTGGGATTGTGGTTGGTGCAGACTCGATGGGTGGAATGGCCTCCTTCTACACTGTATGATTCTGTGATTCCTGAAATCTAAGGCTTGCCTCCCCACTATTGAACACCACCATTTTTTATATCATCTGCGAAATTACTGATCATAACTCATACATTCATGTCTAGACCATCAACGTAGACTATAAACACCAAGGGACCCACCATCGATCCCTTCGGAACCCCAGTGGACACAGGCTTCCAGTTACAAAATCAATTTTTAATCATCATCATCTGTCTCCTGCCTCAAATTTTGAATGTAATTTTGGATGTAATTTAACAAATTGCACTGGATCTAATTGAATATTACTTTCTTGTTCAGTGTCCCATACAGAATTCGTCAAACGATTTTCAGAAGTTCCTGTGGATCTATCGACTGAACTTCTCTCTCCTAATCATCCAGTCACGTCCTGAGTATAGTCCAACAAATTGTTAGATATGATCTCCCCCTGACAAAGCCATGCTGAAAATTGTTGATAAAATATTACCTCTCGAATTGGAGGTTAATTCAGTCCCTCAGATTTTTTTTTTCCAATCAATTCTCTACAACAGATATGGGAATGATGGTGCCCTGGGAATTACCTTGGATATCTCCAGGGCACCCAGTGGGTGGAATTATGGCACAGTGGTTAGCATTGCCGCCTCACAGCATCAGGGACTCAGGTTCAATCCCAGGGATTCCATGTTCACCAGTGAAGTCATTTTTTAACTTTGAAACCAGCTCCATTCTCTCATGTTGCCTGTTGGTATTTCTCCTGTTACAAGAACGTGTGGTGTGTCTCTGGAAAGGATCTATTTTGAACACGTCCAATTTCTCACAGCTCCCCAGTGTCCACATTAAGCCTTGCAAATTCATTCTTGATCACAATAGTCCCGTATATATCACCAACCTGCATAAGTTCATTGTTAAGGCCAAGGCACATCGTGCTGATGTTCCAGCTTGATGTCAAAGCCTGAATTGATTCGATTTGATTTGAATTGATTTGATTTATTACTGTCATATGAATTAATAATTAGTGTTGTTACTTGAGTGCTGTACACACAAAGCATACCGTACATAGGGAAGAAGATACTGAGAATGTAATGTTACAATCATAGTTCGGGTATGGAAAAAAGTTATCGTAACGCGATGTAGATCCACTCAAATATTCATTAAGAGGAATTGAGTTTAGGAGTCAGGAGGTAAAGCTGCAACTTTATAAAACCCTTGTCAGACCCCACTTGGAGTATTGTGTGCAGTTCTGGTCGCCTTACTATAGGAAGGATGTGGAAGCTATTGAGAGGATGCAGAGAAGATTGACAAGGATGTTTTTTTTTTATTATTTTTTTTTTATTAAGCAACACAGCACGGGAAACAGGCCCTTCGGCCCAACGAGCCCGCGCCGCCGTAATACCAAATACATTATCCTATTTTAATATTCCTATATAATAATATATATATTAATCCTAATTTGGAAAATTTTCACCATAGGGACAATTTGTTACCCAATCAGCCTACGAGCGAATTTTTGGGTTGTGGGAGGAAACCGGAGTGCCCGGAGAAAACCCACGCAACCACGGGGAGAACGCGCAAACTCCCGCAGACACCGGCCAAATTCCAAGTGTCTGCACAGCCACATCGATAGTCTCTGAGCTGTCATGGTGCCCTTCAGATGGTCCACATAAAGCACTCATTTACGACATGAGGTACCAGGCAACCCATGAATCAACATCCAAGAGCTGTACCCGCACCACCTGCCGAATGCATGCTCAAATTATGGACCGAATTACCTGTGGAAAAAGCCGTAGTTAAACAGTCCTAATATATCCCTCTATCTGCATACCGCTCATGTGGCTGTCCAAGAGACCCTTAAACAGCCCTAGCGTGCCTGCTCCCACACCTTACTCGGCAGTGCATTCCACACCCCCACTACCCTTTGTGTGAAAAACTGCCCTCTAATATTCGTCTTATACATAGCCCCCCTCACCCTAAGGCCATGACCCCTCGTCCTATCCATTTCTGAAGGTGGAAAAAGTTTACCTCCATTTACTGTATCTATACCCCTTATAATCTTATACACCTCTATGAGATCCCCTCTAAGCCGACGTCTTTCAAGGGAAAACAACCCCAGTCTATCTAATCGTTCCTCATAGGACAGTCCTTCCATACCAAGCAGCATCCTGGTAAACCTCCTCTGCACTCTCTCCAAGGACTCCACATCCTTCCGATAGTACGGAGACCAGAACTGGGCGCAGTATTCCCAGTGAGGCCTAACCAAAGTTGTATACAACTGCAACATCAAACTCCTACTCTTATATTCTATACCCTTTTCTATGAAAGCTAACATACTATACGCCTTCTTTGTCACTTTCTCCACCTGTGAGGACACCTTCAGAGACTTGTGAACCTGCACCCCCAAGTCTCTCTGCGTCTCTATGCTCCTTATAGTTTTACCTTTTATCCTATAATTCTCTTCTACATTTTTCCTGCCAAAATGCATCACCTCGCATTTTTCCGGATTAAATTCCATTTGCCATCTATCTGCCCAATCTACCAACCTGTCTATGTCCTGTTGTATTGCCTGACACTGCTCTTCCGTACCCGCCAATCCAAGCATCTTGGTGTCATCAGCAAATTTGCTGATCTCACCACCTACCCCTACTTCCAAGTCGTTTATGTAGACCACAAAAAGAAGAGGACCTAGTACTGAGCCTTGTGGCACTCCACTAGTGACAGGCTTCCAGCTGGAAAAAGAACCTTCCACTACTACCCTCTGTCTCCTCCTTCCGAGCCAGTTTTCGACCCATCTACATACCCGACCCTGTATCCCATGCGCCTTCACCTTCTCTATCAGTCTACCATGAGGAACCTTGTCAAACGCCTTACTGAAATCCATGTAGACGACATCAACAGCCTGTCCTTCATCAACTGTTTTTGTCACTTCTTCAAAAAATTCCACCAGATTCGTAAGACAAGACTTCCCCTTGACGAAGCCATGCTGCGTATCCCTGATCAGATCGCAGCGCTCCAGATGCTCATACATCCTGTCCCTGAGGATCCTCTCCATTAGCTTACCTATAACTGAAGTCAAGCTCACCGGCCTATAGTTCCCTGGGTGATCCCTCTGACCTTTTTTAAACAACGGATGTTGCCTGGATTTGGGGGCATGCCTTATGAAGATAGGTTGAGAGAGCTAGGTCTCTTCTCCCTGAAGAGACGAAGGTTGAGAGGCAACTTGATAGTGGTTTTTAAGATGTTGAGAGGAATAGATAGTGTTGATTCTCGGAGGCTATTTCCCAGGGCTGAAATGGTCGCTATGAGAGGACGCAGGTTTAAGGTGCTGGAGGGCAAGTCCAGAGGAGATGTTAGAGGTAAGATTTTTCACTCAGAGGTTGGTGAGTGAATGGAATTGATTGCCATCGATGGTGGTAGAGGTGAACTCGCTGGGGTCTTTTAAGAGATTTCTGGATGAGTACATGGGATGTAATGGGATTGGGACTTACAGATAGGTCTATGGTCTGGTAAGTATAGATATGATCGGCACAAATTGTGGTCCAAAGGGTCTGTTCGTGCTGTAATGTTCTTTGTTCTATACTCTATAACATTCGATGGGAGCAGAGAAGTAGGTGTTCTTGAGTTGGCAGTGTGATGGCATAATTGTTAGCACTGCCATCTCAAAAGTCCTGAGTTTGATTCCCAGCTTGAATTCCCAGTGTGGAATTTGTATGTTCCTCATAGGTCTGTATGGGTTTCCTTTGAATGCTCTGGTTTCCACCCACAGGCCAAAGACATACAGGTTAGGTTGATGGGCTATGCTAAGTTGCCCATTCGGGTCCCGGGATATATATATCTGAGAGATTATCAGTGTACATATGGGACTTACGGGACAGGACATGGGTGGGATATTTGTCAATATAATCACAATGGGCTGAATGGCCTTATTCTGCAAAGAAATATCTCTACGATTCGTTGATTCAGTTGGCATTGTCCTCAGACCTTTTCATCATAGTTTCTGATGGAACGAGTTTGAAGAGTTTAGTGCATAGGTCCTTAATTAGGCTGGTTGCTTTTCTGAGGCAGCGAAAAGTTTAAAAAGTGTCAAATGGTTTTTTTGAGTGATGGACTCTATTTCATTCTCGAATCTTTGAAGTTTTGTGTAGCCTTGGACAGAGCAGGAGCTAGACCAAGCTGTGATAACAACCAGGAAGAACGTTTTCTATGGTGCATCTCAAATATGTTGGAGAGAATTGTGGCTGACAGTCCAATTATTCCTCAACATCTGATAAAATAGACGCTTTGGTAAGCTTCCTTAATTGTAGGAACATCATGGAGGGAGCAGGATAGATTGTTGGTGATCACGACCCATTGAACCTTGATGCTCTCGACCATTTCAACTTTATGCCATTGTTGTAGATAGGGGCATGCACTCCGCTCTGCTTCTGCAGTCGATGACTATATTCTTTGCTTCTTTGTAATTGAGGAAGAGATTATTGTGCCTGCTCCAGTTCACCACATTCTCTATCGCTTCCCTGTTTCTGGTGTAATTGTTGTTTAACATCTGACACACTACAGTGCTGGCAACTTGAAAATCGAATTGAAGGGGAATTTGGCCACACAGTCATCGATGTATAGGAATATAGGAAAGGGCTGAGGGCACAGCCTCGTGGGGTATCACTCTTGAGGGTCACTGTGGAAGAGGTGCTGTTGCCCATCCTTATTTATTGTTGTCCACACATCAGGAAGTTCAGGAGCAAATTGCAGAGGCAGGAGCCAAATTCCAGGACACGAACTTTGGACATGAGTGTTGTAGGAATAATGGTGTTAAAGGTTGAGCTGCAGTCGATACACACGAGCCTGTGTTACAGGGTTGACTGTAGGGCCGGAAGATGGTTTCTCGGGGCCTCTTGTGGAGGTCTGTGTAGTGGAACTAGAAAATCTGGGAGGCTGGATTTGATTCTTGTCATGACTAACCTTTTGATGCATTTCGAAAAATTGGATATCCGAGTCACTGGACAATTGTCACTAAGGCAGGCTGGTTGACTTTCCTTTTGTACCGGCCTTGGTTTGAGTTTTTATTGCCTGGTTAGATTAGCAACTTCCCTACTTAGGAAGGATTCATTGAGCTTCAGTAATCCAGTAGACCATAGAGGTACAGCAGCAAATGCTGTGGACATTAAGGATGGTTTAGTTAACCCTGAAGATTTCTCTCACTGTTGAAAGAAAACCCTGACACATGAGTTCTGTGCCAACCAAGCATGAGATTATTGTTTTTTCCTGTGTTGTGTGAATGGTGGCCCCAAAGCTGTGGTCTCCTCTCCAGGGTACAGTTCTGTGTAAATATAATAGAGTCAGAACTGTTGAGGCATCAGGATCTCCCTCTGCCAACTCTTTGCATTCTCCAAAGGAAAGGGGGAAACCAGCTGTGTTTGGTGCCAGCTCTGCTGCAGGAGTTGTCAGTAAGCCGACTGATAGAAGACAGGTTGACAGTTACAGGATTGCACTCTGGATTTTCTGTCAGGGTTTACTCCTTCATCCTTCATACTCTCCAACTCCCCCTCAAGTTAGAGGTCCTATTTCCGTGTCGCTGAGTGAGAGATAATGCTGAGGAACCACCGGAAAATTAACTCCCAAATATATACCATTGTTCCCCTACCATCGTGCAGCACGCTAACACAGTGTTTAGCACTGCTGACTCACAGCATCAGGAACCTCGGTTCTGTTCCAGACTTGTATCACTTGCTGTCTGGAGTTTGCACCTTCTTCCTGTGCCTGTGTGGGTTTTCTTTGAAGTTTCTTCTTTCCTTTAATACTAAAAAGACTTGCAGGACTAAAAGAAAAAGATATAATTCTTTTGTGTATCTTTATTTTTTTAAATATATATTAAGCCGTCTTCTGTCTATATGGTAATTTCTTCCCCTGAATCAAATCTAATTGCATTCCTTATTTTTTGTTTAACAGTGAACATAATCACAATTGTGACACTGGCGAGCAGAAACTGTGGTCTATCCAAATGTGTGACTTGTTACCTGGTGGCCATGTCAGTGGGGAATCTGTTGGCCGTTATCCTCGACCTAATGTTGAGACACATTTCCATTCTTTTTTGGAAACAGTTTCGTTTCGTGCTGTGGCTCCACGTGCGTAACATCCACGCCGTCCTGTTGTATGCAGCCACTGACTGTTCTGTCTGGTTCACCGTCACTTTCACCTTTGATCGATTTGTGACCATTTGCTGTCCCAAATTGAAAAGTAAATATTGCACTGAGAAATCGGCAGTTGCAGTATTGGGAACAGTGACAGTGCTGAGCTGTTTAAAGAATTTTACCTGGTATTTTATGTTTTCAGGCGAATATCAACTGTTCAACAACCCCTTGTATCCCATGCCGTCTCAACTTCTCCAGAAGCATATGCAGGGATTCACCAAGCATGACAGAAGAGAGATTGGAGGATATAATAAAAGAGGGAGGATGAAATGAAAAGGAACCAAGAAACAAAAAGTGGCAAATAGCCAGAGACTGAGTGAATGGTAGATAAAGAAACAGAGAGTGGGAGCAAATGGGAATGGGAGACTGAAAGAGTGCAGTGAACACAGCAAAAACAACGAACAGAGTGAGGTATAGAGGCTGAGCGAGAGAGAGATAGAAGCAGTCAGAACAGTAAAAGGGTGACAGAGAAGGAGCGACAGAAAGAGAGTGTGTCAGAAAGGGGCAGGAAAGATAGAGGAAGAAGGTAGAGAGAGGGAGACTGGGGGAGAGGCAGAGAGACAGAAAGCAATGGAAAGAAACACAGAGACAGAGGCACAGAGAAACAGAGAGAAAGGGAGACAGAGGGAGGGAGGAGCAAAAAAAATAGGGCATTACCGTGCCTTCGACCCTCGATGTTGCACCAAGCTGTGGAAACAATCTTATGACCCTCTAACCTAACCTAGTCCAATATTATCCATATGTTTATCCAACGACCATTTGAATGCCTTAAATTTGAAGAGACCAGTACTACTGCAGGCAGGGCATTCCACGCCCTTACTACCATCTGAGTAAAGAACTTACCTCTGGCATCTGCCCTATATTTATCACTACTCAATATGTCCAATCTTGTTTGCCATCACCATCCGAGGAAAAAAGATCTCACTGTCCACCCGATCAAATCATCCATCATTTTGTATGCTTCAATTAAGTCACCTCTTAACCTTCTTGTCTCTAATGGAAACAACTGCAAGTCCCTCAGCCTTTCCTCATAAGTCCGTCCCACCATACCAGGCAACATCCTGGTAAATTTCCTCTCCACTCTGTCTAATACCTCCAAATCTTTCTTAGAATGTGGTTACCAGAGTTGGACACAATCCTCCAAGTGCAGCCTTATCAGAGTTTTGTACAGCTGCAACATGATCTCAGAGCTCCAAAATTCAATCCCTCTACCAATAAAACCTAACACACCATACACCTTCTTAACAACCCTATCAACCTGGTTCGAGCTTTCAGGGATCTATGGGCATGTAAACCGAGATCTCGCTGCTCAACCGCACTAGAACATAGAACATTACAGCGCAGTACAGGCCCTTCGGCCCTCGATGTTGCGCCGGCCAGTGGACCCTCTAACATAAACTATTCCAATATAATCCATATGCCTATGAACCGAACATTTGAATGCCCCCAAAGTAGGCGAGTCCACACCTGCTGCAGGCAGGGCATTCCATGCCCTCACCACCCTCTGTGTGAAGAACCTGCCTCTGACATCCGTCCTATAACTAACACCTCTTAATTTAAAGTTATGTCCCCTCGTGTTGGTCATCACCATCCGAGGAAAAAGGCTCTCACTAACCACCCTATCCAATCCCCTGATCATCTTATACGCCTCAATTAGGTCACTGCGTAACCTTCTGCCTTCTAATGAAAATAACCTCAGGTCCCTCAGCCTTTCCTCATAAGGCCTTCCCACCATACCAGGCAACATCCTGGTAAACCTCCTCTGCACCCTTTCCAATGCTTCCACATCTTTCTTATAATGCGGTGACCAGAACTGTACGCAATGCTCCAAGTGCGGCCGCACCAGAGTTTTGTACAGTTGTAACATAACCTCACGGCTCCTAAATTCAATCCCTCTACCAATAAAAGCTAACACACCGTACGCCTTCTTAACAACTTTATCCACCTGGGTGCCAACTTTCAAAGAGCTATGTACTTGTACCCCAAGATCCCTCTGCTCGACAACACTATTAAGGGTCCTTCCATTAGCCCTATATTTCATATGTCTTTTATTCCTACCAAAGTGAATCACCTCACACTTATCCGTATTGAATTCCATTTCCCACCTCACGGCCCAGCTCTGCAACCTATCTATGTCCCTCTGCAAACTGTAACATCCATCCTCGCTGCCTACAACTCCCCCGACTTTGGTATCGTCAGCAAATTTACTAATCCAACCCTCTCATCTACGGTCATCTCACCAACACCTTCTGTCTTGTATCAGCTAGGCAATTCCTCATCCAAACCACTAAATCACCCTTAATCCCATGCTTCCATATTTTCTGCAGCACCTTACCGTGGGGAACCTTATCAACTGCTTTAATGAAAACCATATACATCACATCAAAGTCTTTACCCTTATGCAGGCCTTTGGTGACCTTCTCAGTGAACTCAATAAGTTTTGTGAGGCACAACCTACCTTTCACAAAACAGTGTTGATTATCCCTAATCAAATTATTTCTCTCTGGAATAAAGCAAAAACATTTGCTATACCCCACCCTTACGGCCAATGATGAGATAAAGATCAAAGTAAACGGCTCTGCAACCTCCTCCCTTGCCTCCCAGAGAATCCTAGGATAAATCCCATCAAGCCCAGGGGACTTATCTGCTTTCATAGTTTAAAGAATGGCCAACACCTCTTCCTTATGTAGCTGAATCCCACCTAGTCTAAAAGATAGTATCTCAGAATGTTCCTTGTCTGTATTTTCCTGTGTGAATAGAGATGAAAAATATTTATTTATTTATTGTCTCTCCTATCTCTTCAGGCTCCACGCATTACATCCCACTACTGTCTCTGACTGGCCCTAATCTTGCCCTAATCAATCTTTTATTCCCGGATATAGGAAGAGGGATAAATATAGATGTAGGAAGCGAGAGAGAAAGAGAGAGAGAGAGAGAGAGAGAGAGAGAGAGAGAAATATTTCATGACTTTAACGATAATTATCAGCAGGACTTGGTTGACTATGAGCTCCTTGATTGACAAAGTTAATGCCGCACAATCAGGGAGCCTTGTAGACATATACAATATAGTCTCTGTATGTTTGCAAAAATCAGGGTGTGTACACTCAAGGTGTGAAAGTGATTGACTGGCTGTTTTATCATGGAATATTAATGCAGAAACTGAGCTAACGCTCTGGACAACTAGGTTGCAATCACATCACGGCAAATGGTGAAATTGGAATAAATATATATGGAATTCGGAATGTGCTGCTGACCATAAAACTATTGTAGATTTTCGGAACAAGAAAAATAAATCCATCATTTCACTAATGTCCCAAGGAAGGAAATCTGTTGCCCTTACATGGTCAGGACTAAATGTAACCCCAGGGCTACAGCAATGGGGTTAACACTTAATTGCTCTCTGAACAAGAGGAACTAGGAGGCCGAGTCACGAATGTGAATGCCTTGAGTTGACTGTGATTAACAGACACTTTCTGTATTCCAAATGAAAGTGATGATAATCAAGATTGTTTTTTGGTTATGATGGCGGTTGAAGTTGTTCATGTGGACTTTAATAAAACGTCTGACACGATCAGATGAAGTCGAATGGGATCAGATATGGGCTGGCAAGGTAGATACAGAACTGGATCGCTCAGGGAACAGAGAGGGTAGCAGTGGAAGGATACATTTCTGAGTGGGCTGATGTGACTAATGGCATTCCGCAGTGATCAGTGCTGGGACCTTGGCTGTTATATATGAGGGAAATGGGACGGGTTTGATGAGTCAATTTGCAGACGATGGACACAAAGATTGGTGGATTTGCCAATAACGATGATAACCATCACAGGATACTGTAGACGTAGATTGGTTGGCGAATTGGGCAGAAAGATAGTGGATTGAGGTTAATCCGAACAAATGTGAAGTAATTCATTTTGGAAGGTCAAAGACAGATGGGAATTACACAGTAAATGGCAAAACCCTATAGAGTACTGATACTCAGAGAGATCTGGGTACACAAATACACAAGTCACTCAGGTGGAGAAGGTAGTCAAGAAGGCATATGGCATGCTTGCCTTCATAGGCTGAGGCCATGAGTTTCAAAAGTCACGTTGCAGCTTTATAGAACCTTAGCTAGGCTGCACTTGGAATATGGTATACTATTCGAGTTGTCATATTACCGAAAGACAAGGACGTTTTGGAAAGGGTACAGAAAAATTGTACCAGGGTGTTGCCTGGTCTGGAGAGTATTTGCTCAGAGCAAAGGGTGGGGACAAATGGAATGTTTTTACTGGAACGATGGAGGCTGAGGGTTGACCTATTAGAAATCTACAAGATGATGTGTAGTATGGAGAGAATTGATGGTCAAAAACATTATCCTCGTATAAACGAGTCAATAACTAGGGGACATCGGTTTAAGGCGTGATGGGCAACTTTTGAGGAAATGTGTAAGGCAAATATTTTACAGTAAGAAGTCCCACAGCACCAGGTTAAAGTCCAATAGGTTTATTTGATAGTAAACACTACAAGCTTTCCAAACACTGTTCCTTCGTCTCGAAACCTTGTGACATTTATGGTCAAATAAACATATTGGACGTTAACCTGGTGTTGTGATGCTTCTTTCTCTCGTTTTTAAGTCACCATACAGTTTTTTTCTTTCCCCTGTACCCTCTCTATTCCCTTGCAGTCCAATTGTCACCTCTGCCTGATCTGTTTAAATCTGACTCGAAGTCCCACCTCTAGTTGCTCTATCTCTCTCAGACACACACTGCCGAAACACCCTCAGCTTGCTGAATCCCCAAAGACCTGCCCCAATTCCGCCCTGAATGCTTATAATTCCTCACTATATTCCCTCTGATTCTCCCTGTGACTCAGAACTGCACCCCTCAGACCTCTAATCTCTCCATCATTTCCACCGTTTTTAATTTTTGTTAAATCTCACTTTAAATCCCTCTACACTGTCCCCTTTAATCCCTCTCAGGTCCCCACCACTCCTGCCAAATCTGTAGCCTCTCCCTGCAATCCCTCTAAATCTCCCACCCATTTTTTGAATTACCCCTGATTGCCGACAGTCTGTGTTCTAATATCCCCTCCTCTTGGATAACAGACCATCAACTGCCTCTTCCTTGTCTAATAACCCCTGGCTCTGAACCAGTAGCTATATTACAAACTGTCCCTCCTTTCAGGTATTTCAACAACACCCCTCCCCCAAACCCCCATCCCACTCCTTGTGACCAGCAAACCCCTGATTTGACCTGTCGTCCACAGAGAGCAGAGAGAGAGAGAAGTGACAGAGAGAAGCAGAGGGATAAAGAGAGAGACAAAGAGAGTGTCAGCGAGAGAGAGTCAGAGAGAGACAGAGAGAGACGGAAGCACAGATACATAGGGAGATGAGAGGCAGACAGAAACAGAGGCATAGACATGGAGGTAGAGAGAATGCGACTGCAGTTCAGACAGAATGATTCACCGTGATAGGGGAAAAGCAATAGAGAGAGCAGGGAGCAGAGATAAATAGAGAGTGATGGGAGTGAAAATCAGAGCTAGAGAGGGGGAGGAGCAGAAATAGGTAGAGGGAGAGAGGACAGAAAGATAGCGAGGAGGTTACTGTGATTGAGATAGAGAAAAGGAGAGATGCTCAGAGGCTGAGATACAAATTGAGATGTTGAGAGGAATAGAAAGGAGGGTGGTGGCCTTTACAAGACAGAGTGACAATATTTCACAGAGAGAGAAAGTTAGACAAGAGGGGAAAGATGTTCACATTTTGAGAGGCTTGTGTAAAGGATGTGGAGAGACCGGGAATGGAAAGATGTGAAGAAAGACTTCGAGGATAGGGCAGTTGCACAGACAGATCACAGAGAGGAATTAAAATCTGGGAATACATTGAAGCAGGGAAGTACCCCCTCTCCCTGGCAGACAGACCAGTAACCCTCCATGTGAGAACCCTACAAGTCTACCTTTGTATTAAAATGAATGACAAAGACATGTGGGCTTTTTTAATATTTTTCTCTCTTCTGAATGCTTTTCGCTGAGGATTCCTCATGGCCAAAAAAAAACACTCTCTGCATCATCAAAGCTTGCAAAGAAATTCTCGTTGGAAGAAAGGAGGAGAATAAAAAGTGAAATTGGATTAAAATCAAAAGATTAGTGAAAATAATTAAGACACAGCAAGATCCCATGACTGGCTCTCACTGTAGCTGGGGAAACATTAATTTCCACATCTTTATTATTAAACCCTGACAAAATGGGAACACCTTTCATACAAAATGAACTTCTGAATGCTTCATGACTGTTTCAATATTTAACTCATTTAACACATCAAAGCATTCTGGGGGATTTACTCCAGAGAAAGGCCAGTGAGGCAACACAGGAGAGCCCCAGTGAAGTTCTCATTTCTATCAGTCACCTCTACTCTCCCCCATCACTGTCTACTACACACTTCTCCCAGAACTAAACCTGTCCATTAACCCCATCCCTGCTCCTGTCTCTCGATAATCTGCCCTGATCTCTGCTCTGTTTCTGTGCCTCAGGTTGGATCTGGATTGAAATGATCTCTCTAAGATTCTGTCTGACCGTTTCAAATAAAAAAAAACTTACAAAAAGAGAAATGAGAAGGGAACAGGAGGACAAAAATCACATCCTGAAGCAACGCATTTTATTGGACCAAATAATTCAGCCACAAAAACCCTGATCAGAAATTAAGTGAATGTCAAAGTGCTCCTGAGATTTAGACCTTGCAGTGAGTCCTAGTCACAGAGGCTGCATTATATCTCAGCTAGAAAGAACAAAGCTCCCTTTTTCCCCCGAGTTAACCAGAACAATCCTTTCCACCCACACCCACAAATCCCAGTGCCCCGACTGAAAAAAAAACACAAGCACGATTCTGGGTTTGAGAATAAGCCTTCCCAGATTTCATTCCCTCCTGAGTGTTTTACCATGAGACACAGAGAGAGAGAGAGGGAGATTGGGAACATTATAATCCAGATCCCACACTGCAGGATGGCACCACCGCCCCCTCCCACCCCACACCCAGAGTCGCTGCTTCTTTCCCAAACCCTCTTCTCTAAGACCCCAACATTCCCCACTCTTTCACTGTTCACCCTGTTTCTCTCTCTCTCTTTACCCCACAGTCTTTATTGCACTCCATCTTTTGGTGTTTATAGTGTGGGGGACACCACGGTGGAATGTGCAGACGACAGAGAACATTAACGCTTCGCATGATCACACACAATGTGAACATTTTCAGATACAGAGTGATTTTTAAGTGAGGATTGGGGTAAAGTGAGTGGGAAACAAGGGAATTACACGTCCCTCTCTCACTCTCTCCCCATATCCCCTGATACTCTTACTAATCAAGAACCTATCTATCACGGCCTTAAAGACACTCAGTGACCTGGCTTCCACAGCCTTCTGCAGCAAAGGTTTGATCCTGCTTTCATTTCTCTTTCTCTCTGTCTGCCTCCAGCCCGTCTTCAACCCTGACCCTTCCTCCAAATCCTTTCTGTTTAAAGTTCTGTTCATGGTCACATTGCGAGTAATAGACCCATTTCGATACACATCAAAATCTCACACACAAAACCTGGTGAGGACCAGGTTGAATACACGTCATGGGTGAGCATTGCAGGAAAGTGTGAGAGAAATGGGATCCAGACCTAACTCTCTCCCTTTCTTCCCAAATTAAATTGACAGCAGTTCACCGTGGTGTTTTATATTTTATTGGAAGATGAAGGTTGGATAGGATGTCTCGGGGAGAGAGAGGGGGAGAGACAGATAGGGGAGAGGGGTGCAGGAATTGGTAAGAACCCGAGAGAGACAAAGAGAGGGAAATTCTAAATGCCCCCTTGCTCCCCACACCTCCGTCCCCAGCCCCAAACATCCAAATTTAAATTCCTGGAAAAAAAAGAGACAGGAAAGAAATATGAATCACACAGCACAGAATCAGACCCTCTGTGCGAAATACTTAGAACATAGAACATAGAACAATACAGCACAGAACAGGCCCTTCGGCCTTCGATGTTGTGCCGACCAAAATAAAAAGCAATGCCCCTCCTAACAAAACCATTCCCTTCTCATCCATATACTTATCAACTAACCTCTTAAACGCCACCAAACTTGGCGCATCTACAACAGATGCAGGCAGGGCATTCCACTCCCTAATCACTCTTTGAGTAAAGAACCTACCTCTGATATCCGTCCTATAACTCATACCCCTTAATTTAAAGCTGTGTCCCCTCGTGCTAGCTTTCTCCATCCTAGGAAACAGGCTATCACTGTCCACCCTATCTAAACCTCTAATCATCTTATATGCTTCAATAAGATCCCCTCTTAGCCGCCTCCTTTCTAACGAAAACAACTCAAATCCTTCAACCTCTCTTCATAGGACCTGCCCTCCATACCAGGCAACATCCTGGTAAACCTCCTCTGTACCCTCTCCAATGCCTCCACATCTTTCTTATAATGTGGCGACCAGAACTGCACACAATACTCCAAGTGCGGCCGCACTAGAGTTTTGTACAGCTGCAACATGATGCTGCGGCTCCTAAATTCAATCCGCCTACCAATAAAAGCTAAGACTCCATAAGCCTTCTTAACAACTTTATCCACTTGACTGCCTACTTTCAGGGATCTATTGACACATACACCAAGATCCTTCTGTTCCTCAACACTATTAAGAGCCTACCATTAGCCCTATACTCTACACATTTATTGTTCCTGCCAAAGTGCATTACCTCACACTTTTCCACATTAAACTCCATTTGCCACCTCTCGGCCCAGCTCTGCAACTTGTCCAAGTCACTCACTTGCTGGCCATTAAATCCCAGTCGCTACTCCTCCCAATTGACCAGCACTTAGTCCGTTACCTACGATTCCTCCAGGAATTTACCCAACATTATTTCAAGCTTTTTCCTTCCAACCCACTTTGTGGCCCATGAACAAGAATTTGTTTTGAAATAATTTTGGTTGCTGAGGCAGAGCAGGCAAGTTCACAGGTCTAGTGTGTGCACAGTAAATCCTACAGCAGCAGCAGTGTGAACTGAAACAGCATGGGACACAATCCCCCGTCCCAACAATTCCACCATCTCGCTTGCTGTGAGCCCACTTTAACACTGGCTACCCTGCATGTGAATGTCGGCATCATCCCAAATCTCCAGAAAGATCTAATCCCCTCTTAAAACTAAGCCAAACGTTTCTTAGAACAAATCCTTTTGGTGCAAAGCAAGACCCCACAATGCGCAGTCAGGTGTGTTGAGGGATTCTTTTATTTGGTGAGTGTTTATACAGAGAGAGGGAGAGACAGAGACTGGGGCTGCGGGAGGTTGAGAGAGGCTGAGAGGCCAAACACCGGGTCCCTCAGAATTAAACTGGGGACTGCCTCCCTCACTGAAGCTCCTTCCCTCTAACAGCCTTTGTCTCTCTCTCCCCCTGTGTCAAACCCATAAATATGGCTGTTTTCATTCCTCCCTCCTTCCCTCTCATTCTGACTGTCTGTCACCATCTCCTTCTGCTACATTTGCTGTCAAGTAGGAAGTGACACACAGACACATTCACACATTCACTGCCTCTCTGTCTCCATCTGTTTCTGCTAGATTTGCTGTCAAGAAGGAAGCAAAACACGGTGATATGCCCACAGCAAGACCCCACAGCAGCAGTGTGCTGAGAACTCGATATCCCTCGTCCCGCTGTTACCTGGGAAAAGATTAATTAACACCTCTATTTTCCCGTATATTCAAGTGCGGGGAATTTTAATTCAGAGATTCCTTTCGTTGTCTCACGGTCGATGAAGTATTTTTTTTTCTAAAAATGTGGTGATTGTTGCATTGCTGGTCAGTGCATGCACAGTAAGATCCCAGGGGACACTATCATTCCCTCTTTGTTCTCCTCAGTCTTTCATCCCCTCTCAATTTCTTCTAATCAGCCATAAAGATTGGGAGAGAGTGAAAGAAATCTGCAAAATATTCTTGTCAAATTCGATTCAAATATCCACATCCAACCCAGTGCATCCCTTTCTCCTGCTCAGACTTCAGGAGCTGCTCATCTCCCTCTTTCACCTGGGAAGAAGCTGCTGATTTCGTCTGGACACTTTTCAAAATCTCCCTGCTTGGAATAATTTCCACAACTTCCATATGCTGTGACAGGATGTGAGTGGTGCTGCAGTCAGTGGCAACAGACTGGAGATCTTCACCTCCTGACTTCCCTTCCCAAACCACCCTCACTCCCTTCCCACCGCTGTGTGACCCTCAACTCCTCTCAGCTTCCCCCCATCTCTGTTTCACTATTTCCCACACTGTATTCCCTCTGCTCCAGTCTCTCACTGAGTGTAAAAATAGATATCCTATCCAGGTCCTCGTTCCAGACCCCCTCTCTTTCTCCATTCCCTTTTCTCTCTGTCCCTATCCCTGTTTATTTCTCTCTCTTTCTCTCTCTCATTGTAACGAGTGATGCAGTATTGCAGTATCCCTGTTTTGAAATGACCAAGAGTTTGTATTCATTTAAGTTTTAAAGAGACACAAAGAACGCTGGAGCTACAGAGAGAGGTCGTGCAGTAATTGCGATTTTGCTGTTCATTGTAGTGTCAGTGGGAATTAAAATTGAGTTCAGATTTCCCCAGCTTCATTCTCATCATGCAGACAGCAATGTCTCTGACATTCTGCAAATACTGTCCCAAATTCAACAGAGTTCCCCCCATGTTGCAATGTTACTGAAACACCCTGACCCCACAGCATCCAATTTCTGTACAATAACAGCCAGTCACCAGTTAAAATGTTTCACTGTCAGAGTTTAAACCAGCTCTCAGTTTTCTGCCCGCTGTTTCATTTTAAACATCATTTTGAAGTCTGTCTGTGGGAAGGGTTGCGCTGTCCACAATGAATGGGGCAATGATTACAAGCAGTTTGCTGTGATATTTTCACACACACAGAGGAAGGCGGGAAATAGGATTCAGGAGAAAAAGGGGCAGCTTCTTCCTTCATTACATTACACTGTGCACCTCTGCATCCCCCTTTACAAATTATCAGCTTTGGGAAAAAAGAAGCCCAGCACTCAACAACTGCGAGAGTGGTGGATACTCGGAGGAGAGGCAGGAGAAAGGGAGAGAACGAGGAGGAGAGAACAAGCGAGAACGAAAGAGAGAGGGAGACAGACAGAGAAAGAGGGATGCAAAAGGGCATATATGTCACGTTCTCACTGATTCTGTCTCTGTCTCTCTATGCTTTTCTCAGTTCAGACAGAAGTTCAGTGCCAGATTGACAGGCGTTGGGATGGGGAGAGAAGACGGGCATCAGTTTTTAATAGAACGCTTTTGCAGAGCAGGATGTAGAGGCATTGTATACAAATATTAAATATACTTGAGTGAATGTTTGTAAACATGTTTGGGTTGTGGACAGGTCAGTATGTAAAAAAGTTGCTGGATGATGTTTGCAATTCACGTTCTGCTGCTTAGAACATAGAACATAGAACATAGAACAATACAGCACAGAACAGGCCCTTCGGCCTTCGATGTTGTGCCGACCAAAATAAAAAGCAATGCCCCTCCTAACTAAACCATTCACTTCTCATCCATATACTTATCCACTAACCTCTTAAACGCCACCAAACTTGGCGCATCTACAACAGCTGCAGGCAGGGCATTCCACTTCCTAATCACTCTTTGAGTAAAGAACCTACCTCTGATATCCGTCCTATAACTCATACCCCTTAATTTAAAGTTGTGTCCCCTCGTGCTAGCTTTTTCCATCCTAGGAAAAAGGCTATCACTGTCCACCCTATCCAAACCTCTAAGTATCTTATATGTTTCAATAAGATCCCCCCTTAGCCGCCTCCTTTCTAACGAAAACAACCTCAAATCCTTCAACCTCTCTTCATAGGACCTGCCCTCCATACCAGGCAACATCCTAGTAAACCTCCTCTGTGCCCTCTCCAATGCCTCCACATCTTTCTTATAATGTGGCGACCAGAACTGCACACAATACTCCAAGTGCGGCCGCACTAGAGTTTTGTACAGCTGCAACATGATGCTGCGGCTCCTAAATTCAATCCCCCTAACAATAAAAGCTAAGACTCCATAAGCCTTCTTAACAACTTTATCCACTTGACTGCCGACTTTCAGGGATCTATTGACACATACACCAAGATCCTTCTGTTCCTCAACACTATTAAGAGCCCTACCATTAGCCCTATACTCTACACATTTATTGTTCCTGCCAAAGTGCATTACCTCACACTTTTCCACATTAAACTCCATTTGCCACCTCTCGGCCAGCTCTGCAACTTGTCCAAGTCACTCTGTAAACTAAAACACCCCTCTTCACTATCTACCACACCACCAACTTTAGTATCATCTGCAAATTTACTGATCCATCCCTCAATACCCTCATCCAGATCATTTATAAAATTACAAACAGCAGGGGCCCCAAAACAGACCCCTGAGGCACACCACTCGTCACCGAACTCCACGATGAAAAACTCCCATCAACCACCACCCTCTGTCTTCTATCTGCCAGCCAATTTCTAATCCAATTAGCTAAATCACCCTCTATTCCACACATCTGCATTTTCTGTAGAAAATGCTTCTTGGGAATGAGAGTCATCACTACATTTGCAGTGAAATGGGGAGGAAGGAGTTTGAATGGAGATTAATCTTTCGGTGTACTAAAGTGTCAATGTATTGACAAAGACTGTTTGCAATGACTTTCCCCAGAGATTGAATTGTTCCAGTAATGTCAATGCCCCCAATGCTTCAGAGACATATAGCTAACATACAAAAAGCAAGTATTAGTTGGGTGGGGTATCGAGGGACGTGGTGGTTGCTGCATTGAAGCTCTAAAACCTCGTGGCTTTCACTCTGACTTTGAACAGTTTAACATTTTTAAACACTGGAACCTCATGTCCTTGTTGGGAATATCAGTGATGTTTACAAGTTCACAAACACTGATCGCATATAAACATGCCCTTAAAACAGGACTTTCAATCTCTCAATCTCTGTCTCGCTCTCTCTCTCTATCTATCTACCTGTCTCTTTCTTTCTCTCTCTCTGGCTCTCTCTCTCTTTCTGTTTCAGTGTTTGTCTTTCTCCCTCTCTCTCGTCTCTCTCTCCTTCTTTCTCTCCATCTGTCTCTTTCTCCATCTGTGTCCTCGTACACTATCCGTCTCTGAGTGTTTTGTGTACTTGCCTTATATCTCTCTGCATATCTTTGATTGCCAGTCTCTGCTGCTCTATCTCCCCGTCGCTCTCTCCCCCTCTCTGCCCCCCAGTGCTCTCTCCCCATCTCTGTCTGCTCTGTTTTGTCTCCCCTACTTTCTCCCTCCACTCTGTCTCTCCCAATCTTTCTCCCCCACTCTGTCTCCCCTTCTCTGTTTACCTCACTCTGTCTCCCCTTCTCTGTCTCCCCAACTCTTTCTCTCCCTGTACTTCCCCCAGTGTCATTTGGCAAATTTTGCAACACATTTACAGCCTGTACTACACATTCAGTGATTTTTGTTTTCAACCAATGGATAGGATTTTGTGGCCTGGCTTATCCTGAAAATGTAAAGTCTCACTCGAGGTAGAAGTACATTTCTATGTTTGGTTTGTTGCGCACTCCGATTCCCTGAGGGGGACAGTAACATTCTGGTGAATAACCTATGTGGAAATAGGCTGTGTGTGCCACAAAACAAGAGGACACTCAATCTTTCTGCTGAAACTGGGCTAAATTTGCAGTACTCCGCTATTGCTCTCACTCTAGAACATAGAACATAGAACACTACAGCACAGAACACGCCCTTCGGCCTTCGATACTGCGCTGACCAATATAAAAAGCAATGCCCCTCCAAACTAAACCATTCCATTCTCTTCCATATACTTATCAACTAACCGCTTAAACGACACCAAACTTGGCGCATCTAAAACTGCTGCAGGCAGGGCATTCCAGTCCCGAACCACCCTTTGGGTAAAGAAATGTCTGGCCAGGAATTCTGAAAATATCTACGTTGGTTTCCTGACTGCTGAGTGAAATTTGTACCTCAACAAAGTGATGGAGTTTTGGGACGCGGGTTAGAGCGGATGTGGAAATGAATTTGAACCAACCCATCCAGCTATTCAGGAGATGGCGGTGGGGGGTGGAATTTTGCCGTCTGGCATGCCATGGGATTCATGCTGGGCGGGGCACAAACCATGCAAAGATCCGTTGATCTCAAATGGGATTTTTTCGCACTGGGGTGAGCTTGTTCAGAAAATATTGCCCTGGGTATCAGGAACATCATGTTATGATAACCTTCTGATAGAACAAAGTCTATTGGCCGCAAACTGTGAGAAGAATACCCTTTCAATTTTCATCATTTACCGCAATCACTATACGGGGGTTGCTTGGTAGCACAGTGGTAAGTATGTCTGCCTCACAACAGTAGGGACTTGCATTTGATTCTGACCTTGGTTTGACTGTGGAGTCTGCACATTCTCCTCATGTCTGCATGGAATTGCTCTGGTCTCTTTCCAAATTCCAAATATGTGCAGCTTATGTGGATTGGTCATACTAAATTGCCACTTTTTTGTCCCAAGTCATCTAATTTCCCAAGCAAACATGCAGTTCTACCTTGCTGCTTCTTGTCTTCGATGCTGCAGTCTCTTCCCTTCATATTGTGCACTGTGATGCCCAGTGACTGGAAAGCACATTTTCCTCATCGCCAGTGTAATAAATCGAAGTCAAATCGATAAATCTTCAGGACAAAGAAAGCTTTATTGCCAAGAAAAAAACAACTCTTTTCATCACACATGATCAGACAGAATAAACGGACACCTGTACAGTACTGAACGATACACTACTCCTTCCTGGCTCCAACTGCTAATCATCCCCACTCACGATTTGCACCCTCAAATTTGAATGGTTCGGCTTTTCACTTTGACATTCCCTGGAGCCAGACCCGAACTCTTTATAATGTTCCCTTAGTCGGGTCACACTACCATAGTCAGCTCATCCAACACCAGCCACTGTCACTGGATACAAATCCCGAGCATCTCTGTGATTGTACCACAGGCTGCAGCGGTTCAAAAAGGAAGCTCATCACCACATTCCTAAGGACAGCAAAGGATGCCCAATAAATGAGTGGACGAGCCAGCGATACCCACATCCCACAAAATGGATTTTGAAAGAAATAGGAAGATGTCCAGTGTCTCCACAATTTCTATTTGTAACGATCTCAGGGACTCTCCGCCATTATCTACCAATAGATATAGCTCTAGCTCGTTAGAGGGGTCAGTTTTCGTACAAAGTGTGCAGGAAGGTTTTTTGTCTCAGTATGTAGATAGGCCAACTAGAGGTGAGGCTACACTGGATTTAGTGCTGGGCAATGAGCCAGACCAGGTGTTAGGCTTGGAAGTTTTTGACCATTTTGGTGATAGTGACCACAATTCGGTTACGTTCACCTTAGTGATGGATAGGGATAGGCATGAAGCTGGGGGCAGTAGTTATAGATGGGGGAAGGGTAATTATGAGGCCATCAGGAGAGAATTAGGGTGCGTAGATTGGACTAGGAAACTACAGGGACTGGGAATATCTGGAATGTGTAGCTTATTCCAGCTGTTGCGAGTCCTTCATAAGTATGTCCCTGTCAGGCAAGGAGGAAATGTTGAGTAAGGGAACTTTGGTGTATGAAAAAAGTTAATTCGCTGGTTAAAAGGAAAAAAGAGGCTGATGTCAGGATGAGGCTTGAATGCTCAGTTAGTGCAATGGATAGCTATAGATTAGCCAGGAGGGAGCTAAAGAGTGAATTGAGGAGAGCTGAGAGGGGACATGAGAAAACTTTGGCTGACAGGATTAAGGAGAATCCTAAAGTTTTCTTTAGATATGTTAAGAATAGAAGATTGGTTAGGACAAGATTAGGGCCAGTCACAGAAAGCAGTGGGAAGTTGTGCGTGGAGCCTGAAGAGATTGGAGAGGCACTGAATGAATATTTTTCTTCGGTATTCATGCAGGGTGATGTAAATGTAGTTATGGAGAACACTGAGGTACAGGGTTGCAAACTGGAAAGTATTGAAGTAGACAGGGAGGATGTGCTAGATAATCTTGAGGGTTTGAAGTTGGATACGTCCCCTGGGCCGGACGGGATTTACCCTAGGATTCACTGGGAGGGAAGAGAGGCGATTGCAGAGCCTCTGGCTCTGATCTTTAGGTCGTCGTTGTTTACGGGTGTGGTTCCGGAGGACTGGAGGATAGCGAATGTGGTCCCACTGTTCAAAAAGGGGAAGAGAGACCTTCCAGGGAATTATAGGCCATTGAGTCTTACTTCTGTTGTGGGCAAAGCATTGGAGAGAATTATTAGGGATAGGATTTATAGTTATTTACAGAGAAATGAATTAATTGGGGATAGTCAGCATGGTTTTGTGAAGGGTAGGTCGTGCCTTACTAACCTCATTGAGTTTTTTGAAAAAGTGACTAAGGAGGTGGATGGGGGTAAGGCTGTTGATGTGGTATATATGGACTTTAGTAAGGCGTTTGATAAGGTGGCCCATGGAAGAATTCTGCAGAAAATGCAGATGTATGGGATAGAGGGTGATTTAGCTAATTGGATTAGGAATTGGCTAGCAGATAGAAGACAGAGTGTGGTGGTTGATGGGAGATATTCATCGTGGAGTTCGGTGACAAGTGGTGTACCTCAGGGGTCTGTTTTGGGGCCCCTGCTGTTTGTAATTTTTATAGATGATCTGGATGAGGGTATTGAAGGATGGATTAGTAAATTTGCAGATGACACTAAAGTCGGTGGAGTGGTAGATAGTGAAGAGGGGTGTTATAGTTTGCAGAGAGACTTGGACAAGTTGCAGAGCGGGGCCGAGAGGTGGCAAATGGAGTTTAATGTGGAAAAGTGTGAGGTAATGCACTTTGGCAGGAATAATAAATGTGTAGAGTATAGGGCTAATGGTACGATTCTTAATAGTGTTGACGAACAGAGGGATCTTGGTGTATTTGTGCATAGTTCCCTGAAAGTAGGCAGTCAAGTCGATAAGTTTGTTAAGAAGGCATCTGGAGTCTTAGCTTTTATTGGTAGGGGGTTTGAATTTCGGAGCCGCAACGTCATGTTGCAACTGTACAAAACTCTAGTGCGGCCGCACTTGGAGTATTGTGTACAGTTCTGGTCCCCGCATTATAAGAAAAATGTGGAGGCATTGGAGAGGGTACAGAGGAGTTTACCAGGATGTTGCCTGGTATGGAGGGCAGGTCTTATGAAGAGAGGCTGAGGGATTTGAGGTTGTTTTCGTTAGAAAGGATGCGGCTAAGAGGGGACCTAATCGAAACATATAAGATGATTAGAGGTTTAGATAGGGTGGACAGTGATAGCCTTTTTTCTAGGATGGAGAAAGCTAGCACGAGGGGACACAGCTTTAAATTAAGGGGTGATAGTTATAGGACGGATATCAGAGGTAGGTTCTTTACCCAAAGGGTGTTTAGGGAGTGGAATGCCCTGCCTGCGGCAGTTGTAGATGCGCCATGTTTGGTGGCGTTTAAGAGGTTAGTTGATAAGCATATGGAAGAGAAGGGAATGGTTTAGTTCGGAGGGTCATTGCTTTTCATATTGGTCGGCGCAACATCGAAGGCCGAAGGGCCTGTTCTGTGCTCTATTGTTCTATGTTCTATATTCTATTATCAAGGATGTTTAAATGTTCTATTCCATTGTGATGTGAGACGTGTTGTATGGAAAGGGGTTAAGTGAAGTTGTTTGTTCAGTGACTGTCATTGATGTGAATCTCCATGGATCTGATTAGTGTGGCTGGAAGGTTTTCTCTCTTCTATTAATAAGGGATTCCATTCAACGTCCCATTGAGTCAGCGGGAGCGGCAACTTGAACACTAATACAGATCAGCGGCTGTGAAAAGAGAGGGAGGGAGGGAGAGGAGAGATCAGAATCTGAGAGGAATGGATTGGAATGTTCCAACAATCGATCAGAATCTGAGTACAATGGACTGGAATGTTCCAACAACGGATCAGAATCTGGGGAGAATGGACTGGTATGTTCCAACCCAAGACAAGAGCTTTTTCCTGTGGTTTTCTGAATTTACTTCAGATGGCTGGTGGCTAACACCAGCTGTTCGGATTCAATGTTTACTGAAGGCAATCCAATGCTTGTACTTCCCCTTCCTGGCGATTGTTGGTGTTCCAGGTAAGTTCCCGACTGGAATTGGCCTGAATGCCATGGGAATTAGTCAGAGGAGGAGCAAGCACGGGAAGGTGGGTTGAACATGAGTGGGATTTTGCAGCTATAGGAAGCGTGAGACTGTGATGTCCTGTCCCCTGTGTCCAGTTCCTAATTCTAGAAAGGCTGTTTAACTATATTGATTTTCTTGTCATTTGCTGTACACGGTTTGCTGCTCTTGTTGTTTCTGTTGAATCTCTGTATCCACTGACAGCCGTCTCAGGGCCTATAGGCTGGGATATATTCTGTGTGCTGTGAATATCCAGAGATATGTGAGCTCAAACGCCATTCCATTGTGAGTAAATGATTGAGACAGAATTCTTTAACCCTCAACGTATAACACCAATTCACAGTTAATCACCCACCCCCAGTCAGCAGGCCTCAGAATCAGTTTTACTGGTTATATGTGCACAGCAAGATCTCACATACAGAGAACATGTTTTATGAAGTTTGAAGTTTATTCATTTGTGTCATAAGTACGCCACCATTCACATTGTAATCAAGTTACCGGAAAAATCCACTGGACACAACATTCCAGCTCCTATTCAGATATACAGAGAGAGAATTAAGCATGTGCAATGCACCTGACCAGTACAAATTTCAGAGTGTGGGCGATGTCATTAGGAATACGCAGAATGGCTTTGTTAAGGAGCCTTACAAATCTGGTAGAATTTTTTGAGGAGGTGACGAAAATGGTCGACGAAGGGCCGTTTGGCCCTTTTGATGTTTGGATTTCAGTAAGGAGTTTGGCAAAGTCCCTCATGGGAGGTTAGTTGAGAATGTCAACGCTCATGCAATACAAAGACAGGTAGTTAGACGGATAAGTAATTGGCTTAGTAATTGGAGACAGATATTAGTACTGGAAGGGTGTTTTTCCAGCTGGAGGCCGGTCACTACTGGAGTGCCGTAGGGCTCGGTACTGAGACCTCTTCTATTTGTAATGTGTATATATAAATGACTTGGAAGAGGGATTAAGTGGAGTGATCAACAAGTTTGCAGACAATACAAGGATGGCTGGACTTGTGGATAGTGAGGAGCATTGTCAGGCGATGCAGCAGGACATAGATAGGCTAGTAGCTTGGGCAGATAGAAGGCAGATGGAATTCAATCCTGAGAAATGCGAGGTGATGTATTTTGGGAGAAAGAAGGTAGGGGGGAGGTACATGATAAATGGTAGTCCTATTAAGAGTATAGAAATGCAGAGGGACCTCGGGGTGCAGGTGAACAAGTCTCTGAAGGTTGCAGAGCAGGTGGAGAAGGTTGTGAAGAAAGCTTATGGTATACTAGCCTTGATAGGAAGGGGTTTAGAGTACAAGACCTGGCCATTAATGTTGCAGTTGTATAAAACGTTGGGAAGACCTCATTTGGAAGACTGCATCCAATTCTGGTCGCCTTACTACTGGAAGGACTTGCAGACTCTGGAGAGAGTGCAGAGGAGGTTTACCAGGATGCTGCCTGGTATGGATGCTCTGAGTTACGAGGAGAGGTTAGGCAAATTGGGGCTGTTTTCCTCAGGAAAACGTTGACTTAGAGGAGATCTAATAGTGGTGTACAAGATTATGAGGGGTATAGATTGAGTAAACAGGGTTAAGCTTTTTCACAGGATGGACTCAAATAGCTTAGGGTGAGGGGTTAAGGTATAATTTGGATGCTAGAGGGAGTTTTTTCACACAGAGGTTGGTGGGGGTATGGAATGCGATACCAATTACAGTGGTGGAAGCAGGCACTTTGGAGTTATATAAGAAATACTTTGAAGGGCACATGAACAGAATGGGAATGGAGGGGTATAGAAAACTGTTTCAAAATTAGGATCAAAAGCTTTGGGAGTCCCTGGGAAGTGTGTAAATAGATGATGATATTGATGTACATGATGTTATCCTACAGGTGCTTTGATCCACCTTGTTGTCTAACAAGGGGCATACACACGATGGGTCATGAGAGGGCTGCTCTTGGATTTTTTTCGAGAGCACCCTAGTGCTTCACGTCGTTAGTGTTCGCTTGACCTGGACCATTTGATGGGCAACACGACAGCTCAGTGACTATCTCTGTGCTGTGCAGATACATGGATTTGGGCGTGTGTCTGTGGGAGTTTGAGCATTCTCCCCGTGCTTGCGTGAGTTTTCTCTGGGTGCTCCGGTTTCCTCCCACATCCCAAAGGTGTGCTCTTAGCCTAATTGGCAAAACAAATTCTCCCTAAATTGTCTCAAATTTGGTTTTTAATCCATACGTCTATAAACATAAACAGGGATCACGGGTAGAGGTGAGGACATCAGGGTAACGGCGCGGCTCGTTGGGCCGAAGGACCTGTTTCCTGTGCTGTTTTGTTCTTTTTTCTTTGTACTTTGAAACTGGAGCGCCTGGAGGAATTCATTGCTGACACAGGGAGAATGTGGAAAGTCACATCGACTGTAGCCAAGCCTGGATTTGAACCAACAATTTTGGTGCTTTGAGGCAACACTGCTTCTCCTGTGCCACCACAAACTCTCCTAGAATAAAAGGAAAACAATCACAAAGACACACCGAAATGCATATGTATTAAGACACACATTTGCTGATCGAAAGGATCATATTTAAAGACTTTCTCGCATTACACACAAATTCAGGACTGACCAAAATTGCTGTACCATTCCAGGATCGTTATAAACAGAACAATCGTAGGTACTCTCTTGCTCACGGGCACACACACACACGCACACACACACACACACACACACACACAGGAGTGGGGGAGTGGGGCGGTGTGGTGGGATTACAAGTACTCCCAGTCCCTTGGGGATGGAGTGAGCAGTAAATCATGCGACAGCCTACCACTCTATTCCATGCCCAATTTCTCGCTTCTTGCGACCTTACTGGCAAAGAAATATCCTGGATTCAGCCTGCCACTCATTCTTAGAAAAAGAAAGAATAAATTACTTATAGTTAATTTGAAACAAATTTAAATAAAATGACTGTGCCCGGGATGGAACTGTGCGGCACACTTGCCTCTGTAGCATCACTGGGAGAGGTTGTGTGCGATGAGGAAAACAGCTGGCCACGCGTACACGGAAGAGCTGCGATGACCTCACCAGAACAACTGAAGGCCATTGAGGACACCAGGAATGGGCAAGGGCAATAGTAGGCCTCCCTTGGGCAGTTTCCACTGGGCAGCATCTCTGGGGGAGAGCCTGAGGTGGTGGGGTCTGCAGGAACAGAGCCTGCAGGGTGGGAGCTGGAAGGTAAGGGACTAATGGTAGCTTGGCTCTGGGGAAGAGGGCTAATACTTTAGGGAGGGTGGTCCAATGCCAGTCAGCATGTGATTGCCAATGTATAAGGGGGGCGGGGTGCATTTATGCCACTCTGCAAGTGATCGGTGGAATAGGGAGCACAGCCCACTGCCCATCTGGAGGTAATTGGTGGGAAGGCGGGGTTGGGGGAGAGGTAAGGTATATGCTGCCATTTTGCATGATATCGGTGAAGGTATGTGGGTCACTTTGCCACATGATGTCGAGATGTTGGCATTGGATTGGGATAAACACTGTAAGAAGTCTCACAATACCAGGTTAGAGTCCAACCAGTTTATTTGACAGTAATCTAACAAGCTTTCAGAAAGAGTGTTACTTCATCAGTCGTGTATCTTCCATACACTTGACGAAGGAACACGGTTTCCCAAAGCTTGTAAGATTACTATCAAATAAACGGCGTTAGATTCCAACCCGGTGTTGTGAGACTTCTTACTCTGAACATTACCAATGGGATAGGGAGTGTGCCCCACAAACTCTCTGCGACCGATTTTTTTTTTAGGGGGGGTGTTTGTGTTCCGCCCGACCAGTCTGAACATGATCGGTTGGCAAGGGAGTGTGCCCCACTGCCACCGTGTGCTCGATTTTTTTCTGGGGGGGTGGGTAGGTGTTCCCGCGACCACTCTGAACATGATGGGTTGCCACACTCTGCAAGCGACAGTTGGGGGCGTGTCCCATTACTGCTTTGAACATGATCGCTGGAGCAGGCAGGGTGCCCCACAAACACTCTGCACTCAATTGTTGGGGAAGTGGGTGAGTAGGTGTGTGTGCAGGTGGTGGGGGGGAGGTTTGGAGGGTAGGTATTCCTGCTATAAATCTGCATGTAGTTTTTTGTGGGGCGACGATCCCGCTACCACTCTGCACATTGTTCATGCACCCCCCCCACACCCCCGCCACTCTATAAGTGATTGTTGGAAGAGAGGAGATCCTACAGCCATCCTGCATCAATCAGTGTGGGGAAGGAGGGTAATTGGTGGGGGTGGCTTGGGGCTATATGCATTCCGGGGCTGCTCACAAAGAACTATGGACCTCCAGGCAGTCTGGGTACAGCTGCTGTGTTAAAGCTACTCGCAGCAGCAGAGAGCTGACAGATGCGTCTCTCTGTGTCATGACAGGCAGCTCCCTGATGGCTGCAGTTGCACATTTGCAACCAGGTATTTATGGGATGTGGTCAGCTTCCCAGCCAGTGCTGTGAGAGCTGCAAGTGATCAGTGCACTGCTGAGGGTGCTGTAACAGGATTCCAGTTTTAACAACACAAAATGAGGCCGTTCAGCTCATTGTGACTGAACTGGTCATCCAATGGTATCTCATTTTACAGCTTTTACGCACAGCCTTGTATGATCTGGCCTTAAAATTGCTGATCCTGCTTCCTTTCAGGCTGTGAGCTGTAGATCCCACCACCCTGTGGATAGAAACATGTTTCTCCAAATCCACACAATAATCTGCCCTTTAATTTAAATCAATGCCCTTTGGTTAACATCTCTACTAAAGGGAATACAGTTTCTTCCCATCTATTAGCCACATAATTCTATACATTTCACTCAGATTCCCTCAGCTGAAAGCACTCCTCACCGCCACCCACTACAGCACTCTGCCCCCAGCCATCCCTGCTCTAACATATAAAAAAGCCTCCTCAGAGATGAAACTTTCCAGCCCATACAGCATCCTGGTTAATCTCCATGGTGCAAAGGGTAATTACATCCTTCCTGCAGTGTGATGACCAGAACTGCACACAGTGCTCCTGCTCTGGTCTAACCAGCATTTTCTACACGTCCATCATTATCTCCCAACTCCTATATTCTATGTTTGGCTGCTAAATACAAGTATACGACATGTTGTCTTAACCAACTCATCTCCCTGTCCTACTGACTTCTTGGATAGACATATTTGCACCACACATTCATTCTGGTCTTCTTCTGTTCCTCACTTTCTACTCTTCATTGTGCTCCTCTTTGCCCTGTTCATCATCCCAAAATGCATCGCCTCACATTTTTCAAGTTTAAATTCCATTTGCCAGCCTCTCAGTTCCTTCAGCTCAGTGACGTAGTGGTTAACACTGCCATCTCACAAAGTCAGGGATGCGTGTTTGATTCCTGGCTTGGATCACTGTCTGTGTGGTGTTTGCAAATTTTCCCCATGCCTGCGTATGTTTCCTCCGGGTGCACCAGTTTGCTCATGTGACACTGCACGATTTTGTGATTCCTGAAATCGAAGAATTTCCTCCTCAATATTTATCACATATCACCTGCGAACTCACTGATCATACTTGACACATTCATGTCTAGATCACCAATGCAGACTACAAACAGTAAGGGACACAGCATCGATCCGTGTGGAACCCCACTGGACAGAGGCTTCCAGTTATCATCCTGTGCCTCCTGCCACTCAGCCAATTTTGAATGTAACTTATCAAATTGCGCTGCATCTCATCGACTATTACTTCCTTGTTCAGTCTCCCATGTGGAATTTATCAACATCTTGTCTGAAGTCCATGTTAACTATGTGGGTTTGCACTTCGCCCATTTACTGATCCATTCACCTCCTCAATATTTTCCAGTAAGTTGCTCCACGTGATCTTCCCCACACAAAGCTGTGCTGGCAATTATTCATAAGCCCTTACATCTCAAAGTGGTGATTAATTATGTCGCTCAGACTGTTCTCCAAACATATCCCTACCACAGATAGGATAATGATGATGATGCCCTGGGCATGACTTGGATGTCCGAAGGGCACCTTGCAGGATGGCAGGATGGCACAATGGTTAACACTGCTACTCACAGAATCAGTGACCCTGGTTCAATTTCTGGGATTTGATCATCACCAGTGAGGGTTTTTTTTTTCATTGCTTTGCAACCAGTTCCAATCTTACATATCGCCTGCTGGGATTTCTCCCATCACAGGAACGTGTGGTGTTTGTCTGGGAAGCAACACTTTTCATGAACCAATTGAACATTTCAACTTCATCCCATTGATGTAAACAGGTATATATGCTCCACTCTCCTTCTTGAAGTTGCTGCCTTCTTCTTTGCTTTGTTGAAATTGAAGGAGAGATTATTGTCATTGTTTTGTTGTTGCACCGGTTCAACACATCTTTTATCCCATTCCTGTACTCTGTTTCATCATTGTTTGAGATCGACCCACTATAATAGTATCATTAGTAACATTGTAGATCAAGTTGGAACGGAATTTGGCCGCACAATCATCGGTGTAAAGGGAATACAGTAAAGGAATGAGGACACAGTCTTTTGTGGGGCACTGTTGTTGAGGTTGATTGTGAAGGAGGCGTTGCTTACTTATTTAATATTTATTGCTGTCTGTGGGTTAGAAATTAAGAATCAAGTTCCAGAGGCAGGAGCCCAATGCCAGGCCATAGATTTTGGACATGTGTTTCATAGGAATAATAGTGATGAAGACTGAGATGCAGTCAATAAACACGAGTCTGTGCTCCAAGGTTGATTCTGTGGCCAGTGACATAGCGTCTGTAGATCTGTTGTGGAAGTTTCTGAACTGTCGTGATTCCAGGCAATCTGGGAGGCTGGAATTGATTCTTACCAGGAGAAACCTTTTGATGCATTTCATAATATTGGATTCAGTGGTCTGCACGATATTCATTCAGGCTGCCTGGTTGGCTTTTCCTTTATGCCAGCATTGGTTTGAGTTTTTCTAACCTGGTGAACTGATTAACAACTTTCCTGCCGAGGGATGGCTCGCTGAGCTCCCGTAGTCCTGGAGACCACAGTGGGACAGGAGCACATACATTCAATAATATGGATAGTAGCTTTTCACTGAACCCTGAAGCTTTCTCCCACTGTTGAAATCAAACCCTGGCATTTCTATTCTGTTGTAGAGATGCCGGTGTTGGAATGGAGTAAACTCAGTAAGAATCTGGCAACACCAATTTTAAATCGAACCAATTTATTATCCAACCGATTTAAATCCAACACATTTACTATCAAATCGGTTCGATTTAAAATTGGTGTTGCCAGAGTCTTACTGATTTGTATTCTGTGAATCTAGTGTAAGGTTATTTCTTCCTGTGTTGTACTGATAGTGGCCACCGTGAATGTCTACCCTTCGCTGTTCAGAAAAGCATGATTGTGAGGTAACTTGGGAAATACACAGTGACGGCTGGAGAAGCGTTCAAGATCAGAGAAAGAATCCTTAAAGTGCATCAAGGTAAACAATGACTTGCAACTCGGCCAACATTGTCTGTGCTGCAGGACAGGATGCTCCGAGGCATAGTCTATTGGGGAGATCATGCACGCTATGACAATGGCTGAATGGATACTGTTCAACAACGCGAGGTAAGAGTGCTCTGTCCCTGCCGGGGAATACATCAACAATGACGGGCATTCGGTCTCTCATCTTCATGTAAGCCTTCTCCAAGGTGGCCTTCATGACACACGACAACATAGATTCATTGAACAGAGATTGATAGCCAAGTTCCACCCACATGAGGATGGCCTTTATGGGGAATCTTGTGTTGATGTCACACTATCTGTAACCTCCACGACTTGCCTGGGTTTGCAAAATCGCACTAACTGTGCTGGCTAGAGAAACTACACATCTCTTTAACGTGTGCTTAACCCTCTCGCCACTCACATTGTGTATACATTTAAGACTTGATTACCTGTAAAGACTCTCATTGTAACCATTATTTTGTAACTTGAGTTTGTGCCTTTATATGCCCTGATTATGAACAGAACTGCCACTCACCTGATGAAGGAGCAACGCTCTGAAAGCTTGTAGCTTGCACTATGAAATGAACCTGTTGGAATTTAAGCTAGTGTTGTGTCACTTCTTACTGCAACATGGTGAAACAGTGGTCACCACTGCTGACTCCGCATCACAAACTGCTTTTGATCCCTGGATTAGGTTATTATCTGTATGGAGTTTGGATCTTCTGACTGAGTCTCCCCGGGTTTCTTCCAGGGCTCCATTTTCATCTCACACACAAAAAGTTGTACTGGTTAAAAAAAAAAGAGATTTAAGTGATTGTTTTTTAGAAACAATTGTTTTCCAATCATCCATTCTCAATCAAAATAACTTCTTTCCCTGACTGCTATTTAATTTTATTCTTTATTTCCCTTCCTGACAGTGAACATAATCACAATTGTGACACTGGCGAGCAGAAACTGTGGTCTTTCGAAATGTGTGACTCGTTACCTGGTGGCCATGTCAGTGGGGGATCTGCTTGTCGTTATCCTCGACCTGATATTGAGACAAATTCCCATTGTTTATCAGGAACAGTTTGATTTTCTGTATTCGGTCCCCGTGTGTAACATCCACGCCGTCCTGCTTTACGCAGCCACTGACTGTTCTGTCTGGTTCACCGTCACTTTCACCTTTGATCGATTTGTGGCCATTTGCTGCCCCAAGCTGAAAAGTAAATATTGCACTGAGAAATCGGCAGCTGTGGTCCTGGGAACAGTGACGGTGCTGAGCTGTTTAAAGAACATTTTCTGGTATTTTATGTTTTTAAGTGGATATCAGCTGAGGAATGACCCCTGGTTTTGTAAATTCATACTGGATGTTTTGCTATATCCTGTCTGGGGGACAATCGAGTTCATTCACAACATTCTAACCCCATGTCTCCCATTCATCCTGATTCTGCTGCTCAATGTTTTTACTGTCAGACACATTTTAGTGAGCAGCAGAGCCCGCACGAGACTCCGGGCTCACGGCAATGGAGAGAATCCCAGAGATCCAGAGATGGAGAGTCGAAGGAAATCCATCATTTTACTATTTGTTATCTCAGCCAATTTTATCCTTTTATGGTCAATATTAATGGTTTATTCTGTCTGGAGTCGGCTGTATTATTTGGGCTATGAATCAGTGTGGTTAGATAATTTTATTATGGAATTGGGTTTCATGTTTCAGCTTCTAAGTTGCTGTACGAACACTGTAATTTACGCCGTAACACAGACTCATTTCAGACAACAGCTTCATAGAATGCTGAAGGTTCCCTTTACTACAATTCTTCAATTGATTACACCGAACAAGAAATTATAACCACAATATCCGCATCTCTTGTTATTGGATATTTAAACTTTAAATCACAAACAGCCTCACACAGACAGAAATAATGACAGAAAGAGAGGGAGACAGAAAGAGAAAAAGAGAGAGAGGCAATGGGCGCAACAGTGACAGAGGTAGAGACAGGTGGCAAGAGAGGCGTCTTGAAGTGCCTGAACATTGTAAGGACTTTTTTTAAAAATAAATGGCCAAAGCAACAGCCATTAGAAGAATATATTGAGAACATATTCAGAGGCCAGTGTAGTCAGTAAAAAAAAACACTATTCATCTCTAGAGTAGAGCTCCATGCCTGCCATATTAAGTAGTAGTTAAGAGAGTTATTCAGCTCTCTAATACAGAGATGCTGAGTCAGAAAGACATTACAGACAAAGGGTAATGGCAGAATAACTCTAAAAATTCCTGTATTCCATCTAGCCTGGCTGCCTCAGTCATTTGAGCACGACTCGTTTCCCATTAATATTGTTTTGGTATTGAAAGTTCTTTTTATCATTTGTATAGCATTTTACCTGAAACGTACCTCGATTAAAATTTCACTGATTTAGTTGAACTTCCTGATTACGTAAATAAAATACCTTGTTAATTGTTCACTTAGAGTGAGTGTCTGGTCTTTCTATTCATGAAACTCTAATGTTAATTAAAAACAGTTCACACCTTCCAGGATATAATTGTAGCAGATGGTGGTTCAAAGTAAAGATGTTTAATCTTGCATCATAACAATTTGGAGACTTGTCCTGGATCTGAACAGAATAATATTTTTAAAGCAACCCAACCGAGGGATTTGAGCAGTCCATCATTCTTGTGTCTGCGTTCCAAACAATCTTAAATAAATAACATATTTCAAAAAGAGGGATCTACACAATCTTAAATCTTCAAAATAAAACTAAGGGAAGAAATTATTTTAACAATTTTCAAGAGTTTCTGGATTTGAAGACACTTTTCAAATTTGCAAAGAAACTTCAAAGAAACACAAAGACATGAGAACTTTTAGAATTGACAGTTTAGATATAGTTTAAACAGAAGAATAAATAAAAAAAACTGAAACTATAAAGGAGTCCATCAAGCACTTATGTGCTGCAGAGAAGCAGCCAACTGTAATGGGATTAGGAAAAAAATGTAATTGATTCTGAATGTCTCTCTGGCAACTTGGGATGGACAAGGAAAGATTCTCAGCCAGCGATGCCCATGTGAATCCAGAGCCGTAACAATGCCTTTGACTCACAACTGCCATTCAGGAGCAAATAGGGATGGAGATAAATATTGGTCAGCCAGAGAGACCCACTTCCCACAAATTAATGCAAAAAACATTTCTCATGTTTACAGATTGAAAGTGGATTTAGAATCTGGCTGATCGAATACCGTCTGTGAGACTTAGAGAGAAATTTGTTAAAAATAAGAAACTCGCAAGTGGAAAATGCGCCAAATTATAACTAAGTCAATAAGATTGAGATGCAGAGCCAGATGGTGTATTGTGGCTGCATGATGTGGGAGCTGGTGGGCACTATGGTTCCCAGTGATTTTTCTCCAGTAAATGTTGGTTGTATGATGAAGTCTATCTCAGAATTGACCAGCTGAAGCCTGAGCTTGGAAAGTTATGACACATCAGGGAGATGGAAATTTATTTGGACGCCATGTTTCAGGAGGCACTCGCGATCCTTGAAATATCTTCACCAGACCTGGTCAGTGGTCAGGGATAGAAGAGTGTGAGGGCATGTAAGACAGTATGAGAGATCGACAAGATAGTGTTGAAGCAGCCTCAGCCCTTAGGCTTGTTTCAAGGATGTCGAAGGCTGCATTGTTGCTAAACTGCTAATCCAGAATGTCAGAAAGTATTCATCAGTGTTTGGCACAGTGTTCTAATCCCACCACAGTCGCTCATGAAATTCAAATAGAGTAGAAAATATTTGTGATAAGATTCCACTGATGGACGCAAACGCATTGTCGTAATATGAATTTGGTTCCCTACAATCATAGAATTACAGAGTCATAGAGGTTTGTAGCATTGAAACATGCCTTTTGCAAGAACGTGTTTCCATCTCTTTGAACACGAAGGTCGTCCCGATTGCCCACGGTTGAACCATGTCTCTCTCTACCCATCTTTACCCATTCAATTGTCTGAACACATTTTGATAGTCAGAGAGGTTAATAGCATGGAACTAGGTCCTTCGATCTACATAATCTATGATATGGTTACGCACATGTCCAAGATGGAATTCAAATTCAATAAGAAATATCTTGGATTAAAATTTTACCGATGTTCATGAAACAATTGTTGGAATGCCCCCTCTGAATCAGACAATCCCGACAATGCAGATGGAGGCCATTTGACTCATCTAGTCTGTACTGACCTCAATCCCACCTTGGCAATATCTCCATAACCCATGCAATAAACTTAACTAGCGCCCCGGATATTAAAGGGCAATTTAGCATGGCTGAGCCACCTATGCATCACATCATTGGACAGTGGAAGGAAACCAGAGCGCCTGGAATAAAACCAAGCTGACGTGAGGAGAATGTGCAAACCTCACACTAATGGTGACCCAAACCGGGAATTGCACCTGTTTCCTGGTTTGAGGTGGCACTGTTGTCCAATGTGTAACCGTGCCTCCCCTAACAATAAGGAGTGTGTGGGTAAAAATAATACCTCAAAGAATGTTAGTGAGTCAAAGTACAGTGTTTTTTATTCCAAAGCTTTGGGGAGAAACTGGCTCCGATTGAGGCTTACTAGATTTCTCATAGAACACAGACACAATTGGGTATTTATACATTACGAGCTCCAGCAGGAATCATGATTCAAAGTTCCGAATCCTGCCAGACCTCCAATTCTCTCTTCCTGAGTCGTGATGCAACCCAGAGATCCTCAGCATATTACAGGCCTGCAGGCAGGACACAGGAAACACTTCTGCAGCAGTTCTACCATTCCATCTTTGAAGTTACTTGTGCGACGTGGGTGTCCCAGCAGGACTCTTCCTGTTAATTATGAACATAAGAAAGAGGAGCAGGACTAGGCCACCCAGCCCCTCGAGCCTGCCCCGCCACTCAATAATATCATGGCAGATCTGAAGTGGTTCAGTACCACTTTCCCGCTCCCCCCCCCCCCCCCCCCCCCCCCCCCCCCCCCCCCCCCCCCCCCGTAACCCTGAATTCCCTTGTCAATCAAAAACCTATCCACACTTGACTTAAATATATTCAGCACGGAAGCTCCACCGCTTCAACAGGCAGAGAATTCCAAAGATTCGCCACCCTTTGCATGAAGAAATTCCTCCTCAACTCTGATCTGAACTGCCCCTCACCTCACAATCTTGAGGATGTGCCCTCTAGTCCTGCTATCTTTGTTAAGCGGGAACAGTCTCTCAACCTCTACCCTATCCATACCCTTCATTATCTTATACATCTCCATAAGATGCCCTCCCAGCCTTCTAAACTCGAAAGCGTACAAACCTAGCCTCTTCAGCCTCTCCTCATAATCCAACATCCTCTCCTCCGGTACCAGCCTAGTGAACCTTCTCTGTACCCTCTCCAAGTCCCAGACTGATGTCATCATCTGCCTTCAGCAGCTGTCAAAAGCCAGTATCGTAAACTACCATCCGTGTAACGATGTCCCATTAATACAAACAGGTACGATTTGCAATGTCTACAAAATAACAGTCACATTTAACTATCAGCTGTTATAAAAACAGGAGTTAAAGTATGTGAAACATGAACAAATAACTAATATTGCAGTGAGGAACACTATAAGCAGTATAAGCTTGATAAGATCCGTCAGGATGTAGGGTTATGTTTGTGATATATTCAAGGTACAAAATCCATTCACCCTTTCTCATCAGGTACGAAATTCAGCTTTTCCCTACTTCCTATGATATTCTCTTTACCAGTAGTGAAAATGCTCCACACACCTACTTTAGTAAGGCGTTCGATAAGGTGGCCCATGGAAGGCTTCTGCAGAAAATGCAGATGTATGGGATACAGGGTGATTTAGCTAATTGGATTAGGAATTGGCTAGCAGATGGAAGACAGAGGGTGGTGGTTGATGGGAGATATTCATCGTGGAGTTCGGTTACAAGTGGTTTACCTCAGGGGTCTGTTTTGAACAAAACAAAGAACAAAGAGCAACACAGCACGGGAAACAGGCCCTTCGGCCCAAAGAGCCCACGCCGCCATCTTAACGTCCTAATGACATATCCTTGTCTAAGGGGCCCCTGTTGTTTGTAATTTTTATAAACGATCTGGATGAGGGTATTGAAGGATGTATAAGCAAATTTGCAGATGACACCAAAGTCGGTGGAGTGGTGGATAGTGAAGAAGGGTGTTGTAATTTGCAGAGAGACTTGGACAAGCTGCAGAGCTGGGCCGAGAGGTGGCAAATGGCGTTTAATGTGGAAAAGTGTGAGGTAATGCACTTTGGCAGGAATAATAAATATGTAGAGTATACGGCTAATGGTAGGATTCTTAATAGTGTTGATGAACAGAGGGATCTTGGTGTGTATGTGCATAGATCCCTGAAAGTAGGCAGTCAAGTCGAGAAGGTTGTTAAGAAGGCATACGGAGTCTTAGTTTTTATTGGTAGGGGGATTGAATTTCGGAGCCGCAACGTCATGTTGCAACTGTACAAAACTCTAGTGCGGCCGCACTTGGAGTATTGTGTGCAGTTCTGGTCCTCACATTATAAGAAAGATGTGGAGGCATTGGAGAGGGTACAGAGGAGGTTTACCAGGATGTTGCCTGTATGGAGGGCAGGTCTTATGAGGAGAGGCTGAGGGATTTGAGGTTGTTTTCGTTAGAAAGGAGGAGGCTAAGAGGGGACCTGATCGAAACATATAAGATGATTAGAGGTTTAGATAGGGTGGACAGTGATAGCCTTTTTCCTAGGATGGAAAAAGCTAGCACGAGGGGACACTGCTTTAAATTAAGGGGTGATAGTTATAGGACGGATATCAGAGGTAGGTTCTTTACCCAGAGGGCGGTTAGGGAGTGGAATGCCCTGCCTGCGGCAGTTGTAGATGCGCCAAGTTTGGTGGCGTTTAAGAGGTTAGTTGATTAGTTTATGGAAGAGAAAGGAATGCTTTAGTTTGGCGGGTCATTTCTTTTTTTCATAATTGGTCGGCGCAACATTGAAGGCTGACGGGCCTGTTCTGCACTGTAATTTTCTATGTTCCATGTCTATGTTCTATGTTGTATGCTGCCATCCCTCTTCTTCCCTTAACCATGTCTCTCTAATGGTAACAACATCACAGTTCCAAGTACAAATTGAAGGTCTAAGTTCATCTGCCTTACCTGTTCCACTTCTTGCATTGAAACTAATACATCTCAGTCTGTTGGATCCTCTTTGATTAGCAGTCACAATGTGCCTGCTCTTTCTCTGAGTCTCACTGGACCTGATCTCGAGTTCCACTTCAGTTAACTCACCTTTGCTTTGGTCCCCACCCCCTGGCAGATTTCCTTACCTAATGGATATTAGTAAACAAAATGGGTTCTTTCAAAAATCGAATACGGTGTTCAGGTCATCAATAGTTTTCTTTTATATTTCCAGATTTTTGTTATTCAATTCAAATTCCATCTGCTGTGGTGATGGGTTTTGAACCTTGGTCCCCAGATCATTAACAACATCCGAACCCTTCCTGAAGCTATCACATCAGCAGGGGCTTATCAGAAAATCCCCCCAGTGTTCCTTCCAAGGACTTACTCACAAATTGGCTGCTTCTGTTGGTCCCACGTAACTTTCTGAACTAAAACTTCTGGACACTGGATTTGGCCCGAAGGTACTGGGCAGCAAGGGACACACGCCGCAGCAATACATCTCCATCCACATCACTAAACTCCTACACTCACGCCAAATCTCAGTGCTACACTCTCTACAGCTTGCACTCTGTGGAGCTCTCTGAGTGGGCAGATTTCACAGGCTTTAGTTTGATAGTTTATATTTGCGTCTTTCCAACTCATGAACTTGTTTGAAGTCATTGCACCCGTCCCCCTCTAGATATGAGTAATCGCCGAGGGCTGATCGTTTTGCAAGCTGTTTTTTGGAGTTTCAATGCTGGGTCTGGTTCCTCCTGCTCAGCCTCCGAATGGAGTGGGGCTCAGCAGACCGGAGGTCACCTCTTCAAACCTGAGCCTGTGGCTCGAGTTCCCTTTATCAGGTGACAATACGGTCGAAAGGGCTCAGCCCGCTGTGTCCATTTCAGACTCCGAGGCTCCCACTGGCGGAGATGGAGAGAAGTGGTTGGAGTGGCTGGAATAATTCTTCCCGAAGTTCCTACTGTGCTGGGAATTCATTTTTCTGACACAACTTCGACAATTCAATCAATTGAGATACCGAGTATAAAAGTTGGATCGTTGTGGTCAGTTTTGTACAAGGGATTGGTGAGGCCAAATTTGGAGTATTGTGTACAGTTTTGGTCACGTAGTAACAGGATGGATGTAAGTAATGTTGAAAGAGTGCAAAGAAGGTTCACGAGGATGTTGACAGAACTTGAGAAGCTGAGTTACAAACAGAGATTGAATAGGTTAGGATTTTATTCCCTGGAGCGTAGAAGAATGAGGGGAGTTTTGATAGAGGTATATAAGATTTTGATGGTATAGATAGAGTGAACACAACCAGGCTATTTGCACTGAGGGTAAGCGGCAAAAAAGCAGGGTTAAGGGTGAAAGGAGAAAAGTTTAAAGGGAATGTTTGTGGGAGCTTCTTCACGCAGACAGCGATGGGATTGTGGAATGAGCTGCCGGATAAAGTGGTAAGAGTGCGGTAAATATTTAAGAAAAACTTGGATAGGTTCATGGATGAGAGGGGTGTGGAGGGCTGGGATCCAAGTGCAGGTCAATGGGACTAGGCAAAAATGGTTAAGCACAGATAAGAAGGGCCAAGAGGCCTGTTTCTGAGCTTTAATTTTCTATGGATCCATGTTTCCAACTTTGGGCTTCATGGCTTGTAGTTGATTGAAGAATTCCCATAGGACGGTATGTCCCAAACCGACTTGATAAGAAACTGACCGTGTTCCAAACTCGGACGTGCCTCATAACCACATGGATTCATTGCCACTACGCTATCCTAATAACCTCTTAACTGTCTCTAAGTGTCTCTCCCGGCTGGTGGGATCAGCACTGAGTGTTTAGATACCTTGCCAATCTCCCACCCACAGCAAGATCAGACTCAGCCTTGGGAGGAGTCAATTTCCCATAAGCAAGACAGCTGGGGCTATTCCGGCTTTTGAAGGAATGGTGGGGAGTGAGAGTGGGGGGACGGGTGGGATGTAGTCCTGTAATTAAAGATGGATTTGGGTTACTTGGTCTCCAGTGAGACTATGGGTTAGTTTTATGAACCTTCTTTCACTGTTTGGACCTCTCTTACAGCCAGGTCTTGCAATCATGTGTAATATGACACTCTGCTAACATGCCGGGTTCTGTTCAACTTCATGCAATGCAGAAAATTCCTGGCTGATGAAGGATGGTGAATTTTCAGAAACAAACATCTGTGGGATCCCGGGTGTCAAGAAAGAGGGGTGAAATTCTCTACTCCTGTCTTTGTGTTTGATTAACTCACCCGATGTCCGACCATCCATTTTCGATCAGTATCTCCCATTACCAGGAGCAGTGACCCAGTGAATGGTCTGGCACTGTCCACGCACAGCCGTGTCTCCGGCCATCCCAGACATTGTCACGTGTGAAGATTGGATAATGATGATTGTTCTGCCCTTGCTGATATTGCCAACACTGACCCCACGAGCAAATACCTGTATCCAGACCTGGACATCAGACATGGAAATTTGGAGGACCTTCAGTTTGTCACTCCTGTGTAGCCATGGGAAAGTTCAGCCCGGTGAACATGGCTCAGCATGACACTCTTGAATCCCACAGGAGTGTGTCATCTTCCACAGTCAGCTGCTCTCTGCCACTCCAATAGGGCTGCAGTTCAGGCTGTAACGGCCTTTTGGATTCCCATATCAGCACTAGCTGCTTCTATTCACTCAGGACTGGGTAATTTTGTCTCAACAACTATTGGTTGCCATTGGGAGGATTTCAAATAATTTCATGATTGCCATAGAACATAAAGCCCTACAGTGCAGAAAGATGCCCTTCAGCCTATTGAGTCTGCATCAAACACAATCCCACTCAGGCCCTACCCCCATATTCCTACATATTATACCCACTAATCCCTCTAACCCATTCATCCCTGGACACTAAGGGGCAATTTCTGAGCATGGCCAATCAACCTAACACACACATTTTTGGACTGTGGGAATTCCACTGGGCTACAACAAATGCCTGTTGTTCATAGCCAGCTCAAGGCATCTGCCTTAACAATTCAGCCTCCTTTACGTGATCCATTCAATATTGGTCAGCCGGCACTCACAAAGCTGCATATGTGCCAATGTTATGGGCTGCACTGCCTTGCAGGTGCTCTGAAATTTCTTTGTCCAAACTCTCACCGTCGATGAGGTGTCACAGTGCTTCGCACTGCGGCCTCATAACGCAAGAGACCTGGGTTCAATTCTCCATATGGATCAATGCCTGCGCAGAACCTGCACATTCTCCCCATATCTATGTGGGTTTCTTGTGCTTTCTCCTGTTTCCTCCCAAGTCTGAAAGGCATGCTGGTTAGGTGTGTTGGCTGTGCTCAATTCACCCTCAGTGTATCCGAACAGGCACAGATTGTGATGATTAGACTAGTTCACGGTACTTCATTGCAATGTTAGCCTGCGTTTGTCACTTAATAACTGTTGAATATCACCAGGAATCCTCATCCAGCTGTTTGTGTCAATACTTGTCAATAAGTTCGTAATGGGAAACAAGAGTCCTGCCGGCTTTGAGTTTAGGTCCTCGTTCAGAGGGATTCAGTATTTATCCAGCTGTGAGAAACAGTTTACCATCTGCTTAAAATTTCCCAGTACAAAATGTTTTTATTCATTCTTGGGAGTTGGGTGTCGCTGGCCTACCAGCACTTATTGCCCATCCCTAGTTGCCCTTGTTCAGAGGGCAATTAAGAATCAACCTCATTGCCGTGTCCCTGGAGTCACATGTAGTTCTGACCACATAAGGGCAACATATTTCCTTCATTGTCATATGAGTGAAATAGACGTGTTTTTCCAAATCAACAAATATTTTTATTGCCACCAGCAGGTTGTGAATTTCAGATATATTTATTCAAATTCCACCATCCCCGTGACAAGATTCGAGCTCTGGTGCCCAAAACATTAGCTGAGTTTCTGTATTAATTGTCGAATGTAAAACCACCAGCCCTTCACATCCACACCCCGAGTGTACACACCCTGAGTTCTGGTTACCTAGACTCACAATATTACATACATCTGCTGAGCTCCCGGCTTGGATAGCATTAATTGACTCAATCTGGGAGCTCATATTCCAATAAGTCCACTTAATGGTCATCATTAAAGTCACGAAATATGTATCTGTCTCTTTCTCTTCTCCTTCTCGCTCTCTCTCTCACTTTCTCTTGTTCTGTTCCTTTCTTTATCACTATGTTTCTCTATGCTTCCCCCTCTCTTTCTCTCTTTCTCTTTCTCTCTCTCTCTCTCCCTCACTATCTCTCTCTCTCATTCTCTCTTGCTATCTCTATCTCTCTCTTTATTTTCTCTCTCTGCCTCGCTCTGTATTTTGTTGTTGTTGTGTCCATTGTATTCATTTAGTCTCATTGTTTTTTTTTCCAATTGCTACTGCTCTCTGTCTCCATATCTTTGTTTCTCTCTGCCTTTGACTATGTCTCTCTGCCTTTTTCTGGTCTCTCCCATTTAGTCTCCCTCTCACTATCTTATTACATTATACCATTTCTCTTCTTCAGCGTTCCTGTCTCATCCCCTGTCCATTTCACCAACCCCCAATCTGCTCTCCCTCAGTCTTTGAGGGTTTATTTCAATTTGTGTCTTCTCTCTCACTCTGTCTTCTCTGTCTCTCTGTCTCTGTCTTTTTCTCTGTTGGTCTCTCTGTCCCCCACCCCCCACCCCCCCGTATCTGTAAGAATCTCTTTAAAACTTTGTTACTCTCTATGTCTCTGTGTCAGTCCCCTTCTCTGTCTGTCTGTGTCATTCTATCACTCGCACTGTTGCTATCACTGCCCTCTCTCTTTATCTGTCAGTTTTCCTTCTGTGTGAGGTGTTTGTTATTTACAATTTCCATGTCCAAGTGGAAGAAACAAGAATGTATTGCCTATCACTCCCTTTTCAATGTTTAATGAGTTGAATAATTGCAATAACGGGAGATTTCAACAGGTTTTTCAGCTGCTTTCTGAAGTGAGTTTGTGTTGCAGCATAAATGACAGTGTTTGTGCAGCAACCAGAAAGTTGTAACATGAAACCCAATTACAAAACAAAAACATCTAACCATACCAGCTGATAGCCCAAACCGTACATCCGCCTCCATATCGAATAAACCATTAATGTCGACCATAACAGGATGAAATTGGCTGAGGTACCAAAGAGTAAAATGATGGATTTCCTTCAACTCTCCATCTCTGGATCTCTGCGATTCTCTGCACTTCTGTGAGTCCGGAGTCTCCTGCGGGCTCTGCTGCTCATTAAAATGTGTCTGACGGTGCAAACATTAAGCAGCAGAATCAGGATGAATGGGACACATGGGGTTAGAATGTGGTGGAGGAACTCGATTGTTGTCCAGACCGGAGATAATATAATGCCCAGTGTGACATCACAAAACCAGGGGTCTTTCCCCTGCCAATATCCATTTAATAACATAAAATACCAGAAAATGTTCTTTAAACAGCTCAGCACCGTCACTGTTCCCAGAGCCACAGCTGCGGATTCCTCAGTGCAATATTTAAATTTCAGCTTGGGGCAACAAATGGCCACAAATCGATCAAAGGTAAAAGTGACAGTGAACCAGACCGAACAGTCAGTAGCTGCATAAAGCAGGACGGCGTGGATGTTACACACGGGGAGCAACAGCAAGAAATAAAAGTGTTCCCAAAAAAGAATGGGAATGTGTCTCAATATCAAGTCGAGGATAACAACAAGCAGATCCCCAATTGACATGGCCACGAGGTAACGAGTGACACATTTGGAAAGACCACAGTTTCTGCTCGCCAGAGTCAAAATTGTGATTATGTTCACTGTCAGGAAGAAAATAAAGAGTAAAATTAGATATGACACGGGGGGGGGGAAGTGCCATTTAGGTTGAATACGGGTTAAAATATGTACACACACACAGAGTATTAAATCCATTTGTTTTAATCGAGCATGTCTTTTACAGTTGTGAGAGGAAAGTGGAGCATCTGGAGGGAACTCACTCTAACACGGAGAGAAGTGCAAAGTCAACACAGGCAAGTACCAAAGCCCCATGTCTCTGGCGCTGAGAGTCAGAAGTGTTAATCACTCTGCCATCATGCCGCTCCATAGTAGGGACACAATGGTATTTATTTTGAAGATAGTTTTCCAGAGAATACACAACATTGTCGCTCAATCAGCTGCAGGTAAGTAGCCCCCCTACCTGGTGTTGGATTTGTAGAGTATGAAGGATGAGGGAGAAAAACTGACAGAAAACCCTGGGACCTGTAAGTGATAATTTCTTATCTCTCAGACAGCTGATTGACAACCCCTGCAGAGAGCTGGTAATAAACAATACTGGTTTCACCCTTTTCCTTGAACAATACCAACAGTTGGCAGAGGGAGATCCTGATTCCTCAGCAGTTCCAATTCGATTATACTTACACAGAACTGTAGTCTGCATTGGAGAGCAGAGCATTATGGTCGCAGTAACATCAACAGTAAACTCACACTCGATTGACAAAAGAATACTCAAGTACCAGGGATCCCTTTAAAAATTTTGAGAAAACCTCAGAGTGCAGAGAATAAATATCATCCTTGGTGCCTCGTGCACTTGCTGCTATTCCAATATGGCCTAATGGCCTAAAATAAACCTCAGTGAGTTCTCTCTCAGCAGGAAAGCTGCCAATCTATGCACCAGGCAAGAAAAACTCAAATCAAGGCCGATACCAAGGAAAAGCCAAGCAAGCCGCTTTAATATCATCCAGTGACACTGATATTCAATATTATGAAATGCATCAACAGTTTATTCATGGCATGAATCAAATCCAGCCTCACAGATTGCCTGGAAAGAGTGCATACCTCCACAACAGCCCCCCCGAAGCCATTTCCCTGGCCCCAGAGTAAACCAGGTATGGTGCCGGAAGACTGGAGGATAGTGAATATGGTCCCATTGTTCAAGAAGGGGAAGAGAGACTTTCCAGGGAATTATAGGCGGGAGAGTCTTACTTCTGTTGTGGGCAAAGTACTGGAGAGAATTATTAGGGATAGGATTTATAGTTATTTAGAGAGAAATGAATTGATTGGGGATAGTCAGCATGGTTTTATGAAGGGTACATCGTGCCTTACTAAACTTATTGAGTTTTTTGAAAGAATGACCAAAGAGGTGCATGGGGGTAAGAACATAGAACATAGAACATAGAACACTACAGCACAAACAGGCCCTTTGGCCCACAAGTTGTGCCGAACACATCAAAACCTACCCAGCCATAGACCTATCTATAACCCCCAATCCCATAGGATCCCATATACTCATCCAGAAGTCTTTTAAAAGACCCCAGCGAGTTCGCCTCGACCACCACCAACGGCAGCCGATTCCATTCACTCACCACCCTCTGAGTGAAAAACTTTCCCCTAGCATCCCCTCTGTACTTGCTTCCCTGCACCTTAAATCTGTGCCCTCTCGTCGCGACCATTTCAGCCCTGGGAAATAGTCTCTGAGAGTCCACCCTATCTATTCCTCTCAACATCTTGTAAACCTCTATCAGGTCGCCTCTCAACCTTCGTCTCTCCAGGGAGAACAGTCCCAGCTCCCTCAACCTGTCTTCATAAGGCATGCCTCCCGATCCAGGCAACATCCTTGTAAATCTCCTCTGCACCATTTCAATAGCTTCCACGTCCTTCCTATACTGAGGCAACAAGAAGTGCGCACGATCATGAGTTGCGCCGATCATACCCATACCTCCTAGGCTATAGAACTACCTGTAACTCCCAAGCCCATTTAATCCCACGTACTCATCCAGAAGTCTTTTGAAAGACATAGAACGTAGAACATCACAGCGCACTACAGGCATTTCGCCCTTCGATGTTGCGCCGGCCAGTGGGCCCTCTAACCTAAACTATTCCAATATCATCCATATGCCTATCCACCGAACATTTGAATGCCCCCAAAGTAGGCAACTCCACAACTGCTGCAGACAGGGCACTCCGCGCCCTCACTACCCTCTGTGTCTCTGACATCCGTCCTATAACTACCACCTCTTAATTTAAAGTTATGTCCCCTCTTGTTGGTCATCATCATCCGAGGAAAAAGGCTCTCACTATCCACCCTATCCAATCCCTTGATCATCTTATATGCCTCAATTAGGTCACCGCGTAACCTTGAGGCATATAAGATGATCAAGGGATTGGATAGGGTGGATAGTGAGAGCCTTTTCCCTCGTGCCTGGGGAAGGCAGTTGATGTGGTATATATGGACTTTACTAAGGCATTTGATAAGGTGGCCCATGGAAGGCTTCTGCAGAAAATGCAGATGTATGGGATTGGGGGTGAATTAGCTCATTGGATTAGGAATTGGCTAGCAGATAGAAGACAGAGGGTGGTGGTTGATGGAAGTTATTCATCGTGGAGTTCGGTTACTAGTGGTGTACCGCAGGGATCTGTTTTGGGGCCCCTGCTGTTTGTAATTTTTATAAATGATCTGGATGAGGGTATTGAAGGATGGATTAGTAAATTTGCGGATGACACCAACTTCGGAGGAGTGGTAGATAGTGAAGTGGGGTGTTCTAGTTTGCAGAGAAACTTGGACAAGTTGCAGAGCTGGGCCGAGAGGCAGCAAATGGAGTTTAATGTGGAAAAGTGTGAGGTAATTCACTTTGGCAGGAATAACAAATGTGTAGAGTATAGGGCTAATGGTAGGACTCTTAATAGTGTTGATGAACAGAGGGATCTTGGTGTATATGTGCATAGATCCCTGAAAGCTGGCAATCAAGTCGATAAGGTTGTTAAGAAGGCATATGGAGTCTTAGCTTTTATTGGTAGGGGGATTGATTTTCGGAGCCGCAACGTCATGTTGCAACTGTACAAAACTATAGTGCGGCCTCACTTGGAGTATTGTGTGCAGTTCTGGTCCCCGCATTATAAGAAAGATGTGGAGCCATTGGAGAGGGTACAGAGGAGGTTTACCAGGATGTTGCCTGGCATGGAAGGCAGGTCTTATGAAGAGAGGCTGAGGGATTTGAGATTGTTTTCATTAGAAAGAAGGCGGCTAAAAGGAGACCTTATTGAAACATATAAGATGATTAGAGGTTTAGATAGGGTGGACAGTGATAGCCTTTTTCCAAGGATGGAGAAAGCTAGCACGAGGCAACATAGCTTTAAATTTAGGGGTGGTGGATATAGGACAGATGTTAGAGGTAGATTCTTTACCCAGACGGTGGTAGGGGTATGGAATGCCTTGCCTGCGTCAGTTGTAGATGCGCCACGTTTGATGGCGTTTAAGAGGTTAGTAGATAAGTTTATGTATGAAAAGGGAATGGTTTAGGTTAGAGGGTCACTGCTTGTTCCTAATTGGTCGGCGCAACATCGAGAGGCAAAGGGCCTGTTCTGCGCTGTAATGTTCTATGTTCTATGTGTTATGTTCTAACACTCGAACACAGATATTTACACCAATAAATGGTGTTTATTGACTACAGCTCAGCCTTGAACACCATTATTCGTATGAAACTTATGTTTATCGATCTATGTCAACGTTTGAGACAATTTAGGGAGAATTTGTTCTGCCAATCAGCCTAAGAGGATATCTTTGGGATGTGGGAGGAAACTGGAGCACCCAGAGAAAGCTCATGCAAGCATGGGGAGAATGTGTACACTCCCACGGACACAGGCCCAAATCCATGTATCTGCACAGCACAGCGATAGTCACTGAGCTGTCGTGTTGCCCACGAAATGGCCCAGGTCAAGCGTGCAGTAACGACGTGAAGCCCTAGGCTACTCTCGAAAAACCCAAGAGCAGCCTTCTCATGACAATTCGTGTGTATGTCCCTTGTTAGACAAGGTGGACCAAAGTACCTGTAGGATAAAACATCCTTATCCCAGTGCTCATGCAGGGAGACAGTGAGGTCTCCTCCATATTCCTTTGCGCAAGCAGAGGCAGCAAGATCTCCTCCCTATTCCAGTGTGCATGTAGAGAGGCAGTGATACCTCCTCCCTATCCCAGTGTGCATGCAGGGAGGCTGCGAGATCCTACCATTGCCTCATCGATCGTGTGCAGAGTTCTGTAGGAACTGTTAACCTCCCTCACCAATCTGGTGATTCAGCAGCAGGGAATGCCGTCCCGACTCCATCAAGCACATGCAGCATGGCAGTGGGCCACTCTCCTGAAAGCATTGACCCGCTCATCAAGAGTCCATCTGCCTTCAGGCCCCGTCTCTTCAGCTCCTACCACTGTGTATCCCACTCCTGCACGCTAAGACCCGTAAACCCCACTACCTTCAGGCCCTGATACTGTAGACCCTGCCACTCCAGGCTCTAACTGCTGATACTTACCACTGAACATTGCCTGGTGGGTATTGCCCAAGGGCACCGACCTTTGTCCTTTACTTTGCCCTTCGATTCTACTGGTGAGGCCATCCCGACTAGTCCTCATACAGATGTGGGCAGCTGTTTTCAGCACCGGTACAATCTTTCACAGTGAGGCTGCAAAGCAAGTGTGCCCAGGCGAATACATTGTAGGCATGCTAATTTTAATTAAATTTCTTTTGAAGTAAATTTCAATAATTAATTCAGCCTCTTTCCAGAAATGGCTGTGTACCCCTTGTCGCTGAAGTTTGCAAGAGATGGGAGATCAGGACTGGACCTGAATTCTCGGCTTTCACGTGGTTTTACTTGATCACCTCACCATCATTGGGCAGGGAGTAATTGTTATCCTGCCTCACCGACCGTGTGTGTGTTACATGTATTCATATTGTCTGTACCTGTATGCACATATGTGTGTATGTGCGTGTGTGCGTGTGTGTGTGTATGTGCGCGTGTGTCTGTATGTACGCATGTATGTGTGTGCGCCTGTGTGTGTATGTGCGTGCGTGCGTGTGTATGTATGCGTCTGTATGGATGTGTGTGTGTGTGTGCATCTGTATGTATATGTCTGTGTGTGTGTTGTGTGTGTGAGAGGGAGAGAGTGAGCAACAGAGAACTTGATGAGTGTACCTATTCTAGAGTGTTACAGCAATTTTGCTTCTTGGATTTGTACGTGAGTGAGAATAATTGTCTAAATCTGACTATTTCAGTAAATGTCTGTATTAATAGATGTGTGTCTGTGTATGTCTGTGTGTGTTTGTGTTCCTGTGAATCTGGGATAGTTTGTGGTGGCACGGGGGATAACATTGTTGCCTCATAGCACTAGATCAATTCCAGACTTGGCTACAGTCTGTGCAGAGTCTGCATGTTCCATTTGTGTCTGCCTGTTTCCTCCCACTCTCTGAAAGTTGTGCTGGTTAGATGCATTGGCCAAGCTAAATTCTCCCTCAGTGTACCCGAACATGTGCCGGAATGTGGTGAATGGGGGATTTTTTAAATTAATAATAACTTCATTGCGATGTTAATGTTCTCATACTTGTCACACTGATGAATACACTTCAATTTTAATGAAATATGTACTCTCTCTCTCTGAAATCCTGCTGTGCATTTACGGCAATAAAATTTATTCTGTGGAATGGTGATTAGATTGGTGAACTGGCGTTATGTGCAGAGGGGAAGAAGGATTCTGTCTCAATCTGTTACTCACGATGGAATGCCGTTTGAGGTCACATGCCTATGGGAAGTCACAGCACACAGAAGACACCCTAGCTCATTTGGTCCTGAGGCAATTGTCAGTGTCTGAAATAATTACCAACTGGACGCAGAAATTCAACAGAAACAAGAGTATCAAACCGAGTACAGTAAATGAGAAGAAACTCAATAGAGTTAAAAGAAGTCTTTCTAGAATTAGGAACTTATGTCTCATGAGGAAAGGCTGAAGGACTTGAGGTTATTTTCATTAGAGGGAAGAAGGTTAAGAGGTGACCTAATTGAGGTGTACAAGATGATCAGAGGGTTAGATAGTTTGGATAGTGAGAGCCTTTTCCCCCAGATGGTGATGGCTAGCATAAGAGGACATAGATTTGAAATAAGGGGTGGTAGTTATAGGAGGGATGTCAGAGGTTGGAAAAACATCTTTACTCAGAAAGTGATAACGGTGTGGAATGCCCTAACTGCAGCTGTTTTTGACTCACCAACGTTAAGGGTGTTCAAATGGTCAGTATGTAAGCGTATGGATAACATTGGAATAGTTTAGGTTAGAGGGTCATTAGATTGGTTTCAGTGGCCAGCAGAACATCGAGGGCTGAAGGGCCTGTACTGCGCTATAATGTTCTATGTTCTATGAACTGAACGCAGAGGATGTGACTTTACAGCCTCACTCTTCTTGAAGCTGCAAAATCCCACTGTGTTCAACAGAGCTTCCACCCCTCGCCTGTTCTGATTTCCGCGGTGGTGAGGCCAGTACAATTTCAGGCAGGGTCTTACCTGGAACACCAATAAAAGCCAGGAGAGGGTAGTAAAATTATTGAATCGCTTGCAGTAGAAATTGAATTCGATAGACTGACGTGATCCACAAGTCATCTGCAGTTAACATAGAAATCCATAGAATAAACTTCTGTCTTTGGTTGGAGCATTCAAATTCATTGTTCCCAGATTATGATGCATTGTTGAAACATTCCAATACATTGTTCCCAGATTACAATCCATTGCTGGAAGATTCCAATCCATTGTTCCCAGATAGAAGATTCCAATGAATTGTTCGCAGATTCTGATCTCTTGTCTCCGTCCCTCTCTCCACACCGCTGATTTATATTAGTTTCGGAGTTGTACCTCCCACTGACTCAATGAGGCAACACATTGAATGGAATCCTTTATTAATAGAAGAAAGAAATCCCTCCAGATACATTAATTGGATCCATGGCGACTCACATCCATTCCAGTCACTAAACAAACAGCTTCACTTAACCCTTTTCAATACAACACTTTTTGCACGCAACATAGAAAATTTACAGCCTGTATGGAATACCGAGGGTCAGGAAAATGGAAAATAATGGAGGATCAGATCCTAATTCTTTCAATATTCATTCTATGTAACAGAGCTCTCTTTGCGAACATTCATTTTGAGACAGGAATAGTCGGTGGATTGGCATATGGATGATATTGGAATAGTTTAGGTTAGAGGGTCCACTGGCGGCGCAACATAGAGGGCCGAAGGGCCTGGACTGCGCTGTAATGTCCTATGTTCTATGTAGATGACTAGAATATAAAAATAGGAGCATACTGCTGAGGGTTTAATAAGACTCTCGTCAGAGTACATTCAGAATATTGTCAGCAATATTGGGCCACAAATCTAAGAAAGGATGTGTTGGATTTGGAGAGCGTCCAGAAGATGTTCACAAGAATGATCCGGGGAATGACAGAATTAACACATGAAGAGTGTCTGAGGACTTTGGGTCTGTACTCGATGGGGTTTGGAAGCATGAGGACGGGATACAATTGAATGTTACAGAATAATGCAGGAATCGGCCTTATTGTTCCTTGGGAGCGGCTGGTGTGAGGAGAGCTGGTGAGTAAATTTCTGTGTTTTTTTTTCCCAAAAATCGTCTCTGTTTTTTTTTTAACTTTTAAAACCAGATACATGAAGTAGTCACAGGGAGGCCTGTGCAGGATTTTTTTTTTCACCTGGACCCAGAGTTTACTCTACAACACAAATGTTTACACCAATAAATGGTGTTTATTGAGTACAGCTCAGCCTTTAACACCATTATTTGTATGAAACTTATGTTTATAGATCTATGTCAACATTTGAGACAATTTGGGGAGAATTTGTTTTGCCAATCAGCATAAGAGCACATCTTTGGGATGTGGGAGGAAACCGGAGCACCCAAGAAAACCCACGCAATCACGGGGAGAATGCGCAAACTCCCACAGACACAGGCCCAAATCCAAGTATCTGCACAGCACAGAGATAGTCACTGAGCTGTCGTGTTGCCCATCAAATGGTCCAGGTCAAGTGTAAACTAACAACATGAAGCTCTGGGATAATCTCGAAAAAAAAATCCAAGAGCAGCCCTCTCACGACCCATCACGTGTATGCCCCTTGTTAGACAACAAGGTCAACCAAAGCACCTATAGGATAAAAACAAGTACATCAATAACATCATCTATTTACACACTTCCCAGGGACTCCCAAGGCTCATGGTTCTTATTTTAAATGAGTTTTCTATACCCCTCCATTCCCATTCTGTTCATGTGCTCATCTAATTATTTCTTAAATAACTCCAGTGTACCTGCCTCCACCACTTTACTTGGCAGCGCATTCCATACCCCTACCACCCTCTGAGTGAAAATAACTCCCTCTAGCATCCAAATTATATCTTACCACTCTCACACTAAGTCCGTGATCCCAGGTGCTTTTCGAGTCCATTCTCAAAAAGCTTAACTTTGTTTACTCTATCTATACCCCTCATAATCTTGTACACCTCTACTAGATCTCCTCGAAGTCTACGTTTTTCTAAGGAAAACAGTCCCAATTTGCCTAACCTCTCCTCGTAACTCAGACCTTCCATACCAGGCAGCATTCTGCTAAACCTCCTCTGCACTCTCTCTAGGGTCTCCACGTCCTTCTGATAGGAAGCCTACCAGAACTGGACGCAGTATTCCAAATGAGGTCTAACGAACCTTTTATACAACTGCAACATTAAAGGCCAGCTCTTGTACTCTACACCCATTCCTATAAAGGCTAGCATACTATATACTTCTTCACAACATTCTGCACTTGCTCTGCCACTTTCAGAGACTTGTTCACCTGCACCCCCAGGTCCCTCTGCGTTTCTATACTGTTAATATAAAATTCTATACTCTTAATACCCTTTATCGTATACCTTCCCCCTACATTCTTTCTCCCAGAATGCATCACCTCACATTTATCAGGATTGAAATCCAGGTGACGTCCAGGGGTCATAAAACCAGGGGTCGTTCCCCTGCCAATACCCATTTAATAACATTAAATACCAAAAAATGTTCTTTATACAGCTCAGCGCTGTCACTGTTCCCAGAACCACAGCTGCTGATTCCTCAGTGCAATATTTACTTTTCAGCTTGGGGCAACAAATGGCCACAAATCGGTCAAAGGTGAAAGTGACGGTGAGGCAGACTGAACAGTCAGTAGCTGCATAAAGCAGGACGGCGTTGATGTTACACAGAGGAGCAACAGCAAGAAATAAACCTGTTCCCAAAAAAGAATGGGAATGTTTCTCAATATTAGGTCGAGGATAATGACCAGCAGATCCCCCACTGACATGGTCACCAGGTAACGAGTCACACATTTGGAAAGACCAGAGTTTCTGCTCGCCAGTGTCACAATTGTGATTATGTTCACTGTGAGGAACAAAAAAAAGAATAAAATTAGAGATGATACAGGGGAATAAATAACATTTATATTGAGGGTAAAAATATGCACACACACAGAGTATTAAATCCATTTGTTCTTTAATCCAGCATGTCTTTTGCAGTTATGAGAGGAAAGTGGAGCATCTGGAGGAAACTCACACCGACACAGAGCGATGCGCAAAATCAACACAAGCAAATACCAAAGCCTGGAACTGATCCCATGTCCATGACGCTGAGAGTCAGAAGTTTTAACCACTGTGCCATCATGCCGCTCCATCGTAGGGACACAATGGTATTTATTTTGGAGAGAGTTTTCCGGAGAATTCGTGACATTGCCGCTCAATCAGCTGCAGGTAAAAATACCCTCTTTTACCTGCAGCTGATTGAGCAGCAACATCCAAAAGGGTCTTGGATTTGTAGAGTATGAAGGATGAGGCAGAAAAAAACTGCCAGAAAACGTGGATTGGTGTCCTGTAGGTAATTATTTGTTATCTCTTAGACGGCTGACTAATAACCCCTGCAGCAGAATTGCTACCAAACAATGCTGGTTTCACCCTCTTCCCTCAACAATGCCAACAGTTGGCCGAGAGAGATCCTGATGTCTCAGCAGATAGGACTTGATTATACTTACACAGAACTGTAGTCTGCATTGGAGAGCAGAGCATTGTGGTCACAGTAACAGCAACAGTAAACTCACACTCTATTGACAAAAAGAAACTCAAGTAACAGTGATTCCCTTCAACAGTGTGAGAAAGCCTCAGAGTTCAGAGAATAACTACCATCCTTGGTGAGTAGTGCACTTGCTGCTATCCCAATATGGCCGATAATAAACCTCAATGAGTCCTCTCTCAATAGGAAAGCTGCCAATCTATGCACCAGGTAAGAAAAACTCAAACCAATGCAGACACCAAGGAAAAGCCCAGCACACTGCTTTAATATCGTCCGGTGACTCTGATATTTAATATTATGAAATGCATCAAAAAGAGTCAACCCAGGAACACAGATTCATGTTTATTGACTACAGCTCAGCCTTTAACACCATTACTCCTATGAAATTCGTGTCCAAAGTCCGTGTACTGGGGTTCGGCTCCCGCCTCTGCCTTTGGATCCTGAACTTGCTGACGTGCAGACAGCAATAAGTAAGAACAATCAACAAAAAAAATTCAATATGATCGGGAATAGTCAACACGGCTTTGTTAAGGGCAGATTGTTCCTTACGAGTCTAGTTGAGTTTTTCGAAAATGTGACTGAACACATTGATGAAGAAAGAGCAGTGGACGTAGTTTATATGGACTTCAACAATGCGTTTGATAAAGTCCCACATGCAAGACTTCTTGAGAAGGTGGGAGGGCATAGGATTCGAGGGTCTTTGGCTTTGTGGATCCTGAACGGGCTTGCCTGCAAAAGGCAGAGAGTAGTTGTGGATGGGTCTTCTTCTGCATGGAGGTCCGTCACCAGTGGAGTTTCCCAGTGATCTGTTCGAGCACCCTTGCTGTTTGTCATTTTCATAAATGACCTGGATGAGGAAGTGAAGGGATGGATTAGTAAGTTTGCCTACAAGACAAAGGTTCGTGGTGTTGTGGGTAGTCTGGAGGGATGTCTGAAGTTGCAGCGAGACATAGATAGCAAGACTGGGCAGATGGACTTCAACGCGGATAGAAGAAGAAGAACAAAACAGCACGGGAAACAGGCCCTTAGGGCCAACGACCCCACGCCGCCACCCCGATGTACCCACCTCTACCCGCGATCCCTGTCCATGTTTATAGATCTATGGATTATAATCCAAATTTGAGACAATTTATGCGATAAATGTGTGGTGGTCCATTTTGGCAGGATCAATGGGATGAAGCAGTACAATATCAAGGGTAGGGTTCTTGGCAGTGTGGAGGAGCAAAAGGATCTTGGGGTCCGGGTCCATAGGTCTCTTAAATCTGCCCCGCAAGTGGAGGATGTGGTCAAGAAGGCATATGGTGTACTGGCCTTCATTATCGAGGGTTTGAGTTTAGGAGTCGGAAGGTAATGCTCCGACTTAAAACACCCTTGCCAGACCCCACTCGCAGTTCTGGTCGCCTCACTATCGGAAGGATATGGAAGCTATTGAGAGGGTGCAGAGGAGATTTACAAGGATGTTGCCTGGATTGGGGGGCATGCCTTTTGAAGATAGGTTGAGAGAGCTAAATCTCTTCTGCCTGGAGAGACGAAGGTTGAGAGGCGGCCTGATAGAGATTTATAAAATGTTGAGAGGAATAGATAGAATAGCTTCTCAGAGGCTATTTCGCAGTGCTGAAATGGTCAGTACGAGGGGACACAGGTTTAAGGTGCTGGTTGACGAGTACAGAGGAGATGTTAGAGATAAGATCTTCACTCAGAGGGTGGTGAATGAATGGAATCGGTTGCCGTCAGTGGTACTAGAGGTGATCTCACTGGGGTCTTTTTAAAGCCTTCTGGATGATTACGTGGGATTTAATGGAATTGGGAGTTACAGATAGTTGTATGGACTGGTAGGTATAGATATGATCAGCACAAATTGTGGACTGAAGGGCCTGTTTGCGCTGTAGTGTTCATATGTTCGATGTTCAGCTTGGGATAGCAAATGGCCACAAATCGTTCAAAGGTGAAAGCGATGGTCAACCAGACAGAACAGTCAGTGGCTGCATAAAGTAGGTCGGCGTGGATGTTACACCCGGGACTGAGCGCAGGAATATAATCTGTTCCTGATAAACAATAGGAAGGTGTCTCAATATCAGGTCGAAGATAACGACCAGCAGATCCCCCACTGACATGGCCATCAGCCAACGAGTGGCACATTTGGACAGACCACAGTTTCTCTTCGTCAGAGTCACAATTGTAATCATGTTCCCTGTCAGAAAGGAAAATAAAGAATGAAATTAGACATGGCTAAATATAAGAAATTATATTTAGACAGAGGCTGGATGAAAGTAAAAAAAAATGTACACACACCTAAAAGAATTAAATATTTTATTTAAACCCTTCATGTCTTTTGCAGTATGACAGGGAAGTGGAACATTTGGATGAAACCCACACAGACCTAAGGAGAAGGTTGAATATCCAGACAGACATGACCCAAGCCTAGAACACGACAGCAATCCTTGTGAGTCAGCAGTGCTAAACCATTGTGTCATCATGCCACTCCGTGGTAGGGACACAACGGTATACATTTGGAAGAGAGTTTTCCGGAGAGTCCTCAACATTCACCATCACTTCGCTACAGATAAATAGCTCCTGTACCTTGTTGAGGATTTGGAGAGTAAGAGGGCGGAAAGAGTAAACCCTATGGAAAATTCGGAGTGGATTACTATAGGTGGTAATCTGTCGTGTCTCAGACAAACCCTGCGACATGCTAGTACCAAACAGTTATGCTTTCACCCTTTCCTCTGGATAATACTAACAGCTGGTAGAGGGAGATTGTGATGCCTCAACAGTTTCACCTCTAGTATACTTACACAGAACTGTACCCTGAAGAGGAGACCACAATATTGTGGCCAGTGTTAGCACAACGTACAAAGAAACAGTCATCTCACTCCTGAATGACACAGAAGGCAATTCCCAAGGTTTGCTTTAACAATGGAAGAAACCTTCAGGTTTCAGTCCATAGTGCCCAGCGCACTTGCCGCTCTCCCACTATGGTCTTCTGGGCCAATGCACCTCATTGAGTTCTCTCCCATCACGTAAGGTGCTAATCTATGCACGAGGTAAGCAAAACTCAAAACCAATTCCAAAAGAAAATCCATAATGACTATCATCTGGTGATTCTGATGCTCAATATTTTGACATGCACCAAAAGGTTAGTCATGGCATGAATCAAATCCAGCCCCCCAGACTGCCTGGTTCCACTATAGTTCACCTATCTCCATAAGAGGCCCACAGACGCCATCTCCCTGGCCGTAGGTTCGACACTGGACTACAGACTTGTGTTTATCGAATACAGCTCAGCCTTTAAAACCATTATTCCAACGAAACTTATGTCCAAATTCTGTGTCCTGTTGTTCGGTGCCTGTCTCTACAATTTGATGCTGAACTTCTTGATTCACAGAAAGCAATAAATAAGGGCAGTCAAAAACACATCCTCCACAACCATCCTCAACAGCGGTGCCCCACGAGGCTGTGTGCTCAGCCCCTTACTGAACTTACACGACAATGGCTGTGTGCCTAAATTCCCCTCCAACTCAATTTCCAAATTTGCTGAAGACACCACTGCAGGGGACAGATCTCAAACAACGATGAGATCGAGAACAGGGAAGAGACAGATAATCTGGTCAACTGGTATGACTAAATTAATCTTTTCCTCAATGCCAACAGAGCATGGAATATGGTCATCAACTTCAGGAAGCAGAGCAGAGCCTATGTCCCTGTCTAAACAATGGGATGAAGTTGAAATGGTCAAGCACGTCAAGTTTTTATGGTCCAGATTACCAACAATCTGTTATGGTCCCTCCATGACAATCCTATAATTAAGAAAGACTGTTCTATACTTCTTTGAAAGCCTAAGGTCAACTTTCATGTCAGCTACAATTCTCTACAACATTTTGAGATGTACCAGAAACTTGAGGAATAGATAGGGTCGACTCTCAGAGACTATTTCCCCGAGCAGAAATGGTCAATACGAGAGGACACAATTTAAGGTGCAGGGAAGCAAATACAAAGGACATGTCAGGGGTAGGTTTTTCACTCTGAGGGTGGTGAGTGAATGGAACCGACTGCCATCGGAGATTGTTGAGGCAAACTCACTGGGGTCTTTTAAGAGACTTCTGGATGATTATATGGAAAAGAACAGGATAGGGGGTTATAGATAGGTCTGTGGATTGGTCGATGTGATCGGCGCAACTTGTGGGCCAAAGGGCCTGTTTGTGTTGTATTGTTCTATTTTTTATGTTCTATGTTCATCCAGTGTGATGCTGGGATCTGCAGCCTGAAAGGATGGTAGAAGCGGGAATAATCGCAAGAAGCATTTAAATCAGCAATTCAAAAGTCAGAACATGTGGATCGAGTTCAAGAAAAATGGGATTCGATTGGATAGGTCTTTGATGACCACTTCAGAAATAAAAGGCCGAAGGGCCTCATTTTGTGTTGTTAAAACTCAATGACTGTTAGACCACACTCAGCAGCGGCCCCAACACTTTCAGCTCTCACAGCGCTGGCTGGGAGACCGACCACGTACCAAAGTTGCGTGGTTGCAAACGTGCAATTGGAGCCAGCGGTGAGCTTCCTGGTCTGAGAGAGAGACATCTATCAGCCCTCTGCTGCTGCAGCTAAATTCAACACAGCAGCTGCCCACATATATTCTGGGGGCCCACAGTTCTTCGTGAGCAGCCCCCAAATGATTGTAGACCTGTCCCCGTAACCTGAAGGGGTGGTAGCAGCCACCTACTCCACCAATCACAAGCGGAATATCATTGGTCCACTCTCAGAACTGCACTGGCCTTCTCCCCAAGAGTGAAACTGCATTTGGATCCCGCCACTTTCTAAAATGCTCCTTTGTAGCGCATGGTGCGCACTGACCAAGGGACACTGATATTTTCTCTCGTTCTTGCCCGTTGTCTTCAATGGCCTTCGATTTTACCAGCGAGGCAATTACAACTCGCCCTTTTGCAGGTGGGCCAGCTGTTTTCCTCATCCCACACAACCTCCCCTCGCGAGGCTGCAAAGGCAAGTGTGCTGCACAATTCTATCCCGGGCACGTTAATTTTATTTAAATTTGTTTTGAAATGAATTTATTTAATTATTCAGCCTTATGCCAGAAATGTGGCAGATTGAATCCTCCAATTAACCATTGCCCTTGAGGTCTCACGAAGCAAGCAATGTGGCTTAGAACTGAGTTCTAGGCTGTCAAATGGTTTTACTGCTCATCTTGCAGGGACTAACTGTAAACCTGTCTTCCACACGTGTGTCTTTGCAAGTGTGTGTGTGTGTGTGTGTGTGTGTGTGTGTGTGTCTGTGCAAGTCTGGGTGTGTTTGTGTGTGTTTGTGTGTTTGTGCAAGTATGGTATGTGTGTGTGTGTGCAAGTGTGGGTGTGTGTGTATGTGTGTGTGTGCGTGCGTATGTGTGTGTGTGGGTGTGAGGGTGTATGTTTGTGCAAGCGTGGTGCTTGTATGTGTGTGTTATTGCAAGTGTGGTGTGTGTGTGTGTGTGTTGTGGTGTTATGTGGTGTGTGTGTGTGTGTGTGTGTGTGTGTGCAAGTGTGTGTGTCCGTTTGTGTGTATGTGAGGGTGCGTTTGTGTGTGTGTGTGTGCGTGTCTGTGCAAGTGTGGGTGTTTTTGTGTGTTTGTGCAATTATGGTGTGTATGTGTGTGTGTTTGTGTGTGTATTGCAAGTGTGTGTGTGTGTGCGCGTGCAAGTGTTTGTATGTGTGCGAGTGTGTGAGAGGGTGTGTTTGTGTGTGTGTGTGTGTGTGCGTGTCTGTGCAAGTGTGGGTGTTTTTGTGTGTGTATGTGTGTTTGTGCAAGTGTGGTGTGTGTGTGTGTGTGTGTGTGTGTGGTGTGTGTGTACTGCAAATGTGTGTGTGTGTGTGTGTGTGGTGTCTGTGCGCAAGTGTGTGTGTGTGTGTGTGCGTGTATGTATGTGTGTGCACGTGTGCACGTGTGTGTGTGTGTGTGTTTTTGTGTAAGGGTGTCTGTGGATGTTTCTGTGTTCACGTGAGGAAGAAAGGATTATATGAATATTTCTAAGTGTGCGATATTCTGGACTGTTGCAGCATTTTGGTTTCTCTTGAATTTGTGTGTGAGGGGGAGTAAGCATTTAAATCTGATTGCTTCTGCCAGCAATTGTGTATATTTATATATGAGCGTTTGGATGTACCTGGGTGTTTGTATACCTGTGAACTTCAGTTTGTGGTGGCACAAGAGATACCATTGTTGCCTCACAGCACCAGAGGACCTGGTTCAATTCCAGGCTTGGCTACTGTCTGCAAATTCCCCCTTTGTCTGCGCAGTACTCCTCCCAGTGCTCTGCGTTTCCTCCCACACTCTGAAATTTATGCTGGTTAGGTGCATTGGCCATGTTAAATTCTCCCTCATTGAACCTGAACAGGTGTTGGAGTATTGTGTCTCAGGGATTTTTACAACAACTTCATAGCAATATTAATGCTGTCATATTTGTAACACTAATGAATAAAGTTCAAACATTACAAAACATGCTCCCTCTCTGTGAGATCTTGCTGTGCAGGTATGACTAACTAAATGGATTCTGAAGCCTGCTGACTGGGTGGACGATTAGCAGTGAATTGGTGTTTTGTTAGAATGTAAAAATGGTCTGTCTCCTCTACTCACGAGGGAGCAGCGTTAGAAGTCCTTGTCTGATATAGATGTATTTGTTTTTATCCTATGGGTACTTTGGTCTGCCTTGTTGTCTGACAAGGGGCATACACACGATAGATCATGAGAGGGCTACTCTTAGATTTTTTTCGAGAGTATCCTAGTGCTTCACGTCGTTAGTGTATGCTTGACCTGGTATGCTTGATGGGCAACATGACAGCTCAATGACTATTGCTGTGCTGTGCAGATACATGGATTTGGGCTTGTGTCTGTGGGAGTTTGCGCATTCTTCCTGCGCTTGCGTGGGTTTTCTCTGGGTGCTCCGGTTTCCTCCCACATCCCAAAGATGTGCTTTTAGGCTGATTGGCAGAACAGATTCTCCCTAAATTGTCTCAAATTTGGTTCAAATGCATAGATATATAAACATAGACGGGGATCATGGGTAGACGTGGGAACATCGAGGTGGCGACACGGGCTCGTTGGGCCGAAGGGCCTGTTTCCCGTGCTGTTTTGTTCTTTGCTCTTGAGTCACATGCCTATGGAAAGTCACAGCACATGAAAGGCGTCCTAGCCCAGAGACAATTGCAATGGCTGAAGGAAATAATAACTGCATGCAAAGATTCATCAGAAACAACAAGAACAGCAAGTCGAGTGCAATAAATGACAAGGAGATCATCACAGTTAAACAGCCTTTCTAGAAGTGGGAACTGGACACAGGTGACGGAACTATACAACTTCAATCATCCCAAAGCTGCAAAATCCCACCCATGTTCAACAGATTTTCCCATCCTTCGCCCCTCACTGGCTTCGATTCTCGTGGTGATTGGGCTGGTACATTTCCAGCCAGGAACATAACTGGGAACACCATCCCAGGAGGGGGTAGTAAAAGTATTGAATTGCGTACAGTAGATATTGAATCAGGTCAGCTGATGTTAACCACCAATAATCTGCAGTAAACATAGAAACCCACCAGAATATATTCTTGTCCTTGATTGGCACATTCCAATCTATTGTTTCCAGCTTCTGACCCATTGTTGGGACATTCAAATCCATTGTTGCTAGATTCTGATCCGTTGTTGCAACATTGCATTCCAGTGTTCCCAGATTCTGATCCATGGTTGGAAAATTCAATCCATTGATCACAGATTCTGATCCGTCGTTGGAACATTCCAATCCATTGTTCCCAGATTCTAATCTCTCCTTTCCCTCCCTCTCACTGTCCACAGCCGCCGATCTGTGTTAGTGTCGGAGTTGTCGCTCCCTCTGACACAGTGGAACAACACGTTGTACAGAAAACCCTTATGATTGAAGAGGGAAAGCCCTCCATGCACACTAAGTAGATCAATGGAGACTCACATCAACTACAGTTACTAAACAGACAGCTTCACATAACAACGTTCAAACCAATACTTTTTTATACCGAAAGTAGAACATTTACAACGTGACAGGGGCAGGTACGAAAGGAAAGTTGGAAATAATGGAGGGACAGACCGCATATCTTTCAATATTCATTCAATAAAACAAAGGTTGCTCTGCTAGCATTCATTTCGAGACGACTGCAATACAAAAGCAGGAGTTTACCGCTAAGGTTTCGTAAGACACTTTTCAGATTGGTCAGAATATTCTCAGCAATTTTGGGACCTGTATCTAGAGAAGGATGTGCTGACCTTGGAGATCGTCCAGACGAGGTTCACAAGAATGATCTGGGTAGATGAATGACTTGATGCATGAAGAAGATCTGAGGACTCTGGTTCTTACTCAATGGAGTTTGGAAAGATGAGGATGGGCGTATCATTGAAACTTACAGAATTATGAATCTCCTAGATAGAGTGCACTTGGGGAAGATGTTTTCATTAGTAGCACAGACTAGGACTGAAGTACAAAGCCTGAGGGGGAACAGCAGAATGTTTAGAACAGTGCTGAGGAAATGCAGGTTTTGGACTGGTGTTGGCACAGTATGAAGCACGAGTTGTTCACTCATCGGATGACGGAGCAGTGTTCTGAAAGCTCATGATTCCAGGTAAACCTGTGGGACTACAAATGCTGTTGTGAAACGTATTACTTTAGAACTGTGATGAGGAGGAATTTCTTCAGATAGAACTCTCTGTCACTCTTACGCACAGTACAAAAACAGCAAGAGTCATCAGATAGAAGTACCCCTCGGTGTTACTTCAAGTTCAAGCTGAGCAAGAATCTTCAGATAGAACTATCTCCCAGTGTTACATTCTTTACAATCACAGATTTCAGATAGAATACATTGACGAAGGAAGAGCAGTGGACGTAGTGTACATGGATTTCAGCAAGGCGTTTGATCAGGAAACCCCATGCAAGACTTCTTGAGAGGGTGAGAGGGCATGGCATCCAAGGGGGTTTGGCCTTCTGGATCCAGAACTGGCTTGCCTGCAGAAGGCAGAGAGTAGTTGTGGGTGGGTCTTCTTCTGCATGGAGGTCAGTCAGCAGTGGAGTGCCCGAGGGAATTGTTCCAGGACCCTTGCTGTTGGTCATTTTCATAAATGACCTCGATGAGGAAGTAGAGGGATGGGTTTGTAAGTTTGCCGACGATACGAAGGTTGGTGGTGTTGTGGATAGTCTGGAGGGATGTCTGAAGTTGCAGCGAGACATATACAGCATGCAATAGTGGGCAGAGAAGTGACAGATCGACTTCAACGCAGATAAATGTGATGTGATCCATTTTGGCAGGAACACTGGGATGAAGCAGTATACTATCAAGGGTAGGAGTCTTGGCAGTGTTGAGGAGCAGAAGAATCTTGGGGTCCGGGTCCATAGTTCTCTTCAATCTGCCCCGTAAGTGGAGAATGTGGTCAAGAAGCCATATGGTGTAGTGGCCTTCATTAAGAGAGGAATTGAGTTTAGGAGTCGGGAGGTAATGCAGCAATTTATAAGACCCATGTCAGAGCCCACTTGGAGTATTGTGTGCTGTTCAGGTCACCTCACTATAGGAAGGATGTGGAAGCTATTGAGAGGGTGCAGAGGGGATTTACAAAGATGTTGCCTGGATTGGGAGGCATGTCTTATGAAGATAGGTTGAGAGAGCTAGGTCTCTTCTCCCTGGAGAGAGGAAGGTTGAGAGGCGACCTGATAGAGATTTATAAGATGTTGAGAGGAATAGATAGAGTGGATTCTCGGAGGATATTTCCCAGGCTGAAATGGTCGCTATGAGAGGACACAGCTTTAAGTTGCTGGGGGGCAACTGCGACGGAGATGTTAGTGGTAAGTTTTTCACTCAGAGGGTGATGAGTGAATGGAATTGGTTGCCGTCAGTGGTGGTAGAGGCAAACTTGCTGGGGTTTTTTAGAGATTTGTGGATGAGTACATGGGATGTAATGGGATTGGGAGTAACAGACAGGTATATGGCCTGGTAAATATAGATATGATGGGATAGAGGGTGATTTAGCTAATTGGGTGAGGAATTGGCTAGCAGATGGAAGACAGAGGGTGGTGGTTGATAGGAGATATTCATCTTGGAGTTCGGTGACAAGTGGTGTACCTCAGGGGTCTGTTTTGGGGCCCCTGCTGTTGGTAATTTTTATAAATGATCTGGATGAGGGTATTGAAGGATGGATTAGTAAATTTGCAGATGACACCAAAGTCGGAGGAGTGCTAGATAGTGAAGAGGGGTGTTCTAGTTTGCAGAGAGACTTGGACAAGTTGCAGAGCTGGACCGAGAGGTGGCAAATGGAGTTTAATGTGGAAAAGTGTGAGGTAATGCACTATGGCAGAAATAATAAATGTGTAGAGTATAGGGCAAATGGTAGGATTCTTAGTAGTCTAGAGGAACAGAGGGATCTTGGTGGGTATGTGCATAGATCCCTGAAAGTAGGCAGTCAGGTCGAGAAGGTTGTTAGGAAGGCATATGGAGTCTTGGCTTTTATTGGTAGAGGGATTGAATTTCGGAGCCGCAACGTCATGTTGCAACTGTACAAAACTCTAGTGCGGCCGCACTTGGAGTATTGTGTGCAGTTCTGGTCCCCACATTATAAGAAAGATTTGGAGGCATTGGAGAGGGTACAGAGGAGGTTTACCAGGATGTTGCCTGGTATGGAGGGCAGGTCTTATGAAGAGAGGCTGAGGGATTTGAGGTTATTTTCGTTAGAAAGGAGGCGGCTAAGAGGGGACCTAATCGAAACATATAGGATGATTAGAGGTTTAGATAGGGTGGACAGTGATAGCCTTTTTCCTAGGATGGAGAAAGCTAGCACGAGGGGACACAGCTTTAAAGTAAGGGGTGATAGTTATAGGACGGATGTCAGAGGTAGGTTCTTTACCCAAAGGGTGGTTCGGGAGTGGAATGCCCTGCCTGCAGCAGTTGTAGATGCGCCAAGTTTGTGGCGTTTAAGAGGTTAGTTGATAAGTATATGGAAGAGAAGGGAATGGTTTAGTTTGGAGGGGCATTGCTTTTTATATTGGTCGGCGCAACATCGAAGGCCGAAGGGCCTGTTCTGTGCTGTAATATTCTATGTTCTATGTTCTATAATTTGTGAGAGGAAGGGCCCGTTTGTGCTGTAGTGTCCTGTTTTATATATGTTCTAACTATCTCCCAGTGTTATATAGGGTGCAATCTGAGGTTTCACTTATATCTATCCCACAATGTTATGTACAGCAGAATCCGACTTCAGAGGGAATTATCCCTCGGTGTTAAGTACAGTAGGATCTGAGCCTTCAGGTAGAATTATCTCAGCGTGATGTACAGTGCTCTCTGAGCACATGGTTTCAGATAGAACTATCTCCCACTTTAACATACAATGCAATCTGAGCAAGGGGCTTCACCTCAATCCTTCGCAGCATTTCCTATACAATGTTGTAAGGAGGCAAGAGTGAGTTGAGGGGAGTGTGGAAGAAGGATACCAGGACATCCGACACAGAATCAGCAGCACCTTGGGAAGAGTATGTGTGGGGGACAGTGGGACACCAGGACAGGCAAACTCCTTGTGGAGACTGTGAAAGGAGGACACCGAAACACCTAATCAGAGTCAGCAGCAACTTGAAGAGGGTGTGAGAAGGGGACACTGGGACACCAAGGCAAACAAGCAGCACCTTGAGGAGAGTGTTGCAGGGGGACTCCAGGTCACTGGAACAGAACATCAGCACCTAGAGGAGCGTGTGAGAGGGGGACACTGGGACACCAAGGCAAACAATCAGCACCTTGAGCAGAGTGAGGGAGAGGGACGCCAGGTCACCGGAACAGAACAGCAGTACCTTGCGGAGAGTGTGTGAGGGGGACACTGGGACACCAATGCAAACAAGCAGCACCTTGAGAAGGGTATGGGAGGGTGAAACCAGGACACGGGAACAGAGCAGCATCACCTTGAGGAGAGTGTGAGAGGTGGACACTGGGACACCAAGGCAAACAAGCAGCATCTTGAGGAGAGTATGGGAGGGAGAAACCAGGACACGGGAACAGAACAGCAGCACCTTGAAGATAGTGTGAGAGAGGGAAAGTGAGACACATGACAGACAAGCAACACATTGAGGAGTGTATGGAAAGGGGACTCTGGGACATGGGATAGGCAAGTAGCACGTTGAGGAGAGTGTGAGAGGTGGACTGCTGTAGGTAAAATAATATCTGAGATTTTTAGTGAGTCAAAATGTAATGCCTTTTATTTCAAAGCTTTGAGACAATCTCGTTCCTAATAGCGGATTGCTCATGGAACACAAAAAGGAGTGGGCATTTATATATCGTGAGTCCCAGTATCAATCACAACATAAACTGCCAATTCTGGTCAGAATTCTGGGTCTTCCTTCCTCAGATACGACGCAGCCTCAGAGTTGACCAGGATTCACAGTCCATCTGGCACCGACAGTTGTAAAATAGTCTTTCATCCGACCACAACTCACAAACCATGCTGCATCTCTGTCTTTGAAGTTACTTGGATGATTGCAGCTGTTGATTCCAGCAGGACATTTCGTGTCACAATTTGGATGCAAAAGGGATTTTTTTTCACACAGAGGGTGGTGGGTGTATGGAATGCGCTGCCAGATAAGTTGGTGGAGGCAGGTACTCTGGAGTTATTTCAGAGATACTTAGATGGGCACATGAACAGGATGGAATGGAGGGGTATAGAAAATTGATTTAAAATAGGCATCATGAGCCTTGGGAGTCCCTGGGAAGTCTGTAAATAGTCGATCATATTGATGTATTTGGTTTTTATCCTACAGGTACTTTGGTCCATCTTGTCTGACGAAGAGCATACATGCGATGGGTCGTGAGAGGGCTGCTCTTGGATTTTTTTGAGACTATCCTAGTGGTTCACGTGATTAGTGTAAGCTTGACCTGGACCATTTGATAGGCAACACGACTGTGACTACCGCTGTGCTATGCAGATGCATGTATTTGGGCCTGTGTCTGTTGGACTTTGTGCATTCTTCCTGTGCTTGCGTGGGTTTTCTCCGGGCGCTTCGGTTTCCTCCCACATCCCAAAGATGAGCTCTTAGGCTGATTGGCAGAACACATATTCCCTAAATTGTCTCAAATTTGGTTTCAATCCATATACCTATAAACACAGACAGGAATCACAGGCAGAATTGGGGAACATTGAGATGACGACGCGGGATCATTGGGACAAAGGGCCTCTTTCCCATGCTGTTTTGTTCTTTGTTATTTTAAAAAGCTGGTATCACAATCTACCATCTGTGCAACGATGATCAGCTTGTGTAAGCAGGTAAGATTTGCAATGTCTACAGAATAACATTTACATTTAACGATCTGTCCTTATAAAAGTAAGAGCTAAATAACGTGAGATATGAACAAATAAATATAAGCTTGAGGAGATCATCCATGAGGAAGGCTGTGTTTGTGATATATTCTAGGTTTGTGTTTGCGTTTGTGTTTGTGTTCGTGTTTGTGTTTGTGATATATTCTTCTCTCACGAGAAGATGTTGGCTGATAGGATTAAGGAGAATCCTAAAGCTTTCTTTCGATATGTTAAGAATAGAATATTGGTTGGGGCAAGATTAGGGCCAGTCATAGACAGCAGTGGGAAGTTGTGCGTGGAGCCTGAAGAGATTGGTGAGGCACTGAATAAATATTTCTCTTCGGTATTCACGCAGAGTGCTGGAAATGTAGCTGTGGAGAGCACTGAGGTACAGGGTTGCAAATGGGGGAGTAGTGTAGTAGATAGGGAGGATGTGTTAGAAATTCTCGAGGGTTTGAAGTTGGATAAGTCCCCTGGGCCGGACGGGATGTACCCTAGGATTCTCTGGGAGGCAAGAGAGGAGATTGCAGAGCCTCTGGCTCTGATCTTCAGGTCCTCGTTGGTTACGGGTGGGGTTCCGGAGGACTGGAGGATGGCGAATGTGGTCCCATTGTTTAAGAAGGGGAAGAGAGACCTTCCTGGGAATTATAGGCCAGTGAGTCTTACTTCTGTGGTGGGCAAGGTATTGGAGAGAATTATAGGGATAGGATTTATAGTTATTTAGAGAGAAATGAATTGATTGGGGATAGTCAGCATGGTTTCGTGAAGGGTAGGTCATGCCGTACTAACCTCATTGAGGTTTTTGAGAAAGTGACCAGAGAGGTGGATGGGGGTAAGGCGGTTGATGTAGTATATATGGACTTTAGTAAGGCTTTTGATAAGGTGGCCCATGGAAGACTTCTACAGAAAATGCAGATGTATGGAATAGAGGGTGATTTAGCTAATTGGATTAGGAATTGGCTGGCAGATAGAAGACAGAGGGTGGTGGTTGATGGGAGATATTCATCGTGGAGTTCGGTGACAAGCGGTGTGCCTCAGGGGTCTGTTTTGGGGCCCCTGCTGTTTGTAATTTTTATAAATGATCTGGATGAGGGTATTGAGGGATGGATCAGTAAATTTGCAGAAAACACTAAAGTCGGTGGAGTGGTAGATAGTGAAGAGGGGTGTTATAGTTTAGAGAGTGACTTGGACAAGTTGCAGAGCTGGGCCGAGAGGTGGCAAATGGAGTTTAATGTGGAAAAGTGTGAGGTGATGCACTTTGGCAGGAACAATAAAGGTGTAGAGTATAGGGCTAATGGTAGGGCTCTTAATAGTGTTGAGGAACAGAAGGATCTTGGTGTATGTGTCAATAGATCCCTGAAAGTAGGAAGTCAAGTGGATAAAGTTGTTAAGAAGGCATATGGAGTCTTAGCTTTTATTGGTAGGGGGATTGAATTTAGGAGCCGCAGCATCATGTTGCAACTGTACAAAACTCTAGTGCGGCCGCACTTGGAGTAGTGTGTTCAGTTCTGGTCCCCACATTATAAGAAAGATGTGGAGGCATTGGAGAGGGTACAGAGGAGGTTTACCAGGATGTTGCCTGGTCTGGAGGGCAGGTCCTATGAAGAGAGGTTGAAGGATTTGAGGTTGTTTTCGTTAGAAAGGAGGCGGCTAAGAGGGGATCTTATTGAAGCATATAAGATGATTAGAGGTTTAGATAGGGTGGACAGTGTTAGCCTTTTTCCTAGGATGGAGAAGGCTAGCACGAGGGGACACAGCTTTAAATTAAGGGGTATGAGTTATAGGACGGATATCAGAGGTAGGTTCTTTACTCAAAGAGTGATTAGGGAGTGGAATGCCCTGCCTGCAGCTGTTGTAGATGCGCCAAGTTGGTGGCGTTTAAGAGGTTAATTGATAAGTATATGGAAGAGAAGGGAATGGTTTAGTTTGGAGGGGCATTGCTTTTTATTTTGGTTGGCACAACATCGAAGGCCGATGGGCCTGTTCTGTGTTGTAATGTTCTATGTTCTATGTTCTAAATCACTGAGATAGAAGCCAAGGAAAATGACATTTAAATCTGGATTTTGGAGAGTCGTGCACCCAAAAGTGCTGTAGAGGGTTTTAACTCTCCAAACTATTCGCTATTTTTGTTTAATCCAAATTTGCATAATTTTGTCACAGTTACCATTTTAGATTTGAACTTCCAAAGTCACAGACCACAATCTATCACCTTCTGGTATACACATATACTGTGTTCTTCTACGACCCAATTAACACAATGAAACCAAACTACATGCTAAACCTAAGTCAAGTGTTTATTTCTAACAATTTAACAGATTATGATCTAAGCTCCTCCATCATTCTGTCCAATTTACCAATTGATTTATGAATAACATAATTTGCACATTTGATTTATTTGTTCCCCTTTATGCATTTTAACTCCTGTAACCCAGAATGAATACTAGCAAAATTTTCATCATCCGTTGTAAGGTGATTGGCACTCTCCAGAGTCCTCAGCATTTCAGAAAAATATAACTCCCTACATATGAGTCTTTACATGTGAACATGAAGATTACCGCAGATAACATTTACACAGTAAATGAAGTCACAAAACAAACTGAAATCACTTTGTAGAATTATCCCACATTCAACTGGTTACATCATAAACTGACAATGTGTTTCAGTGCTTCCCTCTGTGAAACACAAAATCCATACAGACTTTCTTTCCATAACTCTGTGTTTGTCAAAATTGAACTTCTTTACTTCTTTAAAATTCAGACAACTTTCCACTTATTAGTTGTTTAATTTATGCACTCGATTTATTCTATCAATTAAATGTCAGAAACTGTAATGCTTATGCATAACCAATCAGTTTAGTTCGAGAGGTAACAATGAGAAAATCTAAGTGAGCCAAACTCTTAATTATCATTCAGTTGTGATAAGTGAGCTTGGAGTCTTGAAGTTACTAGACTGGTTATTGACGAGCCATCTAATAAAACAAAACAGAGAAAAACAAACATTTGGCTGGGGGCCAAATGAATTGATTACATCTCACATGACTTCTCCAAGTCAAAGGAAAGAGCACATGTTTCCTTCCAAGTTTTAAGTCGTTTTTTGTAACAAAATTTGAACCCAGAACTATTCAAAATTGAAATTGTTTGTTTCAAACTACAATTTATGTACATTGAATTTGAAATTTTAAATCATATTCCCATCGTATTTAAACTCTACATCAAACCCACTGTTGTAAGATCACAATGATGGAAAGAACGTTTAAAAAAAATAAAGCCGACAATAACAATAACATCCACACAGCCACATTATTGAACACACACAGATACACATGGAAGCTTCCAACATGCATTCCATGTTATCCTTCATTCAAACCCAACATTCTAAACTACAATGAAAATAAAACAATGAAAGAAAATAGATTTAGACAATTAACTTCATTCTTCTTTTTTTTTCCCCAAACTGTAATTAAACTCCAAGCAGAAGTAAATTCAAGAAATCTTATACTTAAATTTTAACAGTTTTAACAGTCAAACCTTTTGAAGTTAAACTGAAGTGTGAAGCATTGCTTGCATTGCTCGCAATAACGCTTCACAATAGCCTTCAACAACTCTTGCTGTGAATCTAATTCAACAACAACCACCTACATTGGACAAGTAACAAGGACAGACAAACACACTGAAAAACATTTGTTATATATCTCCCTGGGGTTTCTCATCTGGTCCATCTTTAATTCCAGATATCCATTGTACTAATTCATCAGAGTTCTGGAAACTGAGAATTCACATTTTACGGATTATTTGGTGAGGTGGTGACAGCCCATCTTTAAATGCTTGTGAAAAGGCTCTTTCTGTTTGGGGAGGTTCAGGCACACCCGATCATTCCTAACATATTCTAAAGAGTCATTCTGCAAATTCGGAGGCGTTTTCCCACCTTAGTCTAAGTATAACTGATATCCAATCCAAATGATGTCCAGTTCTGCCCAAAAATTGCTGTTGTTACTCCGGGGTTGGAGCCTTCCCAAGGAAGCCAAAACTTGTTGACTTTCACTGGGATTAGAAGGTTTATATCCGGCAGTGGGATCCTGTTACGGCCCACCCCGAGTTATGGGAACGATATCGTAGACCTCATCGGTGCCGAAGTGTCCTACTTGTGCCGTGGGTTTATAACCTACCTATATGGAGGCAAGGATCTGCAGCCGGGGTCCTCTAAAATTTGATTTCACTTCTCTAGTTCTTTTATGTGTGATTCCAACATTTTGATTTTTGCTTTGTCGTCAGCCCGTTTCTTACCCAATATTGAGACTTAATCAATTAATCCAGCCAATTGGTGAACTAAGAGCTACTGGGGATCTTCCATTAATATCTCTATAGCCTTCTGTATGCCTATTGATGTTTGTTGATGTCTTCTTTTACACCCACAGACGATTCGGTCTGCCTTGTTGGCCAACAAGGATTATACACATGGTGGATCGCGCAACGGTTGCTCTTGGATGTGGCTTCGAGAGTTACCTAGTGCTTCACATCCGTTAGTGTACATTTAACCTGGACCAATTGACAGGCAACACACATCAGCTCAGTGACTATCACTGTCTGCTGTACAGTTACAGGGATTCGGGTCAGATCTCTATCCTGGATCAATGTCTGTGGGAGTTTGCAGATTCTCCCTGTGCTTGCATGAGTTTTCTCCAGTTTCCTCCCATATCCAAAAACAACATGCTTTTTAGCCTGATCGGCATGAATAAATTGCCTCTTAATTGGACCTCCCTTAATCTGACATACATATAATTCCCTAAATTTCCACCCCCTTTACTGTGGAGTTCCACTGGAGGTGGACGGAAGCATCGATGAGTGACGAGGTACTAGAGTGGGGCACTCACTGAGTGTGTTAAAATGGGCGACACGGGCTTGTTGAGCCGAAGGGCCTGTTTCCTGTGTTGTGTTCTTCTTTGCTCTTTGTAAGAGAATTCCAGTTTTTTCTTAGTTCTGTCTTTCCTTTCATTTTCCAAGCATTTCCGTTGTTTGTCTAATAGGTGAGATAAGCCCACCCCCCCACCCCCCAAAACCCACCACCCAACTTTCTCAGCTGTAATGAATCTGTTCCTCTCAGTCATATATTCATATATCAGGGATCCTGGAGATCCACTGTCCTTGTGATCTCCCCATAATACAGCTACGTTGATTCTCACCATCTGGAGTCTTCTATTCTGCCTTCTTGCTCTCCCATTTGGAGTCTGGTGATTTCTGTCAGGGATGATCAGTGCCCTCTGTAACAATGCTTAATCGTAGTAAGCTTGCATCATTATGCTTACACTGTTAAGCCGACATTTCCTTAGACTCCGGTGATCACTCAGGCAGTCTTTTCTTCATTCACGTCTGACCATCACACTCCAGACAACTCTTACCAATATTTATACCCACTTCAAATTCCTGACCATCGCATGGGGGAATTCCCACTCTTACAACCAGGCTGAATGTTTTAAAGATAAATGCCTCCTTGTCCGTATATGTTTAGTTCAGACTTCATTCACACTCTTACAATCTCTCATCACAGACTCTGTTCAGAGATATCACCCACGGTAGTTTGACTCATGCTACTAAGTTTGGTGATTGATTCCAGTTCTCCAGAAGGGTGGTGACCATTCAAACTGAGTCTGCAAACAGATCCTGGGTTTCGGCACCAAATTGTTGTAGGTACAATAATAACTCTGAGATTGTTAGTGGGTCAAAATAAAATGGGTCTTATTTCAAAGATTTGGCATTTATTTCAAATCTTTGGGAGAAACTGGATCTTAACAGCGGACTGCTGGAATTCTCATGGGACACAAATACGAGGGGACGTTTATACACCATGAATCCCAGTGTCAATCACAACACAAACTTCCAATTCTGGTCAGAACTTCCTCAGTCACGACGCAACCTCAGAGGTGACCAGGTTTCACAGTCTATTTGGCAGCTAAAGCCATGACACAGCCTTTGTTCTGATGACGATCTACAACACCTGAGGCCATGCCAGCAGAGAACATTAGAACATAGAACATTACAGCGCAGTACAGGCCCTTCGGCCCTCGATGTTGCGCCGGCCAGTGGACCCTCTAACCTAAACGATTCCAATATCATCCATATGCCTATCCACCGAACATTTGAATGCCCCCAAAGTAGGCGAGTCCACAACTGTTGCAGGCAATGCATTCCACGCTCTCACCACCCTCTGTGTAAAGAACCTGCCTCTGACATCCGTCCTATAACTACCACCTCTTAATTTAAAGTTATGTCCCCTCGTGTTGGTCATCACCATCCGAGGAAAAAGGCTCTCATATCCACCCTATCCAGTCCTTTGATCATCTTATACGCCTCAATTAGGTCACCGCGTAACCTTCTTCTCTCTAACGAAAATAACCTCAGGTCCCTCAGCCTTTCCTCATAAGGCCTTCCCACCATACCAGGCAACATCCTGGAAAACCTCCTCTGCACCCTTTCCAATGCTTCCACATCTTTCTTATAATGCAGCGACCAGAACTGTATGCAATACTCCAAGTGCGGCAGCACCAGAGTTTTGTACAGTTGTAACATAACCTCATGGCTCCTAAATTCAATCCCTCTACCAATAAAAGCTAACATACCGTACGCCTTCTTAACAACTTTATCAACCTCGGTGCAAACTTTCAAAGAGCTGTGTACTTGTACCCCAAGATCCCTCTGTTCGACAACACTATTAAGGGTTCTTCCATTAGGTCTATATTTCATATGCCTGTTATTCCTACCAAAGTGAATCACCTCACACTTATCCGTATTGAATTCCATTCGCTCCTCATGGCCCAGCTCTGCAACCTATCTATGTCCCTCTGCAAACTGTAACATCCATCCTCACTGTCTACAACACCCCCCACTTTGGTATCATCAGCAAATGTACTAATCCAACCCTCTACACCCTCATCTAGGTAATTGAAAAAAAATGACAAACAGCAGTGGCCCCAAAACAGATCCTTGAGATACACCACTTGTAACTGCATTCCAGGTTGAATATTTCCCATCAACCGCCACCCTCTGTCTTCTATCAGCTAGCCAATCCCTAATCAAAACTGCTAAATCACCTTTAATCCCATGCATCTGCACTTTCTCACTAGCCTACCATGGGGAACCTTATCAAACGCTTTGCTAAAATCCATATACCTACATCAACTGCCTTACCCTTATCTACCTCTTTGGTCACCTCCTCAAAAATCTCAATAAGGTTTGTGAGGCACGACCTACCCTTCACAAAACCGTGCTGACTATCCCTAATCAATTTATTTCTCTCTAGATGCTTATAAATCCTATCCCTTATAATTATTTCCAAGACCTTGCCCACAACAGAAGTCAGGCTCACTGGTCTATAATTTCCAGGATGGTCCCTACTCCCCTTTTTGAACAAAGGGACAACATTTGCCATCCTCCAGTCTTCCGGCACTATATCTGTAGCCAACGACGACATGAAGATCAAAGCCAAAGGCTCTGCAATCTCCTCTCTAGCCTCCCAGAGAATCCTAGGGTAAATCCCATCTGCCCCAGGGGACTTATCAATTTTCATACCCTCAAGATTCGCTAACACCTCCTCCTTATGAACCTCAATCCTGCCCAGTCTACAACCTGGTATCGCAGTATTCTCCCCGACAACATTGTCTTTCTCCTGCGTTAATACTGACAAAAAATACTCATTCAGTGTCTCTCCTAGCTCCTCAGGCTCCACGCACAACATCCCACTGCTATCTCTGACTGGCCCTAATCTTGCCCTAACCAATCTTTTATTATTTATATACCTGTAAAAAGCTTTAGGATTTTCCTTTATCCTATCCGCCAAAGTCTTCTTGTGTCCTCTTCTAGCTCTTCTCAACTCCCTCTTTAGCTCATTCCTGGCTAATTTAAAGCTCTCCAGTGCCCTAACTGAGCCTTGACGTCCCATCATTACATAAGCCTCCTTCTTCCTCTTCACCAGAGACTTAACCTCCCTAGTACACCATGGTTCCCTTACTCGACCACTTCCTCCCTCCCTGGCAGGTACATGTTTATTAAGGACATGCAGAAGCTGTTCATTAAATATGCTCCACATTTCAGATGTCCCCAGCCCCTGCAATATCCTGCTTCACCCTTGTCTGCAACCAGACAAGCAGTACCTTGAGGAGAGTGTGAGAGGCGGACACTAAGATAACAGGAAAGTCAGTACCTTGAGAAGACTGTGAGAGGGGACCAGTGGGACATCAGGGGAGGAAGAGAGGTAATCAGCATCTTGAAGACAGTGCGAGAGGGGGACAGTGAGACAGTGGGACAGACAGTCAGCACCTTAAGGAGAGTGTGAAGGGGAACAGTGGGACACTAAGAGAGAAATCAGCATCTCGACGGCAACGTTAGAGAGGGACACTGGGACACTGGGACAGACAGTGAGCAAATTGAGGAGAGTTTTAGATGTGAAGATAGCAGATTCAAGTGACTGATAGGGTGATGCAGCAGTGGGACAGAGTCAGTTTGTACCTGTCCTGGGGTGGTGAGGATCCTTGTCAATAAGTGACCTCTTTGAACACGTGCATTAACCCATGTCATCATAGTGCACGTCTCCCCATCACAATGGGTATCACGGGGAAATCAGACATCACAATATCTTTGTGAACATTTCAGTTTGAGTCTGGGGGCTGAATAATCAGTCGATGTGAAGGAAGTGGAGCTACATTGACTGGCTGATGTACTTGGGAGTGAAAGTCTTTGGTTGGAAGATCTGACTCAGTGAAAGGAGTGTGGGCAATGCCAACGTTAAGTAGATTCAGTGGGACATTGAAAAGGTTTTTTCTCACTAGAGTTGAATTTTAATTTTCTAAATGAGCATCAAAGTCAGTTAACTGCTGCAAGAGGAAATAATTGTGTTTTAGTATCTCGCTGGAAATTTTTCATGTCATCGCTCTTAGGCAGTTGGGTACTCAGACCCTCATAGTCTGATGCTTACTCACCACACTCTCCTGACATTGTTTGGAGATTCTGACTGACCATCTCATTTCCAATGTGAGTTTAATGCTCATGCATCATTTATTTTTCTGTATTGCCTTAGCTTCCTAACATCCCCACCTCTAGGATTAGCTGTGAGATTTCTCGAGGTAGGCAAAATTTCCAAATCTTGTTTGATTCACTCTAAAGTTCCAGGTAGATATCTGTTTCTAACACAGTTTCATAGCTCCTTGGAAGTGGAGGCACGTGTGGAGAGAGTGGTGAAGAAGGCCTTCGGCATTCTTGGTTTCATTGGTCAAAACATGAAATACAGGAGTTGGGGATTGCTTGTTGAAGTTTCACAAAACATTGTTGAAATCACGCTTGGAATACCGTGTACAGTTCTGGTATCCCAATTATAGAAAGGGTATTATTATATCCTGGAAAGAGTGCAAAAGAAATTTACTAGGTATTTGATGTATTGAGTTATAAGGAGATGTTGGAGAGACTGGCACTTTTTTCCCTGGAGAGTAGGAGGCTGCGGGGTGACCTTAAAGAGGACTATAAAATACTGAGGAGCATAAATCAGATATATAGTCAATATGTTTTTCCCAAATGTAGGGGAGGCTAAAACAAGAGGGCATAGGTTTAAAGTGAGAGGGGACAGATACAAAAATGTCCAAATGATTTTTGTTTTTCACATATAGGGCAGTGAATTTCTGAGACAAACTGCCAGAAATGTTAGTAGAGGTGAGTAAAATTTTGCCTTTTAAAAAGAATTTAGAGAGTTACATGGATAAGATGGGTATGGAGGGGTAAGGGCGAAATGCTGCGAATTGGTATTCTATTAGTGTTTTAAAAATAGGCAATATGGATGGGATGTGTTAAATGGCCTGTTTCAATGATGTAAACCTCTGTGATGTTATGAATGAATAAGAACATAGTTCAAATTGATAATAACGTTAGGACACCACTAAAATGCTGAGTAATATCTTTTCAATTACTTATTGTTTTTAATAATAACAGCTCAAAAGGAAAACTAATAATTGCTCAGTAAATTTGTGCTTTGAATGATGAACCTTCGCTTTCTTAGGAGGCCAAGGAAATTTGGATGCAAGCTACCACTCTCAACAACGTTTACAGATGAACTATAGGAAACATTCATTCTAGTTGTATCACAGCTTGGCATGTCTCCTGTCTGCCCAAGACTGCAAGAAATCACCAAAAGTCATGAACAAAGTGTAGTCCGTTACACGACAAGTCTCTCACCCATAGGGACAGTCTATACACATCCTGCTTTCTCGGAAAATGCAACCAAAATAACCAAGGTTGCCACGCTCCCCAGATATACTTTATTCCAAATTATTCCATTGGGAAAATAGGTACACAAGTCTGAGGAAACATGCCAACCAACTCAAGAATAGCTTCTTCCTTGCTGCCATCAGAATTTGAATGGACCTACCTCGCACGAAGTTGGTCTTTCTCTACACCCCAGCTATGACTGCAACACTACATTCTGCACTTTCGCCTTTCCTTCTCCATGAACTATACATTACCTGTACAGCACGTAAGTAACAATGCTTTTCACACTATGCTAATGTTTTCGACAATAAATCAAATCAATTCACCCAGCCTGAGTCAGGAAAGTTAGCACAATCAAAAATGTAGGGGGCTGTCAGATAACTTACCAAGAGATATTGTGACACTGTTCACCAAATCGTTCCTTATGGTCATGAAATCCAATACAATCATGGTGATTTTTTTAATTAATTAACCAGAGTGCACATTTACTTTAATCTGCCAGATTGTTCTTTTTAGTGAAGGATGAATAATATGAATAAATTACTTATAATGAGAACTATCACCTTGTTCTGTGATGGGGAACACGTTGTGATAACAGGGCTTCACTGATACAATTCAAAATTCACAGCTTTAATACAGCCGTTGTGAATTATTTGTGTAGAGCCTTTACAAACACAATGTCATTTCTCATTCACATTGTGTTCTTCAGAGTCACAGAAACTCTACCGTGCAGATGGAGGCCATTCGGCCCATTGAGCCTACACTGACAACAATCCCAGCCAGGTCGTATTTCCGTAACCCCACCTGTTAATCCCCGACACACAGGGGAAATTTGGCATGGCCAATCCCCCCTAACCTGTGCATCTTTAGGAACATTAGGGGCAATGTAGCATGACCAACCCACCCAACATACACATTTGGGGCAAAGCGGTAGCACAGAGGTTAGCCATGCTGCCTCACAGCGCCAGAAACCCGGGTTCAATTCCATCCTTATCTGTGTGAAGTGTGCTCATTCTCCCTGTGTGTGTTTGGATTTACTGTGAGTATTCTCGCTTCCTCCAAAACTGTATTTATCACCTGGTCAGGCAGTATAACTCTGCCACTGAACACTGCACCTTCCCGGGTACAGCTGCCAATCCTTCCCTGGCTCAGAATCTGCTCCCCCAAATTCGAATGGCTTCTCCTCCCACCTCAATGCTCCATACGGTCAGGCCCGACCACAAGGTCCATAAGAAATTTTCCCTTAAAGGGACCACACTATACAGTTGGCAAATCTCGCACCATCCTGACGTTGAAATATGTTCCTTCACTGTCACTGGATCCAAATCCTGGAATGCCCTCCTTAACAGTGTCGCAGTTAAACCCAAAGGACAGGCTGGAATAGTTCAAAAAGGGAGCTCACCACCAACTTTTATTGAGCTTGAGGTAGAGATTATTGTCATGGCATCTGCTCACCAGATTCTCCATCTCATTCCCTCTGCCTCCTGATTGTTTGATTTCTAACCCACTAAGGTGGTGTCGTCAGCAAACTTGATTAGCAAATTGAGAGGAATTTGGCCGAACAATCATAAGTGCATTAGGGATATAGTTGGGTGCTGAGAGCACATCATTGTGTGTCACTGGTGTTCAGGATGATCGTGGAGGAGGTGTTGTTGCCTACCCTTACTGATTGTGGTCTGTGAGTTAGGAAATTCAAATTCCAGTCGCAGACGGAGGTGCTAAGGCCCAGGTCAGTGAGCTTGGAGATGGGTTTTATGGAATAATAAAGTTTAACAGCTGAGCTATAGTCAACACATAGGAATCTGGCAATGGTGTTCTTCTTATCTAGATGTTCCACAGTTGAGTGCAGGGCCAGGGAGATGTGCTGTGGACCTGTTACAGCGGTAGGCACCTGTTGTGGATCCAGGTATTCCAAAAGGCTGGAATTGATTTGTTCCTTGACTAACAGCAGGGTGTTACATTCCATATTAAAGACTGGGACAGAGGGATACAAGGCTCTGTAAGCGTATTTTAATAACACAAAAATAGATGGGGCAGTGAGTTGCAATGAGGAAATAAGAACTTTACAATTGGATATTGGTAGGTTCGGAGAGTCGGCCAAAATATGGCCGATGGAATTCAATGTGTGAAGTCATGCATTTTGTACAGGAAAATGGGAAGGCAACTTATTATCTCTATGGGGAGAAATTCCGCGGAGTTCTGGTGCAGAGGGATCTGGAGGAATATCCTCATTCATGAGTCACAGAATGTGATCATGCAGGTACAGCAGATAATAAAGAAAGTGAATGGAACGATAGCAAATTGATATCCATTGATAGCTAAAGAAAGGAATTGTTGTTGCAACTATACAAGGCACTGGTGAGGCTGCACGTGGAGTATTGTGCACAGTTTGGTTCCTGTATTTGAGAAAGGAAATTTGAACTGGCATTGAAGGCAGCTCAGAGGAAGTTCACTGGATTGATTCAGTAATGAGGGGCTTGCTGTACAAAGAGAGAGGTTGAATAGTTTAAGTCAATACTCGGAAATGTTGAAGAATGAGGGGAGTTCAAATTGAGATGTACAAGATGATAAATAGGATGATAAAGTTGACATGGAGTGGATGCTTCCGATGATGGTCCATTCTGGGAAAAGAGGCCGTTTCGTGGGATAAGAGGTAACAAATTTACAACAGAGCTGAGGAGAAACTAAAGTCCCAAAGTGTGGTGGATGTTGGGTTCGTGAGTAAATTTCAGGAGGAGTGAGACAGAATATTAATTGCTGATGTGTTGAAGGGTTAAGCAGAGCAGGCAGAAAAGTGGAGATGTGGACCATATCAGCCATGATCAAATTGCAGAGCGGACTCGATGAGCCGAATGGGCTACTCTTTTCTCCAGCATCCTATGAACTTAACAGCTGAGCTGTAGTCAACATATTGGAATCTAGCTGATAAGGTTGATAAGATTGGTCCCTCTACTTCAGGGGTTAAGCTGCATGGAGAGATTAGACATATTAGACCTGTATTCCCTCAAATTCTGAAGTTTGAGGGGTGAGCTGATGGAAATCTACAAAACATTTATAGGAAGGACAAGATGGATAAAGAGAAACTATTTCACACTAGTTGGGGTACAGCCAGTCTGGAGTGTTGTTAGAAAACACTTCTACACGCAGAGAGTGATGGAGTGTTGGAACTCTCCTCCATAAACACCGAAGGATGCTGGTTCAGTTGTGAGGTTTGAGTCTGGCATTGACTGTACTATGGAGCAAGACATAAGAGATTTGGGCTTAGGGCAGGTACATGGGGTCAGGCCACAGATTAGCTTTGATCTTAATGAATGGCAGAGCGGGCTTGAGAAGCTGAATGCCTTACTCTTCTTGTTCTGTTCCGCTATTCTTCGATGGAGCTCATCAACTATGGGAGGTATCACACAGTAAAGTTTTGCAACACCAATTTTAAATCCAACCAATTTATTTGATAGTAAATCCGCAAGCTTTCGACACTATGTTGTGCCTTCATCAGGCAAATGCAGTGTTCTGATCTGCAGAAGCACTCATATCCACACAGACAGTTACAGATTGTTGATTAGAATGCGAATCCTTCCATCTAACCTGCTATTCAAGTGTTAAAGCGACTAACAATATGTGTGAAGGGAATCCTGAGCATTGGTTAGAGAATTGTGTATTTTCTCCAGACAGCACAGGAAGTGAGGTTTTTTGCTCATCCAGGCAAGTTACGGGGGTTACAGATAGTGTGACATGAAGCCAAGATCCCTGTTAAGACCGTCCTCATGTGTGCGGAACTTGGCTATCAGTCTCTGCTCAGCAACTCTGCGCTGTTGTGTGTCACGAAGTTCCCTTTGAAGAACATTTACCCGCAGGTCAGAGGCCGAATGCCCATGACTGCTGAAGTCTTCGTCCACAGGAAGGGAACTGTTTTGCCTGGTGAGTGTGAAGCGATGCTCATTCATCCGCTGTCATAGTGTCTGCATGGTCTCCCCAATGTACCATGCTTCGGGACATCCTTTCTTGCAACGTATTAGGTAGACAACGTTGGCCGAGTTGCAAGAGTATGTACCGTGTAACTGGTGAATGGTATCCTCACGTTTGATGATGTCGTCCATGTCTATGTTCTGGCATGTCTTGCAGAGATTGCTGTGGCAGGGTTGTGTGGTATTGTGGTCACCGTTCTCCTGAAGGTTGGGTAGTTTGCTGCGAACAATGATCTGTTTGAGGTTGTGCGGTTGTCTGAAAGCAAGAAGTGGGGGGGTAGGGATGGCCCTAGAGAGATGTTCATCGTCATCGATGACATGTTGAAGACTCCGGAGAAGATGTCGTAGCTTCTCCGCTCCGGGGAAGTACTGGACAACAAAGGATACTCTGTCCACCTCGTCCCGTGTTAGTCTTCTGAGGAGGTCAGTGCGGTTTATCGCTGTGGCACGTTGGAACTGTCGATTGATGAGTCAAGCGCCATATCCTGTTCTCACGAAGCATCCTTCAGCGTCTGGAGGTGTCTGCCATGATCCTCCTCATCTGAGCAAATTCTGTGTATACGGACGGCTTGTCCATAGGGAATGGCTTCTTTAACATGTCTAGGGTGGAAGCTGGAGAAGTGGAGCATTGTGAGGTTGTCTGTCGGTTTTCGGTACAGTGAGGTGCTGAGGTGACCGTCCTTGATGGAGATGCGTGTGTCCAAGAATGCAACTGATTCTGGAGAATAGTCCATGGTGAGTCTGATGGTGGGATGGAACTTGTTGATATCATCATACAGTTGTTTCAATGATTGTTCACCATGAGTCCAAAGGAAAAAGATGTCATCAATGTATCTAGTATACAACCTTGGTTGAAGCTCTCGTGTAGTGAAGAAGTCTTGTTCGAACCTGTGCATGAAGATGTTGGCATACTGAGGTGCAAATTTGGTCCCCATGGCTGTTCCATGTGTCTGGATGAAAAGCTGATTGTTGAAGGTGAAGACATTGTGGTCCAAGATGAAGCGGATGAGTTGTAAAATTGCATCCGGAAACTGACAGTTGTTGGCATTGAATACTGAGGCAGTTGCAGCAATACCATCGTCGTGGGGGATGTTGGTGTAGAGCGCCGAGACTTCTATTGTGACAAGGAGTGTCCCTGGTTCAACTGCTTCATGCGTGCTGAGTTTCTGTAGGAAGTCCGTAGTGTCAAGGCAAAAGCTGGGGTTCTTTGTACAATGGGTTTCAGGATGCCCTCGATATAGCCAGAGAGGTTCTCACACAGGGTCCCATTGCCCGATACGATGGGACGGCCAGGAATGTTTGCCTTGTGTATCTTTGGGAGGCAGTAGAGATCTTCAATGCGGGGAGTACGTGGAATGAGAGTCTGGAGAGTGTTCTGAAGGTCCGGATCAAAGGTTTTGATCAGAGTGTTGAGTTGACGAGTGTGTTCTTTGTTCGGATCCGCTGGTAACTGTCTGTAGTGTTTCTCATTGTTTAGTTGTCAGTACACTTCTTCACAGTAGTCCGTTCTGTTCAGTATGACGGTGGTGCCTCCTTTGTCTGCTGGTTTGATGACAATGTTGCAGTTGGTCTTAAGAGCACGGATCGCCTTGCTTTGTGCTTGGGTGAAGTTCGGGACTGTCTTGTAGTGCGGTTGATGAATCTGGTGTTCAAGCACCTCCTGACGGCTTGGGCATACATGTCCAGTCGGGGGCAGCGGCCTTCCGGAGGAGTCCAATTGGATTCATTCCTCTTCGGTTGCTGCACTGCGGATCCCTCTGTCGGCTGTTCTGGTTCATTAGCTATCTCATTGAGTCTGCTATTGGCCTCTACATCATGACAGGTATCACACAGTCAGTACTCATTTGCTACTCGAAGAACCACGGTGCTATTCAGTTACGGGAGGAATCACAAAGGCAGTGTTATTCAGTTCTGTGAGGATTTATGCAGATGGTGCTATTCGGTTACAGGAGGAATCACGCAGAGTGTGCTGATTGGTTAAGGGAGGAATCACGCAGACAGTGATAATTAGGTATGGGAAGAATCGCACAGACAGTGCTGTTCAACTATGGATGGAATCATATATGTTCCTATTCGCTTATGGGAGGAATTGTGTAAACAATGCTATTCGGTTAAGGGAGAAATCAAACTGGCAGTGCTATTTGGTTAAGAAAGGAATCACATAAATATTATGTTAGCGGACAACTGGTTCTGTGAGACTTCTTACAGTTCCCACCCTAGTTCAATGCTGGCATTTCACATCCCAGTTCAAAAAGCACGTCCCAAACTCTGAGGTTTTGCCCTTGGGTCCTCGTCTCTGCTATTAAGGGAAATATCTTCCCGAAATGCACTCAATAAAACGTTTCATAGTTCTGTCCATTTCAATGATGTTCCAATCTTCATCTTTCCAAACTCTATTGTGCACAGACACAACGCCATTATACGCTCTTATTGTGTTAAATCATTCATTCCCCGGATCATGCTTGTGAACGTCTTCTAGACCCTTTCCAAAATCCAGCATGTTCTTCCTTAGATGCAGGGCTCAAAATCACTGACAATGTTCTAAATGTGGTCTTACCAGAGTCTTATTAAACCTCAGCAGCATATTCTTTTTTTGTATTCTAGTCATCTCAATATGAACGCTAGCAGAGGAAGCTCTGTTATATGTAATGAATATTGAAAGATTTATAGTCTGGCCCTCCATTTCTTCCAACTTTCTACAACTCCATGATTCTCAACATCTCATCGAGGCTGTAAATTCTCTATTTGATGTGCAAAAACTCTTAGGTTGAAGGGAGTTAATGAAGTTGTCTGTTAATAGAACACGGAACATAGAAAATTACAGCACAGAACAGGCCCTTCGGCTTTCGATGTTGCGCCGACCAATATAAAAAGCAATGCCCCTCCAAACCAAACCATTCCCTTCTCTTCCATATACTTATCAACTAAACTCTTAAACGCCACCAAACCTGGCGCATCTACAACCGCTGCAGGCAGGGCATTCCACTCCCGAACCACCCTTTGGGTAAAGAACCTGCCTCTGATAACCGTCCTATAACTATCACCCCTTAATTTAAAGCTGTGTCCACTCGTGATGGCTTTTTCCATCCTAGGAAAAAGGCTATCACTGTCCACCCTATCTAAACCTCTAATCATCTTATATGTTTCGATCAGGTCCCCTCGTAGCCTCCTCCTTTCTAACGAAAACAACCTCAAATCCCTCAGCCTCTCTTCATAAGACCTGCCCTCCATACCAGGCAACATCCTGGTAAACCTCCTCTGTACCCTCTCCAATGCCTCCACATCTTTCTTATAATGTGGGGACCAGAACTGCACACAATACTCCAAGTGCGGCCGCACTAGAGTTTTGTACAGTTGCAACATGACGTTGCGGCTCCGAAATTCAATCCCCCTACCAATAAAAGCCAAGACTCCATATGCCTTCCTAACAACCTTCTCGACCTGACTGCCTACTTTCAGGGATCTATGCACATACACACCAAGATCCCTCTGTTCATCTAGACTACTAAGAATCCTACCATTTGCCCTATACTCTACACATTTATTATTTCTGCCATAGTGCATTACCTCACACTTTTCCACATTAAACTCCATTTGCCACCTCTCGGCCCAGCTCTGCAACTTGTCCAAGTCCCTCTGCAAACTATAACACCCCTCTTCACTATCTACCACTCCACCGACTTTAGTGTCATCTGCAAATTTACTAATCCATCCTTCAATACCCTCATCCAGATCATTTATAAAAATTACAAACAGCAGGGGCCCCAAAACAGACCCCTGAGGTACACCACTTGTCACCGAACTCCACGATGAATATCTCCCATCAACCACCACCCTCTGTCTTCTATCTGCTAGCCAATTCCTAACCCAATTAGCTAAATCACCCTCTATCCCATACATCTGCATTTTCTGCAGAAGTCTTCCATGGGCCACCTTATCAAACGCCTTACTAAAGTCCATATATACCACATCAACCGCCTTACCCCCATCCACCTCCTTAGTCACTTTTTCAAAAAACTCAATGAGGTTAGTAAGGCACGACCTACCCTTCACAAAACCATGCTGACTATCTCCAATCAATTCATTACTCTCTAAATAACTATAAATCCTATCTCTAATTATTCTCTCCAACACTTTGCCCACCACAGAAGTAAGACTCACTGGCCTATAATTCCCTGGAAGGTCTCTCTTCCCCTTCTTAAACAACGGGACCACATTCGCTATCCTCCAGTCCTCCGGAACCACACCCGTAACCAACGACGACCTGAAGATCAGAGCCAGAGGCTCTGCAATCTCCTCTCTTGCCTCCCAGAGAATCCTAGGGTAAATCCCGTCCGGCCCAGGGGACTTATCCAACTTCAAACCCTCGAGAATATCTAGCACATCCTCCCTATCTACTTCGATACCTTCCAGTTTGCTACCCTGTACCTCAGTGTTCTCCATAACTACATTTACATCACCCTGCGTGAATACCGAAGAGAAATATTTATTCAGTACCTCTCCAATATCCTCAGGCTCCACGCACAACTTCCCACTGCTGTCTATGACTGGCCCTAATCTTGCCCTAACCAATCTTCTATCCTTAACGTATCTAAAGAAAGCTTTAGGATTCTCCCTAATCCTATCAGCCAAAGTAAGTGAGTGTAATTGATGTGAGTCTCCATGGAACCAATTAGTGTGCCTGGGGGAATTTCCCAGTTCTCTTAAGAGGGGATTCCGTTCATGTGTTGTATCATTGAGACAGCGGGAGCAACAATTCCGACCTAACAGAGATCAGAGGCTGTGGAGAAAGAGGCAGGGAGTGGAGAGATCAGAATCTGGGAACACTGGATTAGAATCTTATAGAACATAGAACATAGACGTTACAGCGCAGAACAGGCCCTTCGGCCTTCGGTGTTGCGCCGAACAATGACGAACAAGCAGTGACTATCTAACCTAAAGCATTCCCCTTAACCCATAAACTTATCTACTAACCTCTTAAACGCCACCAAACTTGGCGCATCTACAACTGACGCAGGCAAGGCATTCCATACCCTTACCTGTGGGTAAAGAACGCCTGGGTTCTGGGTAAAGAACCTACTGGGTAAAGAACCTACCTCTGACATCTGTCCGAAAACCTCCACCCCTTAATTTAAAGCTATATCCCCTCGTGCTAGCTTTCTCCATCCTAGGGCAAAGACTATCACTGTCCACCCTATCTAAACCTCTAATCATCTTATATGTTTCAGTAAGGTCTACTCTTAGCCGCCTTCTTTCTAACGAAAACAACCTCAAATCTCTCAGCCTCTCTTCATAAGACCTGCCTTCTTTACTAGGCAACATCCTGGTAAACCTCCTCTGTAACCTATCCAATGCCTCCACATCTTCCTTATAATGCGGCGACCAGAACTGCATACAATACTCCAAGTGCGGCCGCAGTAGAATTTTGTACAGTTGCAACATGATGTTGCGGCTCCAAAATTCAATCCCCCTGCCAATAAAAGCTAAGACTCCGTATGCCTTCTTAACAACCTTATCGACTTTATTGCCAACTTTCAGGGATCTATGCACACATACACCAAGACCCTTCTGTTCATCAACACTATTAAGAGTCCTACCACTAGCCCTAGACTCTGCACACTTGTTATTCCTTCCAAAGTGAATTACATCACACTTTTCCACATTAAACTCCATTTGCCACCTCTCGGCCCAGCTCTGCAACTTGTCCAAGAATCTCTGCAAACTAGAACACCCCTCTTCACTACCTACCACTCCTCCGACTTTGGTGTCATCCACAAATTTACTAATCCATCCTTCAATGCCCTTATCCAGATCATTTATAAAAATTACAAACAAACATTCTAACAATGGATCAGAATCTGGGAACAGTGGAATGGAATGTTTCAAAAATGGATCAGAATCTGGGAAGAATGGATTGGAATGATCCACCAATGGATCAGAGTGGGGGAAGAATGGATTAGAATCTTCTAACCAAGGACAGGAGTTTATCCAAATGGATTTCTTAGTTTACCACGGATTATTTTTGGAGAGCATTAGCTGATTGGATTGAATATCTACTGAAGGCAGTTCAATGCTTTTACTATTCCCTCTTGGCTATTATTGGTGTTCCGGGTAAGTCCCTGTCTAGAATTGCATTGGCCCAACCACATGGGAATTGGAGCACGTGAGGGACGGAGCATGGGAACGTCTGTTGATCATGGGTGGGATTTTGCGGCTTTGGGAAGAGTGACGCTGTAAAGTCCCATCCCCAGTGTCCAGTTCCTAATTCTAGAATGAATGTTAACTGTATTGATTTTCTTGTCATTTACTGAACTCGGTTTGCTGCTCTTGCTTTTTTGTTGAATCGGTGTATCTGATTATTAACTACTTCAGCCACTGAACATTTTCTCAGGGCCCGTGGGCTAGGATGTTTTCTGTGTGCTGTGATTTTCCATAGACGTGTGACCTCAAACGATATTCCATTGTGAGTAAAAGATTGAGACAGAATACTCTTCACCCTCTGCATATAACATCAGTTCACCCACCCAATCACCAGACAACAGAATCCATTTCAATGATCATATATGCATAGCAGGATCTCACAGAGAGAACATATTCCATTAACTTTGAAATTTATTCATCAGTGTCACAAGTGTGGTGATATAAACAATGCAATGAAGCTACTATGAAAATTCCCGAGTCGCCACACATCAGTGGCTGTTCAGGTACACTGAGGGAGAATTTAGCATGGCCAATGCACCTAACCAACACGACATTCAGAGAGTGGGAAGAAAATAGGAGCGCCTGGAACAAACCCATGCAGACACAGGGAAAATTTGCTGCCTCAGCACAGCAAGTAACCAAGCCAGGGATTGAACTGGGACTTTGGGTGCTATAAGGCAACGATGCCTTCATCGAAGGCCGAAGGGCCTGTTCTGTGCTGTATTGTTCTATGCTATCCCCTGTACCACCACAAACTCTCCTGGAGTCACAGGAACACAAACACATGTTCAGATCTAAATGTACAAACAGAAGTAATCAGATTTAGGCACTTACTTCTACATATAGACAAATGCAAGAACCAACATTGCTTTAACTTTCCCGAGTAATGCGCACTTAGGCATAATTGTCTGGTACTCTGTTGCTGTCACACAAACATACACAGGAACACACACACACACACACACACACATACAGAAATACACACACACACACACACACACACAGAAACACAGACGCACACGTACAAACACGAACAAACACACACTAACACACACGCACACAGACACACACACAATACAGAAACACCCACACACAGAGAAACACACACGCACACATACACACACACACACACACACACACACACAAACGCTCTCTCTCTCTCTCACATACAAACACACACACACTTGCATACTGGTACAGACTATTTAGACACATGCAGCACACAGACGGTAGTGGGGCAGGATAACAACTACCCCTTTGAAGACAGTATGAGTTTAGTGCGGATTATTTTTGGAGAACATTAGCTGATCAGATTCCTGACTTGGGTCACTGCCTGTTGGAGTTTCCGCATTTTCCCCATCGCTGTGTGGGTTTCCTGCGGGTTCTGCGGTGTCCTCCCACATCCCAAACCTCTGTGGAATTCGGGAGGAATAACTCTTTTTGTCAGGGAAAGCCGCTCGGGTAAAGGAATGGGGTTATGGGGATAGAATCGGGTTGGATTGTGATTGGTGCAGAATCGATGGGTGGAATGGCCTCCTTCTACACTGTATGAGTCTTTGATTCCTGAAATCTAAGGCTTGCCTCCCCACTATTTAACACACCACCATTTTTTTATATCATCTGCGAATTTACTGATCATAACTCACACGTTCATGTCTAGACCATCAACGTACACTACAAACACCAAGGGACCTCAATCGATCCCTTTGGAACCCCACTGGACACAGGCTTCCAGTTACAAAATCAATTTTTAATCATCACCATCTGCCTCCTGCCGCAAATTTTGGATGTAATTTAACAAATTACACTGGATCTAACCTAATATTACTTTCTTGTTCAGTCTCCCATACGGAATTCGTCAAAAGATTTTCAGAAGTCCCTGTGGATCTATCGACTGAACTTTTCTCTCTTAATCATCCAGTCACGTCCTTAGTATAGTCCAACAAACTGTTAGATATGAACTCCCCCAACAAAGCCACGCTGATTATTGTTGATAAAATATTACCTCTCGAATTGGAGGTTAATTCAGTCCCTCAGATTTTTTTTTCCCAATCAATTCTCTACAACAGATATGGGAATGATGGTGCCCTGAGCATTACCTTGGATATCTCCAGGGCACCCTGTGAGTGGAATTATGGCACAGTGGTTAGCATTGCCGCCTCATAGCATCAGGGACCCAGGTTCAATCCCAGGGATTCCATCATTACCCGTAAAGTTATTTTTTTTTTAACTTTGAAACCAGCTCCATTCTCACATATTTCCTGTTGGTATTTCTCCTGTTATAAGATCGTGTGGTGTGTCTCTGGTAAGGATCTATTTTGAACAAGTCCAATTTCTCACAGCTCCCCAGTGTCCACATTGAGCCTCGTCCCGTATATATCACCAACCTGCATAAGTTCATTGTTAAGGCCAAGGCACATCGTGCTGATGTTCCAGCTTGATGTGAAAGCCTGAATTGATTCGACTTGATTTGATTTACTACTGTCAGATGAATTAAAGATTAGTGTTGTTATTTGAGTGGTGTACAAACAAAGCATACCGTACATAGGGAAGGAGATACTGAGAATGTAATGTTACAATCATAGTTCGGGTATGGAAAAAGGTCACCTTATAGCGATGTAGATCCATTCAAAAGTTTATTAAAAGAGGAATTGAGTTTAGGAGTCAGAAAGGTAAAGCTGCAACTTTATAAAACCCTTGTCAGACCCCACTTGGAGTATTGTGTGCAGTTCTGGTTGCCTCACTATAGGAAAGATGTGGAAGCTATTGAGAGGGTGCAGAGGAGATTTACAAGGATGTTGCCTGGATTGGGAGGCATGCCTTATGAAGATAGGTTGAGAGAGCTAGGTCTCTTCTCCCTGAAGAGACGAAGGTTGAGAGGCAACTTGATAGTGTTTTTTAAGATGTTGAGAGGAATAGATAGTGTTGATTCTCGGAGGCTATTTCCCAGGGCTGAAATGGTCACAATGAGAGGACACAGATTTAAGGTGCTGGAGGGCAAGTACATAAGAGAGAGAACATAGAACATAGAACATAAAACACTACAGCACAAACAGGCCCTTCGCCCCACACGTTGTGCCAAACACATCAAAACCGACCCAGCCATAGACCTATCTATAACCCCCAATCCCATTGGATCCCATATACTCATCCAGAAGTCTTTTAAAAGACCCCAGCGAGTTCGCCTCGACCACCACCGACGGCAGCCGATTCCATTCACTCACCACCCTCTGAGTGAAAAAACTTTCCCCTAGCATCCCCTCTGTACTTGCTTCCCTGCACCTTAAATCTGTGCCCTCTCGTCGCGACCATTTCAGCCCTGGGAAATAGTCTCTGAGAGTCCACCCTATCTATTCCTCTCAACAGCTTGTAAACCTCTATCAGGTCGCCTCTCAACCTTCGTCTCTCCAGGGAGAACAGTCCCAGCTCCCTCAACCTGTCTTCATAAGGCATACCTCCCAATCCAGGCAACCTCCTTGTAAATCTCCTCTGCACCCTTTCAATAGCTTCCACGTCCTTCCTATAGTGAGGCGACCAGAATTGCTCACAGTACTCCAAGTGTTGTCTGACAAGGGTCCTATAAAGCTGCAGCATTACCTCCTGACTCCTGAACTCAATCCCTCGATGAATGAAGGCCAGTACACCGTAAGCTTTCTTAACCACATCCTCCACCTGGGAGGCCGATTTGAGAGTCTTATGGACCCGGACCCCAAGATTCCTCTGCTCTTCCACACAGCTAAGACTCCTACCTTTGATAGTGTACTCATTCATACCGTTGGATCTGCCAAAATGGACCACAACACATTTATCCACGTTGAAGTCCATCTGCCACTTCTCCGCCCAGTCTTGCATCCTGTCGATGTCATGCTGCAACTTCTGACATCCCTCCAGACCATCCACAACACCACCGACCTTCATGTCATCGGCGAACTTACTCACCCATCCCTCCGCTTCCTCATCCAGGTCATTTATGAAAATGACAAACAGCAAGGGTCCTAGAACAGATCCCTGGGGCACTCCACTGGTGACGACCTCCATGCAGAAAAAGAGCCATCCACAACCACCCTCTGCCTTCTGCAGGCAAGCCAGTTCTGGATCCACAAGGCCAAAGCCCCTTGGATCCCATGGCTTCTCACCTTCTCAAGAAGTCTTGAATGTGGGACCTTGTCAAATGCCTTGCTGAAGTCCATGTACACCACGTCCACTGCTCTTCCTTCGTCAATGTGTTCAGTCACATTTTTGAAGAACTCAATTAAGCTCGTAAGGCACGACCTGCTTTTACAAAACCATGCTGACTATTTCTAATCAACCTAAACTTCTCCAAATGCTCGTAAATCTTGTCCCTCAGAAGCCTCTCCATCAGCTTACCAACCTGATAAGGTTGAGACTCAGACTCACCGGTCAGTAATTTCCAGGACTATCCCTGTTCCCTTTCTTGAAAATAGGGACCACATCCGCAATCCTCCAATCGTACAGAACCCCTCCCGTCTCCATCGACGACGCAAAGATCATCGCCAGGGGCTCTGCAATGACATCCCTCACCTCCCACAATAACCTGGGGTACATCCCATCTGGTCCCGGAGACTTGTCTATCTTGATAGCATTTAGAAGTTCTAACACATCCGCTTCCTTAATAGCTACATACTCAATCTTTTCAGTCTGCCGCAAACTTGTAGTGCATCCTCCCAGATCACTTTCTGATCTCCCACATCCCAGATGTTAGAGGTAAGTTTTTCACTCAGGGGGTGGTGAGTGAATGGAATTGATTGCCATCGATGGTGGTGGAGGTGAACTCGCTGGGGACTTTTAAGAGATTTCTGGATGAGTACATGGGATGTAATGGGATTGGGACTTACAGATAGGTCTATGGCCTGGTAAGTATAGATATGATCGGCACAAATTGTACACCGAAGGGCCTGTTTGTGCTGTAATGTTCTATGTTCTATACTCTATAACATATGATGGCAGCAGAGAAGTAGCTGTTCTTGAGTTGGCAGTGTGATGGCATAATTGTTAGCACTGCCATCTCATAAGTCCTGAGTTTGTTTCCCAGCTTGAATTCCCAGTGTGGAATTTGTATGCTCCTCATAGGTCTGTATGAGTTTCCTTTGAATGCTCTGGTTTCCACCCACAGGCCAAAGACATGCAGGTTAGCTTGATGGGCTATGCCAAGTTGCCCATTCGGGTCCCGGGATATATATATCTGAGAGATTATCAGTGTACATATGGGACTTACGGGACAGGACATGGGTGGGATATTTGTCAATATAACCACAATGGGCTGAATGGCCTTATTCTGCAAAGAAATATCTCTATGGTTCTATGATTCAGTTGGCATTGTCCTCAGACCTTTTCATCATAGTTTCCGATGGAACGAGTTTGAAGATTTTAGTGCATAGGTCCTTAATTAGGCTGGTTGCTTTTCTGAAGCAGCGAGAAGTTTAAAAAGTGTCAAATTGTTTTTCGAGTGATGGACTCTATTTCATTCGCGATTCTTTGAAGTTTTGTGTAGTCTTGGATAGAGCAGGAGCTAGACCAAGCTGTGATAACAACCAGGAAGAATATTTTCTATGGTGCATCTCAAATATGTGGGAGAGAATTGTGGCTGACAGTCCAATTATTCTTCGACATCTGATAAACTAGATGCTTTGGTAAGATTCCTTAATTGTAGGAACATCATGGAGGGAGCAGGATAGATTGTTGGTGATCACTATCCATTGAACCTTCATGCTCTCAACCATTTCAACTTTATCCCATTGTTGTAGATAGGGGCATGCACTCCACTCTGCTTCTGCAGTCGATGACTATATTCTTTGCTTCTTTATAATTGAGGAAGAGATTATTGTGCCTGCTCCAGTTCACCACATTCTCTATCCCTTCCCTGTTCCTGGTGTAATTGTTGTTTAACATCTGACCCACTACAGTGCTGGCAACTTGAAAATCGAATTGAAGGGGAATTTGACCACACAGTCTTCGATGTATAGGAATATAGGAAAGGGCTGGGGGCACAGCCTCGTGGGGTATCACTCTTGAGGGTGACTGTGGAGGAGGTGTTGTTGCCTGTCCTTATTTATTGCTGTCCACACATCAGGAAGTTCAGGAGCAAATTGCAGCGGCAGTAGCCAAACTCCAGGACACGGATTTTGGACATGAGTGTTGTAGGAATAATGGTGTTAAAGGTTGAGCTGCAGTCGATACACACGAGCCTGTGTTACAGGGTTGACTGTAGGGCCGGGAGATGGTGTCTCGGGGCCTCTTGTGGAAATCTGTGGAGTGGAACTTGAAAATCTGGGAGGCTGGATTTGATTCATGTCATGACTAACCTTTTGATGCATTTCGAAAAATTGGATATCCGAGTCACTGGACAATTGTCATTAAGGCAGGCTGGTTGATTTTCCTTTGGTACCGGCCTTGGTTTGAGTTTTTATTGCCTGGTTAGATTAGCAACTTCCCTACTTAGAAAGGATTCATTGAGCTTCAGTAATCCAGTAGACCATAGAGGTACAGCAGCAAATGCTGTGGACACGAAGGATGGTTTAGTTAACCCTGAAGATTTCTCTCACTGTTGAAAGCAATACCTGATACACGAGTTCTGTGCCAACCAAGCATGAGATTATTGCTTCTTCCTGTGTTGTGTGAATGGTGGCCACAATGCTGTCGTCTCCTCTCCAGGGTACAGTTCTCTGTAAGTATAAGAGACTCAGAACTGTTGAGGCAGCAGGATCTCCCTCTGCCAACTCTTTGCATTCTCCAGAGGAAAGGGTGAAACCAGCTCTGTTCGGTGCCAGCTCTGCTGCAGGGGTTGCCAGTAAGCCGACTGATAGAAGACAGGTTAACAGCAACAGGATTGCACTCTGGATTTTCTGTCAGAGTTTACTCCTTCATCCTTCATACTCTCCAACTCCCCCTCAAGTTAGAGGTCCTATTTCCGTGTCGCTGAGTGAGAGATAATGCTGAGGAATCTCCGGAAAATTAACTCGCAAATATATACCGTTTTTCTTTTCCCTTCCATCGTGCAGCACACTAACACAGTGTTTAGCACTGCTGACTCACAGCATCAGGGACCTCGGTTCTGTTCCAGACTTGTATCACTTGCTGTCTGGAGTTTGGACCTTTTTCCTGTACCTGTGTGGGTTTCCTCTGAATTTTCTTCTTTCCTTTAATACTAAAAAGACTTGCAGGATTAACACAAAAAGATGTAATTCTTTTGTGCATGTGTATTTTTTAATATATATTAAGCCGTCTTCCGTCTAAATGGTCATTTCTTCCCCTGAATCAAATCTAATTGCATTCCTTATTTTCTGTTTATCAGTGAACATAATCACAATTGTGACACTGGCGAGCAGAAACTGCGGTCTATCCAAATGTGTGACTCGTTACCTGGTGGTCATGTCAGTGGGGGATCTGCTGGTCGTTATCCTCGACCTAATATTGAGACACATTCCCATTCTTTTTTGGGAGCAGTTTCGTTTTGTGCTGTGGCTCCACGTGTGTAACATCCACACCGTCCTGCTTTTTGCGGCCACTGACTGTTCTGTCTGGTTCACCATCACTTTCACCTTTGATCGATTTGTGGCCATTTGCTGTCCCAAGCTGAAAAGTAAATATTGCACTGAGAAATCAGCAGTCGCAGTATTGGGAACAGTGACAGTGCTGAGCTGTTTGAAGAATATTACCTGGTATTTTATGTTTTCAGGCACCTATGAACAATTCTACAACCCCTGGATTTGTGATGTCACAAATGATGTTGCGAAATCTCTAGTCTGGACAACAATCGAGTTCCTCCACCACATTCTAACCCCGTGTGCCCCATTTGTCCTGATTCTTCTATGCAATGCTCTCACCGTCAGACACATTTTAGTGAGCAGCAGAGCATGCAGGAGACTTCGGGCCCACAGCAATAGGAAGAATCCCTGAGACCCAGAGATGGGGAGTCGCAGGAAAACCATCATTTTATTGTTTGTTATCTCTGCTAATTTCATCCTCCTTTGGTCGTTATTAATGGTATATAGTATATGGAGTCGAATGTATTATTTCGGCTATACGTCGGGATGGATACATTATTATCTTCTAGAATTGGATTTCATGCTGCAACTTACAAGTTGCTGCACAAACACAGTCATTTATGCTGTGATACAAACTCGCTTCAGGCAGCATCTTCGAAATCTACTGAAATATCCCTTTTCTGCAATTCTTCATCTCATTACGCCCTGAGACGAAACTAAAACCAAAATGCCCCTGACACTTCCTATCGGTCATTCAAACTGTTCATAATAAACAGCCCCACAGACACAGAAAGAGGCAGATAGTGAGTGATATGGAGAGAGAGAGAGAGAGACAGAGAGAGAAAGAAACAGAGAGAAAAACATGTGGCAGTGATAGCAGTAGTGAGAGTGATAGAGAGATAGCAATTGATAGAAGGTGGGAAGGGCATAAAGACAGATGCCAAGATAAAATGGCGAGCAACAGATTTTGAAAGATTTTCTAATCGATACAGAGAAAACGAAAACAGAGAACAAGACAGATAGAGAGAGGGAAAATAAAAAGGCAAACAGGAGTCTCAAAGACTGAAAGAGATAGGGATAGAGAGTGGGGAAAAATGGAAGGGAGGTATACAGGGAGTCAGAAAACATGAGAGAAGCCAGATTTGAAATCATAATAAAAGAGGTAGGATGAAATGAAAAGGAACAAAGAAACAAAAATTGGGAAATAGCCAGAGACTGAGAGAATGGTAGATAAAGAAACAGAGAGTCCGAGCAAATGGGAAAGGGAGACTGAAAGAGTGCAGTGAACACAGCAAGAGCAAAGGACAGAGCAAGATATATATATATAGAGAAGGAGAGAGTGACAGAGAGAGAGAGAGAGAAGCAGACAAATAAGTAAAACGGTGACAGAGAAGGAGCGACAGAAAGAGAGTGTGTCTGAAAGGGACAGGAAAAACAGAGGAAGAAGGTAGAGAGAGGGAGACTGTGAGAGAGGCAGAGAGACAGAAAGCGATGGAAAGAAACATAGAGACAGGGGCACAGAGAAACAGAGAGAAAGGGAGACAGAGGGAGAAAGGAACACAGAACATAGGACATTGCAGTGCAGTGCAGGCCCTTCGGCCTTCGATGTATGCCAAGCTGTGGAACCAATTTAAAGACCCTCTAACCTAAACTAAACCAATATTTTCTATATGCCTTTCCAACAACCATTTGAATGCCCTTAAAGTTAACGAGTCCACTATTACTGCAGGCAGGGCATTCCACACCCTTTCTACCATCTGAGTAAAGAACTTACCTCTGGCATCTGTCCTATATTGATCACCCCTCAATTTTTCCCCTCTTGTTTACCATCACCATCCAAGGAAAAAGGCTCTCACTGTCCACCCTATCAAATCATCTATCGTCTTATATGATTCAATTAAGTTACCTCTTAACCTTCTACTCTGTAACAAAAACAACAGCAAATCCCTCAGCCTTTCCTCGGAAGACATTCCCACCAGAGCAGGCAACGTCCTGGTAAATCTCCCCTGCACTCTTTCCAATGCTTCCACATCTTTCTTATAATGCGGTAACCAGAACTGTACACAATCCTCCAAGTGGGGCCTTGTCAGAGTTTTGTACAGCTGCAATATGATGTCACGGCTCCAAAATTCAATCCTTCTACCAGGAAAAGCTAACACACTGTACATCTTTTTCACGACCCTATCAACCTGGGTGCGAACTTTCAGGGATCTACACACACGTAAACCAAGATCTCTTTGCTCATCCACACTACCAAGAGTCTTTCTATTAGCTGAAATTCTGTAATCCTGTTACTCCTTCCAAAGTGAATACCCTCATATTTTTGGGAATTAAAATGCATTTGCCGCCTCTTACCCAGCTCAGCAGCTTATCTATGTCTCTCTGCAAACTGTAACATCGATCTGCCCTATCTACAACTCCTCTGACTGTAGCAACATCCGCAAATTTACTAACACCGCCTCCTTATGCGCCTGAATCCCATCTAGTCTAAAATCTGGTATCACAGAATTCTCCTTGACTGCATCTTCCTGCGTGAATACAGATGAAAAATATTTTTTTAGTGCCTCTCCTATCTCTTCAGGCTCCATGCACAACTTCCCATACTGACCCTGACTGGCCCTAATCTTGCCCTATTTAAACTTTCATTCCTAGATTTAGAAAGAGAGATAAATATAAATGTAGGAAGAGAGACAGAGAGACTTAATGACTTAAACGATAATTATCAGGAGGACTTGTTTGACTGTGAGCTCCCTGATTGAGGCAGTTAATGCTGCACAATCAGGGAGCCCTGTAGACTTATAAAATATAGTGTGTGTATGTTTCCAGACATCAGGATGTGTACACTCAGGGTGTGAAAGTGATGGACTGGTGGTTTTATCATGGAATGCTAATACAGAAACTCAGCTAACATTCTGGGCAACCGGGATGCAATCACATCACGGCAGATGTTGGAGTTGGAATAAACATATCTGGAATTCAGAATCTGCTGGTGACCATAAAACCATTGTAGATTTTTGGAACTAGAAAAAAAAATCCATCAGTTTCACTAATGTCCCACGGAAGGAAATCTGTTGCCCTTACATGGCCAGGACTAAATGTAACCCCAGGGCTACAGCAATGGGATTGACACTTAATTGCACTCTGAAGAAGAGGAACTAGGAGGCTGAGTCACGAGTGTGAATACCTTGAGTTGACTGTGATTAACAGGCACTTTGTGTATTCCCAATGAAAGAGATGAGAATCAAGATTTTTTTTTTTAGTTATGAGGGCAGTTGAAGTTGTTCACGTGGACTATAATAAAACGTCTGACAAGGACAGATGAAGTCGACTGAGATCAGATCTGAGCTGACAAGGTGGATAGAGAACTGGATCACTCAGAGAATAGAGAGGGTAGCAGTGGAAGGATACATTTCTGAGTGGAGTGCTGTGACCATTGGCATTCCGCAGGGACCAGGGCTAGGACCTTGGCTGTTATATATGAGGGAAATGGGACGGGTTTGATGAGTAAATTTTCAGACGACAGACACAAAGGTAGGTGGATTTGCAAACAACGAGGATGACCATCATAGGATACTGCAGATGTAGGTTGGTTTGGAGACTTGGGCAGCGAGATGGTGGATTGAGGTTAATCCGAACAAATGTGAGGTAATGCATTTTGGAAGGTCAAACACAGATGGTAAATGTACAGTAAATGACAAAACCCTATAGAGTACTGATACTCAGAGAGATCTGGGTGCACAGGTACACAGGTCACTCAGGTGGAGTAGGTAGTCAGGAAGGCATATGGCATGCTTGCCTTCATAGGCTGAGGCCATGAGTTTAAAAAGTCATGTTGCAGCTTTATAGAACCTTAGCTAGGCTGCACTTGGAATATGGTATACAATTCGAGTTGTCGTATTACTGAAAGATAAGGATGTTTTGGAAAGGGTAGAGAAAAAATTGTACCAGGGTGTTGCCTGGTCTGGAGATTATTTGCTCAGAGCAAAGGGTGGGGACAAATGGATTGTTTTTACTGGAACGATGGAGGTTGAGGGTTGACCTATTAGAAATCTACAAGATGATGTGTAGCATGGACAGAATTGATGGTCAAAAACTTTATCCTCGAATAAAAGAGTCAATAACTAGGGGACATCGGTTTAAGGCGTGATGGTCAACTTTTGAGGAAATGTGTAAGGCAAATATTTTACAGTAAGAAGTCCCACAACACCAGGTTAAAGTCCAATAGGTTTATTTGATAGTAAACAGTACAAGCTTTCGGAACACTGTTCCTTTGTCTTGAAAGCTTGTGATATTTATGATCAAATAAACATATTGGACGTTAACCTGGTGTTGTGACGCTTCTTTCTCTCGTTTTTTGTCACCATACACTTTTTTTTCCCCGTACCCTCTCTATTTCCCTTGCAGTCCAGTTGTCTCCTTTGCCTGATCTGTTTAAATCTGACTCGAAGTCCCACCTCTACTTGCTCTATTTCTCTCAGACACACACTGCCGAAACACCCTCAGCTTGCTGAATCCCCCAAAGACCTGCCCCAATTCCGCCCTGAATGCTTATAATTCCTCACAATATTCCCTCTGATTCTCCCTGTGACTCAGAACTGCACCCCTCAGCCCTCTAATCTCTCCATCATTTCCACCGTTTTTAATTTTTGTTAAATCTCACTTTAAATCCCTCTACACTGTCCCCTTTAATCCCTCTCAGGTCCCCACCACTCCTGCCAAAGCTGTCGCCTCTCCCTGTATTCCCTCTAAATCTCCCACCCATTTTTTGAATAACCCCTGATTATCGACAGTCTGTTTTCTAATATTCCCTCTTCTTGAATAACAGACCATCAACTGCCTCTTCCTTGTCAATAACCCCTGGCTCTGAACCAGTAGCTATATTACAAACTCTCCCTTCTTTCAGGTATTTCAACACCACCCCTCCCCCAAAGCCCCATCCCACTCCTTGTGACCAGCAAACCCGTGATTTAACCTGTCCTCCACAGAGAGCAGAGAGAGAGAGAAGTGACATGAGAAGCAGAGGGATAAAGAGAGAGACAAAGAGAGTGTCAGGGAGAGAGAGTCAGAGAGAGACAGAGAGAGACGGAAGCACAGATACATAGGGAGATGAGAGGCAGACAGAAACAGAGGCATAGACATGGAGGTAGAGAGAATGCGACTGCAGTTCAGACAGAATGATTCACCGTGATAGGGGAAAAGCAATAGAGAGAGCAGGGAGCAGAGATAAATAGAGAGTGATGGGAGTGAAAATCAGAGCTAGAGAGGGGGAGGAGCAGAAATAGGTAGAGGGAGAGAGGACAGAAAGATAGCGAGGAGGTTACTGTGATTGAGATAGAGAAAAGGAGACATGCACAGAGGCTGAGATACAAATTGAGATGTTGAGAGGAATAGAAAGGAGGGTGGTGGCCTTTACAAGACAGAGTGACAATATTTCACAGAGAGAGAAAGTTAGAGAAGAGGGGAAACATGTGCACATTTTGAGAGGCTTGTGTAAATGATGTGGAGAGACCGGGAATGGAAAGATGTGAAGACAGAATTCGAGGATAGGGCAGTTGCACAGACAGATCAGAGAGAGGAATTAAAATCTGGGAATACATTGAAGCAGGGATCACTTGGAGTACCCCTTCTCCCTGGCACACAGACCACTAACCCTCCATGTGAGAACCCTACAAGTCTATCTTTGTATTAAAATGAATGACAAAGACATGTGGGCTTTTTTAAATGTTTTTCTCTCTTCTAAATGCTTTTCGCTGAGGATTCCTCATGGCCAAAACAAAAACACTCTCTGCATCATCAAAGCTTGCAAAGAAATTCTCGTTGGAAGAAAGGAGGAGAATAAAAAGTGAAATTGGATTAAGATCAAAAGATTAGTGAAAATAATTAAGACACAGCAAGATCCCATGACTGGCTCTCACTGCAGCTGGTGAAACATTCATTTCCACCTCTTTATTATTAAACCCTGACAAAATGGGAACACCTTTCACACAAAATGAACTTCTGAATGCTTCATGACTGTTTCAATATTTAACTCATTTAACACATCAAAGCATTCTGGGGGATTTACTCCAGAGAAAGGCCAGTGAGGCAACACAGGAGAGCCCCAGTGAAGTTCTCATTTCTATCAGTCACCTCTACTCTCCCCCATCACTGTCTACTACACATTTCTCCCAGATCTTAATCTGTCCATTAACCCCATCCCTGCTCCTGTCTCTCGATAATCTGCCCTGATCTCTGCTCTGTTTCTGTGCCTCAGGTTGGATCTGAATTGAAATGGTCTCTCTAAGATTCTTTCTGACCGTTTCAAATAAAAAAAAAATGACTTACAATCAAAAGAGAAATGAGAAGGGAACAGGAGAACAAAAATCACATCCTGAAGCTACGCATTTTATTGGACCATAAAATTCAGCCATTTAAACCCTGATCAGAAATTAAGTGAACGTCAAAGTGCTCCTGAAATTTAGACCTTGCAGTGAGGCCTAGTCACAGAGGCTGCATTATATCTCAGCTAGAAAGAACAAAGCTCCCTTTTTCCCCCTAGTTAACCAGAACAATCCTTTCCACCCACACCCACAAATCCCAGTGCCCCGACTGAAAAAAAACACAAGTACGACTCTGGGTTTGAGAATAAGCCTTCCCAGATTTCATTCCTCGTGAGTGTTTTACTATGAGACACAGAGAGAGAGAGAGGGAGATTGGGAACATTATAATCTAGATCCCACACTGCAGGATGACACCCCCGCCCCCTCCCACCACACACCCAGAGTCTCTGTTTTTTTCCCAAACCCTCTTCTCTGAGACCCCAACATTCCCCACTCTTTCACTGTTCACCCTGTTTCTCTCTCTCTCTTTACCCCACACTCTTTATTGAACTCCATCTTTTGGTGTTTATAGTGTGGGGCACACCATGGTGGAATGTGCAGACGACAGAGAACATTAATGCTTCGCATGATCACACACAATGTGAACATTTTCAGACACAGAGTGATTTTTAAGTGAGGATTGGGGTAAAGTGAGTGGGAAAGGAGGGAATTACACGTCCCTCTCTCATTCTCTCCCCATATCCCCTGATACTCTTATTAATCAAGAACCTATCTATCACGGCCTTAAAGACACTCAGTGACCTGGCCTCCACAGCCTTCTGCAGCAAGGGTTTGATCCTGCTTTCATTTCTTTTCCTCTCTCTCTGCCTCCTGCCCCTCTTCAACCCTGACCCTTCCTCCAAATCCTTTCTGTTTAAAGATCTGCTCATGGTCACATTGTGAGGAATAGATCCATTTGGATACACATCAAAATCTCACACACAGAACCTGGTGAGGACCAGGTTGAGTGGGTGAGGATTGCAGGAAAGTGTGATCGAAATGGGATCCAGACCTAACTCTCTCCCTTTCTTCCCAAATTAAATTGACAGCAATTCACAGTGGTGTTTCATATTTTATTGGAAGATGAACGTTGGATAGGATGTCTCAGGGAGAGAGAGAGGGAGAGAGAGACAGGGGAGAGGGGTGCAGGAATTGGTAAGAACCCGAGAGAGACAAAGATAGGGAAATTCTAAATGCCCCCTTGCTCCCCGCACCTCCCTCCCCAGCCCCAACCATCCAAATTTAAATTCCTGGGAAAAAAAGAGACAGGAAAGAAATATGAAATCACACAGCACAGAATCAGACCCTCTGGGCGAAATACTTGCTGGCCATTAAATCCCAGTCTCTACTCCTCCCAATTGCCCAGCACGTGGTCCGTCACCTACGATTCCTCCGGGAATTTACCTAGCATTATTTCAAGCTTTTTCCTTCCAACCCACTTTGTGCCCCATGAGCAAGAATTTGTTTTGAAATAATTTTGGTTGCTGAGGCACAGCAGGCAAGTTCACAGGTCTAGTGTGTGCACAGTAAATCCCACAGCAGCAGCAGCAGTGTGAACTGAAACAGGATGGGACACAGTACCCGGTCCGAAAAATTCCGCCATCTCGCTTGCTGTGAGCCCACTTTCCCACTGGCTACCCTGCATGAGAATGTCGGCATCATCCCAAATCTCCAGAAAGATCTGATCCCCTCTTAAAACTAAGCCAAACCTTTCTTAGAACAAATCCTTTTGGTGCAAAGAAAGATCCCACAATGCGCAGTCAGGTGTGTTGAGGGTTTTTTTTTATTTGGTGAGTGTTTATACAGAGCGAGGGAGAGATAGAGACTGGGGCTGCGGGAGGTTGAGAGAGGCTGAGAGGCCAAACACCGGGTCCCTCAGAATTAAACTGGAGACTCCCTCCCTCACTGAAGCTCTTTCCCTCTAACAGGCTTTGTCTCTCTCTCCCGCTGTGTCAAACCCATAACTCTGGCTGTTTTCATTCCGCCCTCCTTCCCTCTCATTGTGACGGTCTGTCACCATCTCCTTCTGCTACATTTAGAACATAGAACATAGAACATTACAGCACAGAACAGACAGGCCCTTCGGCCTTCGATGTTGCGCTGACCAATATAAAAAGCAATGCCCCTCCAAACTAAACCATTCCCTTCTCTTCCATATACTTATCAACTAACCTCTTAAACGCCACCAAACTTGGCGCATCTACAACTGCTGCAGGCAGGGCATTCCACTCCCGAACCACCCTTTGGGTAAAGAACCTACCTCTGATATCCGTCCTATACTATCACCCCTTAATTTAAAGCTGTGTCCCCTCGTGCTAGCTTTCTCCATCCTAGGAAAAAGGCTATCACTGTCCACCCTATCTAAACCTCTAATCATCTTATATGTTTCGATCAGGTCCCCTCTTAGCCTCCTCCTTTCTAACGAAAACAACCTCAAATCCCTCAGCCTCTCCTCATAAGACCTGCCCTCCATACCAGGCAACATCCTGGTAAACCTCCTCTGTACCCTCTCCAATGCCTCCACATCTTTCTTATAATGGGGGGACCAGAACTGCACACAGTACTCCAAGTGCGGCCGCAATAGAGTTTTGTACAGTTGCAACATGACGTTGCGGCTCCGAAATTCAATCCCTTGACGTTGCGGCTCCGAAATTCAATCCCTAAATTTGCTGTCAAGTAGGAAGTGACTCACAGACACATTCACACATTCACTGCCTCTCTGTCTCCATCTGTTTCTGCTAGATTTGCTGTCAAGAAGGAAGCAAAAAAACGATCATATGCCCACAGCAAGACCCCACAGCAGCAGTGTGCTGAGAACTCGATATCCCCCGTCCCGCTGTTACCTGGGGAAGGATTAATTAACACCTCTATTTTCCCGTATATTCAAGTGCGGGTACTTTTAATTCAGAGATTCCTTTCGTTGCCTCACGGTCGATGAAGTATTTTTTTTCTAAAAATGTGGTGTTTGTTGCATTGCTGGTCAGTGCGTGCACAGTAAGATCCCAGAGGACACTATCATTCCCTCTTTGTTCTCCTCAGTCTTTCATTCCCTCTCAATTTCTTCTAATCAGCCATAAAGATTGGGAGAGAGTGAAAGAAATCTGCAAAATATTCTTGTCAAATTCGATTCAAATATCCACATCAAACCCAGTGCATCCCTTTCTCCTTCTCAGACTTCAGGAGCTGCTCATCTCCCTCTTTCACCTGGGAAGAAGCTGCTGATTTCGTCTGGACACTTTTCAAACTCTCCCTCCTCGGAATAATTTCCACAACTTCCATATGCTGTGACAGGATGTGAGTGGTGCTGCAGTCAGTGGCAACAGACTGGAGATCCTCACCTCCTGACTTCCCTTCCCAAACCACCCTCACTCCCTTCCCAACGCTGTGTGACCCTCAACTCCTCCCAGCTTCCCCCCATCTCTGTTTCACTATTTCCCACACTGTATTCCCTCTGCTCCAGTCTCTCACTGAGTGTAAAAATGGATATCCTATCCAGGTCCTCGTTCCAGACCCCCTCTCCTTCTCCATTCCCTTTTCTCTCTGTCCCTATCACTGTTTCTTTCTCTCTCTTTCTCTCTCTCATTGTAACGAGTGATGCAGTATTGCAGTATCCCTGTTTTAAAAAGACCAAGAGTTTGTATTCATTGAAGTTTTAAAGAGACACAAAGAACTTTGCAGCTACAGAGAGAGGTTGTGCAGTAATTGTGATTTCGCTGATTATTGTAGTGTCATTGGGAATTCAAATTGAGTTCAGATTTCCCCAGCTTCGTTCTCATCATGCACACACGAATGTCTCTGACATTCTGCAAATACTGTCCCAAATTCAGCAGAGTTCAACCCATGTTGCAATTTACTGAAACACCCTGACCCCACAGCATCCATATTTCTGTACAATAACAGCCAGTCACCAGTTAAAATGTTTCACTGTCAGAGTTTAAAACCAGCTCTCAGTTTTCTGCCCGCTGCTTCATTTTAAACATCATTTTGAAGTCTGTCTGTGGGAAGGGTGGCGCTGTCCACAATGAATGGGCAATGATTACAAGCAGTTTGCTGTGATATTTTCACACACACACAGAGGAAGGTGGGGAAATGGGATTCAGGAGAAAAGGGGGCAGCTTCTGCATTCAAAACATTACACTGTGCACCTCTGCATCCCCCTTTACAAATTAGCAGCATTGGGAAAAAAAGAAGCCTAGCACACAACAGCTGCAAGAGTGCTGGATACTCGGAGGAGAGGCAGGAGAAAGGGAGAGAACGAGGAGGAGAGAACAAGCGAGAAGGAAAAACAGAGGGAGACAGACAGAGAAAGAGGGATGCAAAAGGACATATATGTCACGTACTCACTGATTCTGTCTCTGTCTCTCTATGCTTTTCTCAGTTCAGACAGAAGTTCAGTGCCAGATTGACAGGTGTTGGGATGGGGAGGGAAAGGGGCATCAGTTTTTAATAGAACACTTTTGCAGAGCAGGATGTAGAGGCATTGTATGCAAAGATTAAATATACTTGAGTGAATGTTTGTAAACATGTTTGGGTTGTGGACAGGTCAGTATGTAAAAAAGTTGCTGGAAGATGTTTCCAATTCACGTTCTGCTGTTTTTTTGGATATGAGAGTTATCACTACATTTGCAGTGAAATGGGGAGGAAGGAGTTTGAATGGAGATTAATCTTTCAGTGTACTACAGTGTCAATGTATTGACAAAGACTGTTTGCAATGACTTTCCCCAGAGATTGAATTGTTCCAGTAATGTCAATGCCCCCAATGCTTCAGACACATAAAGCTAACATACAAAAAGCAAGTACTGGTGGGGTGGGGTATCGAGGGATGTGGTGGTTAATGCATTGAAGCTCTAAAACCTCACAGCTTTCACCCTGACTTTGAACAGTTTAACATTTTTAAACACTGGAACCTCATGTCCTTGTTGGGAATATCAGTGATGTTTACAAGTTCCCAAACACTGATCGCATATAAACATGCCCTTAGAACAGGACTTTCCATCTCTCAATCTCTGTCTCGCTCTCTCTCTCTATCTATCTACCTGTCTCATTCTTTCTCTCTCTCTGGCTCTCTCTCTCTTTCTGTTTCAGTATTTGTCTTTCTCCCTCTCTCTCGTCTCTCTCTCTCTCTCTTTCTCTCCATCTGTCTCTCTTTCTCCTTCTGTGTCCTCGTACACTATCTGTCTCTGAGTGTTTTGTGTACTTGCCTTATATCTCTCTGCATATCTTTGATCGCCAGTCTCTGCTGCTCTATCTCCCCCTCTCTCTCTCCCCCTCTCTGTCTCCCACATGCTCTCTCCCCCTCTCTGTCTGCTCTGTTTTGTCTCCCCTACTTTCTCCCTCCACTCTGTCTCTCCCAATCTTTCTCCCCCACTCTGTCTCCCCTTCTCTGTTTACCTCATTCTGTCTCCCCTTCTCTGTCTCCCCAACTCTGTCTCTCCCTGTACTTCCCCCAGTGTCATTTGGCACATTTTGCAACACATTTACAGCCTGTGCTACACATTCAGTGATTTTTGTTTTAAACCAATGGATAGGATTTTGTGGCCTGGCTTATCCTGAAACTGTAAAGTCCCACCCGAGGTCGAAGTACATTTCTATGTTTGGTTTGTTGCGCACTCCGATTCCCTGAGGGGGACAGTAACATTCTGGTGAATAACCTATGTAGAAATAGGCTGCGTGTGCCACAAAACAAGAGGTCCCTCAATCTTTCTGCTGAAACTGGGCTAAATTTGCAGTACTCCGCTATTGCTCTCACTCTGGCCAGGAATTCTGAAAATATCTACGTTCGTTTCCAGACTGCTGAGTGAAATTTGTACCTCAACAAAATGATGGAATTTTGGGACGCGGGTTAGAGCGGATCTGGAAATGACTTTGAACCAACCCATCCAGCTATTCAGGAGATGGCGGTGGGGGGTGGAATTTTGCCGTCTGGCATGCCATGGGGTTCATGCTGGGCGGGGCACAAACCATGCAAAGATCCGTTGATCTCAAATGGGATTTTTTTGCACTGGGGTGAGCTTGTTCAGAAAATATTGCCCTGGGTATCAGGAACATCATGTTATGATAAACTTCTGAAAGAACAAAGTGTATTGGCCGCAAACTGTGAGAAGAATACCTTTTCAATTTTCATCATTTACTGCAATCACTATACGGGGGTTGCTGGGTAGCACAGTGGTAAGTATGTCTGCCTCACAACAGTAGGGACTTGCATTTGATTCTGACCTTGGTTTGACTGTGGAGTCTGCACATTCTCCTCATGTCTGCATGGAATTGCTCTGGTGTCTTTCGAAATTCCAAAGATGTGCAGCTTATGTGGATTGGTCATACTAAATTGCCACTTTTTTGTCCCAAGTCATCTAATTTCCCAAACAAACATGAAGTTCTCCCTTGCTGCTTCTTGTCTTCGATGCTGCAGTCTCTTCCCTTCATATTGTGCACTGTGACGCCCAGTGACTGGAAAGCACATTTTCCTCATCGCCAGTGTAATAAATCGAAGTCAAATCGATAAATCTTGAGGACAAAGAAAGCTTTATTGCCAAGAAAAAAAAAAACAATTCTTTTCATCACACATGATCAGACAGAATAAACGGGCACCTGTACAGTACTGAACGATACACTACTCCTTCCTGGCTCCAACTGCTAATCATCCCCACTCACGATTTGCACCCTCAAATTTGAATGGTTCGGCTTTTCACTTTGACATTCCCCGGAGCCAGACCTGAACTCTTTATAATGTTCCCTTAGTCGGGTCACACTACCATAGTTGGCTCGTCCAACACCAGCCACTGTCACTGGATGCTAATCCCGAGCAGCGCAGTTATTGTACCAAATGGACAGGCTGCAGCGGTTCAAAAAGGAAGCTCATCACCACATTCCTAAGGACAGCAAAGGATGCCCAATAAATGAGTGGACGAGCCAGTGATACCCACATCCCATAAAATGGATTTTGAAAGAAATAAGATTAAAAGATTCTTTACTCAAAGAGTGATTAGGGAGTGGAATGCCCTGCCTGCAGCTGTTGTAGATGCGCCAAGTTTGGTGGCGTTTAAAAGGTTAATTGATAAGTATATGGAAGAGAAGGGAATGGTTTAGTTTGGAGGGGCATTGCTTTTTATTTTGGTCGGCACAACATCGAAGGCCGAAGGGCCTGTTCTGTGCTGTATTGTTCTATGTTCTATGTTCTATGTTCTAAAAGTTTATGCCCAGTGTCTCCACAATTTCTATTTGTTCCGATCTCACTGACTCTCCGCCATTATCCACCAATAGCTATAGCTCTAGCTCGTTAGAGAGGTCAGTTTTCGTACAAAGTTTGCAGGAAGGTTTTTTGACTCAGTGTGTAGATAGGCCGACTAGAGGTGAGGCTACATTGGATTTGGTGCTGGGCAATGAGCCAGACCAGGTGTTAGGCTTGGAAGTTAGTGACCATTTTGGTGATAGTGGCCACAATTCGATTACGTTCACCTTAGTGATGGATAGGGATAGGCATGAAGCTGGGGGCAGCAGTTATAGCTGGGGGAAGGGTAATTATGAGGCCATCAGGAGAGAATTAGGGAGCGTAGATTGGACTAGGAAACTACAGGGACTGGGAACATCTGGAATGTGGAGCTTATTCAAGCTGCTGTGAGTCATTGATAAGTTAGTCCCTGTCAGGCAAGGAGGAAATGTCGAGTAAGGGAACCTTGGTGTACGAAAAAAGTTAATTCGCTGGTTAAAAGGAAAAAATAGGCTTATGTCAGGATGAGGCTTGAAGGCTCAGTTAGTGCAATGGATAGCTACAGATTAGCCAGGAGGGAGCTAAAGAGTGAATTGAGGAGAGCTAAGAGGGGACACGAGAAGCCTTTGGCTGATAGGATTAAGCGGAATCCTAAAGCTTTCTTTAGATATGTTAAGAATAGAAGATTGGTTAGGACAAGATTAGGGCCAGTCACAGAAAGCAGTGGGAAGTTGTGCGTGGAGCCTGAAGAGATTGGAGAGGCACTGAATGAATACTTTTCTTCGGTATTCACGCAGGGTGATGTAAATGTAGTTATGGAGAACACTGAGGTACAGGGTTGCAAACTGGAAAGTATTGAAGTAGATAGGGAGAATGTGCTAGATATTCTTGAGGGTTGAAGTTGGATAAGTCCCCTGGGCCGGACGGGATTTAACCTAGGATTCTCTGGGAGGCAAGAGAGGTGATTGCAGAGCCTCTGGCTCTGATCTTCAGGTCGTCGTTGGTTACGGGTGTGGTTCTGGAGGACTGGAGGATACCGAATGTGGTCCCATTGTTCAAGAAGGGGAAGAGAGACCTTCCAGGGAATTATAGGCCGGTGAGTCTTACTTCTGTTGTGGGCAAAGTATTGGAGAGAATTATTAGGGATAGGATTTACAGTTATTTAGAGAGAAATGAATTGATTGGGGATAGTCAGCATGGTTTTGTGAAGGGTAGGTCGTGCCTTACTAACCTCATTGAGTTTTTTGAAAGAGTGACCAAAGAGGTGGATGGGGGTAAGGCGGTTGATGTGGTTTATATGGACTTTAGTAAGGCGTTTGATAAGGTGGCCCATGGAAGACTTCAGCAGAAAATGCAGATGTATGGGATAGAGGGTGATTTAGCTAATTGGATTAGGAATTGGCTAGCAGATAGAAGACAGAGGGTGGTGGTTGATGGGAGGTATTCATCGTGGAGTTCGGTGACAAGTGGTGTACCTCAGGGGTCTGTTTTGGGGCCCCTGCTGTTTGTAATTTTTATAAATGATCTGGATGAGGGTATTGAAGGATGGATTAGTAAATTTGCAGTTGACACTAAAGTCGGTGGAGTGGTAGATAGTGAAGAGGGGTGTTCTAGATTGCAGAGTGACTTGGACAAGTTGCAGAGCTGGGCCGAGAGGTGGCAAATGGAGTTTAATGTGGAAAAGTGTGAGTAGGAATAGTAAATGTGTCGAGTATAGGGCTAATTGTAGGATTCTTAATAGTGTTGATGAACAGAGGGTTCTTGGTGTATTTGTGCATAGATCCCTGAAAATAGGCAGTCAAGTCGATAAGGTTGTTAAGAAGGCATACGGAGTCTTAGCTTTTATTGGTAGGGGGATTGAATTTCGGAGCCGCAACGTCATGTTGCAACTGTACAAAACTCTAGTGCGGCCGCACTTGGAGTATTGTGTGCAGTTCTGGTCCCCACATTATAAGAAAGATGTGGAGGCATTGAAGAGGGTACAGAGGAGGTTTACCAGGATGTTGCCTGGTATGGAGGGCAGGTCTTATGAAGAGAGGCTGAGGGATTTGAGGTTGTTTTCGTTAGAAAGGAGGCGGCTAAGAGGGGACCTTATCGAAACATATAAGATGATTAGAGGTTTAGATAGGGTGGACAGTGATAGCCTTTTTCCTAGGATGGAGAAAGCTAGCACGAGGGGACACAGCTTTAAATTAAGGGGTGATAGTTATAGGACGGATATCAGAGGTAGGTTCTTTACCCAAAGGGTGTTTAGGGAGTGGAATGCCCTGCCTGCGGCAGTTGTAGATGCGCCATGTTTGGTGGCGTTTAAGAGGTTAGTTGATAAGCATATGGAAGAGAAGGGAATGGTTTAGTTCGGAGGGTCATTGCTTTTCATATTGGTCGGCGCAACATCGAAGGCCGAAGGGCCTGTTCTGTGCTCTATTGTTCTATGTTCTATATTCTATTATCAAGGATGTTTAAATGTTCTATTCCATTGTGATGTGAGACGTGTTGTATGGAAAGGGGTTAAGTGAAGTTGTTTGTTCAGTGACTGTCATTGATGTGAATCTCCATGGATCTGATTAGTGTGGCTGGAAGGTTTTCTCTCTTCTATTAATAAGGGATTCCATTCAACGTCCCATTGAGTCAGCGGGAGCGGCAACTTGAACACTAATACAGATCAGCGGCTGTGAAAAGAGAGGGAGGGAGGGAGAGGAGAGATCAGAATCTGAGAGGAATGGATTGGAATGTTCCAACAATCGATCAGAATCTGAGTACAATGGACTGGAATGTTCCAACAACGGATCAGAATCTGGGGAGAATGGACTGGTATGTTCCAACCCAAGACAAGAGCTTTTTCCTGTGGTTTTCTGAATTTACTTCAGATGGCTGGTGGCTAACACCAGCTGTTCGGATTCAATGTTTACTGAAGGCAATCCAATGCTTGTACTTCCCCTTCCTGGCGATTGTTGGTGTTCCAGGTAAGTTCCCGACTGGAATTGGCCTGAATGCCATGGGAATCAGTCAGAGGAGGAGCAAGCATGGGAAGGTGGGTTGAAGATGAGTGGGATTTTACAGCTACGGGAAGCGTGAGACTGTGAAGTCCTGTCCCCTGTGTCCAGTTCTTAATTCTAGAAAGGCTGTTTAACTGTATTGATTTTCTTGTCATTTGCTGTACACGGTTTGCTGCTCTTGTTGTTTCTGTTGAATCTCTGCATCCGCTGTCAGCCGTCTCAGGGCCTATAGGCTGGGATATATTCTGTGTGCTGTGAATATCCAGAGATATGTGAGCTCAAACGCCATTCCATTGTGAGTAAATGATTGAGACAGAATCCTTTAACCCTCAACGTATAACACCAATTCACTGTTAATCACCCACCCCCAGTCAGCAGGCCACAGAATCAGTTTTATTGGTTATATGTGCACAGCAAGATCTCACATACAGAGAACATGTTTTATGAAGATGAAGTTTATTCATTAGTGTCATAAGTACGCGACCATTCACATTGTAATCAAGTTACTGTAAAAATCTACTGGACACAACATTCCAGCTCCTATTCAGATATACAGAGAGAGAATTTGGCATGTGCAATGCACCTAACCAGTACAAATTTCAGAGTGTGGGCGATATCATTACGGATACGCAGCATTCCTTTGTTAAGGAGCCTTACAAATCTGGTGGAATTTTTTGAGGAGGTGACGAAAATGGTCGACGAAGGGCCGTTTGGCCCTTTTGATGTTTGGATTTCAGTAAGGAGTTTGGCAAAGTCCCTCATGGGAGGTTAGTTGAGAATGTCAACGCTCATGCAATACAAAGACAGGTAGTTAGATGGATAAGTAATTGGCTTAGTAATTGGAGATAGAAATTATTACTGGAACGGTGTTCTTCTAGCTGGAGGCCAGTCACTACTGGAGTGCCGCAGGGCTCGGTATTGGGACATCTTCTGTTTGTAATATGTATATATGAATGACTTGGAAAAGGGAGTAAGTGGAGTGATCAACAAGTTTGCAGACAATACAAAGATGGCTGGACTTGCGGATAGTGAGGAGCATTGTCAGGCGATGCAGCAGGACATAGATAGGCTAGTAGCTTGGGCAGATAGAAGGCAGATGGAATTCAATCCTGAGAAATGCGAGGTGATGCATTTTGGGAGAAAGAAAGTAGGGGGGAGGTACATGATAAATGGTAGTCCTATTAAGAGTATAGCAATGCAGAGGGACCTCGGGGTGCAGGTGAACAAGTCTCTGAAGGTTGCAGAGCAGGTGGAGAAGGTTGTGAAGAAAGCATATGGTATACTAGCCTTTATAGGAAGGGGTTTAGAGTACAAGACCTGGCCATTAATGTTGCAGTTGTATAAAACGTTGGGAAGACCTCATTTGGAAGACTACATCCAATTCTGGTCGCCTTCCTGCTGGAAGGACTTGCAGATTCTGGAGAGAGTGCAGAGGAGGTTTACCATGATGCTGCCTGGTATGGACGGTATGAGTTACGAGGAGAGGTTCGGCAAATTGGGACTTTTTTCCTCAGGAAAACGTAGACTTAGAGGAGATCTAATAGACGTGTACAAGATTATGATGGGTACAGATAGAGTTAAACAGGGTTAAGCTTTTTCCTAGGATGGACTCGAATAGCACGAGAGGTCACGGGCTTAGGGTGAGGGTTTAAGGTATAATTTGGATGCTGGAGGGAGTTTTTTCACACAGAGGGTGGTGGGTTTATGGAATGCGATACCAATTAAAGTGGTTGAAGCAGGCACTTTGGAGTTATATAAGAAATACTTTGAAGGGCACATGAACAGAATGGGAATGGAGGGGTATAGAAAACTGATTCAAAATAAGGATCATGAGCCTTGGGAGTCCCTGGGAAGTGTGTAAATAGATGATGATATTGATGTACATGTTGTTATCCTATTGGTGCTTTGATCCACCTTGTTGTCTAACAAGGGGTATACACACGATGGGTCATGAGAGGGCTGCTCTTGGATTTTTTTCGAGAGTATCCTAGTGCTTCACGTCGTTAGTGTACGCTTGACCTGGACCATTTGATGGGCAACACGACAGCTCAGTGACTATCGCTGTGCTGTGCAGATACATGGATTTGGTCGTGTGTCTGTGGGAGTTTGAGCATTCTCCCCGGGCTTGCGTGGGTTTTCTCTGGGTGCTCCAGTTTCCTCGCACATCCCAAAGATGTGCTCTTAGCCTAATTGGAAAAGCAAATTCCCCTTAAATTGTCTCAAATTTGTTTTTTAATCCATACGTCTATAAACATAAACAGGGATCACGGGTGGAGGTGGGGACATCAGGGGAGCGGCGCGGTTCTTTGGGCCGACGGACCTGTTTCCTGTTCTGTTTTGTTCTTTCTTCTTTGTACTTTGAAACTGGAGCGCCTGGAGGAATCCATTGCAGACACAGTGAGAATGTGGAAAGTCACATCGACTGTAGCCAAGCCTGGATTTGAACCAACATCTTTGGTGCTTTGAAGCAACACTGCTTCTCCTGTGCCACCACAAACTCTCCTAGAATAACAGGAAAACAATCACAAAGGCACACCGAAATGCATATGTATTAAGACTCACATTTGCTGATCGAAATGATCATATTTAAAGACTTTCTCGCATTACACACAAATTCAGGACTGACCAAAATTGCTGTAACATTCCAGGATAGTTATAAACAGAACAATCGCAGGTACTCTCTTGCTCACGGGCACACACACACACACACACACACACACACACACACACACACACAGACACACGGGAGTGGGGGAGGGTGCGGTGTGGTGGGATTACAACTACTCCCAGTCCCTTGGGGATGGAGTAAGCAGTCAATCATGCGACAGACTACCACTCAATTCCATGCCCAATTTCTCGCTTCTTGCGACCTTACCGGCAAAGAAATATACTGGATTCAGCCTGCCACTCATTCCTAGAAAAAGAAAGAATAAATTACTTATAGTTAATTTGAAACAAATTTAAATAACATGACTGAGCCCGGGATGGAATTGTGTGGCACACTTGCCTCTGCAGCATCACTGGGAGAGGTTGTGTGCGGTGAGGAAAACAGCTGGCCATGTCTACACGGAAGAGCTGCGATGACCTCACCAGAACAACTGAAGGCCATTGAGGACACCAGGAATGGGCAAGGGCAATAGTAGGCCTCCCTTGGGCAGTTTCCACTGGGCAGCATCTCTGGGGGAGAGCCTGAGGTGGTGGGGTCTGCAGGAACAGAGCCTACAGGGTGGGAGCTGGAAGGTAAGGGACTAATCGTAGCTTGGCTCTGGGGAAGAGGGCTAATACTTTAGGGAGGGTGGTCCAATGCCAGTCAGCATGTGATTGCCAGTGTATAAGGGGGGGGGGGTGCACTGATGCACTCTGGAAGTGATCGGTGGAATAGGGAGCACAGCCCACTGCCAATCTGGAGGTAATTGGTGGGAAGGCAGGGTTGGGGGAGAGGTAAGGTATATGCTGCCATTTTGCATGCTATCGGTGAAGGGATGTGGGTCCCTTTGCCGCATGATGTAGAGATGTTGGCATTGGATTGGGATAAACACTGTAAGAAGTCTCACAACACCAGGTTAGAGTCAACCAGTTTATTTGACAGTAATCTAACAAGCTTCCGGAAAGAGTGTTAGAACATAGAACATAGAACATTGCAGCACAGAACAGGCCCTTCGGCCTTCGATGTTGCGCCGACCAATATAAAAAGCAATGCCCCTCCAAACTAAACCATTCCCTTCTCTTCCATATACTCATCAACTAACCTCTTAAACGCCACCAAACTTGGCGCATCTACAACTGCTGCAGGCAGGGCATTCCACTCCCGAACCACCCTTTGGGTAAAGAACCTACCTCTGATATCCGTCCTATAACTATCACCCCTTAATTTAAAGCTGTGTCCCCTCGTGCTAGCTTTCTCCATCCTAGGAAAAAGGCTATCACTGTCCACCCTATCTAAACCTCTAATCATCTTATATGTTTCGATCAGGCCCCCTCTTAGCCTCCTCCTTTCTAACGAAAACAACCTCAAATCCCTCAGCCTCTCCTCATAAGACCTGCCCTCCATACCAGGCAACATCCTGGTAAACCTCCTCTGTACCCTCTCCAATGCCTCCACATCTTTCTTATAATGTGGGGACCAGAACTGCACACAATACTCCAAGTGCGGCCGCACTAGAGTTTTGTACAGTTGCAACATGACGTTGCGGCTCCGAAATTCAATCCCTCTACCAATAAAAGCCAAGACTCCATATGCCTTCCTAACAACCTTCTCGACCTGACTGCCTACTTTCAGGGATCTATGCACATACACACCAAGATCCCTCTGTTCATCTAGACTACTAAGAATCCTACCATTTGCCCTATACTCTACACATTTATTATTTCTGCCATAGTGCATTACCTCACACTTTTCCACATTAAACTCCATTTGCCACCTCTCGGCCCAGCTCTGCAACTTGTCCAAGTCCCTCTGCAAACTATAACACCCCTCTTCACTATCTACCACTCCACCGACTTTAGTGTCATCTGCAAATTTACTAATCCATCCTTCAATACCCTCATCCAGATCATTTATAAAAATTACAAACAGCAGGGGCCCCAAAAGAGACCCCTGAGGTGCACCACTTGTCACCGAACTCCAAGATGAATATCTCCCATCAACCACCACCCTCTGTCTTCTATCTGCTAGCCAATTCCTAACCCAATTAGCTAAATCACCCTCTATCCCATACATCTGCATTTTCTGCAGAAGTCTTCCATGGGCCACCTTATCAAACGCCTTACTAAAGTCCATATATACCACATCAACCGCCTTACCCCCATCCACCTCTTTAGTCACTTTTTCAAAAAACTCAATGAGGTTAGTAAGGCACGACCTACCCTTCACAAAACCATGCTGACTATCTCCAATCAATTCATTACTCTCTAAATAACTATAAATCCTATCCCTAATTATTCTCTCCAACACTTTGCCCACCACAGAAGTAAGACTCACTGGCCTATAATTCCCTGGAAGGTCTCTCTTCCCCTTCTTGAACAACGGGACCACATTCGCTATCCTCCAGTCCTCCGGAACCACACCCGTAACCAACGACGACCTGAAGATCAGAGCCAGAGGCTCTGCAATCTCCTCTCTTGCCTCCCAGAGAATCCTAGGGTAAATCCCGTCCGGCCCAGGGGACTTATCCAACTTCAAACCCTCGAGAATATCTAGCACATCCTCCCTATCTACTTCGATACCTTCCAGTTTGCTACCCTGTACCTCAGTGTTCTCCATAACTACATTTACATCACCCTGCGTGAATACCGAAGAGAAATATTTATTCAGTACCTCTCCAATCTCCTCAGGCTCCACGCACAACTTCCCACTGCTGTCTATGACTGGCCCTAATCTTGCCCTAACCAATCTTCTATTCTTAACATATCTAAAGAAAGCTTTAGGATTCTCCTTAATCCTATCAGCCAAAGTCCTCTCGTGTCCTCTCTTAGCTCTCCTCAATTCACTCTTTAGCTCCCTCCTGGCTAATCTATAGCTATCCATTGCACTAACCGAGCCTTCAAGCCTCATCCTGACATAAGCCTCCTTTTTCCTTTTAACCAGCAAATCAACTTTTTTCGTACACCAAGGTTCTCTTACTCGACCATTTCCTCCTTGCCTGACAGGGACATACTTATCAAGGACCCGCAGCAGCTGCTCCTTGAATAAGCTCCACATTCCAGATGTTCCCAGTCCCTGTAGCTTCCTAGTCCAATCTATGCACCCTAATTCTCTCCTGATGGCCTCATAATTACCCTTCCCCCAGCTATAACTACTGCCCCCAGCTTCATGCCTATCCCTATCCATCACTAAGGTGAACGTAACCGAATTGTGGTCACTATCACCAAAATGTTCACTAACTTCCAAGCCTAACACCTGGTCTGGCTCATTGCCCAGCACCAAATCCAATGTAGCCTCACCTCTAGTTGGCCTATCTACATACTGAGTCAAAAAACCCTCCTGCACACTTTGTACGAAAACTGACCCCTCTAACGAGCTAGAGCTATAGCTATTCCAATCAATATAAGTAAAGTTAAAGTCCCCCATAACAATTACCCTATTACTTTCACTCCTGACCAGAATTGACTTTGCAATCCTTTCCTCTACCTCTCTAGAACTTTTAGGAGGTCTATAAAAGACTCCCAACAGGGTGACCTCTCCTTTCCTGTTTCTAATCTCAGCCCATACTACCTCAACAGACAAGTCCTCATCAAACTTCTTCTCTGTCACTGTGATACAGTCTTTGACTAATAATGCCACTCCTCCCCCACTTCTACCTCCTTCTCTACTCCGACTAAAGCATTTGAACCCCGGAACCTGCAACATCCATTCTTGTCCCTGCTCTACCCAAGTCTCTGAAATGGCCACAACATCGAAGTTCCAGGTACTGGTCCAAGCTGCAAGTTCCTCCCCCTTATTGCGAATACTCCTTGCATTAAAGTATACGCATTTCAAACCATGCCCTACCCCACCCGTATGCTGCTGTGTTTTACGGCTTTCCTCTATGACCCCCTTACTCTCATCCCTCTTAGCACCCCAACTATTCAGGATCCCACCCCCCCCCGAATCAGTTTAAAGCCCCCTGCATAGCCTTAGCAAATTTTCCCCCCAAGATATTAGTTCCCCTCTGGTTCAGGTGTAGACCATCTCTCTTGTAGAGGTCCCACCTATCCCAGAATGAGTCCCAATTGTTCAGGAACCTGAACCCCTCCCTTCTGCACCATCCCCGTAGCCACGAGTTCAAACATTCCCTCTCTCTATTCTTCTCCAAACTATCCCTTGGCACAGGCAAGAGTCCAGAGATAACCACTCTGCCAGTTTTGGCCCTAAGCTTCCACCCCAACTCCATAAATTTCTGTTTAATATCCCCTTCCCTTTTCCTACCTATATCATGTTTCCCTACATGAACTATGACTTGGGGTTGACTCCCCTCTCCCTTAAGAATCTTAAAAAATCTATCTGTGACATCCTGGACTCCAGCCCCTGGGAGGCAACACACCAGCCCTGAGTCACTTTTATTACTACTTACTCTCCTATCTGTCCCTCTAACTATGGAGTCTCCAATTACTAGGCCCAATCTCTTATTCTCCCCACCCACCTGAGCATTCTCAGCAGGCTCACCCCCAGAGACCTGCTCCCTTTGGTCCTCTCCAGTTGATTCTTCCTCAACTGTAGCCTCCAAGACAGAAAATTTGTATCGGAGGGGAACAGCCCCAGGGGATTGTCTACCCAATTGCTTCTTACCCCTCCTCCTAACAGTTACCCACGAATCACTTTTAGGAGTGACTATCTCTTTGTCACTCCTGCCAATATCCTCCTCAACCTCTCGGATTATCCTGAGTTCCTCTAATTCCAGCTCCAGGTCCTTAACACGATCCTCAAGGAGCTGCAAATGGGCACACTTCCTGCAGGTATAATCAGCATGAACACTACCGGCGTCCCTCACCTCATACATACTACAGGAATTGCAACGGACTGCTTGCACTGCCATCCCTGATACTTTAATTTACTTTAAGGAGAGAGAGAGGAAAAAAAAAACTTCCCACACGCTTATATTATTAGGTTAGAGGAGGGGGGAGGATGGGATACTCTACCTGTGTAGATTATCGGGTTTCCTCTCTGTACCAATTTATAGAGACAGAGAAAACTACAACTACCGGCAGCCTCCTCGTGACGACTTCCGGTTTCTTGTTAGTTTAAACAATAACGGCAAAAACTACCCCCGCTCGCTATTTTAAACAAAGAGAAAAGTTAAAAAAGTACTTAACACACGAACTTCACGTTTTCCCAAATCGCTGCCTCTCCGTGCTGCTCCAAGGGAACAATGAGGCCGATACCCAGAGGTTAGTACTTATATAGCCTTGACGAAGGAACACCGTTTCCCAAAGCTTGTAAGATTACAATCAAATAAACGGCGTTAGATTCCAACCCGGTGTTGTGAGACTTCTTACTCTGAACATTACCAGTGGGATAGGGAGTGTGCCCCACAAACTCTCTGCGACCGATTTTTTTTTTTAGGGGGGGTGTTTGTGTTCCCACTGACCAGTCTGAACATGATCGGTTGGCGAGGGAGTGTGCCCCACTAACACCCTGTGCTCGATTTTTTTCCGGGGGTGGTAGGTGTTCCCGCGACAACTCTGAACATGATGGGTTGCCACACTTTGCAAGCAACAGTTGGGGGCGTGTCCCATTACCACTTTGAACATAATCGCTGAAGCAGGCAGGGTGCCCCACAAACACTCTGCACTCAATTGTTGGGGAAGTGGGTGAGTAGGTGTGTGTGCAGGTTGGGGGGGGAGGTTTGGAGGGTAGGTATTCCTGCTATAAATCTTCATGTAGTTTTCTGTGGGGCGACGATCCCGCTACCACTCTGCACATTGTTCATGCCCCGCCGCCACCCCCCCCCCCCCCCCCCCCCAAACACCGCCACCACTCTCTAAGTGATTGTTGGAAGAAAGGAGATCCTACAGCCATCCTGCATCAATCAGTGTGGGGAAGGAGGGTAATTGGTGGGGGTGGCTTGGGTCGATATCCATTCCGGGGCTGCTCACACAGAACTATGGACCTCCAGACAGTCTGGGTACAGTTACTGTGTTAAAGCTACTCGCAGCAGCAGAGAACTGACAGATGCATCTCTCTGTCTCAGGCCAGGAGGCACCCTGATGGCTGCAGTTGCACATTTGCAACCAGGTAGATTTGGGATGTGGTCAGCTTCCCAGCCAGTGCTGTGAGAGCTGCAACTGATCAGTGCACTGCTGAGGGTGCTGTAACAGCATTCCAGTTCTAACAGCACAAAATGAGGCCGTTCAGCCCATTGTGACTGAACTGGTCATCCAATGGTATCTCATTTTACAGCACTCGACCCACAGCCTTGTATGATCTGGCCTTTACATTGCTGATACTGCTTCCTTTCAGGCTGTGAGCTGTAGATCCCAGCACCCTCTGGATAGAAACATGTTTCTCCAAATCCACACAATAATCTGCCCTTTAATTTAAATCAATGCCCTTTGGTTATCATCTCTACTAAAGGGAATACAGTTTCTTCCCATCTATTAGCCACATAATTCTATAACTTTCACGCAGATTCCCTCACCTGAAAGCACTCCTCACCGCCACCCACTACAGCACTCTGCCCCCAGCCATCCCTGCTCTAACATACAAAAAAGCCTCCTCAGAGATGAAACTTTCCAGCCCACACAGCATCCTGGTTAATCTCCACAGTCCACAGGGCAATTACATCCTTCCTGCCGTGTGATGACCAGAACTGCACACAGTGCTCCTGCTCTGGATAGCTACAGATTAGCCAGGAGGGAGCTAAAGAGTGAATTGAGGAGAGCAAAGAGAGGACATGAGAAGACTTTGGCTGATAGTATTAGGGAGAATCCTGAAGCTTTCTTTAGATATGTTAAGAATAGAAGATTGGTTAGGGCAAGATTAGGGCCAGTCATAGACAGCAGTGGAAAGTTGTGCGTGGAGCCTGAGGAGATTGGAGAGGTACTGAATAAATATTTCTCTTCGGTATTCACGCAGGGTGATGTAAATGTAGTTATGGAGAACACTGAGGTAAAGGGTAGCAAACTGGAAGGTATAGAAGTAGATAGGGAGAATGTGCTAGATATTCTCGAGGGTTTGAAGTTGGATAAGTCCCCTCGACCGGACGGGATTTACCCTAGGATTCTCTGGGAGGCAAGAAAGGAGATTGCAGAGCCTCTGGCTCTGATCTTCAGGTCGTCGTTGGTTACGGGTGTGGTTCCGGAGGACTGGAGGATAGCGAATGTGGTCCCGTTGTTCAAGAAGGGGAAGAGAGACCTTCCAGGGAATTATAGGCCAGTGAGTCTTACTTCTGTTGTGGGCAAAGTATTGGAGAGAATAATTAGGGATAGGATTTATAGTTATTTAGAGAGAAATGAATTGATTGGGGATAGTCAGCATGGTTTTGTGAAGGGTAGGTCGTGCCTTACTAACCTCATTGAGTCTTTTGAAAAAGTGACCAAAGAGGTGGATGGGGGTAAGGCGGTTGATGTGGTATATATGGACTTTAGTAAGGCGTTTGATAAGGTGGCCCATGGAAGACTTCTGCAGAAAATGCAGATGTATGGGATAGAGGGTGATTTAGCTAATTGGGTTAGGAATTGGCTAGCAGATAGAAGACAGAGGGTGGTGGTTGATGGGAGATATTCATCGTGGAGTTCGGTGACAAGTGGTGTACCTCAGGGGTCTGTTTTGGGGCCCCTGCTGTTTGTAATTTTTATAAATGATCTGGATGAGGGTATTGAAGGATGGATTAGTAAATTTGCAGATGACACTAAAGTCGGTGGAGTGGTAGATAGTGAAGAGGGGTGTTATAGTTTGCAGAGGGACTTGGACAAGTTGCAGAGCTGGGCCGAGAGGTGGCAAATGGATTTTAATGTGGAAAAGTATGAGTAATGCACTATGGCAGAAATAATAAATGTGTAGAGTACAGGGCAAATGGTAGGATGCTTAGTAGTCTAGATGAACAGAGGGATCGTGGTGTGTATGTGCATAGATCCCTGAACGTAGGCCGTCAAGTCGAGAAGGTTGTTAGGAAGGCATATGGAGTCTTGGCTTTTATTGGTAGACGGATTGAATTTCGGAGCCGCAACGTCATGTTGCAACTGTACAAAACTCTAGTGCGGCCGCACTTGGAGTATTGTGTGCAGTTCTGGTCCCCACATTATAAGAAAGATGTGGAGGCATTGGAGAGGGTACAGAGGAGGTTACCAGGATGTTGCCTGGTATGGAGGGCAGGTCTTATGAAGAGAGGCTGAGGGATTTGAGGTTGTTTTCGTTAGAAAGGAGGCGGCTAAGAGGGGACCTAATCGAAACATATAAGATGATTAGAGGTTTAGATAGGGTGGACAGTGATAGCCTTTTTCCTAGGATGGAGAAAGCTAGCACAAGGGGACACAGTTTTAAATTAAGGGGTGATAGTTATAGGACGGATATCAGAGGCAGGTTCTTTACCCAAAGGGTGGTTCGGGAGTGGAATGCCCTGCCTGCAGCAGTTGTAGATGCGCCAAGTTTGGTGGCGTTTAAGAGGTTAGTTGATAAGTATATGGAAGAGAAGGGAATGGTTTAGTTTGGAGGGGCATTGATTTTTAAATTGGTCGGCGCAACATCGAAGGCCGAAGGGCCTGTTCTGTGCTGTAATGTTCTATGTTCTATGTTCTATGCTCTGGTCTAACCAGCATTTTCTACACTTCCATCATTATCTCCCAACTCCTATATTCTGTGCTTGGCTGCTAAAGACAAGTATCCGACATGTTGTCTTAACCAACTCATCTCCCTGTCCTACTGACTTCGGGATACACATATTTGCACCACACATTCATTCTGGTCTTCTTCTGTTCCTCACATTCTACTCTTCATTGTGCTCCTCTTTGCCCTCTTCGTCATCCCAAAATGCATCGGTCGCATTTTTCAGGTTTAAATTCCATTTGCCAGCCTCTCAGTTCCTTCAGCTCAGTGACGTTGTGGTTAGCACTGCCATCTCACAAAGTCAGGGATGTGTGTTTGATTCTTGGCTTGGATCACTGTCTGTGTGGAGTTTGCAAATTTTCCTCATGTCTGCGTATGTTTCCTCCGGGTGCACCAGTTTGCTCATGTGACACTGCAAAATTCTGTGATTCCTGAAATCGAAGAATTTCCTCCTCAATATTTATCACATATCACCTGCGAACTCACTGATCATACTTCACACATTCATGTCTAGATCGCCAATGCAGACTACAAACAGTAAGGGACACAGCATCGATCCGTGTGGAACCCCACTGGACAGAGGCTTCCAGTTATCATCCTGTGCCTCCTGCCACTCAGCCAATTTTGAATGTAACTTATCAAATTATGCTGCATCTCATCGACTATTACTTACTTGTTCCGTCTCCCATGCGGAATTTATCAACATCTTGTCTGAAGTCCATGTTAACTATGTGGGTTTGCACTTCGCCCATTTACTGATCCATTCACCTCCTCAATATTTTCCAGTAAGTTGCTCCACATGATCTTCCCCAGACAAAGTTGTGCGGGAATTATTCATAAGTCCTTACATCTCAAAGTGGTGATTAATTATGTCGCTCAGACTGTTCTCAAAACATATCCCTACCACAGATAGGATAATGATGATGATGCCCTGGGCATGACTTGGATATCCGAAGGGCACCTTGCAGGATGGCAGGATGGCATAATGGTTAACACTGCTACTCACAGAAACAGTAACCCTGGTTCAATTTCGGGGATTTGATCATCACCATTGAAGATTTTTTTTTCATTGCTTTGCAACTAGCTCCAAGCTTACATATCGCCTGCTGGGATTTCTCCCATCACAGGAACGTGTGGTGTTTGTCTGGGAAACAACACTTTTCATGAACCAATTGAACATATCAACTTCATCCCATTGATGTGAACAGGTGTATATACTCCACTCTGCTTCTTGAAGTTGCTGCCTTCTTTGCTTTGTTGAAATTGAAGGAGAGATTATTGTTGTTGCACCAGTTCAACACATCTTCTATCCCATTCCTGTACTCTGTTTCATCATTGTTTGAGATCAACCCACTATAATAGTATGATTAGTAACATTGTAGATCAAGTTGGAACGGAATTTGGCTGCACAATCATCGGTGTATAAGGAATAATTAAAAGAATGAGGACACAGTCTTTTGTGGGGCACTGTTGTTGAGGTTGATTGTGAAGGAGGCGTTGCTTACTTATTAATTATTTATTGCTGTCTCTGGGTTAGGAAGTTAGGATCAAGTTCCAGAGGCAGGAGCCGAGCCCCAGGCCACAGATTTTTGAGATATGTTTCATAGGAATAAGAGTGTTGAAGACAGATGCAGTCAATAAACATGAGTCTGTGCTACAAGGTTGATTCTGTGGTCAGTGACATAGCGTCTGTGGACCTGTTGTGGATGTTTGTGAAATGTAGTGATTCCAGGCAATCTGGGAGGCTGGAATTGATTCTTACCAGGAGTAACCTTTTGATGCATTTCATAATATTGAATTCACTGGCCTGAACGATATTCATTCAGGCTGCCTGGTTGGCTTTTCCTTTGTGCCAGCATTGGTTTGAGTTTTTCTAACCTGGTGAACTGATTAACAACTTTCCTGCCGAGGGATGGCTCGCTGAGCTTCTGTAGTCCTGGAGGCCACAGTGGGACAGCAGCAAATACATTCAGTAATATGGATAGTAGCTTTTCACTGAACCCTGAAGCTTGCTCCCACTGTTGAAATCAAACCCTGGCATTTCTATTCTGTTGTACAGATGCCGGTGTTGGAATGGAGTAAACTCAGTAAGAATCCGGCAACACCAATTTTAAATCCAACCGATTTATTATCCAACCGATTTAAATCCAACAGACTTACTATCAAGTTGGTTGGATTTAAAATTGGTGATGCCAGATTCTTACTGATTTGTATTCTGTGAATCTAGTGTAAGGTTATCTCTTCCTGTGTTGTGCTGATGTTGGCCACCGTGAATGTCTACCCTTCGCTGTTCAGAAAAGCATGAATGTGATATAACTTTGGAATACATAGTGACGGCTGGAGAAGCGTTCAAGATCAGAGAAGGAAGTGCTGGGATCCTTAAAGTGCATCAAGGTAAACAATCACTTGCAACTCGGCCAACATTGTCTGTGCTGCAGGATAGGATGCTTTGACGCATAGTATATTGGGGAGATCATGCACGCTATGACAATGGCTGAATGGACACTGTTCAACAACGCGACGTGAGAGTGTTTTCTCCCTGCTGGGGAATACATCAACGGTCACGGGCATTCGGTCTCTCATCTTCATGTAAGCCTTCTCCAAGGTGGCCTTCATGACACACGACAATACAGATTCATTGAACAGAGATTGATCGCCAAGTTCCACCCACATGAGGATGGCCTTTATGGGGAATCTTGTGTTGATGTCACACTATCTGTAACCGCCACGACTTGCCTCGGTTTGCAAAATCGCACTAACTGTGCTGGCTAGAGGAACTACACATCTCTTTAACGTGTGCTTAACCCTCTTGCCACACACATTGTGTATACATTTAAGACTTGATTACCTGTAAAGACTCTCATTGTAACCATTATTTTGTAAATTGAGTTTGTGCCTTTATATGCCCTGATTATGAACAGAACTGCCACTCACCTGATGAAGGAGCAACGCTCTGAAAGCTTGTAGCTTGCACTATGAAATGAACCTCTTGGAATTTAAACTAGTGTTGTGTCACTTCTTTCTGCAACATGGTGAAACAGTGGTCAGCACTGCTGACTCCGCATCACAAACTGCTTTTGATCCCTGGATTAGGTTATTTTCTGTATGGAGTTTGGATCTTCTGACTGAGTCTCCCTGGGTTTCTTCCAGGGCTCCATTTTCATCTCACACACCAAAAGTTGTGCTGGTTAAAAAAAAAACAGAGATTTAAGTGATTGTTTTTAGAAACAATTGTTTTCCAGTCATCCATTCTCAATCTAAATAACTTTTTTCCCCTGGCTACTATCTAATTTTATTCTTTATTTCCCTTCCTGACAGTGAACATAATCACAATTGTGACACTGGCGAGCAGAAACTGTGGTCTTTCGAAATGTGTGACTCGTTACCTGGTGGCCATGTCAGTGGGGGATCTGCTTGTCGTTATCCTCGACCTGATATTGAGACAAATTCCCATTGTTTATCAGGAAGAGTTTGATTTTCTGTATTCGGTCCCCGTGTGTAACATCCACGCCGTCCTGCTTTACGCAGCCACTGACTGTTCTGTCTGGTTCACCGTCACTTTCACCTTTGATCGATTTGTGGCCATTTGCTGCCCCAAGCTGAAAAGTAAATATTGCACTGAGAAAACGGCAGCTGTGGTCCTGGGAACAGTGACGGTGCTGAGCTGTTTAAAGAACATTTCCTGGTATTTTATGTTTTTAAATGGATATCAGCTGAGGAATGACCCCTGGTTTTGTAATTTCCTACTGGATGTTTTGCTATCTCCTGTCTGGGGGACAATCGAGTTCATTCACCACATTCTAACCCCATGTGTCCCATTCATCCTGATTCTGCTGCTCAATGTTTTCACAGTCAGACACATTTTAGTGAGCAGCAGAGCCCGCACGAGACTCCGGGCTCACGGCAATGGGGAGAATCTCAGAGATCCAGAGATGGAGAGTCGAAGGAAATCCATCATTTTACTGTTTGTTATCTCAGCCAATTTTATCCTTTTATGGTCAATATTAATGGTTTATTCTGTATGGAGTCGGTTGTATTATTTGGGCTATGAATCAGTGTGGTTAGATTATATTATTATGGAATTGGGTTTCATGTTTCAGCTCCTAAGTTGCTGTACAAACACTGTAATTTACGCCGTAACACAGACTCATTTCAGAAAGCAGCTTCATGGAATGCTGAAGGTTCCCTTCACTAAAATTCTTCAATTGATTATACCGAACAAATTATAACCACAATATCCTCATCTCTTTTTATTGGATATTTAAACATTAAATCACAAACAGCCTCACAGAGACAGAAATAATGACAGAAAGAGAGAGAGACAGAAAGAGAAAAAGAGAGAGAGGCAATGGGCACAACAGTGACAGAGGTAGAGACAGGTGGCAAGAGAGGGGTCTTGAAGTGTCTGAACATTGTAAGGACTTTTTATTCATAAAAGGCCAAAGCAACAGCCATTAGAAGAATATATTGAGAACATATTCAGAGGCCAGCGTAGTCAGTAAAAAAAACACTATTCATCTCTAGAGTAGAGCTCCATGCCTGCCATATTAAGTAGTTGTTAAGAGAGTTATTCAGCTCTCTAACACAGAGATGCTGAGACAGAAAGACATTACAGACAGAGGGTAATGGCAGAATAACTCTGAAAACTCCTGTATTCCATCCAGCCTGGCTGCATCAGTCATTTGAGCATCACTCAAATTCCATTATTATTGTTTTGGTGTTGAATGTTCTTTGTATCATTTGTATAGCATTTTATTTGAAACATACCTCGACTAATATTTCACTAATTTAGTTGAACTTCCTGCTTACTTAAATAAAATACCTTGTTAATTGAACACTTAGAGTGAGTGTCTGGTCTTTCTATTGATGAAACTCTAATGTTAATTAAAAACAGTTCACACCTTCCAGGATATAATTGTAGCAGATGTTGGTTCAAATTGAAGGTGATTAATCTTGCATCGTAACAATTTGGAGACTTGTCCTGGATCTGAACAGAATAATATTTTTAAAGCAACCCAACCGAGGGATTTGAGCAGTCCAACATTCTTGTGTCTGCGTTCCAAACAATCTTAAGTAAATAAAATATTCCAAAAAGAGGGATCTACACATTCTGAAATCTTCAAAATAAAACTAAGGGAAGAAATTATTTTAACAATTTTCAAGAGTTTCTGGATTCGAAGACACTTTTCAAATTTGCAAAGAAACTTCAATGAAACACAAAGACATGAGAACTTTTAGAATTCACAGTTTAGATATAGTTTAAACAGAAGAATAAATAAAAAAAAACTGAAACTATAAAGAAGTACATCAAGCACTTATGTGCCGCAGAGAAGCAGCCAAGTGTAATGGGATTAGGAAAAAAAATGTAATTGATTCTCAATGTCTCTCTGGCAACTTGGGATGGACAAGGATAGATTCTCAGCCAGCGATGCCCATTGAATCCAGAGCCGTAACAATGCAGTTGACCCACAACTGCCATTCAGGAGCAAATATGAATGGAGATAAATATTGGTCAGCCAGAGACACCCACTTCCCACAAATTAATGCAAAAAAAACATTTCTCATCTTTACAGATTGAAAGGAGATTTAGATTCTTGCTGATGGAATACCGTCTGTGAGATTTAGAGAGAAATTTGTTAAAAATAAGAAACTAGCAAGTGGAAAATGCGCTAAATTATAACTAAGTCAAGAAGATAGAGATGCAAAGCCAGATGGTGTATTGTAGCTGCATGATGTGGGAACTGGTGGACACTATGTTTCCCAATGAATTTGTCTCCAGTAAATGTTGGTTGCATGATGAAGTCTATCTCAGAGTTGACCAGCTGAAGCCTGAGCTTGGAAAGTTGTGACACATCAGGGAGATGGAAATTTATTTGGACGCCATGTTTCAGGAGGTACTAGCAATTCTTGAAATATCTTCACTAGATCTGGTCAGTGGTCAGGGATAGAAGAGCTGAGGGCACGTAAGACAGTATGAGAGATCGACAAGATAGTGTTGAAGCAGCCTCAGCCCTTAGGCTTGTTTCAAGGATGTCGAAGGCTGCATTGTTGCTAAACTGTTAATCCAGAATTTCAGCCTATATTCACCAGTGTTTGGCACAGTGTTCAAATCCCACCACAGTCGCTAATGAAATTCAAATAGAGTAGAAAATATTTGTGTTAAAATTCCTCTGATGCACACAAGCGCATTGTCGTAATACGTATTTGGTTCCCTACAGTCATAGAATTACAGAGTCATAGAGGTTTGTAGCATTGAAACATGCCTTTTGCAAGAACATGTTTCCATCTCTTTGAACACTAAGACCGTCCAGATTGCCCACGTTTGAACCATGTCTCTCTCTACCCATCTTTACCCATTCAACTGTCTAAACACATTTTGATAGTCAGAGAGGTTAATAGAACATAGAACATAGAACATTACAGCACAGAACAGGCCCTTCGGCCTTCGATGTTGCGCCGACCAATATAAAAAGCAATGCCCCTCCAAACTAAACCATTCCCTTCTCTTCCATATACTTATCAACTAACCTCTTAAACGCCACCAAACTTGGCGCATCTACAACTGCTGCAGGCAGGGCATTCCACTCCCGAAACACCCTTTGGGTAAAGAACCTGCCTCTGATATCCGTCCTATAACTATCACCCCTTAATTTAAAGCTGTGTCCCCTCGTGCTAGCTTTTTCCATCCTAGGAAAAAGGCTATCACTGTCCACCCTATCTAAACCTCTAATCATCTTATATGTTTCGATGAGGTCCCCTCTTAGCCGCCTCCTTTCTAACGAAAACAACCTCAAATCCCTCAGCCTCTCTTCATAAGACCTGCCCTCCATACCAGGCAACATCCTGGTAAACCTCCTCTGTACCCTCTCCAATGCCTCCACATCTTTCTTATAATGTGGGGACCAGAACTGCACACAATACTCCAAGTGCGGCCGCACTAGAGTTTTGTACAGTTGCAACATGACGTTGCGGCTCCGAAATTCAATCCCTCTACCAATAAAAGCCAAGACTCCATATGCCTTCCTAACAACCTTCTCGACCTGACTGCCTACTTTCAGGGATCTATGCACATACACACCAAGATCCCTCTGTTCATCTAGACTACTAAGAATCCTACCATTTGCCCTATACTCTACACATTTATTATTTCTGCCATAGTGCATTACCTCACACTTTTCCACATTAAACTCCATTTGCCACCTCTCGGCCCAGCTCTGCAACTTGTCCAAGTCCCTCTGCAACTATAACACCCCTCTTCACTATCTACCACTCCACCGACTTTAGTGTCATCTGCAAATTTACTAATCCATCCTTCAATACCCTCATCCAGATCATTTATAAAAATTACAAACAGCAGGGGCACCAAAACAGACCCCTGAGGTACACCACTTGTCACCGAACTCCAAGATGAATATCTCCCATCAACCACCACCCTCTGTCTTCTATCTGCTAGCCAATTCCTAACCAATTAGCTAAATCACCCTCTATCCCATACATCTGCATTTTCTGCAGAAGTCTTCCATGGACCACCTTATCAAACGCCTTACTGAAGTCCATAAAGTTAATAGCATGGAACCAGGTCCTTCGATGCACGTTGTCTATGATATGGTTACGCCCATGTCCAAGATGGAATTCGAATTCAATAAGAAATATCTGGAATTAAAATTATACCGATGTTCATGAAACAATTGTTGGAATGACCCCTCTGGCTCACTCATGTATTTCAGAAAGGAAATCTGTCATCCTGTGTTTACACTGCCTTTGACTCGAAAGCCACAGCAATGTGTTCGCCTCTCAATTATCCTCCAAGTGAAAGTTTGGATGGACAAGAAATGCTGGCCAACCAAGACCCCATGTCCCATGAATGATTGCAGAAAAGAAAAAAAAATGTTTTGAGATTCTTAGACCCCCGTGTGGACTATGACAGAGGCTATAGACTAGAATCAGACAATCCCTTTTTCTTTTTTTTCCTTCAGCCGTCCATCGATTTCGATGTTGACTGCGTTGGAAGTTTACATTCTGCAGGCACGTTGGTGTGTTATAAGGCCTGCATTGGATCGGCATTGTCTCCCACATCGGTGGCAACTGTGATTTGTCTGATTTGTAACAAAATGTCTGCGTTCATGGTCTGCTTCATATTTTTCCTGCCTTTTTTTCTCGATGAGTGGGATTGTCTTCTTGACAATGCATTGCCAACTTCGTCTGTCCAAAGCATCCTTCTCCCAGGTGTTGACGTCCATGTTAATGTTCTTCATATGGCGCTTGAGCACGTCTTTGTAACGCAGCTTCTGTCCACCATGTTTTCTTTTTCCTTCATGTAGCTCGCCATAGAAGACGGTTTTGGGCAAATGATCGTCGCTCATTCTTATGACATGGCCAGTCCACTGCAACTGAGAGGCTGCGATGAGCGATTCTGCGCTGACCGTTCCAGCTCGTTTGAATACCTCCACATCACGAACCGTCTCTTGCCAATTGATGTTTAATATTTGTCGCAAGTGTCTGAGTTGTATCTTGGTTAGTTTCTTGATATGCTTCCGGTACAATGTCATCGTTTCTGTTGAATAGAGATGGTAGAACGGCTGTATTATACACTTTGACCTTGGTTGACATTTTAATGTCATGGCAGGACCAAAGTCGCTTCTGCAAGGCACCAAAAGCTTTTGTTGCTGATTGAATCCTCCTTTCTATTTCCAGGTCCGATAGGTTGGTGCTGTTACAGCGCTTCCTAAGTAAGTGAAGGACTCAGTGTTTTTCAGCGCTAGCCCACTTATCTTTATGACTGGTGATTGGGTTTCATTACACAGAGGCAGAGGCTGGTACAGGAGTTAGGTTTTGGAGGCATTGATTCTTAGGCCAAAAAGAGTGGCAGCAGATGAGGAGCGGTCTACAATTTCTTGAATCGCATTTGGATCAGTGGCAACGAGGGCTAAATCATCTGCATATAGAAGTCCTCTGACACATATCTTTCTCGTCTTGGTTGAGGCTTTGAGTCTTGAGAGGTTGAACAATTTTCCATCTGAGCGAGACCTAATGTACACACCTTTGTCCAGATTTTGGCCCATTGTTTCCAATATGGCAGCAAGATATAGCGTGAACAAAGTTGGAGCAAATACGCATCCCTGCTTTACACCGTGGTTGATGCTGAAGGCTTCGCTGACATCTCCTTCAATAGTTACTTTGCCATACATATTCTCATGAAATAGTTTGATCATCTTGAGCAGTCTATCTGGACATCCATAAATTTTGAGCACTCTCCAGAGGGTTTCTCTATCCACCGTATCGAATGCTTGTGAAAAATCGACAAAGACAATTTTCAATGATTGTTGCTGTTCTGCCGCCTTCTCCTGGAGTTGCCTCAAGGTAAAAATCATATCTGTAGTTGCTCTTCCTATCCTAAAGCCACATTGGCTTTCAGGGAGGACATTTTCTTAAATAATTTTGAGTCGATTGAGCAAGATCTTCGCCATAATCTTGCCAGCTACGGAAAGAAGCGTGATGCCTCGGTGGTTTTTGCACTCACTTCGGTCGCCTTTCTTCTTATAGATTGTGACAATCAACGCATCTTTGTAGTCCTGAGGGAGGCATTGGTTTTGCCAACAAGCATTGTATATGTTTAGCAGTTCACTTTTCAGAGTAGGACCACCTTGTTTCAGCACATGTGATGAAATACTGTCTTGCCCAGGTACCTTACCACTTCTACATAGAACATAGAACATAAAACATTACAGCGCAGAACAGGCCCTTCGGCTTTCGATGGTGCGCCGACCATTATGAAAAGCAATGCCCCTCCAAACTAAACCATTCCCTTCTCTTCCATAAACTTATCAACTAATCTCTTAAACGCCACCAAACTTGGCGCATCTACAACTGCCGCAGGCAGGGCATTCCACTCCCTAACCACCCTCTGGGTAAAGAACCTACCTCTGATATCCGTCCTATAACTATCACCCCTTAATTTAAAGCTGTGTCCCCTCGTGCTAGCTTTCTCCATCCTAGGAAAAAGGGTATCACTGTCCACCCTATCTAAACCTCTAATCATCTTATATACTTCGATAAGGTCTCCTCTTAGCCGCCTCCTCTCTAACGAAAACAACCTCAAATTCCTCAGCCTCTCTTCATAAGACCTGCCCTCCACACCAGGCAACATCCTGGGAAACCTCCTCTGTACCCTCTCCATTTGCCTCCACATCTTTCTTATAATGTGAGGACCAGAACTGCACACAATACTCCAAGTGCGGCCGCACTGGAGTTTTGTACAGTTGCAACATGACGTTGCGGTTCCGAAATTCAATCCCCCTACTAATAAAAGCTAAGACTCCGTACGCCTTCTTAACAACCTTATCGACTTGACTGCTTACTTTCAGGGATCTTCTGGTATCTTTTAGAATTTTATCAAGTTGTGTCATCATGATGTTTCCACTTAGCTCCTCTTTTACCGGTCTAGTTGTGAGTCCCTGACATGCTTTGCGATCAACCGCACCTTGCTGGTTTAGAAGGTTAGAAAAGTGCTCCTTCCATCGCTCAATGATGTCTTTCTTGTTAGTGCATATTTTGCTCCCATCTGCAGTTTTCACAGGAGCCATTGTGTTTCTTCTTGGACCATAGATAGCTTTCAGTGCTGAAAAGAGCCCATGGGAATCTTTCCTGTCTGACATTGCTTGCAGTTCTTCCGCTTTCTTATTCCACCACTTGTTCTTCATAGCCCTGATCTCCTTTGAACTTTGGCTTTCACGGCCTTAAATGCCGCACTGCTTCTTTCAGAGTTCTCTTTCAAGTGACACATGTAAAGCTTGTGATTCAACTCCAGCAGTTCTTGAATTGATTCATTTTGTTCTTGAAACCAGTCAGGAGTTTTTCTCTTCGGGTGACCGAGGACCTTACTTGCAGTTGAATGAATGGTTTCCTTAAGCTGCTTCCAGCGTTCTTCAATGTTTGCTGGGTCATTGAGAGGTTCTTTCCCTTTTTGGAGAGATAGTGTCATGACTGCGACAAGTCTCCTCCGATGTTCCTCCTTTGCCAACTTGTTGACATCCAATTTCTTGGGTACGTCACTGGGTGTTTTTCGCCTTGGCAGTACCAATTTCAGTCTAATTTGTGACCGTACCATGTGGTGATCAGTTGAGCATTCTGCTCCACGCATTGCTTTTGTTGAAAGAACCTCTGGCATATCTGCTCTGCGGGTCACAATGTAGTCAAGCAGATGGAGATGCTTTGACCTAGGATGCATCCAAGTGAAGTAATTCTTCTTCGGCTGACAAAAGAAAGTATTGGTAACACATAATTCCCTCTGTGCGCAAAAGTTTAGCATAAGGTTACTATTGGTGTTCTTTTTGCCTTTACCAAATTTATGATGCCTTCATAAGTATTATGATCATTGCCTACCCTGGCATTGAAATCTCCCAAGATGAGCAACTTATCTGTCTTAGGAACATTATGACTTACTTCAGATAGTTCTTGATAGAAGGACTCCTTGTCTTTGTCAGAGTATGCCATAGTTGGTGAATATACATTGATCAAGCTCAGGAAACGATCCTTTTGGATGGGAACACGTAGTCGCATAAGCCTTTCAGATATTCCTATTGGAAGGCTGTCTCTACAGAGAATCCTTACAATGCAGATTGAGGCCATTTGACCCATCTAGTCTGCACTGACCACAATCCCACCTAGGCCATATCTCCATAACCCATGCAATAAACCTAATTAGCGCCCCGGATATTAAAGGGCAATTTAGCATGGCTGAGCCACCTATGCATCACATCATTGGACAGTGAAAGGAAAGCAGAGCGCCTGGAAGAAAACCACGCTGACGTGAGGAGAATGTGCAAACCTCACACTAATGGTGACCCAAACCGGGAATCGAACCTGTTTCCCGGTTTAAGGTGGCAGTGTTGTCCAATGTGTAACCGTGCCTCCCCTATCAATAAGGAGTGTTGTGGGTAAAATAATACCTCAAAGACTGCTAGTGAGTCAAAATACAGTTTTTTTTATTCCAAAGCTTTGGGGAGAAACTGGCTCCGATTGAGGCTTACCAGATTTCTCATAGAACACAGACACAATTGGGTATTTATACATTACGAGCTCCAGCAGGAATCATGATTCAAACTTCCGAATCCTGCCAGACCTCCAATTCTCTCTTCCTGAGTCGTGATGCACCCCAGAGATCCTCAGCATATTACAGGCCTGCAAGCAGGATACAGGGAACGCTTCTGCAGCAGTTCTACCATCCCTTCTTTGAAGTTACTTGTGCGACGTGGCTGTCCCAGCAGGACTCTTCCTGTTAATTACGAACATAAGAAAGAGGAGCAGGAGTAAGCCATCCAGGCCCTCGAGCCTGCCCCGCCACTCAATAATATCATGGCAGATCTGAAGTGGTTCAGTACCACTTTCCCACTTTCCCCCCGTAACCCTTAATTCCCTTGTCAATCAAAAACCTATCCACACTTGACTTAAATATGGTCAGCGAGGAAGCTCCACCGCTTCAACAGGCAGAGAAGTCCAAAGATTCACCACCCTTTGCGTGAAGAAATTCCTCCTCAACTCTGATCTGAACTGCCCCTCACCTCACAATGTTGAGGCTGTGCCCTCTAGTCCTGCTATCTTTGTGAAACGGGAACAGTCTCTCAACCTCTACCCTATCCATCCCCTTCATTATCTTATACGTCTCTGTAAGATCCCCTCCCAGCCTTCTAAACTCCAAAGAGTACAAACCTAGCCTATTCAGCCTCTCCTCATAATCCAACATCCTCTTCTCCGGTACCAGCCTAGTGAACGTTCACTATACCCTCTCCAAGTCCCAGACTGATGTCATCATCTGCCATCAGCAGCTGTCAAAAGCCAGTATCGTAAACTACTATTCGTGTAACGATGTCCCATTAATACAAACAGGTACGATTTGCAAAGTCTACAAAATAACAGTCACATTTAACTATCAGCAGTTATAAAAACAGGGGTTGAAGTATGTGAAACATGAACAAATAACTAATATTGCAGTGAGGAACACTATAAGCAGTGTAAGCTTGATAAGATCCGTCAGGATGAAGGGTTATGTTTGTGATATATTCAAGGTACAAAATCTATTAACCCTTTTTCTTCAGGTACAAAATTAGGCTTTCCCTACTTGCAATGATAATCTCTTTACCAGTAGTGAAAATGCCCCACTGCTGCCATCCCTCTTCTTCCCTTAACCATGTCTCTCTAATGGTAACAACATCACAGTTCGAAGTACAAATTGAGGGTCTATGTTAATCTGTCTTACCGCTCCTTGCATTGAAACTAATACATCTCAGTCTGTTGGATTCTCTTTGATTAGCAGTCACAATTTACCTGCTCTTTCTCTGAGTCTGACTGGCCCTGATCTCGAGTTCCACTTCAGTTAACTCACCTTTACTTTGATTCCCACCCCCTCTCAGATTTCCTAATCTAATGGATATTAGTGCACAAAATGGGTTCTTTCAAAAATCGTATACGGTTTTATTGTCATCAATAGTTTTTTTTTGTTTCCAGATATTTGTTATTCAATTCAAATTCCATCTGCTGTGGTGATGTTATTTGAACCTGGGTCCCCAGATCATTAACAACATCAGAACCCTTTCTGAAGCTATCACATCAGCAGGGGCTTATCAGAAAATTTCCCCAGTGTTCCTTCCAAGGACTTACTCACAAATTGGCTGCTTCTGTTGCTCCCACGTAACTTTCTGAACTAAAACTTCTGGGCAAAGGATTTGGCCCGAAGGGACTGGGCAGCAAGGGACACAAGGCACAACAATACATTTTCTCATCCACATCACTAAACTCCTACGCTCACGCCAACTATCAGTGCTTCACTCTCTGCAGCTTGCACTCTGTGGAGTTCTCTGAGTGGGCAGATTTCACAGGCCTTAGTTTGGTTGTTTATATTTGCGTATTTCCAATTCATGAGCTTGTTTGAAGTCATTGCACCCCGCCCCTCCCCCTCTAGATCTGAGATATCGCCGAGGGCTGATCGCTTTCGAGGCCGTTTTTTGGAGTTTCAATGCTGGGTCTGGTTCCTCCTGCTCAGCCTTCGAATTCAGTGGAGCTCAGCAGACCGGAGGTCACCTCTTCCATACTGAGCTTGTGGCTCGAGTTCCCTTTATCGGGTGACAATACGGTCGAGAGGGCTGAGCCCGCTGTGTCCATTTCAGACTCCGAGGTTCCCACTGGTGGAGATGGAGAGAGGTGGTTGGAGCGGCTGGAATTCTTCCCGAAGGTCCTACTGTGCTGGGTAATTATTTTTCAGACACAACTTCGACAATCCAATAAATTGAGATATCGCATATAAAAGTTGGAGCGTTGTGGTAAGGTTATGCAAGGGATTGGTGAGGCCAAATGTGGAGTATTGTGTACAGTTTTGGTCACGTAGTTACAGTAAGGATGCAAATAAGGTTGAAAGACAGCAGAGAAGGTTCACAAAGATGTTGGTGGGACTTGAGAAGCTGAGTTACAAACAGAGATTGAATAGGTTAGAATTTTATTCCCCGGAGCGTAGGAGAATGAGTGGAGTTTTGAAAGAGGTATATAAGATTTTGATGGTATAGATAGAGTGAACACAACCAGGCTTTTTGCACTGAGGGTATGTGGTAAAAAAGCAGGGTTAAGGGTGAAAGGAGAAAAGTTTAAAGGGAATGTTTGTGGGAGCTTCTTCACGCAGACAGCGATGGGATTGTGGAATGAGCTGCTGGATGAAGTGGTAAATGAGGGGTCACTCTTAATATTTGAGGAAAACTTGGATAGGTGCATGGATGACAGGGGTGTGGAGGGCTGGGGACCAAGTGCAGGTCAATGGGACTAGGCAAAAAATGGTTAAGCACAGATAAGAAGGGCCAAAAGGCCTGTTTCTGAGCTTTAATTTTCTATGGTTCTATGGTTCTAACTTGGGGCTTCATGGCTTGTAGTTGATTGAAGCATTCCCATAGGATGGTATGTCCCAAACCGACTCGATAGGAAACTGACCGTGTTCCAAACTTGGGCGTGCCTCATAACCACATGGATTCATTGCCACTACGCTTTACTAGTAACCTCTCAACTGTCTCTAAGTGTCTTTCCCGGCTGGTGAGATCAGCACTGAGTGTTTAGATACCTTGTCAATCTCCCACCCACAGGAAGATCAGACCCAGACTTGGGAGGAGTCTTTTTCCCATAAGCAAGACGACTGGGGCTATTCCGGCTTTTGAAGGAGTGGTGGGGAGTGAGAGTGGGGTGAAGGGTGGGGTGTAGTCCTGTAATTAAAGATGGATTTGGGTTACTTGATGTCCAGTGAGACTATGGGTTGGTTTTCTGAACCTTCTTTCACTGTTTGGACCTCTCTTACTGCCAGGCCTTGCGATCATATGTAATATGACACTCTCCTTACATGCCGGGTTCAGTTCAACTTCATGTAATGCACAAAATTTCTGGCTGATGAAGGGTGGTGAATTTTCAGAAACAAACATCTGTGGGATCCCGGGTGTCAAGAAAGAAGGGTGAAATACTCTAGTCGTGTCTTTGTGTTTGATTAACTCACCCGATGTCCGACCATCCATTTTCAATCAGTATCTCCCATTACCAGGAGCAGTGACCCAATGAATGGTCTGGCACTGTCCACGCACAGCCATGTCTCCGGCCATCTCAGACATTCCCCAGTGTGAAGATTGGGTAATGGTGATTGTTCTGCCCTTGTTCATATTGCCAACACTGACCCTACGAGCAAATACCTGTATCCAGACCTGGACATCAGACATGGAAATTTGGAGGACCTTCAGTTTGTCACTCCTGTGTGGCCATGGGAAAGTTCAGCCCGGTGAACCTGGCTCAGCATGACACTCTTGAATCCCATAGGAGTGTGTCATCTTCCACAATCAGCTGCTCTCTGCCACTCCAATAGGGCTGCAGTTCAGGCTGTAACGGCCTTTTGGATTCCCATGTCAGCACTAGCTGCTTCTTTTCATTCAGGACTGGGTAATTTTGTCTCAGCAACTATTGGTTGCCATTGGGAGGATTTCAAATAATTTCATGATTGCCATAGAACATAAAACCCTTTAGTGCAGAAAGAAGCCCTTCGGCCTATCGAGTCTGCATCAAGCACAATCCCACTCAGGCCCTACCCCCATATCCGTACATATTACCCACTAATCCCTCTAACCCACTCATCACTGGACACTAAGGGGCAATTTCTTAGCTTGGCCAATCAACCTAACACACATATCTTTGGACTGTGGGAATTCCACTGGGCTACAACAAATGCCTGTTATTCATAGCCAGCTCAAGGCATCTGCCTTAACAATTCAGCCTCCTTTAGATGTTCCATTCAATATTGGTCAGTCGGCACTCACAAAGCTGCATATGGGCCAATGTTATGGGCTGCACCGCCTTGCAGGTGCTCTGAAATTTCTTTGTCCAAACACTCACCATTAGAGACCTGGGTTCAATTCTCCATATGGATAAATGCCTGCGCAGAATCTGCACATTCTCCCCATATCTATATGGGTTTCCTGTGCTTTCTACTGTTTCCTCCCAAGTCTGAAAGGCATGCTGGTTAGGTGTGTTGGCCATGCTCAATTCACCCTCAGTGTATCCGAACCGGCACAGATTGCGATGATTAGACTAGTTCACGGTACTTCATTGCAATGTGAGCCAGCGTTTGTCACTTATTAACTGTTGAATATCACCAGGAATCCTCATCCAGCTGTTTGTGTCAATGCTTATCAATAAGTTCGTAATGGGAACCAAGAGTCCAGCCGGCTTTGAGTTTAGGTCCTCGTTCAGAGGGATTCAGTATTTATCCAGCTGTGAGAAACTGTTTACCATCTGCTTAAAATTTCCCAGAACAAAATATTTTATTAATTCTTGGGAGTTGGGTGTCGCTGGCCTACCAGCACTTATTGACCATTCCTAGTTGCCCTTGTTCAGAGGGCAATTAAGAATCAACCTCATCGCTGTGTCCCTGGAGTCACATATAGGTCTGACCACAGAAGGGCAACATTCTTCCTTCATTGTCATATTAGTGAACTAGAGGTGTTTTTCCAAATCAACAAATATTTTTATTGTCACCAGCAGATAGTGAATTTCAGATATATTTATTCAAATTCCACCATCCCCGTGACAAGATTCGAGCCCTGGTGCCCAGAGCATTAGCTGAGTTTCTGTATTAATTGTCCAATGATAAAACCACCAGCCCTTCACATCCACACCCTGAGTGTACACACCCTGAGTTCTTTTTACCTAGACAGACAATATTATATACATCTGCTGAGCTCCCGGCTTGGATAGCATTAATTGACTCAATCTGGGAGCTCATATTCCCATAAGTCCACTTAATGGTCATCATTAAAGTCATTAACTATGTATCTGTCTCTTTCTGGTCTTCTGCTCGCTCTCTCTCACTTTCTCTTGCTCTGTTCCTCACTTTGTCACTATGTTTCTCTATGCTTCCCCCTCTCTTTCTCTCTCTCGCTGTCTCCCTCGCTCTTTCTCTCTCTCTCTCGCCCTCACTACCTCCCTCTCTCATTCTGTCTTGCTATCTCTATCTCTCTCTTTATTTTCTCTCCCTGCCTCGCTCTGTATTTGTTTGTAGCTGTGTCCATTGTATTCATTTAGTCTCACTGTTTTTTCCCAATCGCTACTGCTCTCTGTCTCCGTATCTTTGTTACTCTCTGGCTTTGACTCTGTCTCTCTGCCCTTTTCTGGTCTCTCCCATTTAGTCTCCCTCTCACTGTCTTATTACATTCTACCATTTATCTTCTTCTGCGTTCCTGTCTCATCCCCTGTCCATTTCACCAACGCCCAATCTGCTCTCCCTCAGTCTTTGAGGGTCTACTTCAATTTGTGTCTTCTCTCTCGCTCTGTCTTCTCTGTCTCTCTGTCTCTGTCTTTTTCTCTGTCAGTCTCTTTGTTTTTTTTCTCCCTGTATCTGTAAGAAACTCTTTAAAACTCTGTTACTCTTTATGTATTTGTGTCGGCCCCCTTCTTAGTCAGTCTGTGTCACTCTATCACTCTCTCTGTTGCTATCACTGCCCTCTCTCTATCTGTCACTTTTCCTTCTGTGTGAGGCTGTTTGTTATTTACAATTTACATGTCCAAGTGGAAGAAACAAGAATGTGTTGCCTGTCAATCCCTTTTCAATGTTTAATGAGTTGAATAATTGCAATAACGGGAGATTTCAACAGGTTTTTCAGCTGCTTTCTGAAGTGAGTTTGTGTTGCAGCATAAATGACAGTGTTTGTGCAGCAACTTGTGAGTTGTAACATGAAACCCAATTCCAAAACAAAAACATCTAAACATACCAGCTGATAGCCTAAATCGTACATCCGCCTCCATATCGAATAAACCATTAATGTCGACCATAACAGGGTGAAATTGTCTGAGATAACAAAGAGTAAAATGATGGATTTCCTTCGACTCTCCATCTCTGAATCTCTGCGATTCTCTGTACTTCTGTGAGTCCGGAGTCTCCTGCGGGCTCTGCTGCTCACTAAAATGTGTCTGACGGTGAAAACATTAAGCAGCAGAATCAGGATGAATGGGACACATGGGGTTAGAATGTGGTGGAGGAACTCGATTGTTGTCTAGAACATAGAACATAGAACATAGAACAATACAGCACAGAACAGGCCCTTCGGCCTTCGATGATGTGCCGACCAAAATAAAAAGCAATGCCCCTCCAAACTAAACCATTCCCTTCTCTGCCATATACTTATCAATTAACCTCTTAAACGCCACCAAACTTGGCGCATCTACAACAGCTGCAGGCAGGGCATTCCACTCCTAATCACTCTTTGAGTAAAGAACCTACCTCTGATATCCGTCCTATAACTCATACCCCTTAATTTAAAGCTGTGTCCCCTCGTGCTAGCTTTCTCCATCCTAGGAAAAAGGCTATCACTGTCCACCCTTATCTCCGGTCTAGACCGGAGATAATACAACGCCCAGCGTGACATCACAAAACCAGGTGTCGTTCCCCTGCCAATATCCATTTAATAACATAAAAAAAACAGAAAATGTTCTTTAAACAGCTCAACACCGTCACTGTTCCCAGAACCACAGCTGCTGATTCCTCAGTGCAATAATTAATTTTCAGCTTGGGGCAACAAATGGCCACAAATCGATCAAAGGTGAAAGTGACGGTGAACCAGACCAAACAGTCAGTAGCTGCGTAAAGCAGGACGGCGTGGATGTTACACAGAGGAGCAACAGCAAGAAATAAAACTGTTCCCAAAAAAGAATGGGAATGTGTCTTAATATCAGGTCGAGGATAACAACAAGCAGATCACCAACTGACATGGCCACCATTTAACGAGTCACACATTTGGATAGACCACAGTTTCTGCTCACCAGTGTCAAAATTGTGATTATGTTCACTGTCGGGATGAAAATAAAGAATAAAATTAGATATGATTCAGGGGAAAAAAAATACCATTTAGGTTGAGGATGGGTTAAAATACGTACACACACACAGAGTATTAAATACATTTGATTTAATCCAGCATGTCTTTTGCAGTTGTGACAGGAAAGTGGTGCATCTGGAGGGAACTCACACCAACACGGAGAGAAGTGCAAATTCAACACAGGCAAACAGCAAAGCCTGGAACTGAACCCATGTCCCTGATGCTGAGAGTCAGAAGTGTTAATCACTGTGCCATCATGCCGCTCTATAGTAGGAACACAATGGTATTTATTTTGAAGATAGTTTTCCAGAGAATACACGGCATTGTCGCTCAATCAGCTGCAGGTAAATAACCCCCCTACCTGGTGATGTATGAAGGATGAGGGAGAAAAACTGACAGAAAACCCGGGGTCCTGTAAGTGATAATTTCTTATCTCTCAGACAGCTGATTGATAACCCCTGCAGAGAGCTGGTACTAAACAATACTGGTTTCACCCTTTCGCTTGAACAATACCAACAGTTGGCAGAGGGAGATCCTGAAGCCTCAGCAGTTCCAGTCCGATTATACTTACACAGAACTGTAGTCTGCATTGGAAAGCAGAGCATTATGGTCGCAGTAACATCAACAGTAAACTCACACTCGATTGACAAAAAAGTACTCAAGTACCAGAGATCCCCTTTAACATTGTGAGAAAGCCTCAGAGTGCAGAGAATAAATATTATCCTTGGTGCCTTGTGCACTTGCTGCTATCCCAATATGGCCTAATGGCATGAAATAAACCTCAGTGAGTTCTCTCTCAGCAGGAAAGCTGCCAATCTATGCACCAGGCAAGGAAAACTCAAATCAAGGCCGACACCAAGGAAAAGCCAAGCAGGCCACTTTAATACCATCCAGTGACTCTGTTATTTAATATTATGAAATGCATCAACTGTTTATTCATGGCTTGAATCAAATCCACCCCCCCCCGCCCCCGCGAAGCCATCTCCCTGGCCCCATAGTTAACCGGGTATAGTACTGGAAGACTGGAGGATAGCGAATGTGGTCCCATTGTTCAAGAAGGGGAAGAGAGGCTTTCCGGGGAATTATAGGTCAGTGCGTCTTACTTCTGTTGCGGGGGAAAGTATTGGAGATCATTATTAGGGATAGGGTTTATAGTTATTTAGAGAGGAATGAATTGTTTGGGGATAGTCAGCATGGTTTTGTGAAGGGTAGGTCATGCCTTACTAACCTTATTGAGTTTTTTGAAAAAGTGACCAAAGAGGTGGATGGGGGTAAGGCAGTTGATGTGGTATATATGGACTTTAGTAAGGCGTTCGATAAGGGGGCCCATGGAAGGCTTCTGCAGAAAATGCAGATGTATGGGATAGAGGGTGATTTAGCTAATTGGGTTAGGAATTGGCTAGCAGATAGAAGACAGAGGGTGGTGGTTGATGGGAGATATTAATCTTGGAGTTCGGTGACAAGTGGTGTACCTCAGGGGTCTGTTTTGGGGCCCCTGCTGTTTGTAATTTTTATAAATGATCTGGATGAGAGTATTGAAGGATGGATTAGTAAATTTGCGGATGACATCAAAGTCGGAGGAGTGGTAGATAGTGAAGAGGGGTGTTCTAGTTTGCAGAGAGACTTGGACAAATTGCAGAGCTGGACCGAGAGGTGGCAAATGGAGTTTAATGTGGAAAAGTGTGAGGTAATTCACTTTGGCAGGAATAGCAAATGTGTAGAGTATAGGGCTAAGGGTAGGGCTCTTAATAGTGTTGATGAACAGAGGGATCTTGGTGTATGTGTGCATAGATCCCTGAAAGTTGGCAATCAAGTCTTATGGAGAAATTATATGGAGTCTCAGCTTTTATTGGTAGGGGGATTGAATTTCGGAACTGCAACGTCATGTTGCAACTGTACAAAACTCTAGTGCGGCCGCACTTGGAGTATTGTGTACAGTTCTGGTCCCCGCATTATAAGAAAGATGTGGAGGCATTGGAGAGGGTACAGAGGAGGTTTACCAGGATGTTGCCTGGTATGGAAGGCAGGTCTTATGAAGAATGGCTGAGGGATTTCAGATTGTTTTCATGAGAAAGTAGGCAGCTAAGAGGAGACCTTATTGAAACATATAAGATAATTAGAGGTTTAGATAGGGTGGACAGTGATAGCCTTTTTCCTAGGATGAAGAAAGCTAGCACGAGGGGAAATAGCTTTAAATTAAGTGGTGGTGGTTATAGGACAGATGTCAGAGGTGGGTTATTTACCCAGAGGGTGGTAAGGGTATGGAATGCCTTGCCTGCGTCAGTTGTAGATGCACCAAGTTTGGTGGCATTTAAGAGGTTAGTAGGTAAGTTTAGGGATGAAAAGGGAATGGTTTAGGTTAGAGGGTCACTGCTTGTTTCTAATTGGTCGGCGCAACATCGAGGGCCGAAGGGCCTGTTCTGCGCTGTAACGTTCTATGTTCTATGTCCTATGTTCTAACCCTTGAACACAGATATTTACACCAATAAATGGTGTTTATTGACTACAGCTCAACCTTTAACAACATTATTCGTATGAAACTTATGTTTATCGATCTATGTCAACATTTGAAACAATTTAGGGAGAATTTGTTCTGCCAATCAGCCTAAGACCACATTTTTGGGATGTGGGAGGAAACTGGAGCACTCAGAGAAAGCTCATGCAAGCATGGGGAGAATGTGTAAACTCCCACGGACACAGGCCCAAATTCATGTATCTGCACAGCACAGCGATAGTCACTGAGCTGTTGTGTTGCCCACCAAATGGTCCAGGTCAAGCGTGCACTAACGACGTGAAGCCCTGGGCTACACTCGAAAAACCCAAGAGCAGCCTTCTCACAACAATTCGTGTGTATGTCCCTTGTTAGACAAGGTGGAACGAAGTTCCTGTGGGATAAAACATCCGTAGGCCAAAGTTCATGCAGGGAGACAGTGAGACCTCCTACATGTTCCTTTGTGCAAGCAGAGGCAGCAAGATCTCCTCCCTATTTCAGTGTGCATGTAGAGAGGCAGTGAGACCTCCTCCCTATCCCAGTGTGCATGCAGAGAGTCTGCGAGACCCTACCATTGTCTCACTGATAGTGTGCAGAGTTCTGTAGGACCTGTTACCCTCCCTCACCAATCTGGTGATGCAGCAGCAGGGAATGCCGTCCCTACTCCATCAATCTTATGCAGCATGACAGTGGGCCACTCTCCTGAAAGCATTGACCCACTCGTCAAGAGTCCATCTGCCTTCAGGCCCCGTCTCTTCAGCTCCTACCACTGTGTATCCCACTCCTGCACGCCAAGACCCGTAAACCCCACGACCTTCAGGCCCTGCTCCTGTAGACCCTGCCACTTCAGGCTCTAACAGCTGATACTTACCACTGGACATTGCCTGGTGGGCATTGCCCAAGGGCACCAACCTTTGTCCTTTACTTTGCCCTTCGATTCTACTGGTGAGGCCATCCCGACTAGTCCTCATACAGCTGTGGGCAGCTGTTTTCAGCACCAGGTACAATCTTTCACAGTGAGGCTGCAAAGCAAGTGTGCCCAGGAGAATGCATTGTAGGCCGGCTAGTTTTAATTTTATTCCTTTTAAAGTAAATTTCAATAATTTATTCAGCCCATTGCCAGAAATGGCTGTGTACCCCTTGCCGATGAAGTTTGGAAGAGATGGAAGATCAGGAGTGGACCTGAATTCTCGGCTTTCACGTGGTTTTACTTGATCACCTCACCATCATTGGGCAGGGAGTAATTGTTATCCTGCCTCACCGACCGTGTGTGTGTTACATGTATTTATATTGTCTGTACCTGAATGCACGTGTGTGTGTGTGTGTGTGTGTGTGTGTGTGTGTGTGTGTGTGTGTGTGTGTGTGTGTGTACATATGTGTGTGTGCATGTGTGTCTGAATGTGTGCATGTCTGTGTGTGTGTGTGTGTGTGTGTTCGCGTGTGTGTGAATGCGTCTGTATGTATGTGTGTGTCTGTATGTATGTGTTTGTGTCTGTATGTAAGTATGTGTGTGTGTGTGTGTGTGTGTGTGTGTGTGTGTGTGTGTGTTTATGTGAGCAACAGAGATCTTGATAAGTGTACCTATTCTGGAATGTTACAGCAATTTTGCTTCTTGGATTTGTACGTGAGTGAGAGTTTCTGTCTAAATCTGATTGTTTCTATCGGTGAATGTCTGTATTAAAAGATGCGAGTTTGTGTATGTCTGTGTGTGTTTGTGTTCCTGTCAATCTGGGATAGTTTGTGGTGGCAAAGGGAGATAGCATTGTTGGCTCAGAGCAATAGATCAATTCCAGACTTGGCTACAGTCTGTGCAGAGTCTGTCTGTATCTGCCTGTATTTCGTGTTTCCTCCCACTCTCTGAAAGTTGTGCTGGTTAGATGCATTGGCCATGCTAAATTCTCCCTCAGTGTACCAGAACATGTGCCGGAATGTGGTGAATGGGGGATTTTTTTTTATTAATAATAACTTCATTGCGATGTTAATGTTCTCATACTTGTCACACTCTTGAATACACTTCAATTTTAATGAAATATGTACTCTCTCTGAAATCCTGCTGTGCATTTATGGCAATAAAATTCATTCTGTGGAATCGTGATTAGATTGGTGAACTGGTGTTATGTGCAGAGGGTAAGAAGGATTTTGTCTCAATCTGTTACTCACGATGGAATACCATTTGAGATCACATGCCAACGGGAAGTCACAGCACACAGAAGACATCCGAGCACATTTGGTCCTGAGGCAATTGTCAGTGTCTGAAATAATTACCAACTGGACCCAGAAATTCAACAGAAACAAGAGTATCAAACCGAGTACAGTAAATGAGAAGAAAATCAATAAAGTTAAAAAGAAGTCTTTCTAGATTTAGGAACATATGTCTCAGGAGGAAAGGCTGAAGGACATGAGGTTATTTTCATTAGAGAGGAGAAGGTTAAGAGGTGACCTAATTGAGGCGTACAAGACGATCAGAGGTTTAGGTAGATTGGATAGTGAGAGCCTTTTCACCCAGATGCTGATTGCTAGCTTAAGGGGACATAGATTTGAATTAAGGGGTGGTAGTTATAGGACGGATGTCAGAGGTAGAAGAAACATCTTTACTCAGAGAGTGGTAAGGGTGTGGAATGCCCTACCTGCAGCTGTTGTTGACTCGCCAACTTTAAGGGTGTTCAAATGGTCAGTGTGTAAGCGTATGGATAACATTGGAATAGTTTAGGTTAGAGGGTCATTAGATTGGTTCCAGTGGCCAGCACAACATCGAGGGCTGAAGGGCCTGTACTGCGCTAAAATGTTCTATGTTCTATGAACTGAACATAGAGGATATGACTTTACAGCCTCACTCTTCTTGAAGCTGCAAAATCCCTCCATGTTCAACAGAGCTTCCACCCCTCGCCTGTTATGATTCCCGCAGTGGTGAGGCCAGTACAATTTCAGGCAGGGTCTTACCTGGAACACCAATAAAAGCCAGGAGAGGGTAGTAAAAGTATTGAATCACGTGCAGTAGCAATTGAATCCGATAGACTGACGTTATCCACAAGTCATCTGCAGTTAACATAGAAATCCAAAAGAATATACTTCTGTCTTTGGTTGGAGCATTCAAATTCATTGTTCCCAGATTAAGATGCATTGTTGAAACATTCCAATCCATTATTCTCAGATTACAATCCATTGCTGGAAGATTCCAATCCATTGTTCCCAGATTACAATCCATTGCTGGAAGATTCCAATCCATTGTTCACAGATTCTGATCCACTGTTGGAAGATTCCAATGAATTGTTCGCAGATTCTGATCTCTTGTCCCCGTCCCTCTCTCCACACCGCTGATTTCTATTAGTTTCGGAGTTGTACCTCCCGCTGACTCAATGAGGCAACACATTGAACGGTATCCCTTATTAATAGAAGAAAGAAATCCCTCCAGATACATTAATCGGATCCATGGCGACTCACATCAATTCCAGTCACTAAACAAACAGCGTCACTTAACCCCTTGCAATACAACACTTCTTGCACCCAACGTAGAAAACTTACTGCCTGGATGGAATGCCGAGAATCAGGAAAGATGAAAATAATGGAGGGTCAGATCCTAATTCTTTCAATATTCATTCTGTGTAACAGAGCTCTCTTTGCTAACATTCATTTTGAGATGACTAGAATATAAAAATAGGGGCGTACTGCTGAGGATTTAATAAGACTCTGGTCAGAACAATTCAGAGTATTTTCAGCAATATTGGGCCACAAATCTAAGGAAGGATGTATTGGATTTGGAGAGCGTCGAGAAGATGTTCAGTGGAATGATCAGGGGAATGACAGAATTAACACATGAGGAGCGTCTGGGTACTTTGGGTCTGTACTCGATGGAGTTTGAAAGGATGAGGACAGGATACAATTGAATGTTACAGAATAATGCGGGACATTAATAGAGTGCACTTGGGGAAGATATTTCCACTAGTAGGAGAGACGAGGACCCAATGGCACAACATAGAGGAATGAGACACTCATTTAGAACTGTGATGGAGAGATGCCAGTATTGGGCTGGAGTGGGCACAGTAAGAAGACTCACAACACCAGCTGTCCATTCATCCGATCAAGGAGCAGCATTCTGAAAGCTTCTGATACCAAATAAACCTGTGGGATTTTAATTGTTGTTGACTTAATTTAGAACTGTGACCAGCAGGAATTTCTTTAGTCAGTGGTTGGTTAATCTGTGGAATTAATTGACGCACAAGATGAGGAAGCCATGTCATTCAGTGTAGTTAAGAAAGCAATAGATTTTTTTTTTGTAAAAATGATCAAGAGTTACAGGGAAATAACGGGAGAATGGATTTGAGATACCCATCACTGAATGGTGAAGCAGAATGCATGGCCTAATTCTGTCCCCTTATCTTGTTGCCCTACGGTTATCATCGTTGTGTTTTTTAGATGAGATTCACGTTAATCAGCATTGATGTAGAATGCTAAATCCAGGCTGTGTCCAGGCAATCTTTTATACCACTTATGTACAGATAAAAGAACATAGAAAACGGTTTCACACAGATCAATTCATGGTACATTCATAGCTCAAGACATCAGATAGAATTAACTCTCAGTTTTACGTACAGTAAAATCCGAGGCTTAAGATAGAAGTGTCTCTCGGTGTTATTTACAGTACAATCTGAACAAGAGGCTTCAGATAATACTCGCTCTCCATGTTATGCACAGTACAATCTGAGACTTCAGAGAGACCTATCTCTCAGTGTTATGTCCAGTGCAATCTGCGACTTCAAAGAGAACTATCTAACAGCATTATATACAGCACAATCAGAGGCTTCAGATAGAACTATCTCTCAGTGTTATCTGCAGTACAATCTGAGGATTCAAACAGAACTAACTCACAGTGTTATGTACAGAACAATCTGAGCAAGAGGCTTCAAATAGGACTTTCCCACAGAGTTAAGTAGAGTACAATCTAAGCAAGAGGCTTCAGATAGAACGATTTCTCAGAGTTACGTACATCACAATCTCAGGCTTCAGATTGAAATAACTTTCAGTTTTATGTGCAGTACAATCTGAGGTTTCAGATAGAACTGTCAAACAAAGAACAAAGAATGAAGAACAAAACAGCACAGCAAACAGGCCCTTCGGCCCAACGAGCCCACGCCACCACCCTGATGTTCCCAACTCTACCCGTGATCCCTGTCTATGTTTATAGATCTATGGATTAAAAACCAAATTTGAGACAATTTAGGGAGAATTTGTTTTGCCAATTAGGCTGAGAGCACATCTTTGGTTGTGGGAGGAAACCGGAGCACCTGGAGAAAACCCACGCAATCACGGGGAGAATGTGCAAACTCCCACAGACACAGGCCCAAATCCATGTATCTGCACAGCACAGCAATAGTCACTGAGCTTTCGTGTTGCCCATCAAATGGTCCAGGTCAAGCGTACACTAACGACATGAAGCTCTAGGATACTCTCGAAAAAAAAAATCCAAGAGCAACCCTCTCACGACCCAACACGTGTATGCCCCTTGTGAGACAACAAGGTCGACCAAAGCACCTGTAGGATAAAATCAAGTACATCAATATCACCATCTACTTACACACTTCCCAGTGACTCCCAAGGCTCATGAAGCCTATTTCAATGAGTTTTCTATACCTCTCCATTCCCATTCTGTCCATGTACCCATCTAAGTATTTCTTATATAACTCCAAAGTGCCTGCCTCCACCACTTTAATTGGCAGCGCATTCCATACCCCTACCACCCTCTGTGTGAAAAGAACTCCCTGTCGCATCCAAATTATATCTTACCACTCTCACCCTAACTCTGTGACCCCTCGTGCGATTCGAGTCCATCTTAGGAATAAGCTTAACTTCGTTTACTCTATCTATACCCCTCATAATCTTGTACACTTCTATTAGATCTCCTCGAAGTCTACGTCTTTCCCAGGAAAACAGATCCAATTTGCCTAACCTCTCCTCGTAACTCAGACCTTCCATACCAGGCAGCATTCTGGTAAAACTCCTCTGCACTCTCTCCAGGGTCTCCACGTCCTTCCGGTCGGAAGGCTACCAGAACTGGACGCAGTATTCCAATTGAGGTCTAACCAACGTTTTATACAACTGCAACATTAAAGGCCAGGTCTTGTACTCTATACCCATTCCTATAAAGGCTAGTGTACTATATACTTCTTCACAACGTTCTCCACCTGCTCTGCCACCTTCAGAGACTTGTTCACCTGAATCCCCAGGTCCATCTGCGTTTCTATACTCTTTATATAGAATTCTATACTCTTAATACCCTTTATCGTACACCTCCCCCCTACATTCTTTCTCCCAGAATGCATCACCTCACATTTATCAGGATGGAAATCCAGGGTTCGTCCAGGGGTCATAAAACCAAGGGTCGTTCCCCTGCCAATATCCATTTAATAATATACAATACCAGAAAATGTTCTTTAAACAGCTCAGCGCTGTCACTGTTCCCAGAAGCACAGCTGCTGATTCCTCAGTGCAATATTTAATTTTCAGCTTGGGGCAACGAATAGCCGCAAATCGATCAAAGGTGAAAGTGACGGTGAAGCAGACTGAACAGTGCATAAAGCAGGACGGCGTGGATGTTACACAGAGGAGCAACTGCAAGAAATAAAAGTGTTCCCAAAAAGGAATGGCAATGTTTCTCAATATTAGGTCGAGGATAATGACCAGCAGATCCCCCACTGACATGGTCACCATTTAACGAGCGACACATTTGGAAAGACCACAATTTCTGCTCGCCAGTGTCACAATTGTGATTATGTTCACTGTGAGGATCAAAAAAAATAATAATAATAAAATTAGAGATGATACAGGGGAATAAATAACATTTATATTGAGGGTAAAAATATGCACACACACAGAGTATTAAATCCATTTGTTTTTAATCCAGCATGTATTTTGCAGTTGTGAGAGGAAAGTGGGGCATCCGGAGGAAACTCACACCAACTCAGAGCGATGTGCAAAATCAACACAAGCAAATACCAAAGCCTGGAACTGAACCCATGTCCATGACGCTGAGGTCAGAAGTTTTAATCACTGTGCCATCATGCAGCTCCATCGTAGGGACACAATGGTATTTATTTTGGAGAGAGTTCTCCGGAGAATTCACGACATTGCTGCTCAATCAGCTGCAGGTAAAAAGACCGTCTTTTACCTGCAGCTGATTGAGCAGCAACATCCAAAAGGGTGTTGGATTTGTAGAGTATGAAGAATGAGGGAGAAAAAACTGACAGAAAACCCGGATTGGAGTCTAGTAGGTAATTATTTGTTATCTCTCAGACAGCTGAGTAATAACCCCTGCAGTAGAGCTGGTACCAAACAATGCTGGTTTCACCCTTTTCCCTCAACAATACCAAGATTTGGCCGCGAGAGATCCTGATGTCTCAGCAGTTCGGTCTCGATTATACTTACACAGAACTGTAGTCTGCATTGGAGAGCAGAGCATTGTGGTCACAGTAACAGTAACAGTAAACTCACACTCCATTGACAAAAAAAAAACTCAAGTAACAGTGATTCCCTTCAACAGTGTGAGAAAGCCTCAGAGTTCAGAGAACAACTATCATCCTTGGTGAGTAGTGCACTTGCTGCTATCCCAATATGGCTGATAATCAACCTCAGTGAGTCCTCTGTCAGTAGGAAAGCTGCCAATCTATGCACCAGGTAAGAAAAACTCAAACCAATGCAGATACCAAGGAAAAGCCAAGCTGTCTGCTTTAATATCGTCTGGTGACTCTGATATTTAATATTATGAAATGCATCAAAAAGTTATTCATGGTTATAATCAAATCCAGCCTTCGAGATTGCCTGGATCCACTAAAAATCGCCTACCTCCACAACAGGCCCACAGATGCCAATTCTGTGGCCCTAGAGTCAACCCAGATCAATGTTTATTGACTACAGCTCAGCCTTTAACACCATTATTCCTATGAAATTCGTGTCCAAAGTCCGTGTACTAGGGTTCAGCTCCTGCTCAGCATTTGGTTCCTGAACTTGCTGACGTGCAGACAGCAACAAGTAAGAACAATCCACAAGAGAAATTCAATATGATCAAGAATAGTCAATACGGCTTTGTTAAGGGCAGATCGTGCCTTACGAGTCTAGTTGAGTTCTTCGAAAATGTGATTGAATACATTGATGAAGAAAGAGCAGTGTACATAGTTTATATGGACTTCAACAAGGCGTTTGATAAAGTCCCCCATGCAAGACTTCTTGAGAAGGTGAGAGGGCATAGGATCCGAGGGTCTTTGGCCTTGCGGATCCTGAACGGGCTTGCCTGCAGAAGGCAGAGAGTAGTTGTGGATGGGTCTTCTTCTGTGTGGAGGTGCGTCACCAGTGGAGTTTCCCAGTGATCTGTTCGAGCAACCTTGCTGTTTGTCATTTTCATAAATGACCTGGATGAGGAAGTGAAGGGATGGATTAGTAACTTCGCCTGCAATACGAAGGTTGGTGATGTTGTGGATAGTCTGGAGGGATGTCTGAAGTTGCAGCGAGACATAGATTGCAAGACTGGGCATACGGACTTCAACGCGGATAGAAGAAGAAGAAGAAGAATAAAACAGCACGGGAAACAGGCCCTTAGGCCCAACGACCCCGCGCCGCCACCCCGATGTTCCCACCTCTACCCGCGATCCCTGTCCATGTTTCTAGATCTATGGATTATAATTCAAATTTGAGACAATTTATGCGATAAATGTGTGTTGGTCCATTTTGGCAGGATCAATGGGATGAAGCAGTACAATATCATGGGCAGGGGTCTTGGCAGTGTTGCGGAGCAGAAGGATCTTGGGGTCCGGGTCCATAGGTCTCTTAAATCTGCCCCGCAAGTGGAGGATGTGGTCAAGAAGGCATATGGTGTACTGGCCTTCATTATCGAGGGTTTGAGTTTAGGAGTCGGAAGGTAATGCTGCGACTTTATAACACCCTTGTCAGACCCCACTTGCAGTTCTGGTCGCCTCACTATCGGAAGGATGTGGAAGCGATTGAGAGAGTGCAGAGGAGATTTACACGGATGTTGCCTGGATTGGGGTGCATGCTTTATGCAGATAGGTTGAGAGAGCTAAGTCTCTTGTGCCTGGAGAGACGAAGGTTGAGAGGCGGCATGATAGAGGTTTACAAAATGTTGAGAGGAATAGATAGAATATCTTCTCAGAGGCTATTTCCTAGGGCTGAAATGGTCACTACGAGGGGACACAAGTTTAAGGTGCTGGGGGGCAAGTACAGAGGAGATGTTAGATGTAAGATCTTCACTCAGAGGGTGATGAGTGAATGGAATCGGTTGCCGTCAGTGGTTCTAGAGGTGATCTCGCTGGGGTATTTTAAAAGCCTTCTGGATGAGTACATGGGATTTAATGGAATTGGGAGTTACTGATAGTTGTATGGATTTGTAGGGATAGATATGATCAGCACAAGTTGTGGACTGAAGGGCCTGTTTGTGCTGTAGTGTTCTATATGTTCTATGTTCAGCTTGGGACAGCAAATGGCCACAAATCGTTCAAAGGTGAAAGCGATGGTCAACCAGACAGAACAGTCAGTGGCTGCATAAAGTAGGACGGCGTGGATATTACACCCGGGACTGAGCGCAGGAATATAATCTGTTTCTGATAAACAATAGGAATGTGTCTCAATATCAGGTCGAAGATAACGACCAGCAGATCTCCCACTGACATGGCCATCAGGCAACGAGTGGCACATTTGCACAGAGCGCAGTTTCTCTTCGTCAGAGTCACAATTGTAATTTTGTTCACTGTCAGAAAGCAAAATAAAGAATGAAATTAGACATTGCTGAGGGTAAGAAATTATATTTCGACTGAGGCTGGATGAAAGTAAAAAAAAAATGTAGACACACGTAAAAGAATTAAATATTTTATTTAAAAGCTTCATGTCTTTTGCAGTATGAGAGGGAAATGGAACATTTGGATGAAACCCACACAGACCTAAGGAGAAGGTTGAATATCCAGACAGACATGGCCCATGCCTGGAACACTACAGCAGTCCTTGTGAGTCAGCAGTTCTAAACCATTGTGTCATCATGCTACTCCGCGGTAGGAACACAATGGTATGCATTTGGAAGAGAGTTTTCCGGAGAGTCCTCAACATTGACCATCTATTAGCTGCAGGTATATAGCTCCTGTACCTTGTTGAGGAATTGGAGAGTAAGAAGGCGGAAAGACTAAACCCTATGGAAAATTTGGAGTGGATTACTGTAGGTGGTAAAATGTCGTGTCTCAGACAACCCCTGCGACAGTGCTAGTACCAAACAGTTCTGGTTTCACCCTTTCCTCTGGACAATACTAACAGCTGGTAGAGGGAGATTGTGATGCCTCAACAGTTCCACCGCTAGTATACTTACACAGATCTGTAACTTGAAGAGAAGACCACAATATTGTGGCCACCGTGAGCACAACGTACAAAGAAACAGCAATCTCACTCTTGAATGACACAGAAGACAATTCCCAGGGTTTGCTTTAACAATAGAAGAAACCTTGAGGTTTCAGTCCGTAGTGCCCAGCGCACTTGCCGCTCTCCCACTATGGTCTTCTGGGCCAATGCACGTCAGTGAGTTCTCTCCCATCACGTAAGGTGCTAATCTTTGCACGAGGGAAGCAAAACTCAAAATCAAGGCCAAAAGGAAATCCATAATGACTATCATCTGGTGATTCTGATGCTCAATATTTTGACATGCACCAAAAGGTTAGTCATGACATGAATCAAACTCAGCCCCCCAGACTGCCTGGTTCCACTATAGTTCACCTATCTCCATAAGAGGCCCACAGACGCCATCTCCCTGGCCGTAGGTTCAACACTGGACTACAGACTTGTGTTTATCGACTATAGCTCAGCTTTAAACACCATTTTTCCAACGAAACTTATGTCCAAATTCTGTATCCTATTGTTTGGTGCCTGTCTCTGCAATTTGATGATGAACTTCCTGATGCACAGAAAGCAATAAATGAGGGTAGTCAAAAACACATCCTCCACAATCATCCTCAACAGCGATGAACCACAAGGCTGTGTGCTCAGCCCCTTACTAAACTTATACGCCAATGGCTGCGTGCCTAAATTCCCCTCCAACTCAATTTCCAAATTTGCTGAAGACACCACTGCAGGGGACAGATCTCAAACAACGATGAGATCGAGAACAGGGAAGAGACAGATAATCTGGTCAACTGGTATGACTAAACTAATCTTTTCCTCAATGCCAACAGAGCATAGAATATGGTCATCAACTTCAGGAAGCAGAGCAGAGCATATGTTCCTGTCTAAACAATGGGATGAAGTTGAAATGGTCAAGAACGTCAAGTTTTTAAGGTCCAGATTACCAACAAAATGCTATGGTCCCTCCATGACAATCCTATAATTAAGAAAGACTGTTCTATACTTCTTTGAAAGCCTAAAGTCAACTTGCATGTCAGCTACAATTCTCTCCAACATTATGAGATGCACCAGGAACTTGAGGAATAGATAGGGTGGACTCTCAGAGACTATTTCCCCGAGCGGAAATGGTCAGTACGAGAGGACACAGATTTAAGGTGCAGGGAAGCAAATACAAAGGAGATGTCAGGGGTAGATTTTTCACTCCGAGGGTGGTGACTGAATGGAACCGACTGCCATCGGAGATTGTTCAGGCAAACTCACTGGGGTCTTTTAAGAGACTTCTGGAAGAGTATATGGAACAGAATAGGATAGTGGGTTATAGATAGGTCTGTGGATTGGTAGATGTGATCGGCGCAACTCGTGGGCCAAAGGGCCTGTTTGTCTTGTATTGCTCTATGTTCTATTTTCATCCAGTGGAATGCTGGGATCTGCAGCCTGAAAGGATGGTAGAAGCGGGAATAAACACAAGAAGCATTTAGATCTGCAATTCAAAAGTCAGAACAGATGGATCGAGTTCAGAAAAATGGGATTTGATTGGATTGGTCTTTGATGGCCACTTCAGAAATAATAGGCCAAAGGGCCTCATTTTGTGATGTTAAAACTCAATGACTGTTAGACCACACTCAGCAGCGGCCCCATCACTTTCAGCTCTCACAGCGCTGACTGGGAGACCGACCACGTACCAAAGTTGTGTGGTTGCAAACGCGCAATTGGAGCCAGCGGTGAGCTTCCTGGTCAGAGAGAGAGACATCTATCAGCCCTCTGCTGCTGCAGCTAAATTCAACACAGCAGCTGCCCTCAGATATTCTGGGGGGGGCGGGGGGGGGGGTGCGCAGTTCTTCGTGAGCAGCCCCCAAATGATTGTAGACATGTCCCACAACTTGAAGGAGTGGTAGCAGCCACCTACTCCACCAATCACAAGCGGAATAGAACATAGAACATAGAATAGCATTGGTCCACTCTCAGAACTGCACTGGCCTTCTCCCCATGAGTGAAACTGCATTTGGGCCCTGCCACTTTCAAAATTGTTCCTTTGTACCGCATGGTGTCCACTGAAAAGGGGCACGGATCTTTTCCCTCGTCCTTGCCCGTTGTCCTCAATGGCCTTCGATTTTACCAGCGAGGCAATTACAACTCGCCCTTGTGCAGATGGGCCAGCTGTTTTCCTCACCCCACACAACCTCCCCTCGCGAGGCTGCAAAGGCAAGTTTAGTGAACAATTCTATCCCGGGCTCATTAATTTTACTTAAAATTGTTTCGAAATGAATTTATTTAATTATTCAGCCTTATGCCTGAAATGTGGCAGATTGAATCCTCCACTTATCCATCGCCCTTGAGGTCTCACGAAGCAAGAAATGTGGCTTTGAACTGAGTTCTAGGCTGTCAACTGGTTTTACTGCTCATCCTGCAAGGGAGTATCTGTAAACACGTCTCCCACACATGTGTCTGTGCAAGTGTGTGTGTGTATGTGTGTGTGTGTGTGTGTGTGTTTGCATGTGTATATGTGTGTGTGTGTGTGCGTGTGTTACCATGTGCATGTACGTATGTGTGTATGTATGTGTGTGTGCATGAGTGTGTATGCATCCATGTGTGTGAATGTGAGTGTGTATGTGCATTTGTGTGTGTGTGTGTGTGTGTGTGTGTGATCGAGGGTGTGTTTGTGTTTGTTTTTGTGTTTGTGCAAGTGTGGTGTGTGTGTGTGTGTGTGTGTGTGTGTATGAGTGTGTTTGCAATCGTAGTGCGTTTGTGTGTGTTTCTGAGTGTGTGTGTGTGCAAGTGTGTGTGTGCAAGTGTGTGTGTGTGTGTGTGTCTGTGCGTGTGTGAGAGGGTGCATTTGTACGTTTCTGTGCATGTGTGTGCAAGTGTGGGTGTTTCTGTGTGTGTTTGTGTGTTTTTGCAAGTGTGGTGTGTGTGTGTGTGTGTGAATGTGTGAGTGTGTGTGTGTGTGTGAATGTGTGAGTGTGTGTGTGTATGTGTGCCCCTGTGCGTGTGCATATGTGCATGTGAGTGTGTGTGTGTTTTTGTGTATGGGTGTATGTGGGTGTTTCTGTGTTCATGTGAGGAAGAAAGCATTATATGAATATTTCTAAGTGTGCGATATTCTGGACTGTTGCAGCATTTTGGTTTCTCTTGAATTTGTGTGCGAGGGGGAGTAAGCATTTAAATCTGATTGCTTCTGTCAGCAATTGTGTATATTTTTAATTGAGCGTTTGGATGTACCTGGGTGTTTGTATACCTGTGACCTTGAGTTTGTGGTGGCACAAGAGATACCATGGTTGCCTCACAGCACCAGAGAACCTGGTTCAATTCCAGGCTTGGGAAACAGGCCCTTCGGCCCAACGAGCCCGTGTCGTCACCTCGATGATCCCACTTCTGCCCATGAACCCTGTCTATCTTTATAGATCTACGCATTTGAACCAAATTTGAGACAATTTAGGGAGAATCTGTTCTGCCAATTAGCCTAAGAGCACATCTTTTGGATGTGGGAGGAAACGGGAGCACCCGGAGAAAACCCACGCAAGCGCGGGAAGAATGTGCAAACGCCCACAGACACAAGCCCAAATCCATGTATCTGCACAGCACAGCAATAGTTACTGAGCTGTCATGTTGCCCATCAAATGGTCCAGGTCAAGCGTACACTATCGACGTGAAGCACGAGGATACTCTTGAAAAATTCTGCAAATTCCCCCTTTGTCTGCGCACGACTCCTCCCAGTGCTCTGCATTTCCTCCCACACTCTGAAATTTATGCTGCTTAGGTGCATTGGCCATGTTAAATTCTCCCTCATTGAACCCGAACAGGTGTTGGAGTGTTGTGTCTCAGGGAGTTTTACAACAACTTCATAGCAATATTAATGCTGTCATATTTGTAACACTAATGAATAAACTTCAAACATTACAAAACATGCTGCCTCTCTGTGAGATCTTGCTGTGCAGATATGACCAATAAAATGGATTCTGAAGCCTGCTGACTGGGTGGACGATTAGCAGCGAATTGGTGTTTTGTCAGAATGTAAAAATGGTCTGTCTCTTCTACTCACGAGGGAGCAGCGTTAGAAGTCCTAGTCTGATATTAATGTATTTGTTTTTATCCTACAGGTACTTTGGTCTGCCTTGTTGTCTGACAAGGGGCATACACACAATAGGTCGTGAGAGGGCTGCTCTTGGATTTTTTTCGAGAGTATCCTCGTGCTTCACGTCGTTAGTGTACGCTTGACCTGGACCATTTGATGGGCAACATGACAGCTCAGTAACTATTGCTGTGCTGTGCAGATACATGGATTTGGGCTTGTGTCTGTGGGACGTTGCACATTCTTCCACGCGCTTGCGTGGGTTTTCTCCGGGTGCTCCCGTTTCCTCCCACATCCAAAAGATGTGCTCTTAGGCTGTTGGCAGAACAGATTCTCCCTAAATTGTCTCAAATTTGGTTCAAATGCGTAGATCTATAAAGATAGACAGGGTTCATGGGCAGAAGTGGGATCATCGAGGTGACGACACGGGCTCGTTGGGCCGAAGGGCCTGTTTCCCGTGCTGTTTTGTTCTTTGCTGTTAAGTCATATGCCTATGGAAAGTCACAGCACATGAAAAGCGTCCTAGCCCAGAGACAATTGCAATGGCTGAAGGAAATAATAACTACATGCAAAGATTCATCAGAAACAACAAGAATGGCAACTCGATTGCAGTAAATGACAAGGAGATCAACACAGTTAAACAGCCTTTCTAGAAGTGGGAACTGGACACAGGGACGGAACTATACAACTTCAATCTTCCCAAAGCTGCAAAATCCCACCCATGTACAACATATTTTCCCATCCTTCACCCATCACTCGCTTCGATTCCTGTGGTGATTGGGCTGGTACATTTCCAGCCAGGAACATACCTGGAACACCAACAATAGCTAGGAGGGGATAGTAGAAGTATTGAATTGCGTACAGTAGATGTTGAATCAGATCAGCTGATGTTAACCACCAATCATCTGCAGTAAACATAGAAAACCCACCAGAATAAATTCTTGTCCTTGATTGGCACATTCCAATCTATTGTTCCCAGGGTCTGATCCATTGTTGGGACATTCCAATCCATTGTTCCCAGATTCTGATTTCTCCTTTCCCTCCCTCTCACTCTCCACAGCCGCCGATCTCTGTTAGTGTCGGAGTTGTCTCTCCCTCTGACACAGTGGAACAACACGTTGTACAGAAAACCCTTATGATTGAAGAGGGAAAGCCCTCCATGCACACTAAGTAGATCAATGGAGACTCACGTCAACTACAGTTATTAAACAGACAGCTTCATTTAACAACGTTCAAACCAATACTTTTTTATACCCAAAGTAGAACATTTACAACGTGATAGGGGCAGGTAGGAAAGGAAAGTTGGAAATAATGGAGGGACAGACCGCATATCTTTCAATATTCATTCAATACAACAAAGGTTCCTCTGCTAGAATTCATTTCAAGACGGCTAGAATACAAAAGCAGGAGTTTACTGCTAAGGTTTCGTAAGACACTTTTCAGATTGGTCAGAATTTTCTGAGCAATTTTGGGACCTGTATCTAGAGAAGGATGTGCTGACCTTGGAGATCGTCCAGAGGAGGTTCACAAGAATGATCTGGGTAGATGAATGACTTGATGCATGAAGATCTGAGGACTCTGGTTCTTACTCAATGGAGTTTGGAAAGATGAGGATGGGAATATCATTGAACCTTAAAGAATTATGAATCTCCTAGATAGAGTGCACTTGGGGAATTTGTTTTCATTAGTAGCACAGACTAGGACCGAAGTACAAAGCCTTAGGGGAAACCGCAGACTTTTAGAACAGTGCTGAGGAAATGCAGGTTTTGGACTGGTGTGGGCACAGTAAGAAGCACGAGTTGTTCACTCATCGGAGGAAGGAGCAGTGTTCTGAAAGCTCATGATTCCAGGTAAACCTGTGGGACTACAAGTGCTGTTGTGAAACGTCTTACTTTAGAACTGTGATGAGGTGGATTTTCTTCAGATAGAACTCTGTCAGTCTTACCTACAGTACAAACACAGCAAGAGTTATCAGATAGAAGTATCTCTCGGTGTTCCTTAAAGTTCAAGCTGAGCAAGAGACTTCAGATAGAACTATTTCCCAGTGTTACATACTATACAATCTAAGACTTCAGATAGAATACATTGACGAAGGAAGAGCAGTGGACGTAGTGTACATGGATTTCAGCAAGGCGTTTCATTAGGAACCTCCATGCAATACTTCTTGAGAAGGTGAGAGGGCATGGGATCCAAGGGGCTTTGGCCTTCTGGATCCAGAACTGGCTTGCCTGCAGAAGGTAGAAAGTAGTTGTGGGTGGGTCTTCTTCTGCATGGAGGTCAGTCAGCAGTGGAGTGCCACAGGGAATTGTACCAGGACCCTTGCTGTTGGTCGTTTTCATAAATGACCTCGATGAGGAAGTGGAGCGATGAGTTTGTAAGTTTGTCGACAATACGAAGGTTGGTGGTGTTGTGGATAGTCTGGAGGGATGTCTGAAGTTGCAACGAGACATAGACAGCATGCAATAGTGGGCAGACAAGTGACAGATCGACTTCAACGCAGATAAATGTGTGGTGATCCATTTTGCAGGAACAATGGGATGAAGCAGTACACTATCAAGGGTAGGAGTCTTGGCAGTGTTGAGGAGCAGAATAATCTTGGGGTCCGGGTCAATAGGTCTCTGAAATCTGCCCCGTGAGTGGAGAATGTGGTCAAGAAGCCATATGGTGTACTGGCCTTCATTAAGAGAGGAATTGAGTTTAGGAGTCGGGAGGTAATGCTGCAATTTATAAGACCCTTGTCAGACCCCACTTGGAGTATTGTGTGCAGTTCTGGTCACCTCACTATAGGAAGGATGTGGAAGGTATTGAGAGGGTGGTGCAGAGGAGATTTACAAAGATGTTGCCTGGATTGGGAGGCATGCCTTATGAAGATAGGTTGAGAGAGCTAGGTCTCTTCTCCCTGGAGAGAGGAACGTTGAGAGGCGACCTGATAGAGGGTTATAAGATGTTGAGAGTAATAGATAGAGTGGATTCTCGGAAAATATTTCCCAGGCGGAAATGGTCGCTATGAGAGAACGAAGCTTTAAGTTGCTGGGGGCAACTGCAAAGGAGATGTTAGAGGTATGTTTTTCACTCAGAGGGTGATGAGTGAATGGAATTGATTGCCGTCAGTGGTGGTAGAGGCAAACTTGCAGGGGTCTTTTAAGAGATTTGTGGATGAGTACATGGGATGTAATGGGATTGGGAGTTACAGATAGGTCTATGGCCTGGTAAGTATAGATATGATCGGCATAATTTGTGAGCCGAAGGGCCCGTTTGTGCTGTAGTGTCCTATGTTATATATGTTCTAAAATTCACCCAGTGTTTAATACGGTGCAATCTGAGGTCTCACTTATATCTATTCCTCAGTGTTATGTACAGCACAATCCAAATTCAGAGGGAATTATCCCTCAGTGTTAAGTACAGTAGGATCTGAGCCTTCAGGTAGAATTATCTCAGCGTGATGTACAGTGCTTCTGAGCAAGTGGTTTCAGATAGAACTATCTCCCACTTTAACATACAATGCAACCTGAGCAAGGGGCTTCACGTCAATCCTTCGCAGCATTTCATAGAACATAGAACATAGAACAATACGGCACAGAACAGGCCCTTCGGCCTTCGATGTTGTGCCGACCAAAATAAAAAGCAATGCCCCGCCAAACTAAACCATTCCCTTCTCTTCCATATACTTATCAATTAACCTCTTAAACGCCACCAAACCTGGCGCCTCTACAACAGCTGCAGGCAGGGCATTCCACTCCCTAATCACTCTTTGAGTAAAGAACCTACCTCTGATATCCGTCCTATAACTCATACCCCTTAATTTAAAGCTGTGTCCCCTCGTGCTAGCTTTCTCCATCCTAGGAAAAAAGGCTATCACTGTCCACCCTATCTAAACCTCTAATCATCTTATATGCTTCAATAAGATCCCCTCTTAGCCGCCTCCTTTCTAACGAAAAAAACCTCAAATCCTTCAACCTCTCTTCCTAGGACCTGCCCTCCATACCAGGCAACATCCTAGTAAACCTCCGCTGTACCCTCTCCAATGCCTCCACATCTTTCTTATAATGTGGCGACCAGAACTGCAAACAATACTCCAAGTGCGGCCGCACTAGAGTTTTGTACAGCTGCAACATGATGCTGCGGCTCCTAAATTCAATCCCACTACCAATAAAAGCTAAGACTCCATAAGCCTTCTTAACAACTTTATCCACTTGACTGCCTACTTTCAGGGATCTATTGACACATACACCAAGATCCTTCTGTTCCTCAACACTATTAAGAGCCCTACCATTAGCCCTATACTCTACACATTTATTGTTCCGGCCAAAGTGCATTACCTCACACTTTTCCACATTAAACTCCATTTGCCACCTCTCGGCCCAGCTCTGCAACTTGTCCAAGTCACTCTGTAAACTAAAACACCCCTCTTCACTATCTACCACACCACCAACTTTAGTATCAGCTGCAAATTTACTGATCCATCCCTCAATACCCTCATCCAGATCATTTATAAAAATTACAAACAGCAGGGGACCCAAAACAGACCCCTGAGGCACACCACTCGTCACCGAACTCCACGATGAATATCTCCCATCAACCACCACCCTCTGTCTTCTATCTGCCAGCATCGTATTTCCTATACGATGTTGTAAGGAGGAAAAAGTGAGTTGAGGGGAGTGTGGGAGAAGGATACCAGGACACCTGACACAGAATCAGCAACACCTTGGGAAGAGTATGAGTGGGGGACAGTGGGACACGAGGACAGGAAAGCTCCTTGTGGAGACTATGAAAGGAGGACAGCGAAACACCTAATCAGAGTCAGCAGCAACTTGAAGAGGGTGTGAGAAGGGGACACTGGGACACCAAGGCAAACAAGCAGCACCTTGAGCAGAGTGTGGGAGAGGGACTCCAGGTCACCGGAACAGAACAGCAGTACCTTGAGGAGAGTGTGTGAGGGGGACACTGGGACACCAATGCAAACAAGCAGCACCTTGAGAAGAGGATGGGAGGGAGAAACCAGGACACGGGAACAGAGCAGCATCACCTTGAGGAGAGTGTGAGATGTGGACACTGGGACACCAAGGCAAACAAGCAGCATCTTGAGGAGAGTATGGGAGGGAGAAACCAGGACACGGGAACAGTACCGCAGCACCTTGAAGATAGTGTGAGAGAGGGAAAGTAAGACATATGACAGACAAGCAACACATTGAGGAGAGTATGTAAAGAGGACTCTGGGACATGGGATAGGCAAGTAGCACCTTGAGGAGAGTGTGAGAGGTGGACTGCTGTAGGTAAAATAATATCTGACATTTTTAGTGAGTCAAAATTTATTTCAAAGCTTTGAGACAATCTCGTTCCTAATAGCGGATTGCTCATGGAACACAAAAAGGAGTGGGCATTTATATATCGTGAGTCCCAGTATCAATCACAACATAAACTGCCAATTCTGGTCAGAATTCTGGGTCTTCCTTCTTCAGATACGACGCAGCCTCAGAGTTGACCAGGATTCACAGTCCATCTGGCACCGACAGTCGTAAAATAGTCTTTCATCCGACCACAACTCACAAACCATATTGCATCTCTGTCTGTGAAGTTACTTGGATGATTGCAGCTGTTGATTCCAGCAGGACATTTCGTGTCACAATTTGGATGCAAAAGGGATTTTTTTCACACAGAGGGTGGTGGGTGTATGGAATGCGCTGCCAGATAAGGTGGTGGAGGCAGGTACTCTGGAGTTATTTAAGAGATACTTAGATGGGCACATGAACAGAATGGGAATGGAGGGGTATAGAAAATTGATTTAAAATAGGCATCATGAGCCTTGGGAGTCCCTGGGAAGTCTGTAAGTAGTCGATTATATTGATGTATTTGGTTTTTATCCTACAGGTACTTTGGTCCATCTTGTTGTCTGACAAGGAGCATACATGCGATGGGTCGTGAGAGGGGGGCTCCTGGATTTTTTTGAGACTATCCTAGTGGTTCACGTCATTAGTGTAGGCTTGACCTGGACCATTTGATAGGCAACACGACTGTGACTACCGCTGTGCTGTGCAGATGCATGGATTTGGGCTTTTGTCTGTGGACTTTGTGCATTCTCCCCGTGCTTGCGTGGGTTTTCTCCGGACGCTTCGGTTTCCCCCCACATCCCAAAGATGAGCTCTTAGGCTGATTGGCAGAACACATACTCCCTAAATTGTCTCAAATTTGGTTTCAATCCATATACCTATAAACACAGACAGGAATCACAGGCAGAATTGGAGAACATTGAGATGACGACGCGGGATCATTGGGACAAAGGGCGTCTTTCCCATACTGTTTTGTTCTTTGTTATTTTAAAAAAACTGGTATCACAATCTACCATCTGTGCAACGATGATCAGCTTGTGTAAGCAGGTAAGATTTGCAATGTCTACAGAATAACATTTACATTTAACGATCTGTCCTTATAAAAGTAAGAGCTAAATAACGTGAGATATGAACAAATAAATATAAGCTTGAGGAGATCGGCCGTGAGGAAGGCTGTGTTTGTGATATATTCTAGGTATACAATCCATTAACCTTTTCCCTTCTTCACTCCCGCTTTTGGTCGGGGCCCGGTCCAATCATGGCCCATGACCAATTCAAAGCCAAATATTACCAGCATATGGGCCTCCTTCCAGTTAAAACAACAAAGTAAAACTTGGTGTTCTTTGTACCCATACAATCAATAAGTACCCACTCAAACAATAATATGTTTTCTCACCGAAAAATACCAAAGTTCTAATCCAATACACGACCTTGACTTCACACTTGCGAGTCCAGCAAGAACCAAAGCAAACACTGGCTTTTTTTTTCTGTGCATCGGTCTCGGTTGTCCTGTGCATAGTCTACTTCTTTGATGTGCCTGGCATTCTGGTTGTAGTTTTCCTTCCTTCCTTGGCAGGTGTGGTGGCTCTGCTTGAGCTCGTCATCACTGGCAATTACCACCGTTGTTGTAGATCATTCATCGTTGGATTTCATGCCCCTTTAGGTCATTGCCAATCAAGCAATGATGATTTGATCCCCCTAATCGATAAAAGTCCAATCAGATGCTGCCGCACCGATCTCGGGTGTATCCCTATGGCCATGTCTACGTGTGCTGGAAGCACGTAAGTCAGATACCTCCTTTTGATCCAGAAAGCAAAGCGTAATGGGTCAAAAACCTAGGACCAGTGTCTGTCAGGAGGTCCCCAGTCACGCAACAGTCAAGCAAGGCCCAGGCATTGGCATGCACAGTAATCATACATCCTCACAACATATTGATATTGCAGAAGCCACAGACAACAACACACTACAAATACAATTAATCGCATATTCTGAACACTATTTTCAGTTCAGAGGTATGCACAAGACAAGAATAAATCACTGAGATAGAAGCCAAGGAAAATGACATTTAAATCTGTATTTTGGAGAGTCCCTCACCCAAAAGTGCTGTAGAGGGTTTTAAGTCTCCAAACGATTCGCTATTTTTGTTTAATCCAAATTTGCATAATTTTGTCACAGTTAGCATTTTAGATTTGAACTTCCAAAGTCACAGCCCAAAATCTATCACCTTCTGGTATACACATATACTGTGTTCTTCTACGACCCAATTAACACAATGAAACCAAACTACATGCTAAACTTAAGTCAAGTGTTTTTTTCTAACAATTTAACAGATTATGATCTAAGCTCCTCCATCATTCTGTCCAATTTACCAATTGAAATATGAATAACATAATTTGCACATTTGATTTATTTGTTCCCCTTTATGCATTTTAACTCCTGTAACCCAAAATGAATATTAGCAAAAAATTCATCATCCGTTGTAAGGTGATTGGCACTCTCCAGAGTCCTCAGCATTTCAGAAAAATATAACTCCCTACATATGGGTCTTTACATGTGAACATGAAGATTACCGCAGATAACATTTACACAGTAAATGAAGTCACAAAACAAACTGATATCACTTTCTAGAATTATCCCACATTCAACTGGTTACATCATAAACTGACAATGTGTTTCAGTGCTTCCCTCTATGAAACACAAAATCCATACAGACTTTCTTTCCATAACTCTGTGTTTGTCAAAATTGAACTTCTTTACTTCTTTAAAAGTCAGACAACTTTCCACTTATTAGTTGTTTAATTTATGCACTCGATTTATTCTATCAATTAAATGTCAGAAACTGTAATGCTTATGCATAACCAATCAGTTTAGTTCGAGAGGTAACAATGAGAAAATCTAAGTGAGCCAAACTCTTAATTATCATTCACTTGTGATAAGTGAGCTTGGAGTCTTGAAGTTACTAGACTGGTTATTGACGAGCCATCTAATAAAACAAAACAGAGAAAAACATACATTTGGCTGGGAGCCAAATGAATTGATTTCATCTCACATGACTTATCCAAGTCAAAGGAAAGAGCACATGTTTCCTTCCAAGTTTTAAGTCGTTTTTTTTAACAAAATTTGATCCCAGAACTATTCAAAATTGAAATTGTTTGCTTCAAACTACAATTTATGTACATTGAATTTGAAATTTTAAGTCATATTCCCATCGTATTTAAACTCTACATCAAGCCCACTGTTGTAAGATCACAATGATGGAAAGAACATTTTAAAAAAATAAAGCCGACAATAACAATAACATCCACACAGCCACATTATTGAACACACACAGATACACATGGAAGCTTCCAACACGCATTCCATGTTATCCTTCATTCAAACACAACATTCTAAACTAAGATGAAAATAAAACAATGAAAGAAAATAGATTTAGACAATCACCTTCATTCTTCTTTTTCTCCCCAAACTGTAATTAAACTCCAAGCAGAAGTAAATTCAAGAAATCTTATACTTAAATTTTAACATTTTTACAGTCAAACCTTTTGAAGTTAAACTGAAATGTGAAGCATTGCTTGCATTGCTTGCAATAACGCTTCACAATAGCCTTCAACAACTCTTGCTGTGAATCTAATTCAACAACAACCACCTACATTGGACAAGAAACAAGGACAGACAAACACACTGAAAAACAAATCTTATATATCTCCCTGGGGTTTCTCATCTGGTTCATCTTTATTTCCAGATATCCATTGTACAATTCACCAGAGTTCTGGAAATTGAGAATTCACATTTTACGGATTATTTGGTGAGGTGGTGACAGCCCAACTTTAAATGCTTGAAAAAAGGCTCTATCTGTTTGGGAAGGTTCAGGCACACCCGATCATTCCTAATATATTCTAAAGAGTCATTCTGCAAATTCGGAGGCGTTTTCCCATCTTAGTCTAAGTATAACTGATATCCAATCCAAATGATGTCCAGTTCTGCCCAAAAATTGCTGTTGTTACTCCGGGGTTGGAGCCTTCCCAAGGAAGCCAAAACTTGTTGACTTTCACCTGGGATTAGAAGGTTTATATCCGGCAGTGGGATCCTGTTACAGCCCACCCCGACTTATGGGAACGATATCGTAGACCTCATCGGTGCCGAAGTGTCCTGCTTGTGCCGTGGGTTTATATCCGACCTATATGGAGGCAAGGACCTGCAGCTGGGGTCCTCTAAAATTTGATTTCACTTCTCTAGTTCTTTTATGTGTGATTCCAACATTTTGATTTTTGCTTTATCGTCAGCCCGTTTCTTACCCAAGATTGAGACTTAATCAATTAATCAAGCCAATTGGTGAACTAAGAGCTACTGGGGATCTTCCATTAATATCTCTATAGCCTGCTGTATGCCTATTGATGTTTGTTGATGTCTTCTTTTACACCCACAGACGATTCGGTCTGCCTTGTTGGCCAACAAGGATTATACACGTGGTGGATCGCGCAAGGGTTGCTCTTGAATGTGGCTTCGAGAGTTACCTAGTGCTTCACATCCGTTAGTGTACACTTAATCTGGACCAATTGACAGGCAACACACATCAGCTCAGTGACTATCACTGTCTGCTGTACAGTTACAGGGATTCGGGTCAGATCTCTATCTTGGATCAATGTCTGAGGGAGTTTGCACATTCTCCCTGTGCTTGCAAGAGTTTTCTCCAGTTTCCTCCTATATCCAAAAACAACATGCTTTTTAGGCTGATTGGCATGAATAAATTGCCTCTTAATTCGACCTCCCTTAATCTGACATACATATAATTCCCTAAATTTCCACCCCCTTTACTGTGGAGTTCCACTGGAGGTGGATGGAAGCATCGATGAGTGATGCACTCAGTGGGGCACTCACTGAGTGTGTTAAAATGGGCGACACGGGCTTGTTGGGCCAAAGGGCCTGTTTCCTGTGTTGTGTTCTTCTTTGCCCTTTGTCAGAGAATTCCAGTTTTTTCTTAGTTCTGTCTTTCCTTTCATTTTCAAGCATTTCCGTTGTTTGTCTAATAGGTGAGATAAGCCCACCCCCACTACCCCACCAAAACGCACCACCCAACTTTCTCAGCTGTAATGAATCTGTTCCTCTCAGTCATATATTCATATATCGGGGATCCTGGAGATCCACTGTCCTTGTGATCTCCCCATAATACAGCTACGTTGATACTCACCATCTGGAGTCTTCTATTCTCCCTTCTTGCTCTCCCATTTGGAGTCTGGTGATTTCTGTCAGGGGTGAACAGTGCCCTCTGTAACAACGCTTAATCGTAGTAAGCTTGCATCTTTATGCTTACACTGTTAAGCCGACTTTTCCTTCGACTCCGGTGATCACTCAGGCAGTCTTTTCTTCATTCACGTCTGACCATCACACTCCCGACAACTCTTACCAGCATTTATACCCACTTCAAATTCCTGACCATCGCATGGGGGAATTCCCACTCTTACAACCAGGCTGAATGTTTTAAAGATAAATGCCTCCTTGTCCGTATATGTTTAGTTCAGACTTCATTCACACTCTTACAATCTCTCATCACAGACTCTGTTCAGAGATATCACCCACGGTAGTTTGACTCATGCTACTAAGTTTGGTGATTGATTCCAGTTCTCCAGAAGGGTGGTGACCATTCAAACTGAGTCTGCAAACAGATCCTGGGTTTCGGCACCAAATAGTTGTAGGTAAAAAAATAACTCTGAGATTGTTAGTGGGTCAAAATAAAATGGGTCTTGTTTCAAAGATTTGGCTTCTATTTCAAATCTTTGGGAGAAACGGGATTTTAACAGCGGACTGCTGGACTTCTCATGGGACACAAATACGAGGGGACGTTTATACACCATGAATCCCAGTGTCAATCACAACACAAACTTCCAATTCTGGTCAGAACTTCCTCAGTCACACTGCAACCTCAGAGGTGACCAGGTTTCACAGTCTATTTGGCAGCTAAAGCCATGACACAGACTTTGTTCTGATCACGATCTACAACACCTGAGGCCATGCCAGCATAGAACATAGAACAATAGAACATTGAACATTACAGCGCAGTACAGGCCCTTCTGCCCTCAATGTTGCGCCGGCCAGTGGACACTCTAACCTAAAATATTCCAATATCATCCATATGCCTATCCACCGAACATTTGAATGCCCCCAAAGTAGGCGAGTCCACAACTGCTGCAAGCAGTGCATTCCACGCTCTCACCACGCTCTGTGTAAAGAACCTGCCTCTGACATCAGTCCTATAACTACCACCTCTTAATTTAAAGTTATGTCCCCTCGTGTTGGTCATCACCATCCGAGGAAAAAGGCTCTCACTATCCACCCTATCCAATCCCTTGATCATCTTATACGCCTCAATTAGTTCACCGCGTAACCTTCTTCTCTCTAATGAAAATAACCTCAGGTCCCTCAGCCTTTCCTCATAAGGCCTTCCCACCATACCAGGCAACATCCTGGAAAACCTCCTCTGCACCCTTTCCAATGCTTCCACATCTTTCTTATAATGCGGCGACCAGAACTGTACGCAATCCTCCAAGTGCGGCCGCACCAGAGTTTAGTACAGTTGTAACATAACCTCACGGCTCCTAAATTCAATCCCTCTACCAATAAAAGCTAACACACCGTACGCCTTCTTAACAACTTTATCAACCTCTGTGCCAACTTTCAAAGAGCTATGAACTTGTACCCCAAGATCCCTCTGTTCGACAACACTATTAAGGGTTCTTCCATTAGGTCTATATTTCATATGCCTGTTATTCCTACCAAAGTGAATCACCTCACACTTATCCATATTGTATTCCATTCGACACCTCACGGCCCAGCTCTGCAACCTATCTATGTCCCTCTGCAAACTGTAACATCCATCCTCGCTGTCTACAACACCCCCCACTTTGGTATCATCAGCAAGTTTACTAATCCAACGCTCTACACCCTCATCTAGGTAATTTTTAAAAAAATGACAAACAGCAGTGGCCCCAAAACAGATCCGTGAGATACACCACTTGTAACTGCATTCCAGGTTGAATATTTCCCATCAACCACCACCCTCTGTCTTCTATCAGCTAGCCAATTCCTAATCCAAACTGCTAAATCACCTTCAATCCCATGCATCTGCACTTTCTCACTAGCCTACCATGGGGAACCTTATCAAACGCTTTGCTAAAATCCATATACACTACATCAACTGCCTTACCCTTATCTAACTCTTTGGTCACCTCCTCAAAAAACTCCATAAGGTTTGTGAGGCACGACCTACCCTTCACAAAACCGTGCTGACTATCCCTAATCAATTTATTTCTCACTAGATGCTTATAAATCCTATCCCTTATAATTCTTTCCAAGACGTTGCCCACAACAGAAGTCAGGCTCACCGGTGTATAATTTCCAGGATGGTCCCTACTCTCCTTTTTGAACAAAGGGACAACATTTGTCATCCTCCAGTCTTCCGGCACTTTATCTGTAGCCAACGACGACATGAAGATCAAAGCCAAAGGCTCTGCAATTTCCTCTCTAGCCTCCCAGTTAATCCTAGGGTAAATCCCATCTGGCCCAGGGGACTTATCAATTTTCATACCCTCAAGATTCGCTAACACCTCCTCCTTATGAACCTCAATCCTGCCCAGTCTTAACCTGGTACCGCCGTATTCTCCCCGACAACATTGTCTTTCTCTTGTGTTAATACTGATGAAAAATACTCATTCAGTGTCTCTCCTAGCTCCTCAGGCTCCCCACACAACATCCCACTGCTATCTCTGACTGGCCCTAATCTTGCCCTAACCAATCTTTTATTATTTATATACCTGTAAAAAGCTTTAGGATTCTCCTTAATCCTATCTGCCAAAGTCTTCTTGTGTCCTCTTCTAGCTCTTCTCAACTCCCTCTTTAGCTCATTCCTGGCTAATTTAAAGCTCTCCAGTGCCCTAACTGAGCCTTGGCGTCCCATCATTATATAAGCCTCCTTCTTCCTCTTCACCAGAGACTTAACTTCCCTAGTATACCATGGTTCCCTCACTCGACCACTTCCTCCCTGCCTGGCAGGTACATATTTATTAAGGACATGCAGAAGCTGTTCATTAAATATGCTCCACATTTCAGATGTCCCCAGCCCCTGCAATATCGTGCTCCACCCTATGCATCCTAAATCTCTCCTAATAGCCTCATAATTACCTTTCCCCCAGCTATAACTACTGTTATTCGGTATGTGCCCATCCCTTTCCATCACTAAGGTAAACGTAACCGAATTGTGGTCACTATCACCAAAGTGCTCACCCACCTCCAGGTCTAACACCTGGATCTCTCTCTTTGAAGTTACTTGTATAATTGCAACTGATCCCATAGAAATCTTCCTGTGAAAAAGTCTACATCACAATCTACCGTGTGTGTTTCAATGTTCAGCTAGTGTGAACAGGGAAGGTTTGCAATGCCTACAAAATAATATTCACATTTAACTGTATATCTTTATATAAAAATGAGAGTTAAAGAATGTAAGTCATGCACAAATAATTTAAATTGATGCCAGGAGCATTATAAGCACGAGCAGATCAGCCATGAAGAAGGGTTATGTTCGTGATATATTCTAGGTACAAAATTTGTCAACCCTTTTCCTTCTTCAAGGGCACTAGAACACAGGAAAAGTCAGCAAATTCAGGAGAGTGCGAGAGGAGGAATCTGGGACAGACAAGCAGCAAATTCAGGAGGGTGTGAGAGGAAGGCACCATGACACCGGGACAGACAGTCAGCACCTTGAGGAGAGTGTGAGAGGGGGGAATCTGGGACACGGGAGAGACAATCAGCACCTTGAGGACAGTACGAGAGGGGGACCCTGGGGCACCGGGACAGACAGTCAGCACCTTGAGGACAGTGGTAAAGGGGGGCAGTGGGACAACGGGGCAGATAAGCAGCACCTTCAATAGAGTGTGAGAGGCGGACACGGTGACAACAGGAAAGTCCGTGCCTTGCGAAGACTGTGAGAGGGGGCCAGTGGGACATCCGGGGAGGCAGAGAGAAAATCAGCATCTTGAGGACAGTGCGAGAGGGGGACACTGGGACAGCGGGACAGACACTCAGCACCTTGAGGAGAGTGTGAGAGGGGGACAGTGGGACACCAAAAGAGAAATCAGCATCTCAAGGGCAACGTTAGAGGGGGGCACTGGACACCGCCACAGAGAGTGAGCAACTTGAGGAGAGTTTTAGATGTGAAGATAGCAGATTCAAGTGACTGATAGAGTGATGCAGCACTGGGACAGAGTCAGTTTGTATCTGTCCTGTGGTGGTTAGGATCCTTGTCAATATGTGACCTCTTTGAACACGTGCATTAACCCATGTCATCACAGTGCACGTCTCCCCATCACAATGGGTATCACGGGGAAATCAGACATCACAATATCTTTGTGAACATTTCGGTTTGAGTCTGGGGGCTGAATAATCAGTCGATGTGAAGGAAGTGGAGCTACATTGACTGGCTGATGTAATTGGGAGTGAAAGTGTTTGGTTGGAAGACCTGACTCAGTGAAAGGAGTGCGGGCAATGCCAACGTTAAGTAGATTCTGTGGGACATTGAAAAGATTTCTTCTCACTATAGTTGAATTTTAATTTTCTAAATGAGCCATCAAAGTCAGTTAAACTGCTGCAAGATGAAACATTTGTGTTTTAGTATCTCGCTGGAAATTTTTCACGTCATTGCTCTTACGCAGTTGGGTACTCAGACCCTCATACTCTGATGCTTACTCACCACACTCTCCTGACATTGTTTGGAGATTCTGACTGACCATCTCATTTCCAATGTGAGTTTAATGCTCATGCATCTTCTATTTTTCTCTATTGTTTTTAGCTTCCTAACATCCCCACCTCTAGGATTGGCTGTGAGATTTCTCGAGGTAGGCAAAATTTCCAAATCTTGTTTGATTCACTCTAAAGTTCCAGGTAGATATCTGTTTCTAACACAGTTTCATAGCTCCTTGGAAGTGGAGGCACGTGTGGAGAGAGTGGTGAAGAAGGCCTTCGGCATTCTTGGTTTCATTGGTCAAAACATGAAATACAGGAGTTGGGGATTTCTTGTTGAAGTTTCACAAAACATTGTTGAGGTCACGCTTGGAATACCGTGTACAGTTCTGGTATCCCAATTATAGAAAGGGTATTATTATATCCTGGAAAGAGTGCAAAAGGAATTTACTAGGTATTTGATGTATTGAGTTGTAAGGAGAGGTTGGAGAGACTGGCACTTTTTTTAGCTGGAGAGTAGGCGGATGCGGGGTGACCTTAAAGAGGACTATAAAATACTGAGGAGCATAAATCAGATATATAGTGAATATTTTTTTCTCAAATGTAGGGGAGGCTAAAACAAGAGGGCGTAGGTTTAAAGTGAGAGGGGACAGATACAAAAGTGTCCAAATCATTTTTGTTTTTCACACAGAGGGCAGTGAATTTCTGAAACAAGCTGCCAGAAATGTTAGTAGAGGTGAGCAAAATGTTGCCTTTTAAAAATAATTTAGAGAGTTACATGGATAAGATGGGTATGGAGGGATATGGGCAAAATGCTGCGAATTGGTATTCTATTAGGGTTTTAAAAATGGGCAATATGGACGGGATGTGATAAAGGGCCTGTTTCAATGATGTAAACCTCTGTGATCTTATGAATGAATAAGAAAATAGTTCAAATTGATACTAACGTTAGGACACCACTAACTTGCTGAGTAATATCCTTTCAATTACTTATTGTTTTCAATAATAACAGCTCAAAAGGAAAACTAATAATTGCTCAGTAAATTTGTGCTTTCAATGATGAACCTTCGCTTTCTTAGGAGGCCAAGGAAATTTGGATGTCAGCTACCACTCTCAACAACTTTTACAGATGAACTATAGAAAGCATTCATTCTGGTTTTATCACAGCTTGGCACGTCTCCTGTCTGCCCAAGTCTGTAAGAAATCACCAAAAGTCATGAACAAAGTGCAGTCCGTTACACGACAAGTCTCTCACCCATAGGGACAGGCTATACACATCCTGCTGTCTCGGAAGAAAACATCCAAAATAACCAAGGTTGCCACGCTCCCCAGATGTACTTTCTTCCAACTTATTCCATTGGGAAAATAGGTACACAAGTCTGAGGAAACATACCGACCTACTCAAGAATAGCTTCTTCCTTGCTGCCATCAGAATTTGAATGGACCTACCTCGCACTAAGTTGATCTTTCTCTACACCCCAGCTATGACTGCAACACTACATTCTGCACTTTCCTTTCCTTCTCCATGAACTATACATGTCTGTACAGCACGTAAGTAACAATGCTTTTCACACTATTCTAATGCTTTTGACAATAAATCAAATCAATTCACCCAACCTGAGTCAGGAAAGTTAGCACAATAAAAAATGTACGGGGCTGTCAGATATTACCAAGAGGTATCGTGACACTGTTCACCAAATCATTCCTTATGTTCATAAAATTCAATAAAATCATGGTGATTTTTTAATTAATTATCCAGAGTGCACATTTACTTTAATCTGTCAGATTGTTGTTTTTACTGAAGGATGAATAATATGAATAAATAACTTATAATGAGAACTATCAACTTGTTCTGTGACGGGAAATACATTGTGATAATAGGGCTTCACTGATACAATTCAAAATTCACAGCTTTTTATACAGCTGTTGTGTATAACCCTGCCGTTGTGAATTATTTGTGTGGAGCCTTTACAAACACAATGTCATTTCTCATTCACATTGTGTTCTTCAGAATCACAGAAACGCTACCGTGCAGATGGAGGCCATTCGGCCCATTGAGCCTACACTGACAACAATCCCAGCCAGGTCGTATTTCCGTAACCCCACCTGTTAATCCCCGACACACAGGGGAAATTTAGCATGGCCAATCCCCCCTAACCTGTGCATCTTTGGAAACATTAGAGGAAATTTGGCATGACCAATCCACCCAACACACAAATTTGGGGCAAAGCGGTAGCACAGAGGTTAGCCAGGCTGCCTCACAGCGTCAGAAACCCGGGTTCAATTCCATTTTTATCTGTGTGAAGTGTGCTCATTCTCCCTGTGTTTGTGTGGATTTACTGTAAGTATTCTCGCTTCCTCCAAATCTGTATTTATCACCTGGTCAGGCAGTATAACTCTGCCACTGAATACTGCACCTTTCCGGGTTCAGTTGCCAATCCTTTCCTGGCTTGGAATCTGTTCCCCCAAACTCGAATGGCTTCTTCTCCCACCTCAATGCTCCATACGGTCAGGTCCAACCACAAGGTCCATAAGAAATTTTCCCTTAAAGGACCACACTATACAGTTGGCAAATCTCGCACCATCCTGACTTTGAAATATGTTCCTTCACTATCACTTGATCCAAATCCTGGAATGCCCTCCCGAACAGTGTTGTGCTTAAACCCACAAGATAGGCTGGAATGGTTCAAAAAGGGAGCTCACCACCAACTTTTGTTGAGCTTGAGGGGGAGATTATCGTCATTCCATCTGCTCACCAGATTCTCCATCTCATCCCCTCTGCCTCCTGATTGTTTGATTTCTAACCCACTAAGGTGGTGTCGTCAGCAAACTTGAATAGCAAATTGAGAGGAATTTGGCCGAACAATCATAAGTGCATAAGGAATATAGTGGGGTGCTGAGAGCACATCATTGTGTGTCACTGGTGTTCAGGATGATCGTGTAGGAGGTGTTGTTGTCTATCCTTACTGATTGTGGTCTGTGAGTTAGGAAATTCAAAATCCAGTCGCAGACGGAAGTGCTAAGGCCCAGGTCAGTGTGTTAGGAGATGGGTTTTACGGAATAATAAAGTTTAACAGCTGAGCTATAGTCAACACATAAGAATCTGGCATTGGTGTTCTTGTTATCTAGATGTTCCACAGTTGAGTGCAGGGCCAGGGAGATGGTGTCTGCTGTGGACCTGTTGCAGCGGTCGGCAAACTGTAGTGGATTCACATTGTGTTCTTCCGAATCACAGAAACTCTACCATGCAAATGGAATTGACTTGTTAATTGACTAACAGCAGGGAATTAACATTCCATATTAATGACTGGGACAGAGGGATACAAGGCTCTTTAAGCGTGTTTTAATAACACAAAAATCGGTGGGGCAGTGAGTTGCAATGAGGAAATAAGAACTTTACAATTGGATTTTGGTAGGTTCGGATGGCCGATGGAAGTTAATGTGCAAAGTCATGCATTTTGTAGTGGAAAATGGGAAGGCAACTTATAACCTCTATGGGGAGAGATTTCGCGGAGTTCTGGTGCAGAGGGATCTGGAGGAATATCCTCATTCATGAGTCACAGAATGTGATCATGCAGGTACAGCAGATAATAAAGAAAGTGAACGGAACGATAGCAAATTGATATCCATTGATAGCTAAAGGAAAGGAATTGATGTTGCAAATATACAAGGCACTGGTGAGGCTGCACGTGGAGTATTGTGTGCATTTCTGGACCCCACAATATAAGAAAGATGTGGACGCATTGGAGACTGTACAGAGGAGGTTTACCAGGATGTTGCCTGGTATGGAGGGCAGGTCTTATGAGGAGAGGCTGAGGGATTTGAGGTTGTTTTCGTTAAAAAGGAGGAGGCTAAGAGGGGACCTGATCGAAACATATAAGATGATTAGAGGTTTAGATAGGGTGGACAGTGATAGCCTTTTTCCTAGGATGGAGAAAGCTAGCACGAGGGGACACAGCTTTAAATTAAGGGTGATAGTTATAGGACGGATATCAGAGGTAGGTTCTTTACCCAAAGGGTGGTTAGGGAGTGGAATGCCCTGCCTGCGGCAGTTGTAGATGCGCCAAGTTTGGTGGCGTTGAAGAGGTTAGTTGATAAGTTTATGGAAGAGAAGGGAATGGTTCAGTTTGGAGGGTCATTGCTTTTTTCATAATTGGTCGGCACAACATCGAAGGCCGAAGGGCCTGTTCTGTGCTGTAACGTTCTATGTTCTATGTTCTATTGTGCATAGTTTGGTTCCTGTATTTGAGAAAGGATGTACTGGCATTGAAGGCATCTCAGAGGAAGTTCACTGGATTGATTCAGGGAATGAGTGGCTTCTTGTACAAAGAGAGAGAGATTGAATAGTTTCAGTCAATACTCGGAAATGTTGAAGAATGAGGGGAGATCAAATTGAGATGTACAAGATGATAAATGGGATGATAATGTTGACATGGAGTGGATGCTTCCGATGATGGTCCACTCTGGGAAAAGAGGTCATTTCATGTGATAAGGGGTAACAAATTTACAACAGAGCTGAGGAGAAACTACTTCTCCCGAAAGGTTGTGAATTTATGGGATTCACTATCCCAAAGCGTGGTGGATTTTAGGTTCGTGAGTAAATTTAAGGAGGAGTGAGACAGAATATTAATTGGCCATATGTTGAAGGGTTAAGCGGAGAAGGCAGAAAAGTGGGGGTGTGGACCATATCAGCCATGATCAAATTGCAGAGCGGACTCGATGAGCCAAATGGGCTCCTATTTTCTCTGGCATCCTATGAACTTAGGAGCACAGGTTGATAAGATTGGTCCCTGTACTTCAGGGGTTAAGCTGCATGGAGAGATTAGACATATTAGACCTGTATTCCCTCAAGTTCTGAAGTTTGAGGGGCGAGCTAATGAAAATCTACAAAGCATTTATAGGGAAGGACAAGATGGATAAAGAAAAACTATTTCACACTAGTTGGGATACAGCCAGTCTGGAGCTTTGTTAGAAAACACTTCTACACGCAGAGAGTGATGGAGTGTTGGAACTCTCTTCCACAAACACCGAAGGATGCTGGTTCAGTTGTGAGGTTTGAGTCTGGCATTAACTGTACTATGGAGCAAGACATGAGGGATTTGGGCTTAGGGCAGGTACATGGGGTCAGGCCACAGATCACCTTTGATCTTAATGAGTGGCACAGCGGGCTTGAGGAGCTGAATGCCTTACTCTTTCTGGTTCTGTTCCTCCATTCTTCGATGGAGCTCATCAACTATGGGAGGTATCACACAGACAGTCGTCATTTGCTACTCGAAGAATCGCGGTGCTGTTCAGTTACGGGAGGAAACTCACAGGCAGTATTATTCATTTACGGGAGGAATCACAGGCAGAGTTATTCAGTTCTGGGAGGAATTATGCAGATGGTGCTATTTGGTTGCAGGAGGAATCACGCAGAGTGTGCTGATTGGTTAAGGGAGGAATCATGCAGACAGTGATAATTAGTTATGGGAAGAATCGCACAGTCAGTGCTATTCAACTATGGATGGAATGATATATGTTCCTACTCGCTTATGGGAGGAATTGTGCAAACAATGCTATTCGGTTAAGGGAGTAATCAAACAGGCAGTGCTATTTGGTTAAGAAAGTAATCACACAAATATCATGTGAGCGGACGACTGGTGTTGTGAGACTTCTTACAGTTCCCACCCTAGTTCAACGCTGGCATTTCTCATCCCAGTTCAAGAGGCACGTCCCAAACTCTGAGTTTTTGCCCTTGCGTCCTCGTCTCTGCTATTAAGGGAAATATCTTCCCCAAATGCAATCTATAAAACGTTTCATAGTTCTGTCCATTTCAATGATGTTCCAATCTTCATCTTTCCAAACTCTATTGTGCGCAGACACAACGTCATTATACGCTCTTATTGTGTTAAATCATTCATTCCCCGGATCATGCTTGTGACCCTTTCCAAAATCCAGCATGTTCTTCCTTAGACGCAGGGCTCAAAATCACTGACAATGTTCTAAATGTGGTCTGAACAGAGTCTTATTAAACCTCAGCAGGATATTCATTTTTTATGTTCTAGTCATCTCAATATGAACGCTAGCAGAGGAAGCTCTGTTATATGTAATGAATATTGAAAGATTTACGGTGTAGCCCTCAATTATTTCTAACTTTCTACAACTCCATGACTCTCAACATCTCATCTAGGCTGTAAATTCACTACGTTGTGTGGAGAAAACTCTTGGGTTGAAGGAGGTTAATGAAGTTGTTTGTTGAGTCTCCGTGGATCCAATTAGTGGAGGGTCATTCCTTTTTTATAATGGTCGGCGCAACATCGAAGGCCAAAGGGCCTGTTCTGCGCTGTAATGTTCTATGTTCTATGTTCTATGTTCTAGTGTTCCGGGAGGAATTCCCCACTTCTAATAATAGGGGATTCCGTTCAAGTGTTGTATCATTGAGACAGCGGGAGCAACAATTCCGACACTAACAGAGATCAGAGGCTGTGGAGAAAGAGGCAGGGAGAGGAGAGATCAGAATCTGTGAACACTGGATTAGAATCTTCTAACAATGGATCAGAACCTGGAAACAATGAATTGGAAATTTCCAACAATGGATCAGAATCTGGGAACAATGGAATGGAATGTTTCAAAAATGGATCAGAATCTGGGAACAATGAATTGGAATGTTCCACCAATGGATCAGAGACTGGGAAGAATGGATTGGAATTTTCTCACCAAGGACAGCAGTTTATCCGAATGGATTTCTGAGATTACTGCAGATTGTTTTTGGAGAACGTTAGCTGATCGGATTGAATATCTACTGAAGGCAATTCAATGCATTTACTATCCCCTCTTGGCTATTATTGGTGTTACGGGTAAGTCCCTGTCTAGAATTGTACTGGCCCAACCACATGTGAATTGGAGCAGGAGAGGGACGGAGCATGGGAAGGTGTGTTGATCATGGGTGGGATTTTGCAGGTTTGGGAAGAGTGAGGCAGTAAATTCTCATCCGCAGTGTCCTGTTCCTAATTCTGGAAGGAATGTTAACTGTATTGATTTTCTTGTCATTTTCTAAACTCGGTTTGCTGCTCTTGTTTTTGTTGAATCTCTGTATCCGATTATTAACTACTTCAGACACTGAAAATTTTCTCAGGGCCTGTGGTCTAGGATGTTTTCTGTGTGCTGTGATTTTCAATAGACGTGTGACCTCAAACGCTATTTCATTGTGAGTAAAAGATTGAGACAGAATACTGTTCACCCTCTGCATATAACATCAGTTCACCCACCCAATCACCAGACAACAGAATCCATTTCAATGATCATATATGCATAGCAGGATCCCACAGAGAGAACATATTCTATTAACTTTGAAATTTATTCATCAGTGTCACAAGTATGGTAACATTAACAATGCAATGAAGCTACTATGAAAATTCCCGAGTCGCTACACATCAGTGGCTGTTCAGGTACACTGAGGGAGAATTTAGCATGGCCAATGCACCTAACCAACACGACTTTCAGAGAGTGGGAAGATAATAGGAGCGCCTGGAACAAACCCATGCAGACACAGGGAAAAATTGCTGCCTCTGCACAGAAAGTAACCAAGCCAGGGATTGAACTAGGACTTTGGGTGCTATAAGGCAACAATGCTATCCCCTGTACCACCACAAACTCTCCTGGAGTCACAGGAACAGAAACACATGTTCAGATGCAAACGTACAAACTGCAGCAATCAGATTTAGGCACTTACTCCTACATACAGACAAATGCAAGAACCAGCATTGCTTTAACACTCCCGAGTAATGCGCGCTTAGGCATAATTGTCTGGTACTCTTTTGCTCTCATACAAACATACACAGAAACACACACACACAGACATACAGAAATACACACACATACACACGGACACAGAAACGCACACGCACACAAACACACACTAACACACATGCACACATATGCACACACACATACAGAAATACACACACAGAGAAACACACACGCACACATACACACACACACACACACACACACACACACACACACTCTCTCACACACATACAAACACACACACACATGCATACTGATAGAGACAATTTAGACACATGCAGCACAGACGGTAGTGGGGCAGGATAACATCTACATCCTTAAATCAGGATGAATTTAGTGCGGATTATTTTTGGAGAACATTAGCTGATCGGATTCCTGACTTGGGTCACTGCATGTTGGAGTTTCCGCATTTTCATTTTCATCTCTCGACCATCAACGTACACTACAAACACCAAGGGACCCACCATTGATCTCCTTGGAACCCCACTGGACACAGGCTTCCAGTTACAAAATCAATTTTTAATCATCACCATCTGCCTCCTGCCTCAAATTTTGAATGTAATTTAACAAATTGCACTGGATCTAATCGAATATTCCTTTCTTGTTCAGTCTCCCATACAGAATTCGTCAAAAGATTTTCAGAAGTCCCTGTGGATCTATCGACTGAACTTCTCTCCTAATCATCCAGTCACGTCCTCAGTATAGTCCAACATATTGTTAGATATGATTTCCCCCTGACAAAGCCACGCTGATTATTGTTGATAAAATATAACCTCTCGAATTGGAGTTTAATTCAGTCCCTCAGATTTTTTTTTCCCAATCAATTCTCTAGAACAGATATGGGAATGATGGTGCCCTGGGCATTACCTTGGATATCTCCAGGGCACCCTGTGGGTGGAATTATGGCACAGTGGTTAGCATTGCCGCCTCATAGCATCAGGGATTCAGGTTCAATCCCAGGGATTCCATGATCACTAGTGAAGTCATTTTTTAACTTTGAAACCAGCTCCAATCTCTCATGTTGCCTATTGGTATTTCTTCTGTAACAAGAACGTGTGGTGTGTCTCTGGAAAGAATCTATTTTGAACAAATCCAATTTCTCACAGCTCCCCATTGTCCACATTGAGCCTTGCAAATTCATTTTTGATCACAACAGTCACCAACCTGCATAAGTTCATTGTTAAGGCCAAGGCACATTGTGCTGATGTTCCAGCTTGATGTGAAAGCCTGAATTGATTCGATTTGAATTGATTTGATTTATTACTGTCATATGAATTAATGATTAGTGTTGTTACTTGAGTGCTGTACACACAAAGCGTACCGTACATAGGAAAGGAGATACTGAGAATGTAATGTTACAATCATAGTTCGGGTATGGAAAAAGGTCATCTTAACGCGATGTGGATCCACTCACATATTCATTAAAAGAGGAATTGAGTTTAGGAGTCAGGAGGTAAAGCTGCAACTTTATAAAACCCTTGTCAGACCCCACTTGGAGTATTGTGTGCAATTCTGGTCGCCTCACTATAGGAAGGATGTGGAAGCTATTGAGAGGGTGCAGAGGAGATTTACAAGGATGTTGCCTGGATTGGGGGGCATGCCTTATGAAGATAGGTTGAGAGAGCTAGGTCTCTTCTCCCTGAAGAGACGAAAGTTGAGAGGCAACTTGATAGTGGTTTTTAAGATGTTGAGAGGAATAGATAGTATTGATTCTCGGAGGCTATTTCCCAGGGCTGAAATGGTCACTATGAGAGGACACAGGTTTAAGATGCTGGAGGGCAAGTCCAGAGGAGATGTTAGAGGTAAGTTTTTTCACTCAGAGGTTGGTGAGTGAATGGAATTGATTGCCATCGATGGTGGTAGAGGTGAACTCGCTGGGGTATTTTAAGAGATTTCTGGATGAGTACATGGGATGTAATGGGATTGGGAGTTACAGATAGGTCTATGGCCTGGTAAGTATAGATATGATCGACACAAATTGTGGTCCCAAGGGCCTGTTTGTGCTGTAATGTTTTATGTTCTATACTCTATAACATCCGATGGCAGCAGAGAAGTAGCTGTTCTTGAGTTGGCAATGTGATGGCATAATTGTTAGCCATTAGTCAAAGGTCCTGAGTTCGATTCCCAGCTTGAATTCCCAGTGTGGAATTTGTATGTTCCTCACAGGTCTGTATGGGTTTCCTTTGAATGCTCTAGTTTCCACCCACAGGCCAAAGACATGCAGGTTAGGTTGATGGGCTATGCTAAATTGCCGATTCGGGTCCTGTGATATATATATATATATCTGAGAGATTATCAGTGTACATATTGGACTTACGGGACAGGACATGGGTGGGATATTTGTCAATATAACCACAATGGGCTGAATGGCCTTATTCTGCAAAGAAATATCTCAATGATTCTATGATTCAGTTGGCATTGTTCTTAGACCTTTTCATCATAGTTTACGATGGAGTATGAAGACTTTAGTGCACAGGTCCTTCATTAGGCTGGTTGCTTTTCTGAGGCAGCGAGAAGTTTAAGAAGTGTCAAATGGTTCTTCGAGTGATGGACTCTATTTCATTCGCGAATCTTTGAAGTTTTGTGTAGTCTTGGACAGAGCAGGAGCCAGACCAAGCTGTGATAACAACCAGGAAGAACATTTTTTATGGTGCATCTCAAATATGTTGGAGAGAATCGTGGCTGACAGGACAATTATCCTTCGACATCTGAGAAACTAGACGCTTTGGTAAGCTTCCTTAATTGTAGGAACATCATGGAGGGAACAGGATAGATTGTTGGTGATCACGACCCATTGAACCTTGATGCTCTCGACCATTTCAACTTTATCCCATTGTTGTAGACAGGGGTACGCACTCCACACTGCTTTCGGCAGTTGATGACTATATTCTTTGCTTCTTTGGAATTGAGGAAGAGGTTTTTGTGCCTGCTCCAGTTCACCACATACTCTATCCCTTCCCTGTTCCTGCTGTAATCGTTGTTTAACATCAGACCCGCTACAGTGCTGGCACCTTGAAAATTGAATTGAAGGGGAATTTGGCCACACAATCATCGATGTATAGGAATATAGGAAGGGGCTGAGGGCACAGCCTCGTGGGGTATCACTCTTGAGGGTGACTGTGGAGGAGGTGTTGTTGCCTGTCCTTATTTATTGCTGTCCACACATCAGGAAGTTCAGGAGCAAATTGCAGAAGCAGGAGCCAAACTCCAGGACACGGACATTGGACATAAGTGTTGTAGGAATAATGGTGTTAAAGGTTGAGCTGCAGTCGATACACTCGAGCCTGGGTTACAGGGTTGACTGTAGGGCCGGGAGATGGTGTCTCGGGGCCTCTTGTGGGGATCTGTGTAGTGGAAGTAGAAAATGTGGGAAGCTGGATTTGATTCATGTCATGACTAACCTTTTGATGCATTTCGAAAAATTGGATATCCGAGTCACTGGATAATTGTCACTAAGGCAGGCTGGTTGGCTTTCCTTTGGTACCGGCCTTGGTTTCAGTTTTTATTGCCTGCTTAGATTAGCAACTTCCCTTCTTAGAAAGGATTCATTGAGATTCAGTAATCCAGTAGAACATAGTGGTACAGCAGCAAATGCTGTGGACACTAAGGATGGTTTATTTAACCCTGAAGATTTCTCTCACTGTTGAAAGCAAACCCTGATACGTGAGTTCTGTGCCAACCAAGCATGAGATTATTGTTTCTTCCTGTGTTGTGTGAATGGTGGCCACAATGCTGTCGTCTCCTCTTCAGGGTACAGTTCTGTGTAAGTATAATAGAGTCAGAACTGTCGAGGCATCAGGATCTCCCTCTGCCAACTCGTTGCATTCTCCAGAGGAAAGGGTGAAACCAGCTCTGTTCGGGGCCAGCTCTGCTGCAGGAGTTGCCAGTAAGCCGACTGATAGAAGACAGGTTAACAGCTACAGGATTGCACTCTGGATTTTCTGTCAGAGTTTACTCCTTCATCCTTCATACTCTACAACTCCCCCTCAAGTTAGAGGTCCTATTTCCGAATCGCTGAGTGAGAGACAATGTTGAGGAATCTCCGGAAAATTCACTCCCAAATATATACCGTTCTTTCCCTTCCATCGTGCAGTACGCTAACACAGTGTTTAGCACTGCTGACTCACAGCATCAGGGACCTCGGTTCTGTTCCAGACTTGTATCACTTGCTGTCTGGAGTTTGGACCTTTTTCCTGTGCCTGTGTGGGTTTCCTCTGAATTTTCTTCTTTCCTTTAATACTAAAAAGACTTGCAGGACTAACACAAAAAGATATAATTCTTTTGTGTATGTGTATTTTTTATATATATATTAAGCCGTCTTCTGTCTAAATGGTAATTTCTTCCCCTGAATCAAATCTAATTGCATTCCTTATTTTCTGTTTAACAGTGAACATAATCACCATTGTGACACTGGCGAGCAGAAACTGTGGTCTATCCAAATGTGTGACTCGTTACCTGGTGGCCATGTCAGTGGGGGATCTGCTGGTCGTTATCCTCGGCCTAATATTGAGACACATTCCCATTCTTTTTTGGGAGCAGTTTCGTTTTGTGCTGTGGCTCCACGTGTGTAACATCCACAACGTCCTGCTTTTTGCAGCCACTGACTGTTCTGTCTGGTTCACCATCACTTTCACCTTTGATCGATTTGTGGCCATTTGCTGTCCCAAGCTGAAAAGTAAATATAGCACTGAGAAATCGGCAGTCGCAGTATTGGGAACAGTGACAGTGCTGAGCTGTTTAAATAATATTACCTGGTATTTTATGTTTTCAGGCGCATATGAACTGTTCAACAACCCCTGGATTTGTGATGTCACAAATGATGTTGCGAAATCTCTAGTCTGGACAACAATCAAGTCCCTCCACCACATTCTAACCCCGTGTGCCCCATTTGTCCTGATTCTGCTGTGCAATGCTCTCACCGTCAGACACATTTTAGTGAGCAGCAGAGCACGCAGGAGATTTCAGGCCCACAGCAATAGGAAGAATCCCTGAGACCCAGAGATGGGGAGTCGCAGGAAAACCATCATTTTATTGTTTGTTATCTCTGCTAATTTCATCCTCCTTTGGTCGTTATTAATGTTATATAGTATATGGAGTCGAATGTATTATTTCGGCTATACGTCGGGATGGATACATTATTATCTTCTAGAATTCGGTTTCATGCTGCAACTTACAAGTTTCTGCACAAACACAGTCATTTATGCTGTGACACAAACTCGCTTCAGGCAGCATCTTCGAAATCTACTGAAATATCCCTTTTCTGCAATTCTTCAACTCATTACGCCCTGAGACGAAACTAAAACCAAAATGCCCCTGACACTTCCTATCGGTCATTCAAACTGTTCATAATAAACAGCCCCACAGAGACAGAAAGAGGCTGATAGTGAGAGATATGGAGAGAGAGAGAGAGACAGAGAGAAAAAGAAACAGAGAAAAAAACAGGTGGCAGTGATAGCAGTAGTGAGAGTGATAGAGAGACAGGAATTGATAGAAGGTGGGAAGGGCATAAAGACAGATGCCCAGATAAAATGGCGAGCAACAGATTTTGAAAGATTTTCTAATCGATACAGAGAAAACGAAAACAGAGAACAAGAGAGATAGAGAGAGGGAAAATAAAAAGGAAAACAGGAGTCTCAAAGACTGAAAGAGATAGGGATAGTGAGTGGGGAAAAATGGAAAGGAGATATACAGGGAGTCAGAAAACATGAGAGAAGCCAGATTTGAAGACATAATAAAAGAGGTAGGCGGAAATGAAAAGGATCCAAGAAACAACAATTGGGAAATAGCCAGAGACTGAGAGAATGGTAGATAAAGAAACAGAGAGTGCGAGCAAATGGGAAATGGAGACTGAAAGAGTGCAGTGAACACAGCAAGAGCAAAGGACAGAGCAAGATATATATAGAGAGAAAGAGAGAGTGACAGAGAGAGAGAGAGAGTGAGTGAGAGAAGCAGACAATTAAGTAAAAGGCTGACAGAGAAGGAGCGACAGAAAGAGAATGTGTCTGAAAGGGACAGGAAAAACAGAGGAAGAAGGTAGAGAGAAGGACACTGTGCGAGAGGCAGAGAGACAGAAAACGATGGAAAGAAACATAGAGACAGGGGCACAGAGAAACAGAGAGAAAGGGAGACAGAGGGAGAAAGGAACACAGAACATAGGACATTGCAGTGCAGTGCAGGCCCTTCGGCCCTCGATGTTGTGCCAAGCTGTGGAACCAATATAAAGACCCTCTAACCTAAACTAAACCAATATTATCCATTTGCCTATCCAATAACCATTTGAATGCCCTTAAAGTTAACGAGTCCACTGCTACTGCAGGCAGGGCATTCCTTTCTACCATCTGAGTAAAGAACTTACCTCTGGCATCTGTCCTATATTCATCACCCCTCAATTTTCCCCCTCTTGTTTACCATCACCATCCAAGGAAAAAGGCTCTCACTGTCCACCCTATCAAATCATCGATCATCTCATATGATTCAATTAAGTCACCTCTTAACCTTCTACTCTGTAACAAAAACAATAGCAAGTCGCTCAGCCTTTCCTCGTAAGACATTCCCACCATAGCAGGCAACGTCCTGGTAAATCTCCCCTGCACTCTTTCTTATATGCCTCCACATCTTTCTTATAATGCGGTAACCAGAACTGTACACAATCCTCCAAGTGGGGCCTTATCAGATTTTTGTACAGCTGCAATATGATGTCATGGCTCCAAAATTCAATCCCTCTACCAGTAAAAGCTAACACACTGTACACCTTTTTCACGACGCTATCAACCTGGGTGCGAACTTTCAGGGATCTACAGACACGTAAACCAAGATCTCTTTGCTCATCCACACTACCAAGAGTCTTTCTATTAGCTGAAATTCTGTAATCCTGTTACTCCTTCCAAAGTGAATACCGTCACATTTTTCGGCATTAAACTGCATTTTCCGCCTCTTACCCAGTTCAGAAGCTTATCTATGTCTCTCTGCAAACTGTAACATTGATCCGCCCTATCTACAACTCTACAACTCCTCTGACTTTAGTGTCATCTGCAAATTTACTAACACCTCCTCCTTATGCACCTGAATCCCATCTATTCTAAAATCTAGTATCACAGAATGCTCCTTGACTGCTTCTTCCTGCGTGAATACAGATGAAAAATATTTATTTAGTGCCTCTCCTATCTCTTCAGGCTCCATGCACAACTTCTACACACTCATCTAGGTCATTTATGAAAATGACAAACAACAGTGGTCCCCAAACAGATCCCTGCGGTACACCAGCAGTAACAGAAATCCAGATTGAATATCTCCCATTAACTAACACCCTCTGTCTTCTATCAGCTAGCCAATTCCTGATCCAAACAACTAAATCGCCCTCAATCCCACGCATCCGTTTTTTCTGCAGTATCTTACCGTGGGGAACCTTATCAAATGCTTTAATGAAAACCATATACACCACATCAACTGCTTTACCCTTATCCAGGTCTTTGGTCACCTTCTCAGTGAACTCATTGAGTTTTGTGAGGCACAACCTACCCTTCAGAAAACAGTGTTGACTATCCCTAATCAAATTATTTCTCCTTAGAACAAAGGGACAACATTTGCTAACCTCCAATCCTATGGCACTATGCCTGTAGCCAATGATGAAATAAAGATGAAAGCTAAAGGCTCTGCAACCACCTCCCTAGCCTCCCAGAGAATCCTAGGATAAATCCCATCCACCCCAGGGGACTTATCTGTTTTCATAATTTCAAGAATTGCCAACACCTCCTCCTAATGCACCAGAAACCCATCTAGTCTTAAATCCAGTATCTCAGATTTCTCCTTGACTGCATCTTCCTGCGTGAATACAGATGAAAAATATTTATTTAGTGCCTCTCCTATCTCTTCAGGCTCCATGCACAACTTCCCACACTGACCCTGACTGACCCTAATCTTGCCCGAATCAATCTTTTATTCCGAGATGTAGAAAGAGAGATAAATATAAATGTAGGAAGAGAGAGAGAGAGAGACTTAATGACTTAGACGATAATTATCAGGAGGACTTGTTTGACTGTGAGCTCCCTGATTGAGGCAGTTAATGCTGCACAATCAGGGAGCCCTGTAGACTTATAAAATATAGTGTGTGTATGTTTCCAGACATCAGGGTGTGTACACTCAGGGTGTGAAAGTGATGGACTGGTGGTTTTATCGTGGAATGCTAATACAGAAACTCAGCTAACATTCTGGGCAACCGGGATGCAATCACATCACGGCAGATGTTGGAGTTGGAATAAACATATCTGGAATTAAGAATCTGCTGGTGACCATAAAACCATTGTAGATTTTTGGAACAAGAAAAAAAACATCAGTTTCACTAATGTCCCACGGAAGGATATCTGTTGCCCTTGCATGGTCAGGACTAAATGAAACCCCAGGGCTACAGCAATGGGATTGACACGTAATTGCCCTCTGAAGAAGAGGAACTAGAAGGCTGAGTCACGAGTGTGAATGCCTTGAGTTGACTGTAATTAACGGACACTTTGTGTATTCCCAATGAAAGAGATGAGAATCAAGATTTTTTTTTAGTAATGAGGGCAGTTGAAGTTGTTCACGTGGACTATAATAAAACGTCTGACAAGGACAGATGAAGTCGAATGAGGTCAGATATGAGCTGACAAGGTGGATACAGAACTGGATCGCTCAGAGAATCGAGAGGGTAGCAGTGGAGGGATACATTTCTGAGTGGAGTGCTGTGACTAATGGAATTCCGCAGGGACCAGGGCGATGACCTTGGCTGTTTTATATGAGGGAAATGGGACGGGTTTGATGAGTAAATTTGCAGACGACAGACACAAAGGTTGGTGGATTTGCAAACAACGAGGATGACCATCAGAGGATACTGCATTTGTGGGTTGGTTTGGAGACTTGGGCAGCGAGATGGTGAATTGAGGTTCATCTGAACAAATGTGAGGATATGCATTTTGGAAGGCCAAACACAAATGGTAAATATACAGTAAATGACCAAACCCTATAGAGTACTGATACTCAGAGAGATCTGGGTGCACAGGTACGCAGGTCACTCAGGTGGAGAAGGTAGTCAAGAAGGCATATGGCATGCTTGCCTTCATAGGCTGAGGCCATGAGTTTAAAAAGTCACGTTGCAGCTTTATAGAACCTTATTTAGGCTGCACTTGGAATATGGTATACAATTCGAGTTGTCATATTACTGAAAGATAAGGACGTTTTGGAAAGGGTACAGAAAAATTGTACCAGGGTGTTGCCTGGTCTGGAGAGTATTTGCTCAGAGCAAAGGGTGGGGACAAATGGATTGTTTTTACTGGAACGATGGAAGTTGCGGGTTGACCTATTAGAAATCTACAGGATGAAGTGTAGCATGGACAGAATTGATGGTCAAAAACGTTATCCTCGGATAAAAGAGTCAATAACTAGGGGGCATCGGTTTAAGGCATGATGGGCAACTTTTGAGGAAATGTGTAAGGCAAATATTTTACAGTAAGAAGCCCCACAACACCAGGTTAAAGTCCAATAGGTTTACTTGATAGTAAACACTACAAGCTTTCGGAACACTGTTTCTTCGTCTCGAAAGCTTGTGATATTTATGATCAAATAAACATATTGGACGTTAACCTGGTGTTGTGATGCTTCTTTCTCTCGTTTTTTTTGTCACCATACACTTTTTTTTTTCCCCTGTACCCTCTCTACTTCCCCTGCAGTCCACTTGTCTCCTCTGCCTGATCTGTTTAAATCTGACTCGAAGTCCCACCTCTACTTGCTCTGTTTCTCTCAGACACACACTGCCGAAACACCCTCAGCTTGCTGAATCCCCCAAAGACCTGCCCCAATTCCGCCCTGAATGCTTATAATTCCTCACAATATTCCCTCTGATTCTCCCTGTGACTCAGAACTGCACCCCCCAGCCCTCTAATCTCTCCATCATTTCCACCGTTTTTAATTTTTGTTAAATCTCACTTTAAATCCCTCTACAATGTCCCCTTTAATCCCTCTCAGGTCCCCACCACTCCTGCCAAAGCTGTCGCCTCTTTAGCTCTTCTGAATGCTTTTCACTGAGGATTCCTCATGGCCAAAAAAAAAACACTCTCTGCATCATCAAAGCTTGCAAAGAAATTCTCGTTGGAAGAAAGGAGGAGAATAAAAAGTGAAATTGTATTAAAATCAAAAGATTAGTGAAAATAATTAAGACACAGCAAGATCCCATGACTGGCTCTCACTGTAGCTGGGGAAACATTCATTTCCACATCTTTATTATTAAACCCTAACAAAATGGGAATACCTTTCACACAAAATGAAGTTCTGAATGCTTCATGACTGTTTCAATATTTAACTCATTTAACACATCAAAGCATTCTGGGGGATTTGCTCCAGAGAAAGCAAGTGAGGCAACACAGGAGAGCCCCAGTGAAGTTCTCATTTCTATCAGTCACCTCTACTCTCCCCCATCACTGTCTACTACAGACTTCTCCCAGATCTAAACCTGTCCATTGACCGCACCCCTGCTCCTGTCTCTCGATAATCTGCACTGATCTCTGCTCTGTTTCTGTGCCTCAGGTTGGATCTGGATTGAAATGGTCTCTCTAAGATTCTTTCTGACCGTTTCAAATAAAAATAATAACTTACAATCAAAAGAGAAATGAGAAGGGAACAGGAGAACAAAAAATCACATCCTGAAGCTACGCATTTTATTGGACCAAACAATTCAGCCACTTAAACCCTGATCAGAAATTAAGTGAATGTCAAAGTGCTCCTGAGATTCAGACCTTGCAGTGAGGCCTAGTCACAGAGGCTGCATTACATCTCAGCTAGAAAGAACAAAGCTCCCTTTTTCCCCCCAGTTAACCAGAACAATCCTTCCCACCCACACCCACAAATCCCAGTGCCCCGACTGAAAAAAACACAAGCACGACTCTGGGTTTGAGAATAAGCCTTCCCAGATTTCATTCCCTCCTGAGTGTTTTACTATGAGACACAGAGAGAGAGAGAGGGAGATTGGAAACATTATAATCTAGATCCCACACTGCAGGATGACACCCCCGCCTCCTCCCACCCAAACCCAGAGTCTCTGTTTCTTTCCCAAACCCTCTTCTCTGAGACCCCAACATCCCCCACTCTTTCACTGTTCACCCTGTTTCTCTCTCTCTATTTACCCCACACTCTTAATTACACTCCATCTTTTGGTGTTTATAGTGTGGGGCACACCACGGTGGAATGTGCAGACGACAAAGAACATAAATGCTTCGCATGATCACACAAAATGTGAACATTTTCAGATACAGAGTGATTTTTAAGTGAGGATTGGGGCAAAGTGAGTGGGAAACGAGGGAATTACACATCCCTCTCACACTCTGTCCCCATATCCCCTGATACTCTTACTAATCAAGAACCTATCTATCACGGCCTTAAAGACACTCAGTGACCTGGCCTCCACAGCCTTCTGCAGCAAAGGTTTGATCCTGCTTTCATTTCTCTTTCTCTCTGTCTGCCTCCTGCCCCTCTTCAACCCTGACCCTTCCTCCAAATCCTTTCTGTTTAAAGTTCTGCTCATGGTCACATTGTGAGGAAGAGACCCATTTGGATACACATCAAAATCTCACACACAGAACCTGGTGAGGACCAGGTTGAACACACGTTATGGGTGAGGATTGCAGGAAAATGTGAGATAAATGGAATCCAGACCTAACTCTCTCCCTTTCTTCCCAAATTAAATTGACAGCAATTCACAGTGGTGTTTTATATTTTATTGGAAGATGAACGTTGGATAGGAAGTCTCGGGGAGAGAGAGGGGGAGAGAGAGACAGGGGAGAGGGGTGCAGGAATTGGTAAGAACCCGAGAGAGACAAAGATAGGGAAATTCTAAATGCCCCCTTGCTCCCCACACCTCCCTCCACAGCCCCAACCATCCAAATTTAAATTCCTGGGAAAAAAAGAGACAGGAAAGAAATATGAAATCACACAGCACAGAATCAGACCCTCTGGGCGAAATACTTGCTGGCCATTAAATCCCAGTCTCTACTCCTCCCATTGCCCAGCACTTGGTCCGTCACCTACGATTCCTCCAGGAATTTACCCAACATTATTTCAAGCTTTTTCCTTCCAACCCATTTTGTGGCCCATGAGCAAGAATTTGTTTTGAAATAATTTTGGTTGCTGAGGCAGAGCAGGCAAGTTCACAGGTCTAGTGTGTGCACAGTAAATCCCACAGCAGCAGAAGCAATGTTAACTGAAACAGGATGGGACACAGTACCCCGTCCCAACAATTCCACCTTCTCGCTTGCTGTGAGCCCACTTTCCCACTGGCTACCCTGCATGTGAATGTCGGCATCATCTCAAATCTCCAGAAAGATCTGATCCCCTCTTAAAACTAAGCCAAACCTTTCTTAGAACGAATCCTTTTGGTGCAAAGCAATATCCCACAATGAGCAGTCAGGTGTGTTGAGGTTTTTTTTTAATTTGTTGAGTGTTTATACAGAGATAGGGAGAGATAGAGACTGGGGCTGCGGGAGGTTGAGAGAGGCTGAGATGCCAAACACTGGGTCCCTCAGAATTAAACTGGAGACTGCCTCCCTCACTGAAGCTCCTTCCCTCTAACACAATTGTCTCTCTCTCTCCCCCTGTGTCAAACCCATAACTCTGGCTGTTTTCATTCCTCCCTCCTTCCCTCTCATTCTGACTGTCTGTCACCATCTCCTTCTGCTACATTTGCTGCCATGTAGGAAGTGTCACACAGACACACAGACACATTCACACATTCACTGCCTCTCTGTCTCCATCTGTTTCTGCTAGATTTGCTGTCAAGAAGGAAGCAAAACACGGTCATATGCCCACAGCAAGACCCCACAGCAGCAGTGTGCTGAGAACTCGATATCCCCCGTCCCGCTGTTACCTGGGAAAGGATTAATTAACACCTCTATTTTCCCGTATATTCAAGTGCGGGCACTTTCAATTTAGAGATTCCTTTCGTTGCCTCACGGTCGATGAAGTATTTTTTTTTCTAAAAATGTGGTGATTGTTGCATTGCTGGTCAGTGGATGCACTTTAAGGTCCCAGAGGACACTATCATTCGCTCTTTGTTCTCCTCAGTCTTTCATTCCCTCTCAGTTTCTTCTAATCAGCCATAAAGTTTGGGAGAGAGTGAAAGAAATCTGCAAAATATTCTTGTCAAATTCGATTCAAATATCCACATCCGACCCAGTGCATCCCTTTCTCCTTCTCAGACTTCAGGAGCTGCTCATCTCCCTCTTTCACCTGGGCAGAAGCTGCTGATTTCGTCTGGACACTTTTCAAAATCTCCCTCCTTGGAATAATTTCCACAACTTCCATATGCTGTGACAGGATGTGAGTGGTGCTGCAGTCAGTGGCAACAGACTGGAGATCCTCACTTCCTGACTTCCCTTCCCAAACCACCCTCACTCCCTTCCCAACGCTGTGTGACCCTCAACTCCTCTCAGCTTCCCCCCATCTGTGTTTCACTATTTCCCACACTGTATTCCCTCTGCTCCAGTCTCTCACTGAGTGGAAAAATGGATATCCTATCCAGATCCTCGTTCCATACCCCCTCTCTTTCTCCATTCCCTTTTCTCTCTGTCCCTATCCCTGTTTCTTTCTCTCTCTTTCTCTCTCTCAATGTAACGAGTGATGCACTATTGCAGTATCCCTGTTTTTAAATGACCAAGAGTTTCTATTCATTTAAGTTTTAAAGAGACACAAAGAACGCTGGAGCTACAGAGAGAGATCGTGCAGTAATTGTGATTTCCCTGTTCATTGTAGTCTCAGTGGGAATTAAAATTGAGTTCAGATTTCCCCAGCTTTATTCTCATCATGCAGACAGCAATGTCTCTGACATTCTGCAAATACTGTCCCAAATTGAGCAGAGTTCCACCCATGTTGCAATGTTACTGAAACACCCTGACCCCACAGCATCCACATTTCTGTACAATAACAGCCAGTCACCAGTTAAAATGTTTCACTGTCAGAGTTTAAACCAGCTCTCAGTTTTCTGCCCGCTGCTTCATTTTAAACATCATGTTGAATTCTGTCTGTGGGAAGGGTTGCGCTGTCCACAATGAATGAGGCAAGCAGTTTGCTGTGATATTTTCACACACACAGAGGAAGGTGGGGAAATGGGATTCAGGAGAAAAGGGGGCAGCTTCTGCCTTCATTACATTACACTGTGCACCTCTGCATCCCCCTTTACAAATTAGCAGCATTGGGAAAAAAGAAGCCTAGCACACAACAGCTGCGAGAGTGGTGGATACACGGAGGAGAGGCAGGAGAAAGGGAGAGAACGAGGAGGAGATAACAAGCGAGAAGGAAAGAGAGAGGGAAACAGACAGAGAAAGAGGGATGCAAAAGGACATATATGTCACGTACTCACTGATTCTGTCTCTGTCTCTATGCTTTTCTCAGTTCAGACAGAAGTTCAGTGCCAGATTGACAGGCGTTGGCATGGGGAGGGAAGAGGGGCATCAGTTTTTAATGGAACACTTTTGCAGAGCAGAATGTAGAGGCATTGTATGCAAAGTTTAAATAAACTTGAGTGAATGTTTGTAAACATGTTTGGGTTGTGGACAGGTCAGTATGTAAAAAAGATGCTGGAAGATGTTTCCAATTCACGTTCTGCTGCTTTTTGGGAATGAGAGTTATCACTACATTTGCAGTGAAATGGGGAGGAAGGAGTTTGAATGGAGATTAATCTTTCAGTGTACTACAGTGTCAATGTAATGACAAAGACTGTTTGCAATGACTTTCCCCAGAGATTGAATTGTTCCAGTAATGTCAATGCCCCCAATGCTTCAGACACATATAGCTAACATACAAAAAGCAAGTATTGGTGGGGTGGGGTATCGAGGGACATGGTGGTTGCTGCATTGAAGCTCTAAAACCTCATGGCTTTCACCCTGACTTTGAACAGTTTAACATTTTTAAACACTGGAACCTCATGTCCTTGTTGGGAATATCAGAGATGTTTACAAGTTCACAAACACTGAACGCATATAAACATGCCCTTAGAACAGGACTTTCCATCTCTCAATCTCTGTCTCGCTCTCTCTCTCTATCTATCTACCTATCTCTTTCTTTCTCTCTGTCTGGCTCTTTCTCTCTTTCTGTTTCAGTATTTGTCTTTCTCCCTCTCTCTCGTCTCTCTCTCTCTCTCTCTCTCTCTTTGTCTCCATCTGTCTCTGTTTCTCCTTCTGTGTCCTCGTACACTATCTGTCTCTGAGTGTTTTGTGTACTTGGGACACGAGAAGATGTTGGCTGATAGGATTAAGGTGAATCCTAAAGCTTTCTTTCGATATGTTAAGAATAGAAGATTGGTTAGGGCAAGATTAGGGCCAGTCATAGACAGCAGTGGGAAGTTGTGCGTGGAGCCTGAAGAGATTGGTGAGGCACTGAATAAATATTTCTCTTCGGTATTCACGCAGAGTGCTGGAAATGTAGCTATGGAGAACACTGAGGTACAGGGTTGCAAATTGGGAAGTATTGTAGTAGATAGGGAGGATGTGCTAGAAATTCTCGAGGGTTTGAAGTTGGATAAGTCCCCTGGGCCGGACGGGATTTACCCTAGGATTCTCTGGGAGGCAAGAGAGGAGATTGCAGAGCCTCTGGCTCTGATCTTCAGGTCCTCGTTGGTTACGGGTGTGGTTCCGGAGGACTGGAGGATAGCGAATGTGGTCCCATTGTTCAAGAAGGGGAAGAGAGACCTTCCAGGGAATTATAGGCCAGTGAGTCTTACTTCTGTTGTGGGCAAGGTATTGGAGAGAATTATTAGGGATAGGATTTATAGTTATTTAGAGAGAAATGATTTGATTGGGGATAGTCAGCATGGTTTTGTGAAGGGTAGGTCGTGCCTTACTAACCTTATTGAGTTTTTTGAAAAAGTGACCAAAGAGGTGGATGGGGGTAAGGCGGTTGATGTGGTATATATGGACTTTAGTAAGGCGTTTGATAAGGTGGCCCATGGAAGACTTCTGCAGAAAATGCAGATGTATGGGATAGAGGGTGATTTAGCTAATTGGATTAGGAATTGGCTGGCGGATAGAAGACAGAGGGTGGTGGTTGATGGGAGATATTCATCGTGGAGTTCGGTGACAAGTGGTGTGCCTCAGGGGTCTGTTTTGGGGCCCCTGCTGTTTGTAATTTTTATAAATGATCTGGATGAGGGTATTGAGGGATGGATCAGTAAATTTGCAGATGACACTAAAGTCGGTGGAGTGGTAGGTAGTGAAGAGGGGTGTTATAGTTTGCAGAGTGACTTGGACAAGTTGCAGAGCTGGGCCGAGCGGTGGCAAATGGAGATTAATGTGGAAAAGTGTGAGGTAATGCACTTTGGCAGGAACAATAAATGTGTAGAATATAGGGCTAATGGTAGGGCTCTTAATAGTGTTGAGGAACAGAAGGATCTTGGTTATGTGTCAATAGATCCCTGAAAGTAGGCAGTCAAGTGGATAAAGTTGTTAAGAAGGCATATGGAGTCTTAGCTTTTATTGGTAGGGGGATTGAATTTAGGAGCCGCAGCATCATGTTGCAACTGTACAAAACTCTAGTGCGGCCGCACTTGGAGTATTGTGTGCAGTTCTGGTCCCCACATTATAAGAAAGATGTGGAGGCATTGGAGAGGGTACAGAGGAGGTTTACCAGGATGTTGCCTGGTATGGAGGGCAGGTCCTATGAAGAGAGGTTGAAGGATTTGAGGTTGTTTTCGTTAGAAAGGAGGCGGCTAAGAGGGGATCTTATTGAAGCATATAAGATGATTAGAGGTTTAGATAGGGTGGACAGTGATAGCCTTTTTCCTAGGATGGAGAAAGCTAGCACGAGGGGACACAGCTTTAAATTAAGGGGTATGAGTTATAGGACGGATATCAGAGGTAGGTTCTTTACTCAAAAGAGTGATTAGGGAGTGGAATGCCCTGCCTGCAGCTGTTGTAGATGCGCCAAGTTTGGTGGCGTTTAAGAGGTTAGTTGATAAGTATATGGAAGAGAAGGGAATGGTTTAGTTTGGAGGGGCATTGCTTTTTATTTTGGTCGGCACAACATCGAAGGCCGAAGAGCCTGTTCTGTGCTGTAATGTTCTATGTTCTATGTTCTATCTCTCTGTATATCTTTGATTGCCGGTCTCTGCTGCTCTATCTCCCCCTCGCTCTCTCCCCCTCTCTGTCTCCCACATGCTCTCTCCCCCTCTCTGTCTGCTCTGTTTCGTCTTCCCTACTTTCCCTGTCCACTCTGTCTCCCCTTCTCTGTGTACCTCACTCTGTCTCCCCTTCTCTGTCTCCCCAACTCTGTCTCTCCCTGTACTTTCCCAATGTCATTTGGCACATTTTGCAACACATTTACAGCCTGTGCTACACATTCAGTGATTTTTGGTTTAAACCAGTGCATAGGATTTTGTGGCCTGGCTTATCCTGAAACTGTAAAGTCCCACCCGAGGTCGAAGTACATTTCTATGTCTGGTTTGTTGCGCACTCCGATTCCCTGAGGGGGACAGTAACATTCTGGTGAATAACCTATGTAGAAATAGGCTGCGTGTGCCACAAAACAAGAGGTCCCTCATTCTTTCTGCTGAAATTGGGCTAAATTTGCAGTACTCCGCTATTGCTCTCACTCTGGCCAGGAATTCTGAAAATATCTACGTTGGTTTCCAGACTGCTGAGTGAAATTTGCACCTCAACAAAATGATGGAATTTTGGGACGTGGGTTAGAGCGGATGTGGAAATGGCTTTTAACCAACCCATCCAGCTATTCAGGAGATGGCGGTGGGGGGTGGAATTTTGCCGTCTGGCATGCCATGGGATTCATGCTGGGCGGGGCACAAACCATGCAAAGATCCGTTGATCTCAAATGGGATTTTTTCGCACTGGGGTGAGCTTGTTCAGAAAATATTGCCCTGGGTATCAGGAACATCATGTTATGATAACCTTCTGATAGAACAAAGTCTATTGGCCGCAAACTGTGAGAAGAATAACCTTTCAATTTTCATCATTTACCGCAATCACCATACGGGGGTTGCTGGGTAGCACAGTGGTAAGTATGTCTGCCTCACAACAGTAGGGACTTGCATTTGATTCTGACCTTGGTTGACTGTGGAGTCTGCACGTTCTCCTCATGTCTGCATGGAATTGCTCTGGTGTCTTTCCCAATTCCAAAGATGTGCAGCTTATGTGGATTGGTCATACTAAATTGCCACTTTTTTGTCCCAAGTCATCTAATTGCCCAAGCAAACATGCAGTTCTCCCTTGCTGCTTCTTGTCTTTGATGGTGCAGTCTCTTCCCTTCATATTGTGCACTGTGATGCCCAGTGACTGGAAAGCACATTTTCCTCATCGCCAGTGTAATAAATCGAAGTCAAATCGATAAATCTTCAGGACAAAGAAAGCTTTATTGCCAAGAAAAAAACAACTCTATTCATCACACATGATCAGACAGAATAAACGGACACCTGTACAGTACTGAACGATACACTACTCCTTCCTGGCTCCAACTGCTAATCATCCCCACTCACGATTTGCTCCCTCAAAGTTGAATGGTTCAGCTTTTCACTTTGACATTCCCTGGAGCCAGACCCGAACTCTTTATAATGTTCCCTTAGACGGGTCACACTACCATAGTTGGCTCGTCCAACACCAGCCAAAGTCACTGGATGCAAATCCCGAGCAGCGCTGTGATTGTACCAAATGGACAGGCTGCAGCGGTTCAAAAAGGAAGCTCATCACCACATTCTTAAGGACAGCAAAGGATGCCCACTAAATGAGTGGATGAGCCAGCGATACCCACATCCTATAAAATGGATTTTGAAAGAAATAGGAAGATTAAAAGTTTATGCCCAGTGTCTCCAGAATTTCTATTTGTAACGATCTCAGGGAGTCTCCGCCATTATCCACCAATAGCTATATCTCAACTCGTTAGAGGGGTCAGTTTTCGTGCAAAGTGTGCAGGAAGGTTTTTCGACTCAGTATGTAGATAGGCCCACTAGAGATGAGGCTACATTGGATTTGGTGCTGGGCAATGTGCCAGGCCAGGTGTTGGGCTTGGAAATTGGTGAACATTTTGGTGATAGTGACCACACTTCGGTTACGTTCATCTTAGTGATGGATAGGGATAGGCATGAAGCTGGGGGCAGTAGTTATAGCTGGGGGAAGGGAAATTATGAGGCCATCAGGAGAGAATTAGGGTGCATAGATTGGACTAGGAAACTACAGGGACTGGGAACATCTGGAATGTGGAGCTTATTCAAGGAGCAGCTGCTGCGAGTCCTTGATAAGTACGTCCCTGTCAGGCAAGGAGGAAATGGTCGAGTAAGAGAACCTTGGTGTACGAAAAAAGTTGATTTGCTGGTTAAAAGGAAAAAGGAGGCTTATGTCAGGATGAGGCTTGAAGGCTCAGTTAGTGCAATGGATAGCTATAGATTAGCCAGGAAGGAGCTAAAGAGTGAATTGAGGAGAGCTAAGAGGGGACACGAGAAGACTTTGGCTGATAGGATTAAGGAGAATCCTAAAGCTTTCTTTAGATATGTTAAGAATAGAAGATTGGTTAGGGCAAGATTAGGGCCAGTCATAGACAGCAGTGGGAAGTTGTGCGTGGAGGCTGAAGAGATTGGAGAGGCACTGAATAAATATTTCTCTTCGGTATTCACGCAGGGTGATGTAAATGTAGTTATGGAGAACACTGAGGTACAGGGTTGCAAACTGGAAAGAATTGAAGTAGATAGGGAGGATGTGCTAGATATTCTCGAGGGTTTGAAGTTGGATAAGTCCCCTGGGCCGGACGGGATTTACCCTAGGATTCTCTGGGAGGCAAGAGAGGAGATTGCAGAGCCTCTGGCTCTGATCTTCAGGTCGTCGTTGGTTACGGGTGTGGTTCCGGAGGACTGGAGGATAGCGAATGTGGTCCCATTGTTCAAGAAGGGGAAGAGAGACCTTCCAGGGAATTATAGGCCAGTGAGTCTTACTTCTGTTGTGGGCAAAGTATTGCAGAGAATTATTAGGGATAGGATTTATAGTTATTTAGAGAGAAATGAATTGATTGGGGATAGTCAGCATGGTTTCGTGAAGGGTAGGTCATGCCTTACTAACCTCATTGAGTTTTTTGAGAAAGTGACCAGAGAGGTGGATGGGGGTAAGGCGGTTGATGTAGTATATATGGACTTTAGTAAGGCTTTTGATAACGTGGCCCATGGAAGACTTCTACAGAAAATGCAGATGTGTGGAATAGAGGGTGATTTAGCTAATTGGATTAGGAATTGGCTGGCAGATAGAAGACAGAGGGTGGTGGTTGATGGGAGATATTCATCGTGGAGTTCGGTGACAAGTGGTGTGACCTCAGGGGTCTGTTTTGGGGCCCCTGCTGTTTGTATGTTCTAAATGATCTACATGAGTGTATTGAAGGATGGATTAGTAAATTTGCGGATGACACTAAAGTCGGTGGAGTGGTAGATAGTGAAGAGGGGTGTTATAGTTTGCAGAGTGACTTGGACAAGTTTCAGAGCTCGGCCGAGCGGTGGCAAATGGAGTTTAATGTGGAAAAGTGTGAGGTAAAGCACTTTGGCAGGAATAATAAATGTGTAGTGTATAGGGCTAATGGTAGGATTCTTAATAGTGTTGATGAACAGAGGGATCTTGGTGTGTATGTGCATAGAACACTGAAAGTAGGCAATCAAGTCGATAAAGTTGTTAAGAAGACATACACAGTCTTAGCTTTTATTAAAAGGGGGATTGAATTTCGGAGCCACAACGTCAAGTTGCAACTGTACAAAACTCTAGTGCGGCCGCACTTGGAGCATTGTGTGCAGTTCTGGTCCCCACATTATAAGAAAGATGTGGAGGCATTGGACAGGGTACAGAGGAGGTTTACCAGGATGTTGCCTGGTATGGAGGGCAGGTCTTATGAAGAGACGTTGAGGGTTTTCAGGTCGTTTTCGTTAGAAAGGAGGCGGCTAAGAGGGGACCTTATTGAAACATATAAGATGATTAGAGGTTTAGATAGGGTGGACAGTGATAGGCTTTTTCCGAGGATGGAGAAAGCTAGCACGAGGGGACACAGCTTTAAATTAAGGGGTGATTGTTATAGGACGGATATCAGAGGGAGGTTCTTTACCCAAAGGGTGGTTATGGACTGGAATGCCCTGCCTGCGGCAGTTGTAGATGCGCCAAGTTTGGTGGCGATTAAGAGGTTAGTTGATAAGTATATGGAAGAGAAGGGAATGGTTTAGTTTGGAGGGTCATTGTTTTTCATATTGGTAGACGCAACATCGAAGGCCGAAGGGCCTGTTCTGTGCTGTAATGTTCTATGTTCTATGTTCTATTATCAAGGATGATTAAATGTTCTATTCCATTGTGATGTGAGAAGTGTTGGATTGAAGGGGGTTAAGTGAAGTTGTTTGTTCGGTGACTGTAATTGATGTGAATCTCCATGGACCTGATTAGTGTGGCTGGAGGGTTTTCATTCTTCTCTTAATAAGGCATTCCATTCAATGCCCCATTGAGTCAGCGGGAGCGACAACATGGGCACTAATAGAGATCAGCGGCTGTGAAAAGAGAGGGAGGGAGGGAGAGAAGAGATCAGAATCTGGGAGGAATGGATTGGAAAGTTCCAACAATCGATCAGAATCTGAGTACAATGGACTGGAATGTTCCAACAATGGATCAGAATCTGGGAGGAATGGATTGGAATGTTCCAAGAATGGATCAGAATCTGAGTAAAATGGACTGGAATGTTCCAACAACGGATCAGAATCTGGGGAGAATGGACTGGTATGTTCCAACCCAAGACAAGAGCTTTTTCCTGTGGTTTTCTGAATTTACTTCAGATGGCTGGTGGCTAACACCAGCTGATAGAATTCAATGTTTACTGAAGGCAATCCAATCCTTGTACTTCCCCTTCTTGGCGATTGTTGGTGTTCCAGGTAAGTTCCCGACTGGAATTGGCCTGAATGCCATGGGAATCAGTCAGAGGAGGAGCAAGCATGGGAAGGTGGGTTGAAGATGAGTGGGATTTTGCAGCTACAGGAAGCGTGAGACTGTGATGTCCTGCCCCCTGTGTCCAGTTCCTAATTCTAGAAAGGCTGTTTAACTGTATTGATTTTCTTGTCATTTGCTGTACACGGTTTGCTGCTCTTGTTGTTTCTGTTGAATCTTTGTATCCACTGACAGCCGTCTCAGGGCCTATAGGCGAGGATATATTCTGTGTGCTGTGAATATCCAGAGACATGTGAGCTCAAACGCCATTCCATTGTCAGTGAATGATTGAGACAGAATCCTTTAACCCTCAACGTATAACACCAATTCACTGTTAATCACCCACCCGCAGTCAGCAGGCCACAGAATCAGTTTTATTGGTTATATGTGCACAGCAAGATCGCACATACAGAGAACATGTTTTATGAAGTTTGAAGTTTATTCATTCGTGTCATAAGTACGCGACCATTCACATTGTAATCAAGTTACTGTAAAAATCCACTGGACACAACATTCCAGCTCCTATTCAGATATACAGAGAGAGAATTTAGCATGTGCAATGCACCTAACCAGTACAAATTTCAAATTGTGGGCGATCTAGTTAGGGATACGCAGCGTTGCTTTGTCAAGGGGCCTTACAAATCTGGTAGAATTTTTTGAGGAGGTGACGAAAATGGTCGACGAAGGGCCGTTTGGCCCTTTTGATGTTTGGATTTCAGTAAGGAGTTTGACAAAGTCCCTCATGGGAGGTTAGTTGAGAATGTCAACGCTCATGCAATACAAAGACAGGTAGTTAGACGGATAAGTAATTGGCTTAGTAACTGGAGACAGAGATTAGCACTGGAACGGTGTTTTTCTAGCTGGAGGTCGGTCATACTAGAGTGCCGCAGGGATCGGTACTGGGACCTCTTCTATTTGTAATATGTATATATAAATGACTTGGAAGAGGGAGTAAATGGAGTGATCAACAAGTTTGCAGACAATACAAAGATGGCTGGACTTGCGGATAGTGAGGAGCATTGTCAGGCGATGCAGCAGGACATAGATAGGCTAGTAGCTTGGGCAGATAGAAGGCAGATGGAATTCAATCCTGAGAAATGCGAGGTGATGCATTTTGGGAGAAAGAAAGTTGGGGGGAGGTACATGATAAATCGTAGTCCTATTAAGAGCATAGAAACGCAGAGGGACCTCTGGGTACAGGTGAACAAGTCTCTGAAGTTTGCAGAGCAGGTGGAGAAGTTTCTGAAGAAAGCATATGGTATACTAGCCTTTATAGGAAGGGGTTTAGAGTACAAGACCTGGCCATTAATGTTGCAGTTGTATAAAACGTTGGGAACACCTCATTTGGAAGACTGCATCCAATTCTGGTCGCCTTACTACTGGAAGGACTTGAAGACTCTGGAGAGAGTGCAGAGGAGGTTTACCAGGATGCTGCCTGGTATAGACGGTCTGAGTTACGAGGAGAGGTTAGGCAAATTGGGACTGTTTTCCTCATGAAAACGTAGACATAGAGGAGATCTAATAGAGGTGTACAAGATCATGATGGGTATAGATAGAGTAAACAGGGTTAAGCTTTTTCCTAGGATGGACTCGAATAGCACGAGGGGTCACGGGCTTAGGGTGAGGGGTTAAGGTATAATTTGGATGCTAGAGGGAGTTTTTTCACACAGAGGTTGGTGGGGTATGGAATGCGATACCAATTAAAGTGGTGGAAGCAGGCACTTTGGAGTTATATAAGAAATACTTTGAAGGGCACATGAACAGAATGGGAATGGAGGGGTATAGAAAACTGATTCAAAATAAGGATCATGAGCCTTGGGAGTCCCTGAGAAGTGTGTAAATAGATGATGATATTGATGTACATGTTGTTATCCTATAGGTGCTTTGATCCACCTTGTTGTCTAACAAGGGGTATACACACGATGGGTCATGAGAGGGCTGCTCTTGGATTTTTTTCGAGAGTATCCTAGTGCTTCACGTCGTTAGTGTACGCTTGACCTGGACCATTTGATGGGCAACACGACAGCTCAGTGACTATCGCTGTGCTGTGCAGATACATGGATTTGGTCGTGTGTCTGTGGGAGTTTGAGCATTCTCCCCGGGCTTGCGTGGGTTTTCTCTGGGTGCTCCAGTTTCCTCGCACATCCCAAAGATGTGCTCTTAGCCTAATTGGAAAAGCAAATTCCCCTTAAATTGTCTCAAATTTGTTTTTTAATCCATACGTCTATAAACATAAACAGGGATCACGGGTGGAGGTGGGGACATCAGGGGAGCGGCGCGGTTCTTTGGGCCGACGGACCTGTTTCCTGTTCTGTTTTGTTCTTTCTTCTTTGTACTTTGAAACTGGAGCGCCTGGAGGAATCCATTGCAGACACAGTGAGAATGTGGAAAGTCACATCGACTGTAGCCAAGCCTGGATTTGAACCAACATCTTTGGTGCTTTGAAGCAACACTGCTTCTCCTGTGCCACCACAAACTCTCCTAGAATAACAGGAAAACAATCACAAAGGCACACCGAAATGCATATGTATTAAGACTCACATTTGCTGATCGAAATGATCATATTTAAAGACTTTCTCGCATTACACACAAATTCAGGACTGACCAAAATTGCTGTAACATTCCAGGATAGTTATAAACAGAACAATCGCAGGTACTCTCTTGCTCACGGGCACACACACACACACACACACACACACACACACACACACACACAGACACACGGGAGTGGGGGAGGGTGCGGTGTGGTGGGATTACAACTACTCCCAGTCCCTTGGGGATGGAGTAAGCAGTCAATCATGCGACAGACTACCACTCAATTCCATGCCCAATTTCTCGCTTCTTGCGACCTTACCGGCAAAGAAATATACTGGATTCAGCCTGCCACTCATTCCTAGAAAAAGAAAGAATAAATTACTTATAGTTAATTTGAAACAAATTTAAATAACATGACTGAGCCCGGGATGGAATTGTGTGGCACACTTGCCTCTGCAGCATCACTGGGAGAGGTTGTGTGCGGTGAGGAAAACAGCTGGCCATGTCTACACGGAAGAGCTGCGATGACCTCACCAGAACAACTGAAGGCCATTGAGGACACCAGGAATGGGCAAGGGCAATAGTAGGCCTCCCTTGGGCAGTTTCCACTGGGCAGCATCTCTGGGGGAGAGCCTGAGGTGGTGGGGTCTGCAGGAACAGAGCCTGCAGAGTGGGAGCTGGAAGGTAAGGGGCTGATGGTAGCTTGGCTCTGGGGAAGAGGGCTGATACTTTAGAGAAGGTAGCCCAATGCCAGTCAGCTTGTGATTGCCAGTGTATGGGGGGGGGGGCACCACTGCCACTCAGCAAGTGATTGGTGGAATAGGGAGCACAGTGCAATGCCAATCTGGATGTAATTGTTGGGAAGGCGGGGTTGGGTGGAGAAGTAAGGATAGCATTTTGGATGCTATCGGTGAAGGGATGTGGGTCCCTCTGCCATATGATGTAGAGATGTTGGCATTGGATTGGGATAAACACTGTAAGAAGTCTCACAACACCAGGTTAGAGTCCAACCAGTTTATTTGACAGTAATCTAACAAGCTTTCGGAAAGGGTGTTACTTCGTCAGGCGTGTATCTTCCATACACTTGATGAAGGAACATTGTTTCCCAAAGCTTGTAAGATTACTATCAAATAAACGTGGTTAGATTCCAACCCGGTGTTGTGAGACTTCTTACTCTGAACATTACCAGTGGGATAGGGAGTGTGCCCCACAACCTCTCTGCGACCGTTTTTTTTTTAGGGGGGGTGTATGTGTTCCCCCCGACCAGTCTGAACATGATCGGTTGGCGAGGGAGTGTGCCCCACTAACACCCTGTGCCCGATTTTTTTTGGGGGGTTAGGTGTTCCCGCGACCACTCTGAACATGATGGGTTGCCACACTCTGCAAGCGACTGTTGGGGGTGTGTCCCATTACCACTTTGAACACGATCGCTGGAGCAGGCAGGGTGCCCCACAAACACTCTGCACTCAATTGTTGGGGAAGTGGGTGAGTAGGTGTGTGTGTGGGAGGGGCGGGGGGGGGGTTTGAAGGGCAGGTATTCCTGCTATAAATCTGCACGTAGTCCTTTGTGGGGAGAGGATCCCGCTACCACTCTGCACATTGTTCATGCCCCCCCACCACTCCCGCCACTCTGTAAGTGATTGTTGGAAGAGAGGAGTTCCTACAGCCATCCTGCATCAATCAGTGTGGGGAAGGAGGGTAATTGGTGGGGGTGGCTTGGGGCTATATCCATTCCGGGGCTGCTCACAAAGAACTATGGACCTCCAGACAGTCTGGGTACAGCTGCTGTGTTAAAGCTAGCCGCAGCAGCAGAGAGCTGACAGATGTGTCTCTGTCTCAGGCCAGGCAGCTCCCTGATGGCTGCAGTTGCACATTTGCAACCAGGTAGGTTTGGGATGTGGTCAGCTTCCCAGCCAGTGCTGTGAGAGCTGCAAGTGATCAGTGCACTGCTGAGGGTGCTGTAACAGCATTCCAGTTCAAACAGCACAAAATGAGGCCGTTCAGCCCATTGTGACTGAACTGGTCATCCAATGGTATCTCATTTTACAGCACTCGACTCACAGCCTTGTATGATCTGGCCTTTACATTGCTGATCCTGCTTCCTTTCAGGCTGTGAGCTGTAGATCCCAGCACCCTGTGGATAGAAATATGTTTCTCCAAATCCACACAATAATCTGCCCTTTAATTTAAATCAATGCCTTTTGGTTAACATCTCTACTAAAGGGAATACAGTTTCTTCCCATCTATTAGCCACATAATTCTATACATTTCACTCAGATTCCCTCACCTGAAAGCACTCCTCACCGCCACCCACTACAGCACTCTGCCCCCAGCCATCCCTGCTCTAACGAATAAAAAAGCCTCCTCAGAGATGAAACTTTCCAGCACATACAGCATCCAGGTTAATCTCCACTGTCCACAGGGTAATTACATCCTTCCTGCAGTGTGATGACCAGAACACAGAACAAACAGTGTTCCTGCTCTGGTCTAACCAGCATTTTCTACACTTCCATCATTATCTCCCAACTCCTATATTCTATGCTTGGCTGCTAAAGACAAGTATCCGACATGTTGTCTTAACCAACTCATCTTCCTGTCCTACTGACTTCAGGGAAACACATATTTGCACCACACATTCATTCTGGTCTTCTTCTGTTCCTCACTTTCTACTCTTCATTGTGCTCCTCTTGACCTATTCGTCATCCCAAAATGCATCGCCTCACATTTTTCAGATTTAAATTCCATTTGCCAGCCTCTCAGTTCCTTCAGCTCAGTGACGTTGTGGTTAGCACTGCCATCTCACAAAGTCAGGGATGCGTGTTTGATTCCTGGCTTGGATCAGTGTCTGTGTGGAGTTTGCAAATTTTCCCCATGTCTGCGTATGTTTCCACCGGGTGCACCAGTTTGCTCATGTGACACTGCACGATTTTGTGATTCCTGAAATCGAAGAATTTCCTCCTCAATATTTATCACATATCACCTGCGAACTCACTGATCATACTTCACACATTCATGTCTTGATCACCAATGCAGACTACAAACAGTAAGGGACTTTATTACCTGTAAAGACTCTCATTGTAACCATTATTTTGTAAATTGAGTTTGTGCTTTTATATGCCCTGATTATGAACAGAGCTGCCACTCACCTGATGAAGGAGCAATGCTCTAAAAGGTTGTAGCTTGCACTATGAAATGAACCTCTTGGAATTTAAGCTAGTGTTGTCACTTCTTACTGCAACATGGTGAAACAGTGGTCAGCACTGCTGACTCTGCATCACAAACTGCTTTTGATCCCTGGATTAGGTTATTGCCTGTATGGAGTTTGGATCTTCTGACTGAGCCTCCCTGGGTTTCTTCCAGGGCTCCATTTTCATCTCACACACCAAACGTTGTGCTGGTTAAAAAAAAAAACAGAGATTTAAGTGATTGTTTTTAGAAACAATTGTTTTCCAGTCATCCATTCTCAATCTAAATAACTTTTTTCCCCTGACTAGTATCTAATTTTATTCTTTACTTTCCTTCCTGAAAGTGAACATAATCACAATTGTGACACTGGCGAGCAGAAACTGTGGTCTTTCAAAATGTGTGACTCGTTACCTGGTGGCCATGTCAGTGGGGGATCTGCTTGTCGTTATCCTTGACCTGATATTGCGACAAATTCCCATTGTTTATCAGGAACAGTTTGATTTTCTCTATTCGGTCCCTGTGTGTAACGTCCACGCCATCCTGCTTTACGCAGCCACTGACTGTTCTGTCTGGTTCACCGTCACTTTCACCTTTGATCGATTTGTGGCCATTTGCTGCCCCAAGCTGAAAAGTAAATATTGCACTGAGAAATCGGCAGCTGTGGTCCTGGGAACAGTGACGGCGCTGAGCTGTTTAAAGAACATTTTCTGGTATTTTATGTTTTTAAATGGATATCAGCTGAGGAATGACCCCTGGTTTTGTAATTTCCTACTGGATTTTTTGCTATCTCCTGTCTGGGGGACAATCGAGTTCATTCACCACATTCTAACCCCGTGTGTCCCATTCATCCTGATTCTGCTGCTCAATGTTTTCACTGTCAGATACATTTTAGTGAGCAGCAGAGCCCGCACGAGACTCCGGGCTCACAGCAATAGGGAGAATCCCAGAGATCCAGAGATGGAGAGTCGGAGGAAATCCATCATTTTACTATTTGTTATCTCAGCCAATTTTATCCTTTTATGGTCAATATTAATGCTTTATTCTGTATGGAGTCGGTTGTATTATTTGGGCTATGAATCAGTGTGGTTAGATAATTTTATTATGGAATTGGGTTTCATGTTTCAGCTCCTAAGTTGCTGCACGAACACTGTAATTTACGCAGTAACACAGACTCATTTCAGACAGCAGCTTCATAGTATGCTGAAGGTTCCCTTTACTACAATTCTTCAATTGATTACACCGAACAAGAAATTATAAAACTGCCATATCCTCATCTCTTGTTATTGGATATTTAAACTTTAAATCACAAACAGCCTCACAGAGACAGAAATAATGACAGAAAGAGAAAGAGACAGAAAGAGAAAAAGAGAGAGAGGCAATGGGCGCAACAGTGGCAGAGGTAGAGACAGGTGGTAAGAGAGGGGTCTTGAAGTGTCTGAACATTGTAAGGACTTTTTAAAAATAAAAGGCCAAAGCAACAGCCATTAGAAGAATATATTGAGAACATATTCAGAGGCCAGTGTAGTCAGTTAAAAAAAAAAACACTATTCATCTCTAGAGTAGAGCTCCATGGCTGCCATATTAAGTAGGAGTTAAGAGAGTTATTCAGCTCTCTGATACAGAGATGCTGAGTCAGAAAGAAATTACAGACAGAACGTAATGGCAGAATAACTCTAAAAATTCCTGTATTCCATCCAGCCTGGCTGCATCAGTCATTTGAGCATCACTCAAATTCCATTATTATTGTTTTGGTATTGAATGTTATTTGTATCATTTGTACGGCATTTTACTTTAAACGTACCTCGATTAATATTTCACTGATTTAGTTGAACTTACTGCTTACTTAAATAAAATACCTTGTTAATTTACAAATACCTTGTCTATCTGGCTGGCAGATAGAAGACAGAGGGTGGTGGTTGATGGGAGATATTCATCGTGGAGTTCGGTGAAGAGTGGTGTGCCTCAGGGGTCTGTTTTGGGGCCCCTGCTGTTTGTAATTTTTATAAATGATCTGGATGAGGGTATTGAGGGATGGATCAGTAAATTTGCAGATGACACTAAAGTCGGTGGAGTGGTAGATAGTGAAGAGGGGTGTTATAGTTTACAGAGTGACTTGGACAAGTTGCAGAGCTGGGCCGAGAGGTGGCAAATGGAGTTTAATGTGGAAAAGTGTGAGGTAATGCACTTTGGCAGGAACAATAAATGTGTAGAGTATAGGGCTAATGGTAGGGCTCTTAATAGTGTTGAGGAACAGAAGGATCTTGGTGTATGTGTCAATAGATCCCTGAAAGTAGGCAGTCAAGTGGATAAAGTTGTTAAGAAGGCATATGGAGTCTTAGCTTTTATTGGTAGGGGGATTGAATTTCGGAGCCGCAACGTCATGTTGCAACTGTACAAAACTCTAGTGCGGCCGCACTTGGAGTATTGTGTGCAGTTCTGGTCCCCACATTATAAGAAAGATGTGGAGGCATTGGAGAGGGTACAGAGGAGGTTTACCAGGATGTTGCCTGGTATGGAGGGCAGGTCCTATGAAGAGAGGTTGAAGGATTTGAGGTTGTTTTCGTTAGAAAGGAGGCGGCTAAGGGGGGATCTTATTGAAACATATAAGATAATTAGAGGTTTGGATAGGGTGGACAGTGATAGCCTTTTTCCTAGGATGGAGAAAGCTAGCACGAGGGGACACAACTTTAAATTAAGGGGTATGAGTTATAGGACGGATATCAGAGGTAGGTTCTTTACTCAAAGAGTGATTAGGGAGTGGAATGCCCTGCCTGCAGCTGTTGTAGATGCGCCAAGTTTGGTGGCGTTTAAGAGGTTAATTGATAAGTATATGGAAGAGAAGGGAATGGTTTAGTTTGGAGGGGCATTGCTTTTATTTTGGTCGGCACAACATCGAAGGCCGAAGGGCCTGTTCTGTGCTGTATTGTTCTATGTTCTATGTTCTATGTAATTGTTCACTTAGAGTGAGTGTCTGGTCTTTCTATTGATGAAACTCTCATGTTAATTAAAAACAGTTCACACCTTCCAGGATATAATTGTAGCAGATGGTGGTTCAAAGTAAAGGTGATTAATCTTGCATCGTAACAATTTGGAGACTTGTCCTGGATCTGAACAGAATAATATTTTTAAAGCAACCCAACCGAGGGATTTGAGCAGTCCATCATTCTTGTGTCTGCGTTCCAAACAATCTTAAATAAATAACATATTCCAAAAAGAGGGATCTACACATTCTTAAATCTTCAAAATAAAACTATGGGAAGAAATTATTTTAACAAACTTCAAGAGTTTCTGGATTCGAAGACACTTTTCAAATTTGCAAAGAAACTTCAAAGAAACACAAAGACATGATAACTTATAGAATTGACAGTTTAGATATAGTTTAAACAGAAGAATAAATAAAAAAAAACTGAAAATATAAAGGAGTCCATCAAGCACTTATGTGCAGCAGAGAAGCAGCCAAGTGTAATGGGATTAGGAAAAAAATGTAATTGATTCTCAATGTCTCTCTGGCAACTTGGGATGGACAAGGAAACATTCTCAGCCAGCGACGCCCATGTGAATCCAGAGCTGTAACAATGCAGTTGACTCACAACTGCCATTCAGGAGCAAATAGGGATGGAGATAAATATTGGTCAGCCAGAGAGACCCACTTCCCACAAATTAATGCAAAAAACATTGCTCATCTTTACAGATTGAAAGGAGATTTAGATTCCTGCTGATGGAATACCGTCTGTGAGATTTAGAGAAAAATTTGTTAAAAATAAGAAACTAGCAAGTGGAAAATGCGCCAAATTATAACTAAGTCAATGAGATAGAGATGCAGAGCCAGTTGGTGTATTGTAGCTGCATGATATGGGAGCTGGTGGACACTATGGTTCCCAGTGAATTTTTCTCCAGTAAATGTTGGTTGCATGATGAAGTCTATCTCAGAATTGACCAGCTGAAGCCTGAGCTTGGAAAGTTATGACACATCAGGGAGATGGAAATTTATTTGGACACCATGTTTCAGGAAGCACTCGCAATCCTTGAAATATCTTCACCAGATCTGGTCAATGGTCAGGGATAGAGTAGTGTGAGGGCATGTAAGACAGTATGAGAGATCGACAAGACAATGTTGAAGCAGCCTCAGCCCTTAGGATTGTTTCAAGGATGTCGAAGGCTGCATTGTTGCTAAACTGTTAATCCAGAATTTCAGCCTATATTCACCAGTGTTTGGCACAGTGTTCAAATCTCACCACAGTAGCTAATGAAATTCAAATAGATAAGAAAATATTTGTGATAAGATTCCACTGATGGACGCAAACGCATTGTCGTAATATGAATTTGGTTCCCTACAATCATAGAATTACAGAGTCATAGAGGTTTGTCGCATTGAAACATGCCTTTTGCAAGAACAGTGTTTCCATCTCTTTGAACACTAAGATCGTCCCGATTGCCCACGTTTGAACCATGTCTTTCTCTACCCATCTTTACCCATTCAACTGTCTGAACACATTTTGATAGTCAGAGAGGTTAATGGCATGGAACCAGGTCCTTCGATGCACGTTGTCTATGATATGGTTACGTCCATGTCCAAGATGGAATTCGAATTCAATAAGAAATATCTGGAATTAAAATTATACCGATGTTCATGAAACAATTGTTGGAATGACCCCTCTGGCTCACTCATGTATTTCAGAAAGGAAATCTGTCATCCTGTGTTTACACTGCCTTTGACTCGAAAGCCACAGCAGTGTGTTCGCCTCTCAATTGTCCTCCAAGTGAAAGTTGGGATGGACAAGAAATGCTAACCAACCAAGACCCCATGTCCCATGAATGATTGCAGAAAAGAAAAAAAAAAGTTTTGAAATTCTTATTGCCTGGTGTGGACTATGACAGAAGCTATAGAATAGAATCAGACAATCCCTGCAATGCAGATGGAGGCCATTTGACCCATCTAGTCTGCACTGACCTCAATCCCACCTTGGCCATATCTCCATAACCCATGCAATAAACCTAACTAGCGTCCCTGATATTAAAGGGCAATTTAGCATGGCTAAGCCACCTATGCATCACATCATTGGACAGTGGAAGGAAACCAGAGCGTTGGAAGAAACCCACGCTGACATGAGGAGAATGTGCAAACCTCACACTAATTGTGACCCAAACCGGGAATCGAAACTGTTTCCTTATTGTTTAAGGTGGTAGTGTTGTCAATGTGTAACTGTGCCTCCCCTATCGATAAGGAGTGTTGTGGGTAAAATAATACCTCAAAGACTATTAGTGAGTCAAAATACAGTGTTTTTTATTCCAAAGCTTTGGGGAGAAACTGGCTCCGATTTAGGCTTACCAGATTTCTCATAGAACACAGACACAATTGGGTATTTATACATTACGAGATCCAGCAGGACTCATGAAACAAATTTTCCAATTCCTGCCAGACATCCAATTTTATCTTCCCGAGTCGTGATGCAGCCCAGAGATCCTCAGCATATTACAGGCCTGCAGGCAGGACACAGGAAACACTTCTGCAGATGTTCTAGTATCCCTTCTTTGAAGATACTTGTGCGACATGGCTGTCTCAGCAGGACTCTTCCTGTTAATTACGAACATAAGAAAGAGGAGCAGACTAGGCCATCCAGCCCCTCGAGCCCTTAACCATGTCTCTCTAATGGTAACAACATGACGGTTCCAATTACAAATTGAAGGTCTAAGTTCATCTGTCTTACCTGTTCCACTTCTTGCATTGAAACTAATATATCTCAGTCTGTTGGATCCTCTTTGATTAGCAGTCACAATGTGCCTGCTCTTTCTCTGAGTCTCACTGGCCCTGATCTCGAGTTCCACTTCAGTTAACTCACCTTTGCTTTGGTCCCCACGCCCTGGCAGATTTCCTTACCTAATGGATATTAGCGAACAAAATGGGTTCTTTCAAAAATCAAATACGGTTTTATGGTCATCAATAGCTTTTTTGTATTTCCAGATTTTTGTTATTCAATTCAAATTCCATCTGCTGTGGTGATGGGATTTGAACCTTGGTCCCCAGATCATTAACAACATCGGAACCCTTCCTGAAGCTATCACATCAGAAGGGGCTAATCAGAAAATTCCCTCAGTTTTCCTTCCAAGGGCTTACTCACAAATTGGCTGCTTCTGTTGGTCCCATGTAACTTTCTGAAGTAAAACTTCTGGACACTGGATTTGGCCCGAAGGGACTGGGCAGCAAGGGACACAAGGCAGAGCAATACATCTCCATCCACATCACTAAACTCCTACACTCACGCCAAATCTCAGTGCTTCACTCTCTGCAGCTTGCATTCTGTGGAGCTCTCTGAGTGGGCGGATTTCATAGGCCTTAGTTTGATAGTTTATATTTGCGTCTTTCCAACTCATGAACTTGTTTGAAGTCATTGCACCCCTCCCCCTCTAGATCTGAGTAATCGCCGAGGGCTGATCGTTTTGGAAGCCGTTTTTCGGAGTTTCAATGCTGGGACTGGTTCCTTCTGCTCAGCCTCCGAATTGAGTGACGCTCAGCAGACAGGAGGTCACCTCTTCAAAGTTGAGCCTGTGGCTCGAGTTCCCTTTATCGGGCGACAATACGGTCGAGAGGGCTAAGCCCGCTGTGTCCATTTCAGACTCCGACGTTCCCACTGGTGGAGATGGAGAGAAGTGGTTGGAGCGGCTGGAATTCTTCCCGAAGTTCCTACTGTGCTGGGAATTTATTTTTCAGACACAACTTCGACAACTCAATAAATTGAGATATCGAGTATAAAAGTTGGAGCGTTGTGGTAAGGTTATGCAGAAGATTGGTGAGGCCAAATTTGGAGTATTGTGTACAGTTTTGGTCACGTAGTTACAGTAAGGATGTAAATAAGGTTGAAAGAGTGCAGAGAAGGTTCACAAAAATGTTGCTGGGACTTGAGAAGCTGAGTTACAAACAGAGATTGAATAGGTTAGGATTTTATTCCCTGGAGCGTAGAAGAATGAGGGGAGATTTGATAGACGTATATAAGATTTTGATGGTAGAGATAGAGTGAACACAACCAGGCTTTTTGCACTGAGGGTAAGCGTAAAAAAGCAGGGTTAAGGGTGAAAGGAGAAAAGTTTAAAGGGAAGGTTTGTGGGAGCTTCTTCACGCAGACAGCGATGGGATTGTGGAATGAGCTGCCGGATGAAGTGGTAAATGTGGGGCCACTTTTAATATTTAAGAAAAACTTGTATAGGTTCATGGATGAGAGGGGTGTGGAGGGCTGGGATCCAAGTGCAGGTCATTGGGACTAGGCAAAAAATGGTTAAGCACAGATAAGAAGGGTCAAAAGGCCTGTTTCTGAGCTTTAATTTTCTATGGCTCCATGGTTCCAAATTGGGGCTTCATGGCGTGCAGTTGATTGAAGCATTCCCATAGGATGGTATGTCCCAAACCGACTTGATAGGAAACTGACCGTGTTCCAAACTCGGACGTGCCTCATAACCACATGGATTCATTGCCACTACGCTTTACTAATAACCTCTCAACTGTCTCTAAGTGTCTTTCCCGGCTGGTGGGATCAGCACTGAGCGTTTAGATAACTTACCAATCTCCCACCCACAGGAAGATCAGACTCAGCCTTGGGAGGAGTCATTTTCCCATAAGCAAGACGGCTGGGGCTATTCCGGCTTTTGAAGGAATGGTGGGGAGTGAGAGTGGGGGCAAGGGTGGGACGTTGTCCTGTAATTAAAGATGGATTTGGGTTACTTGGTGTCCAGTGAGACTATGGGTTTGGTTTTCTGAACCTTCTTTCACTCTTTGGACCTCTCTTTCTGCCAGGCCTTGGGATCATGTGTAATATGACACTCTCCTAACATGCCGGGTTCTGTTCTACTTCATGTAATGCGCAAAATTTCTGGCTGATGAAGGATGGTGAATTTTCAGAAACAAACATCTGTGGGTTCCCGGGTGTCAAGAAAGAGGGGTGAAATTCTCTACTCGTGCCTTTGTGTTTGATTAACTCACCCGATGTCCGACCATGCATTTTCAATCAGTATCTCCCATTACCAGGAGCAGTGACCCAATGAATGGTCTGGCACTGTCCACGCACAGCCATGTCTTCGTCCATCCCAGACATTCCCACGTGTGAAGATTGGATAATGGTGATTGTTCTGCCCTTGTTGATATTGCCAACACTGACCCCACGAGCAAATACCTGTATCCAGACCTGGACATCAGAATTGGAAATTTGGAGGACCTTCAGTTTGTCACTCCTGTGTGGCCATGGGAAAGTTCAGCCCGGTGAACCTGGCTCAGCATGACATTCTTGAATCCCACAGGAGTGTGTCATCTTCCACAGTCAGCTGCTCTCTGCCACTCCAATAGGGCTGCAGTTCAGGCTGTAACGGCCTTTTGGATTCCCATATCAGCACTAGCTGCTTCTATTCACTCAGGACTGGGTAATTTTGTCTCAACAACTATTGGTTGCCATTGGCAGGATTTCAAATAATTTCATGATTGCCATAGAACATAAAGCCCTACAGTGCAGAAAGATGCCCTTCGGCCTATCGAGTCTGCATCAAACACAATCCCACTCAGGCCCTACCCCCATATCCCTACATATTATACCCACAAATACCTCTAACCCACTCATGCCTGGACACTAAGGGGCAATTTCTTAGCTTGGCCAATCAACCTAACACACACATTTTTGGACTGTGGGAGTTCCACTGGGCTACAACAAATGCCTGTTATTCATAGCCAGCTCAAGGCATCTGCCTTAACAATTCAGCCTCCTTTAGGTGTTCCATTCAATATTGGTCAGCCGGCACTCACATAGCTGCATATGTGCCAATGTTATGGGCTGCACTGCCTTGCAGGTGCTCTCAAATTTCTTTGTCCAAACTCTCACCGTCGGTGAGATGTCACAGTGCTTAGCACTGCGGCCTCATAACGCAAGAGACCTGGGTTCAATTCTCCATATGGATCAATGCCTGCGCAGAACCTGCACATTCTCCCCATATCTATGTGGGTTTCCTGTGCTTTCTCCTGTTTCCTCCCAAGTCTGAACGGCATGCTGGTTAGGTGTGTTGGCTGTGCTCAATTCACCCTCAGTGTATCCGAACAGGCACAGATTGCGATGATTAGACTAGTTCACGGTACTTCATTGCAATGTTAGCCTGCGTTTGTCACTTAATAACTGTTGAATATCAGCAGGAATCCTCATCCAGCTGTTTGTGTCAATACTTGTCAATAAGTTCGTAATGGGAAACAAGAGTCCTGCCGGCTTTGAGTTTAGGTCCTCGTTCAGAGGGATTCAGTATTTATCCAGCTGTGAGTAACAGTTTACCATCTGCTTAAAATTTCCCAGTACAAAATATTTTTATTCATTCTTGGGAGTTGGGTGTCGCTGGCCTACCAGCACTTATTGCCCATCCCTAGTTGCCCTTGTTCAGAGGGCAATTAAGAATCAACCTCATTGCCGTGTCCCTGGAGTCACATGTAGGTCTGACCACATAAGGGCAACATATTTCCTTCATTGTCATATGAGTGAAATAGACGTGTTTTTCCAAATCAACAAATATTTTTATTGTCACCAGCAGGTTGTGAATTTCAGATATATTTATTCAAATTCCACCATCCCCGTGACAAGATTCGAGCTCTGGTGCCCAGAACATTAGCTGAGTTTCTGTATTAATTGTCGAATGGTAAAACCACCAGCCCTTCACATCCACACCCCGAGTGTACACACCCTGAGTTCTGGTTACCTAGACACACAATATTATATACATCTGCTGAGCTCCCGGCTTGGATAGCATTAATTGACTCAATCTGGGAGCTCATATTCCAATAAGTCCACTTAATGGTCATCATTAAAGTCACTAAATATGCATCTGTCTCTTTCTGTTCTCCTTCTCGCTCTCTCTCTCACTTTCTCTTGCTCTGTTCCTCACTTTATCACTATGTTTCTCTATGCTTCCCCCTCTCTTTCTCTCTCTGTCTGTCTCTCCCTCTCTTTCTCTCTCTCTCTCCCTCACTATCTCTCTCTCTCATTCTCTTTTGCTATCTCTATCTATCTCTTTATTTTCTCTCTCTGCCTCACTCTGTATTTTGTTGTTGTTGTGTCCATTGTATTCATTTAGTCTCATTGTTTTTTTTTCCAATTGCTACTGCTCTCTGTCTCTGTATCTTTGTTTCTCTCTGCCTCTGACAATGTCTCTCTGCCTTTTTCTGGTCTCTCCCATTTAGTCTCCCTCTCACTATCTTATTACATTCTACCATTTCTCTTCTTCAGCGTTCCTGTCTCATCCCTTGTCCATTTCACCAACCTCCAATCTGGTCTCCCTCACTCTTTGAGGGTCTATTTCAATTTGTGTCTTCTCTCTCACTCTGTCTTTTCTGTCTCTCTGTCTCTGTCTTTTTCTCTGTTGGTCTCTCTGTTCCCACCCACCCAACCCCGTATCTGTAAGAATCTCTTCAAAACTCTGTTAATCACTATGTCTCTGTGTCAATCCTCTTCTCTGTCTGTCTGTGTCACTCTATCACTCGCACTATTGCTATCACACTGCCCTCTCTCTCTATCTGTCAGTTTTCCTTCTGTGTGAGGCTGTTTGTTATTTACAATTTCCATGTCCAAGTGGAAGAAACAAGAATGTGTTGCCTATCACTCCCTTTTCAATGTTTAATGAATTGAATAATTGCAATAACGGGAGATTTCAACAGGTTTTTCAGCTGCTTTCTGAAGTGAGTTTGTGTTGCAGCATAAATGTAAGTGTTTGTGCAGCAACTTGTAAGTTGTAACATGAAACCCAATTCCAAAACAAAAACATCTAACCATACCAGCTGATGGCCCAAATCGTACATCCGCCTCCATATCGAATAAAGCATTAATGTCGACCATAACAGGATGAAATTGGCTGAGGTACCAAAGAGTAAAATGATGGATTTCCTTCGACTCTCCATCTCTGGATCTCTGCGATTCTCTGCACTGCTGTGAGTCCGGAGTCTCCTGCGGGCTCTGCTGCTCACTAAAATGTGTCTGACGGTGAAAACATTAAGCAGCAGAATCAGGATGAATGGGACACATGGGGTTAGAATGTGGTGGAGGAACTCGATTGTTGTCCAGACCGGAGATAATATAATGCCCAGCGTGACATCACAAAACCAGGGGTCGTTCCCCTGCCAATATCCATTTAATAACATAAAATACCAGAAAATGTTCTTTAAACAGCTCAGCACCGTCACTGTTCCCAGAACCACAGCTGCAGATTCCTCAGTGCAATATTTAAATTTCAGCTTGGGGCAACAAATGGCCACAAATCGATCAAAGGTAAAAGTGACAGTGAACCAGACCGAACAGTCAGTAGCTGCATAAAGCAGGACGGCGTGGATGTTACACACGGGGAGCAACAGCAAGAAATAAAAGTGTTCCCAAAAAAGAATGGGAATGTGTCTCAATATCAAGTCGAGGATAACAACAAGCAGATCCCCAATTGACATGGCCACGAGGTAACGAGTGACACATTTGGAAAGACCACAGTTTCTGCTCGCCAGAGTCAAAATTGTGATTATGTTCACTGTCAGGAAGAAAATAAAGAGTAAAATTAGATATGACACAGGGGGGGAAAAGTGTCATTTAGATTGAAGACAGGTTAAAATATGTACACACACAAAGAGTATTAAATCCATTTGTTTTAATCCAGCATGTCTTTTACAGTTGTGAGAGGAAAGTGGAGCATCTGGAGGGAACTCACTCCAACACGGAGAGAAGTGTAAAGTCAACACAGGCAAGTACCAAAGCCTGGAACTGACCCCATGTCTCTGACGGTGAGAGTCAGAAGTGTTAATCACTCTGCCATCATGCCGAACCATAGTAGGAACACAATGGTATTTATTTTGAAGATAGTTTTCCAGAGAATACACAACATTGTCGCTCAATCAGCTGCAGGTAAATAGCCCCCGTACCTGGTGTTGGATTTGTAGAGTATGAAGGATGAGGGAGAAAAACTGACAGAGAACCCGGGGACCTGTAAGTGATAATTTCTTATCTCTCAGACAGCTGATTGATAACCCCTGCAGAGAGCTGGTACTAAACAATACTGGTTTCACCCTTTTGCTTGAACAATACCAACAGTTGGCAGAGGGAGATCCTGATTCCTCAGCAGTTCCAATTCGATTATACTTACACAGAACTGTAAACTGCATTGGAGAGCAGAGCACTATGGTCACAGTAACATCAACAGTAAACTCACACTCGATTGACAAAAGAATACTCAAGTACCAGAGATCCCTTTCAACATTGTGAGAAAGCCTCAGAGTGCAGAGAATAAATATCATCCTTGGTGCCTCGTGCACATGTTGCTACTCCAATATGGCCTAATGCCCTAAAATAAACCTCAGTGAGTTCTCTCTCAGCAGGAAAGCTGCCAATCTATGCCCCAGGCAAGAAAAACTCAAATCAAGGCCGATACCAAGGAAAAGCCAAGCAAGCCGCTTTAATATCATCCGGTGACACTGATATTCAATATTATGAAATGCATCAAAAGTTTATTCATGGCATGAATCAAATCCAGCCTCACAGATTGCCTGGAAAGAGCGCATACCTCCACAACAGCCCCCCCAAAGCCATTTCCCTGGCCACAGAGTTAACCAGGTACAGTGCCGGAAGACTGGAGGATTGTGAATATGGTCCCATTGTTCAAGAAGGGGAAGAGAGACTTTCCAGGGAATTATAGGCCGGTGAGTCTTACTTCTGTTGTGGTCAAAGTGCTGGAGAGAATTATTAGGGATAGGATTTATAGTTATTTAGTGAGAAATGAATTGATTGGGGATAGTCAGCATGGTTTTATGAAGGGTACGTCGTGCCTTACTAAACTTATTGAGTTTTTTGAAAGAGTGACCAAAGAGGTGCATGGGGGTAAGTCAGTTGATGTGCTATATATGGACTTTACTAAGGCATTTGATAAGGTGGCCCATGGAAGACTTCTGCAGAAAATGCAGATGTATGGGATAGATGGTGATTTAGCTAATTGGATTAGGAATTGGCTAGCAGATAGAAGACAGAGGGTGTTGGTTGATGGAAGTTATTCATCGTGGAGTTCGGTTACTAGTGGTGTACCGCAGGGATCTGTTTTGGGGCCCCTGCTGTTTGTAATTTTTATAAATGATCTGGATGAGAGTATTGAAGGATGGATTAGTAAATTTGCGGATGACACCAAAGTCGGAGGAGTGGTAGATAGTGAAGAGGGGTGTTCTAGTTTGCAGAGAGACTTGGACAAGTTGCAGAGCTGGGCCGAGAGGCAGCAAATGGAGTTTAATGCGGAAAAGTGTGAGGTAATTCAATTTGGCAGGAATAACAAATGTGTTGAGTATAGGGCTAATGTTAGGGCTCTTAATAGTGTTGATGAACAGAGGGATCTTGGTGTATGTGTGCATAGATCCCTGAAAGTTGGCAATCAAGTCGATAAGGTTGTTAAGAAGGCATACAGAGTCTTTGCCTTTATTGGTAGGGGGATTGAATTTCGGAGCCGCAATGTCATGTTGCAACTGTAGAAAACTCTATTGCGGCCTCACTTGGAGTATTGTGTGCAGTTCTGGTCCCCGCATTATGAGAAAGATGTGGAGGCATTGGAGAGGGTACAGAGGAGGTTTACCAGGATGTTGCCTGGCATGGAAGGCAGGTCTTATGAAGAGAGGGATTTGAGATTGTTTACATTAGAAAGAAGGCGGCTAAGAGGAGACCTTATTGAAACATATAAGATGATTAGAGGTTTTGATAGGGTGGACAGTGATAGCCTTTTTCCAAGGATGGAGAAAGCTAGCACGAGGCGACATAGCTTTAAATTTAGGGGTGGTGGATATAGGACAGATGTCAGAGGTAGGTTCTTTACCCAGACGGTGGTAGGGGTATGGAATGCCTTGCCTGCATCAGTTGTAGATGTGCCGCGTTTGGTGGCGTTTAAGAGGTTAGTAGATAAGTTTATGGATGAAAACGGAATGGTGTAGGTTAGAGGGTCACTGCTTGTTCCTAATTGGTCGGCGCAACATCGAGGGGCAAAGGGCCTGTTCTGCGCTGTAATGTTCTATGTTCTATGTCCTATGTTCTAACCCTTGAACACAGATTTTTACACCAATAAATGGTGTTTATTGACTACAGCTCAGACTTGAACACCATTATTCGTATGAAACTTATGTTTATCGATCTATGTCAACATTTGAGACAATTTAGGGAGAATTTGTTCTGCCAATCAGCATAAGAGGATATCTTTAGGATGTGGGAGGAAACCGGAGCACCCAGAGAAAGCTCATGCAAGCACGGGGAGAATGCGTAAACTCCCACGGACACAGGCCCAAATCCATGTATCTGCACAGCACAGCGATAGTCACTGAGCTGTCGTGTTGCCCACCAAATGGCCCAGGTCAAGCGTGCAGTAACGACGTGAAGCCCTCGGCTACTCTCGAAAAACCCAAGAGCAGCCTTCTCATGACAATTCGTGTGTATGTCCCTTGTTAGACAAGGTGGACCAAAGTACCTGTAGGATAAAACATCCTTATCCCAGTGCTCATGCAGGGAGACAGTGAGGTCTCCTACATATTCCTTTGTGCAAGCAGAGGCAGCAAGATCTCCTCCTTATTCCAGTGTGCATGTAGAGAGGCAGTGAGACCTCCTCCCTATCCCAGTGTGCATGCAGAGAGGCTGTGAGACACTACCATTGCCTCATCGATCGTGTGCAGAGTTCTGTAGGACCTGTTACCCTCCCTCACCAATCTGGTGATTCAGCAGCAGGGAATGCCGTCCCTACTCCATCAAGCACATGCAGCATGGCAGTGAGCCACTCTCCTGAAAGCATTGACCCGCTCATCAAGAGTCCATCTGCCTTCAGGCCCCGTCTCTTCAGCTCCTACCACTGTGTATTCCTCTCCTGCACACCAAGACCGGTAAACCCCAGTAACTTCAGGCCCTGCTCCTGTAGACCCTGCCACTTCAGGCTCTAACTGCTGATACTTACTACTGGACATTGCCTGGTGGGTATTGCCCAAGGGCACCAACGTTTGTCCTTTACTTTGCCCTTCGATTCTACTGGTGAGGCCATCCCAACTAGTCCTCATACAGCTGTGGGCAGCTGTTTTCAGCACCGGGTACAATCTTTCACAGTGAGGCTGCAAAGCAAGTGTGCCCAGGCGAATACATTGTAGGCTCGGTAATTTTAATTAAATTTCTTTTAAAGTAAATTTCCATAATTAATTCAGCCTCTTTCCAGAAATGGCTGTGTACCCCTTGTCGCTGAAGTTTGCAAGAGATGGGAGATCAGGACTGGACCTGAATTCTCGGCTTTCACTTGGTTTTATTTGATCACCTCACCATCATTGGGCAGAGAGTAATTGTTATCCTGCCTCACCGACCGTGTGTGTGTTACATGTATTCATATTGTCTGTACCTGTATGCACATATGAGTGTATGTGCGTGTGTGTGTGTGTGTGTGTGTGTGTGTGTGTGTGTGTGCGCGCGTGTGTCTGTATGTGTGCATGTATGTGTGTGTATGTGCATGTGTGTGTGTGTATGTATGCGTCTGTATGGATGTGTGTGTGTGTGTTTGTGTGTGTGTGTGTGTGTGTCTGTATGTATATGTCTGTGTGTGTGTTGTGTGTGCGAGAGGGAGACAGTGAGCAACAGAGAACTTGATGACTGTACCTATTCTAGAGTGTTACAGCAATTTTGCTTCTTGGATTTGTACGTGAGTGAGAATAATTGTCTAAATCTGATCATTTCAGTAAATGTCTGTATTAATAGATGTGTGTCTGTGTATGTCTGTGTGTGTTTGTGTTCCTGTGAATCTGGGATAGTTTGTGGTGGCACGGGGAATACCATTGTTGCCTCATAGTACTAGATCAATTCCAGACTTGGCTACAGTCTGTGCAGAGTCTGCATGTTCCATTTGTGTCTGCCTGTTTCCTCCCACTCTCTGAAAGTTGTGCTGGTTAGATGCATTGGCCAAGCTAAATTCTCCCTCAGTGTACCCGAACATGTGCCGGAATGTGGTGAATGGGGGATTTTTTTATTAATAATAACTTCATTGTGATGTTAATGTTCTCATACTTGTCACACTGATGAATACACTTCAATTTTAATGAAATATGTACTCTCTCTCTCTCTGAAATCCTGCTGTGCATTTATGGCAATAAAATTCATTCTGTGGAATGGTGATTCGATTGGTGAACTGGCGTTATGTGCAGAGGGGAAGAAGGATTCTGTCTCAATCTGTTACTCACGATGGAATACCGTTTGAGGTCACATGCCTATGGGAAGTCACAGCACACAGAAGATACCCTAGCCCATTTGGTTCTGAGGCAATTGTCAGGGTCTGAAATAATTACCAACTGGACCCAGAAATTCAACAGAAACAAGAGTATCAAACCGAGTACAGTAAATGAGAAGAAACTCAATAGAGTTAAAAGAAGTCTTTCTACAATTAGGAACTTATGTCTCATGAGGAAAGGCTGAAGGACTTGGGGTTATTTTCAATAGAGAGAAGAAGGTTAAGAGGTGACCTAATTGAGGTGTACAAGATGATCAGAGGGTTAGATAGGTTGGATAGTGAGAGCCTTTTCCCCCAGATGGTGATGGCTAGCATAAGAGGACATAGATTTGAAATAAGGGGTGGTAGTTATAGGAGGGATGTCAGAGGTAGGAAAAACATCTTTACTCAGATAGTGATAAGGGTGTGGAATGCCCTAACTGCAGCTGTTGTTGACTCACCAACTTTAAGGGTGTTCAAATGGTCAGTGTGTAAGCGTATGGATAACATTGGAATAGTTTAGGTTAGAGGGTCATTAGATTGGTTCCAGTGGCCAGCAGAACATCGAGGGCTGAAGGGCCTGTACTGCGCTATAATGTTCTATGTTCTATGAACTGAATACAGAGGATGTAACTTTACAGCCTCACTCTTCTTGAAGCTGCAAAATCCCACCGTGTTCAACAGAGCTTCCACCCCTCGCCTGTTCTGATTCCCGCGGTGGTGAGGCCAGTACAATTTCAGGCACGGTCTTACCTGGAACACCAATAAAAGCCAGGAGAGGGTAGTAAAAGTATTGAATCGCTTGCAGTAGAAATTGAATTCGATAGACTGACGTTATCCACAAGTCATCTGCATTTAACATAGAAATCCAAGAGAATAAACTTCTGTCTTTGGTTGGAGCATTCAAATTCATTGTTCCCAGATTATGATGCATTGTTGAAACATTCCAATCCATTGTTCCCAGATTACAATGTATTGCTCGAAGATTCCAATCCATTGTTCCCAGATTCTGATCCACTGTTGGAAGATTCCAATGAATTGTTCCCAGATTCTGATCTCTTGTCTCCGTCCCTCTCTCCACACCGCTGATTTTTATTAGTTTCGGATTTGTACCTCCCACTGACTGAATGAGGCAACACATTAAATGGAATCCTTTATTAATAGAAGAAAGAAATCCCTCCAGATACATTAATTGGATCCATGGCGACTCACATCCATTCCAGTCACTAAACAAACAGCTTCACTTAACCCTTTTCAATACAACACTTTTTGCACGCAACATAGAAAATTTACAGCCTGTATGGAATACCGAGGGTCAGGAAAATGGAAAATAATGGAGGATCAGATCCTAATTCTTTCAATATTCATTCTATGTAACAGAGCTCTCTTTGCGAACATTCATTTTGAGACAGGAATAGTCGGTGGATTGGCATATGGATGATATTGGAATAGTTTAGGTTAGAGAGTCCACTGGCCGGCGCAACATACAGGGCCGAAGGGCCTGGACTGCGCTGTAATGTCCTATGTTCTATGTAGATGACTAGAATATAAAAATAGGAGCGTACTGCTGAGGGTTTAATAAGACTCTGGTCAGAGCGCATTCAGAATATTGTCAGCAATATTGGGCCACAAACCTAAGAAAGGATGTGATGGATTTGGAGAGGGTCCAGAAGATGTTCACAAGAATGATCCGGGGAATGACAGAATTAACACGTGAAGAGTGTCTGGGGACTTTGGGTCTGTACTCGATGGGGTTTGGAAGGATGAGGGCGGGATACAATTGAATGTTACAGAATAATGCAGGAATCGGCCTTATTGTTCCTTGGGAGCGGCTGGTGTGAGGAGAGCTGGTGAGTAAATTTCTGTGTTTTTTTTTCCAAAAATCATCTCTGTTTTTTTTTAACTTTTAAAACCAGATACACGAAGTAGTCACAGGGAGGCCTGTGCAGGAGATTTTTTTTTTCACCTGGACCCAGAGTTAAATCTAGAACACAAATGTTTACACCAATAAATGGTGTTTATTGAGTACAGCTCAGCCTTTAACACCATTATTCGTATGAAACTTATGTTTATAGATCGATGTCAACATTTGAGACAATTTGGGGAGAATTTGTTTTGCCAATCAGCATAAGAGCACATCTTTGGGATGTGGGAGGAAACCGGAGCACCCAGAGAAAACCCACGCAATCATGGGGAGAATGTGCATACTCCCACAGACACAGGCCCAAATCCAAGTATCTGCACAGCACAGAGATAGTCACTGAGCTGCCGTGTTGCCCATCAAATGGTCCAGGTTAAGCGTACACTAACAACATGAAGCTCTGGGATAATATCGAAAAAAACTCCAAGAGCAGCCCTCTCACGACCCATCAGGTGTATGCCCCTTGTTACTCAACAAGGTCAACCAAAACACCTATAGGATAAAAACAAGTACATCAATATCATCATCTATTTACACACTTCCCAGGGACTCCCAAGGCTCATGGTTCTTATTTTAAATGAGTTTTCTGTACCCCTCCATTCCCATTCTGTTCATGTGCTCATCTAAGTATTTCTTAAATAACTCCAGTGTACCTGCCTCCACCACTTTACTTGGCAGCGCATTCCATACCCCTACCACCCACTGAGTGAAAAGAACTCCCGGTAGCATCCAAATTATATCTTACCACTCTCACCCTAAGTCCGTGATCCCAGGTGCTTTTCGAGTCCATTCTCAAAAAGCTTAACTTTGTTTACTCTACCTATACCCCTCGTAAACTTGTACACCTCTATTAGATCTCCTCGAAGTCTACGTTTTTCTAAGGAAAACAGTCCCAATTTGCCTAACCTCTCCTCGTAACTCAGACCTTCCATACCAGGCAGCATTCTGCTAAACCTCCTCTGCACTCTCTCCAGGGTCTCCACGTCCTTCCGATAGGAAGGCGACCCAGAACTGGACGCAGTATTCCAAATGAAGTCTAACCACCCTATTATACAACTGCAACATTAAAGGCCAGCTCTTGTACTCTATACCCATTCCTATAAAGGCTAGCATACTATATACCTCTTCACAACCTTCACAACTTGCTCTGCCACCTTCAGAGACTTGTTCACCTGCAGCCCCAGGTCCCTCTGCGTTTCTATACTCTTAATATAAAATTCTGTAATCTTAATAACCTTTATCGTATACCTTCCCCCTACATTCTTTCTCCCAGAATGCATCACCTCACATTCATCAGGATTGAAATCCAGGTGACGTCCAGGGGTCATAAAACCAGGGGTCGTTCCCCTGCCAATACCCATTTAATAACATAAAATACCAAAAAATGTTCTTTATACAGCTCAGCGTTGTCACTGTTCCCAGAACCACAGCTGCTGATTCCTCAGTGCAATATTTAATTTTCAGCTTGGGGCAACAAATGGCCACAAATCGATCAAAGGTGAATGTGACGGTGAAGCAGACTGAACAGTCAGTGGCTGCATAAAGCAGGACGGCGTGGATGTTACACAGAGGAGCAACAGCAAGAAATAAAACTGTTCCCAAAAAAGAATGGGAATGATTCTCAATATTAGGTCGAGGATAATGACCAGCAGATCCCCGACTGACATGGTCACCAGGTAACAAGTCACACATTTGGAAAGACCAGTTTCTGCTCGCCAGTATCACAATTGTGATTATGTTCACTGTGAGGAACAAAAAAAAAGAATAAAGTTAGAGATGATACAGGGGAATAAATAACATTTATATTGAGGGTAAAAATATGCACACACACAGAGTATTAAATCCATTTGTTTTTTTTAATTCAGCATATCTTTTGCAGTTCTGAGAGGAAAGTGGAGCATCTGGAGGAAACTCACACCGACACAGAGCGATGCGCAAAATCAACACAAGCAAATACCAACGCCTGGATCTGAACCCATGTCCATGACGCTGAGAGTCAGAAGTTTTAATCACTGTGCCATCATGCCGCTCCATCGTAGGGACACAATGGTATTTATTTTGGAGAGAGTTTTCAGGAGAATTCATGACATTGCCGCTCAATCAGCTGCAGGGAAAAAGACCCTCTTTTACCTGCAGCTGATTGAGCAGCAACATCCAAAAGGGTGTTGGATTTGTAGAGTATGAAGGATGAGGGAGAAAAAAACTGACAGAAAACCCGGATTGGAGTCCTGTAGGTAATTATTTGTTATCTCTCAGACAGCTGACTAATAACCACTGGAGCAGTACTAGTACCAAACAATGCTGGTTTCACCCTTTTCCCTCAACAATATCAACAGTTGGCCGAGAGAGATCCTGATGTCTCAGCAGATCGGACTTGATTATACTTACACAGAACTGTAGTCTGCATTGGAGAGCAGAGCATTGTGGTCACAGTAACAGCAACAGTAAACTCACACTCGATTGACAAAAAGAAACTCAAGTAACAGTGATTCCCTTCAACAGTGTGAGAAAGCCTCAGAGTTCGGAGAATAACTACCATCCTTGGTGAGTAGTGCACTTGCTGCTATCCCAATATGGCTGATAATAAACCTCAGTGAGTCCTCTCTCAGTAGGAAAGCTGCCAATCTATGCACCAGGTAAGGAAAACTCAGACCAATGCAGACACCAAGGAAAAGCCCTGCACAATGCTTTAATATCGTCTGGTGACTCTGATATTTAATATTATGAAATGCATCAAAAAGAGTGAACCCAGGAACACAGATTCATGTTTATTGACTACAGCTCAGCCTTTAACACCATTATTCCTATGAAATTCGTGTCCAAAGTCCGTGTACTAGGGTTCAGCTCCAGCTCTGCATTTGGATCCTGAACTTGCTGACGTGCAGACAGCAACAAGTAAGAACAATCCACAAGAGAAATTCAATATGATCAGGAATAGTCAACACGGCTTTGTTAAGGGCAGATCGTGCCTTACGAGTCTAGTTGAGTTCTTCGAAAAAGAGGCTGAATACATTGATGAAGAAAGAGCAGTGAACGTAGTTTATATGGACTTCAACAAGGCGTTTGATAAAGTCCCCCATGCAAGACTTCTTGAGAAGGTGAGAGGGCATAGGATCCGAGGGTCTTTGGCCTTTCGGATCCTGAACGGGCTTGCCTGCAGAAGGCAGAGAGTAATTGTGGATGGGTCTTCTTCTGCGTGGAGGTGCGTCACCAATGGAGTTTCCCAGTGATCTGTTCGAGTACCCTTGCTGTTTGTCATTTTCATAAATGACCTGGATGAGGAAGTGAAGGGATGGATTAGTAAGTTCACCTACAATACGAAGGTTGGTGCTGTTGTGGATAGTCTGGAGGGATGTTTGAAGTTGCAGCGAGACATAGATAGCAAGACTGGGCAGATGGACTTCAACGCGGATAGAAGAAGAAGAAGAACAAAACAGCACGGGAAACAGGCCCTTAGGCCCAACGACCCCGCGCCGCCACCCCGATGTTCCCACCTCTACCCGCGATCCCTGTCCATGTTTCTAGATCTATGGATTATAATTCAAATTTGAGACAATTTATGCGACAAATGTGTGTTGGTCCATTTTGTCAGGGTCAATGGGATGAAGCAGTACAATATCAAGGGCAGGGGTCTTGGCAGTGTTGAGGAGCAGAAGGATCTTGGGGTCCGGGTCCATAGGTCTCTTAAATCTGCCCCGCAAGTGGAGGATGTGGTCAAGAAGGCATATGGTGTACTGGCCTTCATTATCGAGGGTTTGAGTTTAGGAGTCGGAAGGTAATGCTGCGAATTTATAACACCCTTTTCAGACCCCACTTGCAGTTCTGGTCGCCTCACTATCGGAAGGATGTGGAAGCGATTGAGAGGGTGCAGAGGAGATTTACAAGGATGTTGCCTGGATTGGGGTGCATGCTTTATGAAGATAGGTTGAGAGAGCTAAGTCTCTTGTGCCTGGAGAGACGAAGGTTGAGAGGCATCCTGATAGAGGTTTATAAAATGTTGAGAGGAATAGATAGAATAGCTTCTCAGAGGCTATTTCCCAGGGCTGAAATGGTCACTACGAGGGGACACAAGTTTAAGGTGCTGGGGGGCAAGGACAGAGGAGATGTTAGAGGTAAGATCTTCACTCAGAGGGTGATGAGTGAATGGAATCGGTTGCCGTCAGTGGTGCTAGAGGTGATCTCGCTGGGGTCTTTTAAAAGCCTTCTGGATGAGTACATGGGATTTAATGGAATTGGGAGTTACAGATAGTTGTATGGATTTGTAGGTATAGATATGATCAGCACAAATTGTGGACTGAAGGGCCTGTTTGTGCTATAGTGTTCTATATGTTCTATGTTCAGCTTGGGACAGCAAATGGCCACAAATCGTTCAAAGGTGAAAGCAATGGTCAACCAGACAGAACAGTCAGTGGCTGCATAAAGTAGGACGGCGTGGATGTTATACCCGGGACTGAGTGCAGTAATGTAATCTGTTTCTGATAAACAATAGCAAGGTGTCTCAATATCAGGTCGAAGATAACGACCAGCAGATCTCCCACTGACATGGCCACCAAGCAACGAATGGCACATTTCGACAGACCACAATTTCTCTTCGTCAGAGTCACAATTGTAATCATGTTCACTGTCAGAAAGCAAAATAAAGAATGAAATTAGACATGGCTGAGGGTAAGAAATTATATTTAGACTGAGGCTGGATGAAATTAAAAAAAAATGTAGACACACCTAAAAGAATTAAATATTTTATTTAAAAGCTTCATGTCTTTTGCAGTATGAGTGGGAAGTGGAACATTTGGATGAAACCCACACAGACCAAAAGAGAAGGTTGAATATCCAGACAGACATGGCCCAAGCCTGGAACACTACAGCAGTCCTTGTGAGTCAGCATTGCTAAACCATTGTGTCATCATGCTACTCCGTGGTAGGAACACAATGGTATGCATTTGGAAGAGAGTTTTCCGGAGAGTCCTCAACATTGACCATCTATTAGCTACAGGTAAATAGCTCCTGTACTTTGTTGAGGATTTGGAGAGTAAGAAGGCGGTAAGACTAAACCATATGGAAAATTTGGAGTCGATTACTGTAGGTGGTAAAATGTCGTGTCTCAGACAACCCCTACGACAGTGCTAGTACCAAACAGTTCTGGTTTCACCCTTTCCTCTGGACAATACTAACAGCTGGTAGAGGGAGATTGTGATGCCTCAACAGTTCCACCTCTAGTATACTTATACAGAACTGTACCTTGGAGAGGACACCACAATATTGTGGCCACCGTGAGCACAACGTACAAAGAAACAGCAATCTCACTCTTGAATGACACAGAAGACAGTTCCCAGGGTTTGCTTTAACAATGGAAGAAACCTTGAGGTTTCAATCCATAGTGCCCAGCGCACTTGCCGCTCTCCCACTATGGTCTTCTGGGCCAATGCACCTCAGTGAGTTCTCTCCCATCACGTAAGATACTAATCTTTGCACGAGGGAAGCAAAACTCAAAACCAAGGCCAAAAGAAAATCCATAATGACTATCATCTGGTGATTCTGATGCTCAATATTTTGACATGCACCAAAAGGTTAGTCATGACATGAATCAAATCCAGCCCCCCAGACTGCCTGGTTCCACTATAGTTCACCTATCTCCATAAGAGGCCCACAGACGCCACCTCCCTGGCCGTAGGTTCAACACTGGACTACAGACTTGTGTTTATCGACTATAGCTCAGCTTTAAACACCATTTTTCCAACGAAACTTATGTCCAAATTCTGTATCCTATTGTTCGGTGCCTGTCTCTGCAATTTGATGATGAACTTCCTGATGCACAGAAAGCAATAAATGAGGTTAGTCAAAAACACATCCTCCACAATCATCCTCAACAGCGATGAACCACAAGGCTGTGTGCTCAGCCCCTTGCTAAACTTATACTCCAATGGCTGTGTGCCTAAATTCCCCTCCAACTCAATTTCCAAATTTGCTGAAGACACCACTGCAGGGGACAGATCTCAAACAACGATGATATCGAGTACAGGGAAGAGACAGATAATCTGGTCAACTGGCATGACTAAACTAATCTTTTCCTCAATGCCAACAGAGCATAGAAAATGGTCATCAACTTCAGGAAGCAGAGCAGAGCATATGTTCCTGTCTAAACAGTGGGATGAAGTTGAAATGGTCAAGCACGTCAAGTTTTTATGGTCCAGATTACCAACAACCTGTTATGGTCCCTCCATGACAATCCTATAATTAAGAAAGACTGTTCTATACTTCTTTGAAAGCCTGAGGTCAACTTGCATGTCAGCTACAATTCTCTCCAACATTATGAGATGCACCAGGAACTTGAGGAATACATAGGGTGGACTCTCAGAGGCTGTTTCCCCGAGCGGAAATGGTCAGTAAGAGAGGGCACAGATTTAAGTTGCAGGGATGCAAATACAAAGGAGATGTCAGGGGTAGGTTTTTCACTCCGAGGGTGGTGACTGAATGGAACCGACTGCCATCGGAGATTGTTCAGGCAAACTCACTGGGGTCTTTTAAGAGACTTCTGGATGAGTATATGGAAAAGAATAGGATAGGGGGTTATAGATAGGTCTGTGGATTGGTAGATGTGATCGGCGCAACTCGTGGGCCAAAGGGCCTGTTTGTGTTGTACTGTTCTATGTTCTATGTTCAACAAGTGGAATGCTGGGATCTGCAGCCTGAAATGATGGTAGAAGAGGGAATAATCACAAGAAGCATTTAGATCTGCAATTCAAAAGTCAGAACATATGGATCGATTTCAGGAAAATGGGATTTGATTGGATTGGTCTTTGATGACCACTTCAGAAATAATAGGCCAAAGGGCCTCATTTTGTGCTTTTAAAACTCAATGACTGTTAGACCACACTCAGCAGTGGCCCCATCACTTTCAGCTCTCACAGTGCTGGCTGGGAGACCGACCACGTACCAAAGTTGTGTGGTTGCAAGCGCGCAATTGGAGCCAGCGGTGAGTTTCCTGGTCAGAGAGAGAGACATCTATCAGCCCTCTGCTGCTGCAGCTAAATTCAACACAGCAGCTGCCCTCAGATATTCTGGGGGGGGGGGGGGGGCGCAGTTCTTCGTGAGCAGCCCCCAAATGATTTTAGACCTGTCCCGCAACCTAAAGGGGTGGTAGCAGCCACCTACTCCACCATTCACAAGCGGAATAGAACATAGAATATAGAATAGCATTGGTCCACTCTCAGAACTGCACTGGCCTTCTCCCCATGAGTGAAACTGCATTTGGGCCCTGCCACTTTCAAAATTGTTCCTTTGTAGCGTATGGTGTGCACTGAAAAGGGGCACGGATCTTTTCCCTCGTCCTTGCCCATTGTCCTCAATGGCCTTCGATTTTACCAGCGAGGCAATTACAACTCGCCCTTGTGCAGATGGGCCAGCTGTTTTCCGCACCCCACACAACCTCCCCTCGCGAGGCTGCAAAGGCAAGTGTAGTGAACAATTCTATGTCGGGCTCATTAATTTTACTTAAAATTGTTTTGAAATGAATTTATTTAATTATTCAGCCTTGTGCCTGAAATGTGGCAGATTGAATCCTCCACTTATCCATCGCCCTTGAGGTCTCACGAAGCAAGAAATGTGGCTTAGAACTGAGTTCTAGGCTGTCGACTGGTTTTACTGCTCATCCTGCAGGGAGTATCTGTAAACACGTCTCCCACACATGTGTCAGTGCAAGTGTGTGTGTGTATGTGTGTGTGTGTGTGTGCCTGTGTATATGTGTGTGTGTATGTGCGCACGTGTGTGTGTGTATGTGCGCACGTGTGTGTGTGTGTGTGTGTGTTACCATGTGCATGTACGTATGCGTGTATGTATGTGTGTGTGCATGAGTGTGTATGCATCCATGTGTGTGAATGTGTGTGTATATGTGCATTTGTGTGTGTGTGTGTGTGTGTGTGTGTGTGTGTGCGCGCGAGGGTGTGTTTGTGTTTGTTTTTGTGTTTGTGCAAGTGTGGTGTGTGTGTGTGTGTTTCTGTGTGTGTGTGTGTTTGCAATTGTAGTGTGTTTGTGTGTTTTTCTGAGTGTGTGTATGTGTGTGTGTGTGTGTGCAAGTGTGTGTGTGTGTCTGTGCGTGTGTGTGCAAGTGTGGGTGTTTCTGTGTGTGTTTGTGCAAGTGTGGTGTGTGTGCGTGTGTGTGTGCGTGTGTGTGTGTGTATTTGTGTGTGTGTGTGTGCGTGTGTGTGTGTGTGTGTGTGTGCATGTGTGTATGTGTGTGTATGTGTGCACGTGTGCGTGTGCATATGTGCATGTGAGTGTGTGTGTTTTTGTGTATGGGTGTATGTGGGTGTTTCTGTGTTCATGTGAGGAAGAAAGCATTATATGAATATTTCTAAGTGTCCGATATTCTGGACTGTTGCAGCATTTTGGTTTCTCTTGAATTTGTGTGCGAGTGGGAGTAAGCATTTAAATCTGATTGCTTCTGTCAGCAATTGTGTATATTTTTAATTGAGCGTTTGGATGTACCTGGGTGTTTGTATACCTGTGACCTTGAGTTTGTGGTGGCACAAGAGATACCATGGTTGCCTCACAGCACCAGAGGACCTGGTTCAATTCCAGGCTTGGCTACTGTCTGCAAATTCCCCCTTTGTCTGCGCACGACTCCTCCCAGTGCTCTGCATTTCCTCCCACACTCTGAAATTTATGCTGCTTACGTGCATTGGCCATGTTAAATTCTCCCTCATTGAACCCGAACAGGTGTTGGAGTATTGTGTCTCAGGGAGTTTTACAACAACTTCATAGCAATATTAATGCTGTCATATTTGTAACACTAATGAATAAACTTCAAACATTACAAAACATGCTGCCTCTCTGTGAGATCTTGCTGTGCAGATATGACCAATAAAATGGATTGTGAAGCCTGCTGACTGGGTGGACGATTAGCAGCGAATTGGTGTTTTGTTAGAATGTAAAAATGGTCTGTCTCTTCTACTCACGAGGGAGCAGCGTTCGACGTCCTAGTCTGATATTGATGTATTTGTTTTTATCCTACAGGTACTTTGGTCTGCCTTGTTGTCTGACAAGGGGCATACACACAATAGGTCGTGAGAGGGCTGCTCTTGGATTTTTTTCGAGAGTATCCTCGTGCTTCACGTCGTTAGTGTACGCTTGACCTGGACCATTTGATGGGCAACATGACAGCTCAGTGACTATTGCTGTGCTGTGCAGAAACATGGATTTGGGCTTGTGTCTGTGGGAGTTTGCACATTCTCCCCGCGCTTGCGTGGGTTTTCTCCGGGTGCTCCCGTTTCCTCCCACATCCAAAAGATGTGCTCTTAGGCTGATTGGCAGAACAGATTCTCCCTAAATTGTCTCAAATTTGGTTCAAATGCGTAGATCTATAAAGATAGACAGGGTTCATGGGTAGAAGTGGGAACATCGAGGTGGCGACACGGGCTCGTTGGGCCGAAGGGCCTGTTTCCCGTGCTGTTTTGTTCTTTGCTGTTAAGTCGTATGCCTATGGAAAGTCATAGCACATGAAAAGCGTCCTAGCCCAGAGACAATTGTAATGGCTGAAGGAAATAATAACTACATGCAAAGATTCATCAGAAACAACAAGAACAGCAAGTCGATTGCAGTAAATGACAAGGAGATCAACACATTTAAACAGCCTTTCTAGAAGTGGGAACTGGACACAGGGATGGAACTATACAACTTCAATCTTCCCAAAGCTGCAAAATCCCACCCATGTTCAACAGATTTTCCCATCCTTCACCCATCACTCGCTTCGATTCCTGTGGTGATTGGGCTGGTACATTTCCAGCCAGGAACATACCTGGAACACACAGTAGATATTGAATCAGATCAGCTGATGTTAACCACCAATCATCTGCAGTAAACACAGAAAACCCACCAGAATAAATTCTTGTCCTTGATTGGCACATTCCAATCTATTGTTCCCAGGGTCTGATCCATTGTTGGGACATTCCAATCCATTGTTCCCAGATTCTGATTTCTCCTTTCCCTCCCTCTCACTCTCCACAGCCGCCGATCTCTGTTAGTGTCGGAGTTGTCGCTCCCTCTGACACAGTGGAACAACACGTTGTACAGAAAACCCTTATGATTGAAGAGGGAAAGCCCTCCATGCACACTAAGTAGATCAATGGAGACTCACATCAACTACAGTTATTAAACAGACAGCTTCATTTAACAACGTTCAAACCAATACATTTTTATACCCAAAGTAGAACGTTTACAACGTGATAGGGGCAGGTAGGAAAGGAAAGTTGGAAATAATGGAGGGACAGACCGCATATCTTTCAATATTCATTCAATACAACAAAGGTTCCTCTGCTAGCATTCATTTCGAGACGACGAGAATACAAAAGCAGGAGTTTACTGCTAAGGTTTCGTCAGACACTTTTCAGATTGGTCAGAATTTTCTGAGCAATTTTGGGACCTGTATCTAGAGAAGGATGTGCTGACCTTGGAGATCGTCCAGAGGAGGTTCACAAGAATGATCTGGGTAGATGAATGACTTGATGCATGAAGATCTGAGGACTCTGGTTCTTACTCAATGGAGTTTGGAAAGATGAGGATGGGAATATCATTGAACCTTAAAGAATTATGAATCTCCTAGATAGAGTGCACTTGGGGAATTTGTTTTCATTAGTAGCACAGACTAGGACCGAAGTACAAAGCCTTAGGGGAAACCGCAGGCTTTTAGAACAGTGCTGAGGAAATGCAGGTTTTTCGACTGGTGTGGGCACAGTAAGAAGCACGAGTTGTTCACTCATCGGAGGAAGGAGCAGTGTTCTGAAAGCTCATGATTCCAGGTAAACCTGTGGGACTACAAGTGCTGTTGTGAAACGTCTTACTTTAGAACTGTGATGAGGTGGATTTTCTTCAGATAGAACTCTGTCAGTCTTACCTACAGTACAAACACAGCAAGAGTCATCAGATAGAAGTATCTCTCGGTGTTCCTTAAAGTTCAAGCTGAGCAAGAGACTTCAGATAGAACTATTTCCCAGTGTTACATACTATACAATCTAAGACTTCAGATAGAATACATTGACGAAGGAAGAGCAGTGGACGTAGTGTACATGGATTTCAGCAAGGCGTTTCATTAGGAACCTCCATGCAATACTTCTTGAGAAGGTGAGAGGGCATGGGATCCAAGGGGCTTTGGCCTTCTGGATCCAGAACTGGCTTGCCTGCAGAAGGTAGAAAGTAGTTGTGGGTGGGTCTTCTTCTGCATGGAGGTCAGTCAGCAGTGGAGTGCCACAGGGAATTGTTCCAGGACCCTTGCTGTTGGTCGTTTTCATAAATGACCTCGATGAGGAAGTGGAGCGATGAGTTTGTAAGTTTGTCGACAATACGAAGGTTGGTGGTGTTGTGGATACTCTGGAGGGATGTCTGAAGTTGCAACGAGACATAGACAGCATGCAATAGTGGGCAGACAAGTGACAGATCGACTTCAACGCAGATAAATGTGTGGTGATCCATTTTGCAGGAACAATGGGATGAAGCAGTACACTATCAAGGGTAGGAGTCTTGGCAGTGTTGAGGAGCAGAATAATCTTGGGGTCCGGGTCAATAGGTCTCTGAAATCTGCCCCGTGAGTGGAGAATGTGGTCAAGAAGCCATATGGTGTACTGGCCTTCATTAAGAGAGGAATTGAGTTTAGGAGTCGGGAGGTAATGCTGCAATTTATAAGACCCTTGTCAGACCCCACTTGGAGTATTGTGTGCAGTTCTGGTCACCTCACTATAGGAAGGATGTGGAAGGTATTGAGAGGGTGGTGCAGAGGAGATTTACAAAGATGTTGCCTGGATTGGGAGGCATGCCTTATGAAGATAGGTTGAGAGAGCTAGGTCTCTTCTCCCTGGAGAGAGGAACGTTGAGAGGCGACCTGATAGAGGGTTATAAGATGTTGAGAGTAATAGATAGAGTGGATTCTCGGAAAATATTTCCCAGGCGGAAATGGTCGCTATGAGAGAACGAAGCTTTAAGTTGCTGGGGGCAACTGCGAAGGAGATGTTAGAGGTATGTTTTTCACTCAGAGGGTGATGAGTGAATGGAATTGATTGCCGTCAGTGGTGGTAGAGGCAAACTTGCAGGGGTCTTTTAAGAGATTTGTGGATGAGTACATGGGATGTAATGGGATTGGGAGTTACAGATAGGTCTATGGCCTGGTAAGTATAGATATGATCGGCATAATTTGTGAGCCGAAAGGCCCGTTTGTGCTGTAGTGTCCTATGTTATATATGTTCTAAAATTCACCCAGTGTTTAATACGGTGCAATCTGAGGTCTCACTTATATCTATTCCTCAGTGTTATGTACAGCACAATCCAAATTCAGAGGGAATTATCCCTCAGTGTTAAGTACAGTAGGATCTGAGCCTTCAGGTAGAATTATCTCAGCGTGATGTACAGTGCTTCTGAGCAAGTGGTTTCAGATAGAACTATCTCCCACTTTAACATACAATGCAACCTGAGCAAGGGGCTTCACGTCAATCCTTCGCAGCATTTCATAGAACATAGAACATAGAACAATACGGCACAGAACAGGCCCTTCGGCCTTCGATGTTGTGCCGACCAAAATAAAAAGCAATGCCCCTCCAAACTAAACCATTCCCTTCTCTTCCATATACTTATCAATTAACCTCTTAAACGCCACCAAACTTGGCGCATCTACAACAGCTGCAGGCAGGGCATTCCACTCCCTAATCACTCTTTGAGTAAAGAACCTACCTCTGATATCCGTCCTATAACTCATACCCCTTAATTTAAAGCTGTGTCCCCTCGTGCTAGCTTTCTCCATCCTAGGAAAAAGGCTATCACTGTCCACCCTATCTAAACCTCTAATCATCTTATATGCTTCAATAAGATCCCCTCTTAGCCGCCTCCTTTCTAACGAAAACAACCTCAAATCCTTCAACCTCTCTTCATAGGACCTGCCCTCCATACCAGGCAACATCCTGGTAAACCTCCTCTGTACCCTCTCCAATGCCTCCACATCTTTCTTATAATGTGGGGACCAGAACTGCACACAATACTCCAAGTGCGGCCGCACTAGAGTTTTGTACAGTTGCAACATGATGCTGCGGCTCCTAAATTCAATCCCCCTACCAATAAAAGCTAAGACTCCATATGCCTTCTTAACAACTTTATCCACTTGACTGCCTACTTTCAGGGATCTATTGACACATACACCAAGATCCTTCTGTTCCTCAACACTATTAAGAGCCCTACCATTAGCCCTGTACTCTACACATTTATTGTTCCTGCCAAAGTGCATTACCTCACACTTTTCCACATTAAACTCCATTTGCCACCTCTCGGCCCAGCTCTGCAACTTGTCCAAGTCACTCTGTAAACTAAAACACCCCTCTTCACTATCTACCACACCACCAACTTTAGTATCATCTGCAAATTTACTGATCCATCCCTCAATACCCTCATCCAGATCATTTATAAAAATTACAAACAGCAGGGGCCCCAAAACAGACCCCTGAGGCACACCACTCGTCACCGAACTCCACGATGAATATCTCCCATCAACCACCACCCTCTGTCTTCTATCTGCCAGCATCGTATTTCCTATACGATGTTGTAAGGAGGAAAAAGTGAGTTGAGGGGAGTGTGGGAGAAGGATACCAGGACACCTGACACAGAATCAGCAACACCTTGGGAAGAGTATGAGTGGGGGACAGTGGGACACGAGGACAGGAAAGCTCCTTGTGGAGACTATGAAAGGAGGACAGCGAAACACCTAATCAGAGTCAGCAGCAACTTGAAGAGGGTGTGAGAAGGGGACACTGGGACACCAAGGCAAACAAGCAGCACCTTGAGCAGAGTGTGGGAGAGGGACTCCAGGTCACCGGAACAGAACAGCAGTACCTTGAGGAGAGTGTGTGAGGGGGACACTGGGACACCAGTGCAAACAAGCAGCACCTTGAGAAGAGGATGGGAGGGAGAAACCAGGACACGGGAACAGAGCAGCATCACCTTGAGGAGAGTGTGAGATGTGGACACTGGGACACCAAGGCAAACAAGCAGCATCTTGAGGAGAGTATGGGAGGGAGAAACCAGGACACGGGAACAGTACCGCAGCACCTTGAAGATAGTGTGAGAGAGGGAAAGTAAGACATATGACAGACAAGCAACACATTGAGGAGAGTATGTAAAGAGGACTCTGGGACATGGGATAGGCAAGTAGCACCTTGAGGAGAGTGTGAGAGGTGGACTGCTGTAGGTAAAATAATATCTGACATTTTTAGTGAGTCAAAATTTATTTCAAAGCTTTGAGACAATCTCGTTCCTAATAGCGGATTGCTCATGGAACACAAAAAGGAGTGGGCATTTATATATCGTGAGTCCCAGTATCAATCACAACATAAACTGCCAATTCTGGTCAGAATTCTGGGTCTTCCTTCTTCAGATACGACGCAGCCTCAGAGTTGACCAGGATTCACAGTCCATCTGGCACCGACAGTCGTAAAATAGTCTTTCATCCGACCACAACTCACAAACCATATTGCATCTCTGTCTGTGAAGTTACTTGGATGATTGCAGCTGTTGATTCCAGCAGGACATTTCGTGTCACAATTTGGATGCAAAAGGGATTTTTTTCACACAGAGGGTGGTGGGTGTATGGAATGCGCTGCCAGATAAGGTGGTGGAGGCAGGTACTCTGGAGTTATTTAAGAGATACTTAGATGGGCACATGAACAGAATGGGAATGGAGGGGTATAGAAAATTGATTTAAAATAGGCATCATGAGCCTTGGGAGTCCCTGGGAAGTCTGTAAGTAGTCGATTATATTGATGTATTTGGTTTTTATCCTACAGGTACTTTGGTCCATCTTGTTGTCTGACAAGGAGCATACATGCGATGGGTCGTGAGAGGGGGGCTCCTGGATTTTTTTGAGACTATCCTAGTGGTTCACGTCATTAGTGTAGGCTTGACCTGGACCATTTGATAGGCAACACGACTGTGACTACCGCTGTGCTGTGCAGATGCATGGATTTGGGCTTTTGTCTGTGGACTTTGTGCATTCTCCCCGTGCTTGCGTGGGTTTTCTCCGGACGCTTCGGTTTCCCCCCACATCCCAAAGATGAGCTCTTAGGCTGATTGGCAGAACACATACTCCCTAAATTGTCTCAAATTTGGTTTCAATCCATATACCTATAAACACAGACAGGAATCACAGCAGAATTGGGGAACATTGAGATGACGACGCGGGATCATTGGGCCAAAGGGCGTCTTTCCCATACTGTTTTGTTCTTTGTTATTTTAAAAAAGCTGGTATCACAATCTACCATCTGTGCAACGATGATCAGCTTGTGTAAGCAGGTAAGATTTGCAATGTCTACAGAATAACATTTACATTTAACGATGTGTCCTTATAAAAGTAAGAGCTAAATAACGTGAGATATGAACAAATAAATATAAGCTTGAGGAGATCAGCCATGAGGAAGGCTATGTTTGTGATATATTCTAGGTATACAATCCATTAACCTTTTCCCTTCTTCACTCCCGCTTTTGGTCGGGGCCCGGTCCAATCATGGCCCATGACCAATTCAAAGCCAAATATTACCAGCATATGGGCCTCCTTCCAGTTAAAACAACAAAGTAAAACTTGGTATTCTTTGTACCCATACAATCAATAAGTACCCACTCAAACAACAATAAGTTTTCTCACAGAAAAATACCAAAGTTCAAATCCAATACACGAAGATAACTTCACCTTGCGAGACCAGCAAGTACCAAAGCAAACAATGGCCTTTTTTTCTGTGCATCGGTCTCGGTTGTCCTCTGTGTAGTCTAATTCTTTGATGTGCTGCCATTCTGGTTGTAGTTTTCCTTCCTTCCTTCGCAGGTGTGGTGGCTCTGCTTGTGCTCGTCATCACTGGCAACGACCACCATTATTGTAGCTCATTCATGGTTACATTTCACGCCCCTTTAGGTCATTGCCAATCAAGCGATCAGGACTTGATTCCCCCTAGTCGATAAGAGTCCAATCAGATGCTGCCGCACCGATCTCGGGTGTATCCCTATGGCCATGTCTACGTGTGCTGGAGGCATATAAGTCACACACCTCCCTTTGATCTAGAAAGCGAAGCGTAATGGGTCAAAAACCTAGGACCAGTGTCTGTCAGGAAGTACCCAGTCACCCAACAGTCAAGCAAGGCCCAGGCATTGGCATGCACAGTAATTATACATCCTCACATCATATTGATATTGCAGAAGCCACATACAGCAACACACAACAAATACAATTAATCGCATATTCTGAACAATATTTTCAGTTCAGAGCTATGCACAAGACAATAATAAATCATTGAGATAGATGCCAAGGAAAATGGCATTTACATTTGGATTTTGGAGAGTTATGCACCCAAAAGTGCTGAAGAGCTTTTTAACTCTTCAAACTATTCGCTATTTAAAAAAAAAATCCAAATTTGAATAATTTACACCTTTTGTCACAGTTACCATATTATATTTAAACTTCCAAAGTCACAGCCTAAAATCTATCACCTTCTGGCAAACACATACTGTGTTCTTCTATGATCCAATTAACACAATGAAACTAAACTACAAGCTAAAGTTAAGTCAAATGTTTTTTTTCTAACAATTTAACAGATTATAAACTAAGCTCCTCCATCATTCTGTCCAATTTACCAATTGATTTATGAATAACGTAATTTGTACAAATGATTTATTTGTTCTCCTTTATGCATTTTAACTCCTGTAACCCAAAATGAGTACGAGCAAAAATTTTGTCATTTGTTGTAAAGTCATTGGCACACTCCAGAGTCCTTAGCTTTTCAGAAAAATATAACTCCCTACATATGAGTCTTTGCATGTGAACATGAAGATTACCGCAGATAACATTTACTCAGTAAATGAAGTCACAAAACCATCAGATATTACTTTGTAGAATTATCCCACATTCAACTGGTTACGTCATAAACTGGCAATCTGTTTCAGTGCTTCCCTCTGTGAAACACAAAACCCATACAGACTTTCTTTCCATTACTCTGTATTTGTCAAAATTGATCTTATTTACTTCTTTAGAATTCAGACAACTTTCCACTTATGAGTTGGTTAATTTATGCACTCGATTTACTCTATCAATTAAATGTCAGAAACTGTAATGCTTAAGCATAACCAATCAGTTTAGTTCGAGCGGTAACAATGAGAAAATCTAAGTGGGCCAAACTCTTAATTATCACTCGGTTGTGATAAGTGAGCTTGGAGTCTTGAAGTTACCAGACTGGTTATTGACGAGCCATCTAATAAAACAAAACAGAGAAAAACAAACATTTTGGTGGGAGCCAAATGAATTGATTTCATCTCACATGACTTCTCCAAGACAAAGAAAAGAGCACATGTTTCCTTCCAAGATTTATTTTCCAAGATGTTGTCGAGCAGAGGGATCTTGGGGTACAAGTACATAGCTGTTTGAAAGTTGGCACCCAGGTTGATAAAGTTGTTAAGAAGGCGTACGGTGTGCTAGCTTTTATTGGTAGAGGGATTGAATTTAGGAGCCGTGAGGTTATGTTACAACTGTACAAAACTCTGGTGCGGCCGCACTTGGAGTATTATTTGGAGGTTATTTTCATCAAAGAGAAGAAGGTTACGCGGTGACCTAATTGAGGCGTATAAGATGATCAAGGGATTGTATAGGGTGGATCGTGAGAGCCTTTTTCCTCGGATGGTGATGACCAACACGAGGGTACATAACTTTAAATTAAGAGGTGGTAGTTATAGGACGGATGTCAGAGGCAGGTTCTTTAGACAGGGGGTGGTGAGAGCGTGGAATGCCCTGCCTGCAGCAGTTGTGGACTCGCCTACTTTGGGGGCATTCAAATGTTCGGTGGATAGGCATATACTGCTCCTGGCATCAATATAAATTATTTGTGCATGACTTACGCTCTTTAACTTTCATTTGTATAAAAAGATAGATAGTTAAATGTGAATATTATTTATATTGGAATAGTTTAGGTTAGAGGGTCCACTGGCCGGCGCAACATCGAGGGCCGAAGGGCCTGTACTGCGCTGTAATGTTCTATGTTCTATCACTCAGGCAGTCTTTCCTTCATTCATGTCTGACCATCACACTCCAGACAAATATAACCAGTATTTACACCCACTTCAAATTCCCGACCATCGCATGTGGGAATTCCCCCTCTTACAACCAGGCTGAATATTTTAAAGATAATTGCCTCCTTGTCCGTATCTGTTCAGTTCTGACTTCATTCACACGCTTACAGTCTCTCATCACAGACTCTTTTCACAGATATCACCCACGGTAGTTTGACTCACGCTACTAAGTTTGGTGATTTATTCCAGTACTCCAGAAGAGTTGTGGCCATTCAAACTGAGTCTGCAAACAGATCCTGGGTTTCTGCACCAAATTGTTGCAGGTAAAATAATAACTCTGAGATTGTTAGTGAGTCAAAATAAAATGGGTCTTATTTCAAAGATTTGGCTTTTATTTCAAAGCTTTGGGAGAAACTGGATCTGAACAGCGGACTGCTAGACTTCTCATGGGACACAAATACAAGGGGGCGTTTACACACCATGAATCCCAGTATCAATCACGACACAAAATTCCAATTCTGCTCAGAACTTCCTCATTCACGATGCAACCTCAGAGTTGACCAGGTTTCACAGTCTATTTGGCAGCTACAGCCATGACACATTCTTTGTTCCGATCATGATCTCCAACACCTGAGGCCGTGTCAGAATCTCTGTCTTTGAAGTTACTTGTATGATCGCAGCTGTTCCCATAGAACTCTTCCTGTGAAAAAGTCTACATCACAATCTACCGTCTGTCTTTCAATGTTCAGCTAGTGCAAACAGGTCACGTTTGCAATGCCTACAAAATAATATTCACATTTAACTATCTATCTTTTTATACAAATGAAAGTTAAAGAGCGTAAGTCATGCACAAATAATTTATATTGATGCCAGGAGCAGTATAAGCCTGAGGAGATCAGCCATGAGGAAGGGTTATGTTTGTGATATATTCCAGGTAAAAAATTCCTCAATCCTTTCCCTTCTTCAAGGGCACTGAAACACATGAACTGTCAGCAACTTGAGTAGAGTGTGAGAGGACGAATCTGGGGCAGACAAGCATAAATTCAGGAGGGTGTGAGAGGAAGGCACCATGACACCGGGACAGACAATCAGCAAATTGAGGAGAGTGTGAGAGGGGGAATCTGGGACACGGGACAGACAATCAGCACCTTGAGGACAGTACGAGAGGGGGACTCTGGGAGACTGGGACAAACAAGCAGCACCTTGAGGAGAGTGTGAGACGGGGACAGTGGGACACCGGGACAGACAGTAGGCACCTTGAGGACAGTGTGAGAGGGGGATAGTGGGTCAACGGGGCACACAAAGAACAAAGAACAAAACAGCACGGGAAACAGGCCCTTCGGCCCAACGAGCCCGCGCCGCCACCCCGATGTTCCCATCTCTACCCGCGATCCCTGTCCATGTTTATAGATCTATAGATTAAAAACCAAATTTGAGACAATTTAGGGAGAATTTGTTTTGCCAATTAGCCTAAGAGCACATCTTTGGGATGTGGGAGGAAACCGGAGCTCTCGGAGAAAACCCACGCAAGCACCGGGAGAATGTGCAAACTCCCACAGACACAGGCCCAAATCCATGTATCTGCACAGCACAGAGATAGTCATTGAGCTGTCGTGTTGCCCATCAGATGGTCCAGGTCAAGCATGCACTAACAATGTTAAGCAGTGGGATACTCTCGAAAAAGATCCAAGAGCAGTCCTCTCACGACCCATCGCGTGTATGCCCCTTGTTAGACAACAAGGTGGACCAAAGCACCTGTAGGATAAAAACAAATACATCAATATAATCATGTATTTACATGCTTCCCAGGGACTCCCAAGGGCCAAGATCCCTATTTTAAATTAGTTTTCTATACCCCTCCATTCCCATATGCTCGGAAGAAAGCATATAGTATGCTAGCCTTTAAAGGAAGGAGTATAGAGTACAAGAGCTGGGCTGTAATGTTGCAGTTGTATAAAACGTTGGTTAGACCTCATTTGGAATATTGCGTCCAGTTCCGGTCGCCTTACTACTGGAAGGACGTAGAACCTCTGGAGAGAATGCAGAGGAGGTTTACCAGGATGCTGCCACGTATGGACGGTCTGAGTTACGAGGCGAGGTTAGGCAAATTGTGGCTGTTTTCTTGAGAATGAGATAGACTTAGAGGAGATCTAATAGGTGTGTACAAGATTATGAGCGGTATAGATAGAATAATCAGTATTAAGCTTTTTCCTAGGATGAACTCAAATACGATGAGGGGTCACAGGCTTAAGGTGAGGAGGTTAAGGTATAATTTGGATGTTAGAGGGAGTTTTCTTCACACAGAGGATGGTGGTGGTATGGAATTCGCTGCCAAGTAAAGTGGTGAAGACAGGCACTCTGGAGTTATTTAAGAGGTACTTAGATGGGCACATGAATAGAATGGGAATGGAGGGTATTGAAAACTGATTTAAAATAGGCATCATAAGCCTTGGTAGTCCCTGGGAAGTGTGTAAAGAGTCGATGATATTTATGTATTTGTTTTTATCCTACAGGTACTTTGATCTCCTTTGTTGTCTAACAAGGGGCATACACACGATGGGTTGAGATGTCTCTTGGATTTTTCAAGAGTATTCTAGTGCTTCACATCGTTAGGGTACGCTTGGCCTGGACCATTTGATGGGCAACACGACAGTTCAGTGACTATCGCTGTGCTGTGCACAGACATGGATTTGGGCCTGGGTCTGTGGGAGTTTGCGCATTCTCCCCGTGCTTGCATGGATTTTCTCCGGGAGCTCCAGTTTCCTCCCACATCCCAAAGATGTGCTCTTAGGCTGATTGACAGAACAAATTCTCCTTAAATTGTCTCAAATTTGTTTTTTAATCCATACATCTATAAACATAGGCAGGGATCATGGATAGAAGTGGGACCAAAACAGGACTTCATTCAGAATGTGGGACAAAACTGGAGCACCGGGAGGAAACCCACGCAGATACGTTGAGAATGTGTAGATTCTGTGTAGACAGTGAGCAAGCCTGGAATTGAATTCTGGTTTCTCGCACTGTGAGGTAGCAGGGCTAACCACTGTGCTACCTAAACCAAACGATCTAATGTTATTATTTATAGAGAAACAAATATAGAAAGAGAGAATGAATAATATGAATTAAATGAGTTACTGTGGCAGGAATCACGGTCTGTGTGGACCAACAATCCATGTTAGGATGGTTTGCAGAGATAAAATTTAAAATTCATATTGATATAGGACTGCATCCCCTAGTCGCCTCACTCTGGCACATGTTCGGGTACACTGATGGAGAATTTAGCACGGTCAATGCAACTAACCAGCACGTCTTTGGGACTGTGGGAGCAGCATAAGGAGGAAACTCACTCACACGCGGGAGGCAAACATGCACACTCTGCCCAGGCAGTGACCCAAGGCCGGAAATCAAACCCAGGTCTCTGTTGCTGTGAGGCAGCAGTGCTAAACAATGTGCCACCGTAGCAGGAGGTGTATAAAACAACCTAACGGGAATCATAGTGTGGGACAATATAAGGCATTTCAGGGGGAAATGGGTAGCAGAGTTGAAACAGACATGAGGAGAAATTACTGCTCTCAATGGCTGGTGAATCTGTGGAATTCATTACCTCGGAGTGTGGTGGATGCTGGGACATGATAAATTTGAGGAGATTGAGTTTTAATTAGTAATGGGTTGAAGCATGGGCTGGGTGGGGGTGGTTTTGGGGGCAGGGGTGGTGGAGCTGTCCAGTAATAAGAAGGTGGGGGTGGGCTGGGTAACGTCACACTTGTTGTGCCCTTGATAGTTAAGGCTTTACCCGACAGTTGTCCAGAAGACCTGTTCTACTGGAGAATTCTGTTGTGCCTACTACCATTTCAGTGAGAATTTAGCAACACCAAATTTAAATCCAACTGATTTATTTGATAGTAAAATTGCGAGCTTTCGACGCTGTGTCTTTGTTAGGCAAATGCAGTGTTCTGGTCTGCAATAGCACACATCAGCACAGACAGTCATCGATTGCTGATTAGATTGTGAATCCTTACATCTAACCTACTATTCAAGTGTTAAAGTGGCTAACAATGTGTGTGAAGGGAATCCTGAGCATTGGTTCGAGAATTGTGTATTTTCTCCAGACAGCACAGTAAGTGAGGTTTTTTGTAAGTTACCCAGGCAAGTTATGGGGGTTACAGATAGATTGTCATGAAGCCAAGATCCCTATTGTAAGGATTCACATTCTAATCAGCAATCTGTAACTGTCTGTGCTGATGTGCGCTATTGCAGACCAGAACACTGCATTTGCCTGACGAAGGCACAGTGTCAAAAGCTCACAATTTTACTATCAAATAAATCGGTTGGATTTAAAATTGGTGTTGCTAAATTCTTACTGAGTTCTTACTACCCCAGTCCAACGCCGGCATCTTTACATCATGCCTACTACCATCTGACAGACTGATTTCAATCACTGGCACCGGATTATAGATACACTGAAAACATGAGGAGAGGCGCAAGACTCTTGTAACTTTGGATTTTAATTTAAAAGTGTATATGGGACAACCCCACAAGCCTTACCCCCATCCCAAATACACACCCCACCCTCCCTCAGTATTGCATGTTCGTCCAGCAAACAGGACTCTTCAATTCTGGAGAATAAAATAAAATAAAACTTACCCCAAATTATAAATCAAATAAAACACTTTCAGAAGAAACTCCATTACTCCAACCCTCTAGGCTTCACCTTGCGTTCACCCAAGCTCCCATAAGCAACATTTTCTTTATATTGGGTCAGGTGGTCAGCTGACCCCCACATCATTGTCTCATTGGTTACGGTTACATATTTCACTGGGTGAACTGACCTTACAGCGTGTTGCCATTGGCCAATGCAACAGATCCAATGTGTTTCCATTGGGTTGTTACATTGGTTCTGTTCTAACATTCCACTCACACCCGCCTCTCCCTCGACGTGTCCCCTGGCAAACCAACCAGCCTGAACCAATCACTTCCTGGCCACTCCATGAGCTTAGAAACATTAATAGACTCATTGAATCACAAGGTGCAGAAGAGGACCTTTGGCCCATTGAGTCCAAACCCACACATTAGAAGCACCTAAACTTCCACCGAATTCCATCTGCCAGCACTTGCCACATAGCCCTGAATATCTTAGGTGCCAAGTACTAATCCAGGTACTTGTTAAAGGATGTGAGGGAACCCGTCTTCCCAGGCAGTACATTCCAGACAATCACCACTGTCTGGGTAAAAACATTTTGCCTCGCATCCCTCCTAAACCTCCTGCCCCTCACCTCGACCATATGTCCCTCATGACTGACCCCTCAACTAAGGAGAAGAGCTGCTCCTTATCCACTCTGCCCATGTCTCTCATATTCCTGTAAACCTCAAAAAGATTGTTCTTCTTTATTCGCAGCTGCAGCAAAAACTGCCCAAGTCTATTCAACCTCTAGTCATAAGACCATAAATATCGGTGCAGAATTTGGCCATTCAGCCCATCGAGTGTGAACCGCTATTCTATCATGGCTGATTCTCATTCCCGTTCTGCCACCTTCTCCCTTTAACTCTTGATCCCAGTTTTGAACAAGAACTTGTCTATCTCTATCTATAAGGCACTCAATGACCTGGCTCCCAAAGTTTTCTAAGACAATGAGTTCCACTGATTTACCAACCTCTGGTTGAAGAAAATCCTCCTGAAGAAACTAAGTTTAAAAAAAAAATCCCTTTACTCTGAGGTTCTGTCACCTGAGTCATAATTTCAATCTTGTGTCCTAGACAGCATCCTGGTGAACCTCTTCTGCAGCCTCTTCGACTTGGCCTGTACGTCCTCGACTCGCAACCCCAACTCCCTCCCCGCCATCATATCATCCCACTCCTCAATGTGTCCGAAACACTACCTGCCCATCCCATCCCACAAATCTAACACAAAAATGTACCTTTTCCCAATGAATGTGACATTTATACTCACCTTCTTCCTAGCAGTAAGTGCTTTAAATAAAGATCCATGTCTATCTATCTATCTTCACCCCTAGAACTGGGGAACGGCTTTGCATCTTGAGTTTTGAGTTTTCTGAGCTTCACACTTCTCGCTGTCCAGATCACCAACAATCTGTCCCAGTCACCCTGAGTATGGTTAAGAACGCCATCACTGCCTCTGTGTTCTCAGAAGACAAAGAAAAATGGTCATGTTAGCTACAACTCTGAGTAACGCTTGCAGATAAGACAATGAGACCATAAGATATATGAGCAGAATTAGGCCCATTGATTCCGCTCCACCATTCAATTACGGGTTGAATTTTATTTAATCCCCATTTTCCGATATTTTCCCCAGAACACCTGACCTCGTTATTAATCAAGAACCTATCTATTTTTGTCTTAAGGCAATCAACAAGTTGGACTCCACAACCTTCAGCCACACAGAATCCAACAGATTCACCACCCTCTAGCTGAAGAAGTGCCTCCTTATCTCTGTTTTAAAGGATTGCCTCTTTAGCCTGAGGTTGTACCCTATGGTTCTAGTTTTTTTTTCCTACTAGAGGAAACATCCTCTTCACGTCGACTCTATCCTGGAAGATCTGCCATCTCCCCCCTTCTGCACCGCCTCATCCTTCTAAACTCTATCCTGGCCTCACAGTATCCTGTAAGATCTGACCCCTCCCCCTTCCTCACCGCCTCAACCTTCTAAACTCCAACGAATATAGATCCAGAATACTCAACCTATCCTCATAGGACAATTTCTTCATTCCAGGAATCATTCTTGTGAATCTCCTGCGGGCTTTTTCCAAGGGTAGCACATCCTTCCTCAGATATCGGGCCCAAAATTGCTCACAATGCTCCAAATGGACCTTACACACCCTCAGAAGTATGTCTCTCCTTTCTGTTCGAACCTACTCGATATGAATACCATCATTTCATTTGTCTTCCTGACTGTTGACTGAATCTGCACATTAATCTTAAGAAAATTTTGAACAAAGACTTCCGAATCCCTTTGTGCTTCTGATTTTCTAAGCATTTCCCCATTTAGGAAATAGTATGTGCCTCCATTCTTCCTTACAATGTTCATAATCTCACATTATATTCCATCTGCCACTTCTTTGACCAGTGTCCTAACTTGTCCAAGTCCTTCTGCAGTTCCCCCCCCAGCCACTTCCTCAATATTATTTCTCCCTCCACATATCTATGTATCATCTGCAAACAGAGCAACAGTGCTGTCAGTTTCTTCATCCAAATTGTTAATGTATGTTGCGAAAATTTGTGGTCCCAGCACCGACCCCCGAGGCACGCTACTATACACTTTTTGCCACTCTGAAAAAGACCCATTTATCCCCACTCTCTGCCTTCTGCTTGTCCACCAATCCATAGGAGGGTCTTACCCTTAACTCTATCGGTTCTATGCAACCGATGTCAATGACCTTTTGGAAATCGATATAAGTCACGCCCACTGGTTCTCCTCTATCTTACTTCTTTATTACAGGCTCAAAGAAATCGAACAGATTCATCAGGCGTGACCTGCTCTTGACGAAACTATGCTGACTCAGTCCTTTTTTCATCCTGTTCTTCCAGGCACTCAGCAATCTCGTCTTTAATAGCAAACTCAAAAAACATTGCCAATGGCTGAAGACAGGCTAACTGGTCTACAATGTCCTGCTACTATCTCCGCCCCCCCTCTTAAACAGCAGTGTTAGATTAGCTATTTTCCAGCCCTCTGATGTCCTCTCTGTCTTCACTGATTATTATGATTTTTTTTGCTGTCCTTGACTTCCCACGTCAATGATAGATTCTTTGTCGTCCCTTTAGCGAGTTTCCTCCACCTTGGGATGAATTTCTGTTGTGCCCCCCGCCAATAAATCCCAACTTACCCCCCTCAAAAAAACTCCTGCCATTGCTGTTTCATTGCCTTCCCTGCTCGACTCCCTTTCCAGCCAATTCTGGCCAGTTCCTCCCTCATGTCTCTGTAGTTACCTTTATTCAAATGTTACATCTGATTCCAGCTTCTCTCTCTCAAACTGCAGCGTCACTGGTTCCGAACCATTTCACCTTAAGTTTCCGAATCAAGTCTGCCTCATTACACATCACCAAATTCAGAAAAGCCTGTTCCCAATCTATTCCAAAACGAACATGCCTTAGAGAATTCACAAATTCCTGTTCTTAGGATCCACCAGCTACCTGATTTTCCCAATCCACGTGCATATTGAAGTTCCCCGTGACTATTGTAATATTGACTTTTTATGCCTGTACTATCTCCTCACTTATTTTCTGTCTCATATTCTGTCTATAGGTGCAGTGTATAACTCCCATCAGAATACTTTTTGCCTTTCTGATTCCTCAACTCCACCCACAGAGGTTCTAAGCTTTCTGATTCTATATTGCTCCTTGCTATCGTTTTGACTTCATTCCTTACTAACAATGCAACACCGCCCGTTTTCCCATCTGCCAGTCCTTCTGATCGAACACATATCCTTGGATACTTAAATCACAGCCCTGATCCCCTTGCAGTCCTGTCTCCGTAATGTCCACAAAATCACACTGGCCAATTTCAATGTGTGCAACAAGCTTGTTTAGAGCATAGAACATAGAACACTACAGCACAAACAGGTCCTTTGGCCCACAAGTTGTGCCGATCCTATCTATACCTACCAGGCCATAGACCTATCTGTAACTCCCAATCCCATTACATGCCATGTACTCACCCAGAAATCTCTTAAAAGACTGCAGTGAGTTTGCCTTTACCACCACTGATGGCAACCGATTCCATTCACTCACCACTCTCTGAGTGAAAAACGTACCTCTATCATCTCCTCTGTACTTGCCCCACAGCACCTTAAAACTGTGTCCTCTCGTAGTGACCATTTCAGCTCTGGGATATAGCCTCCAAGAATCCACCCTATCTATCCCTCTCAACATCTTTTAAACCTCTATCAGGTCGCCTCTCAACCTTCGTCTCTCCAGGGAGAAGAGACCTAGATCTCTCAACCTATCTTCATAAGGCATGCATCCCAATCCAGGCAACATCCTTGTGAATCTCCTCTGCACAATCTCAATAGCTTCCACATCCTTCCTACAGTGAGCCGACCAGAACTGCACACAATACTCCAAGTGGGGCCTGTCAAGGGTCTTATAAAGTTGCAGCATGTTCCATCTACTGCATGCTTGTATGCACAACACTCTCAGTTCCCCACTTCCCTCCTCGTACTTCTCGCCTTTTTGTGCTCTGCCTGAGGTTACATTCCTGCCACCTTCGAAACTCTCCGTTACATTATATGGGAGGCTGTTATCCGCAGCTCCCCCATTCATGGAGGAGACAGGGAACTCGATATTAGTTATTGCCGATGAGCAGGAAGAAGATCAAAATTGGTGCGTTCATTGAGACCACACTCGCCAGAGACTGACTCCAATCCTTTGGCATCATCTCCCAGGGGATGTGATCCCCCGATCAGGTCTATGTGAGATGGATGTAATGGTGAAGAATGAATTATGGACTGTATTCCAATGTAAATATGTTGTGGATTCTGCACCAAGCCTCTATGAAGTATTTAGAGAAGCATGTGCAATTGTTTCTAAGTTGTTTCAAATGTTGTTGCTGAGTGGTGGGGTGGGTGTGTGGTTATTTTCAGGGGAGAGTGTAAAATACGTTGGGACATTCCTTTAAGGGAATGGGCCATGTGTTCTCAAGTGTTGGGTGAACTGTTTGGGTCCTCCAAGATCGGGCAATTAATATTTGGAATGTTATGGAAGAGAAGGGAATGGTTTAGTTTGGAGGGTCATTGTTTTTTTTCATAATTGGTCGGCGCAACATCGAGGGCCGAAGGGCCTGTTCTGCGCTGTAATGTTCTAAATTTCTAAATTGTGTGAATAAAGAGTTGTGTTCACTGACACCGCCTCAGCACCACAGGATATAAACAAACTACCTTGATCCCAGTGCTTCCCCACTCTACCAGTTACTTGACCCCTCTAAATCCCCTTTCACAATCTTCTCAAGGTGCTGCTTATGTGTCCTGATGTCCCAATATCCCCTCCCACACTCTCCACAAGTTGCTGCTTCTCTGTTCTGGTGACCCAATGTCCCTGTCTCTCATTCTCATCAAAGTGCTGCTTATCAATCCTGGTGACCAACACTCTCACTCTCCTCAAGGTGCTGCTTATCCGTCCTAGTGTTCCATTGCCCTGCTATCGGAGTCTCCTCAATGTGCTGCTGATTCTGTTTACGTGTCCTGGTATCCTCAACTCACCCTTGCCTCATTCCAATCGCACGATAGAAAATGCTGAGAAAGTTGGATTGGGGGCCTTTTGATCAGATTGTACTGTACATAAGAATGAGGGATAGTTCCATCTGAACCCTCATATTGTACTTTGTACAACACTGAGTACAGTTCTACCTGAAGCCTGTTGCTCAGACTGTACTGAATGTAACACTGAAAGATAGTTTTATCTGAAGGCTCAGATTGTTCTGTATGTAACACTGATAATTCTACCTCTGGCCTCAGTTTGTGCTATACATAAAACTGAGGTATAATTCCAGCTGAAATCCTTCCTCAGATTGTTCTGTACAAAACACAGAATAGCTCTGCCTGAAGCCTCAGATTGCAATGTACTTAACAGAAATAATTCTATCTGAAGCCTCAAACAGTGCGGTACACAATACTGAGAGATATTTCTATCTGATGAGTCTCGCTCAGATTGTTCTGAACATAACAATAGTGAAGAGGGGAGTTAGATAGTGAAGAAGGGAGTTATAGTTTGCCGAGGGACTTGGACAAGTTGCAGAGCTGGGCCAAGAGGTGGCAAATGGAGTTTAATGTGGAAAAGTGTGAGGTAATGCACTATGGCAGAAATAATAAATGTGTAGAGTATAGGGAAAATGGTAGGATTCTTAGTAGTCTAGATGAACAGAGGGATCTTGGTGTGTATGTGCATAGATCCTGAAAGTAGGCAGTCAGGTCGAGAAGGTTGTTAGGAAGGCATATGGAGTCTTGGCTTTTATTGGTAGAGGGATTGAATTTCGGAGCCGCAAAGTCATGTTGCAACTGTACAAAACTCTAGTGCGGCCGCACTTGGAGTATTGTGTGCAGTTCTGGTCCCCACATTATAAGAAAGATGTGGAGGCATGGAGAGGGTACAGAGGAGGTTTACCAGGATGTTGCCTGGTATGGAGGGCAGGTCTTATGAGGAGAGGCTGAGGGATTTGAGGTTGTTTGCGTTAGAAAGGAGGAGGCTAAGAGGGGACCTAATCGAAACATATAAGATGATTAGAGGTTTAGATAGGGTGGACAGTGACAGCCTTTTTCCTAGGATGGAAAAAGCTAGCACGAGGGGACACAGCGTAAAATTAAGGGGTGATAGTTATAGGACGATAATCAGAGGCAGGTTCTTTACCCAAAGGGTGGTTCGGGAGTGGAATGCCCTGCCTGCAGCGGTTGTAGATGCGCCAAGTTTGGAGGCGTTTAAGAGGTTAGTTGATAAGTATATGGAAGAGAAGGGAATGGTTTAGTTTGGAGGGGCATTGCTTTTTATTTTGGTCGGCGCAACATCGAAGGCCGAAGGGCCTGTTCTGTGCTGTAATGTTCTATGTTCTATGTTCTATGTAACATTGTATTGATGTATTTGTTTTTATCCTACAGGTACTTCGGTCTGTCCTGTCTAACAAGGGGCATACACGCGATGGGTCGTGAGAGGGCTGCTCTTGGATTTTTTGAGAGTAGCCTAGTGCTTCACGTCGTTATTGAATGCTTGAACTGGACCATTTGATGGGCAACACGACAGCTCAGTGACTATCATTATGCTGTGGAGATACATGGATTTGGGCCTGTGTCTGTGGGAGTTTGCACATTCTCTCGTGGGTTTTCTCTGGGTGCTCCGGTTTCTTCCCACATCCCAAAGATGTGCTGTTAGGCTGACTTGCAGAACAAATTCTCCTAAATTTTCTTATTTTTTTTTTCTAATGCATAGAGCTATAAACATAGACAGGGATCACGGGTGGAAGTGGGTACATCTGGTTGGTGGCGCGGGTTCATGGGGCTGAAGGGCCTGTTTCCCATGCCGTTTTGTTTTTTGTTCTTTGTTTTTTGTTCTTTGTATGACACTGAGAGATAGATCTATCTGAAGCCCCAAATTATACTGTACATAACACTGAGAGGAAGTTCTATCTCAAACCTCTTGCTCAGATTGTACTGTATGGAATACAGAGATAGTTTTATCTGACGCCTTAGCTAATCCTGATACTGTACATAACACTGTGAAATTGATCTGTGCGAATTCCCTTACTAAAGTTCTTTACACAAGCTGTCCATAAGATAGTCTAAAGCCTGAATTTAATAGTCCATATCAATCCTGATTAATGTTAACTTCATCTAAAAAACACAACCATGGTAACCATAAGACCATATGATATAGGAACAGAATGAGGTCATCATGCTCATTGGAAATAGAACATAGAACATAGAACAATACAGCACAGAACAGGCCCTTCGGCCTTCGATGTTGCGCCGACCAAAATAAAAAGCAATGCCCCTCCAAACTAAACCATTCCCTTCTCTTCCATATACTTATCAATTAACCTCTTAAACGCCACCAAACTTGGCGCATCTACAACAGCTGCAGGCAGGGCATTCCACTCCCTAATCACTCTTTGAGTAAAGAACCTACCTCTGATATCCGTCCTATAACTCATACCCATTAATTTAAAGTTGTGTCCCCTCGTGCTAGCTTTCTCCATCCTAGGAAAAAGGCTATCACTGTCCACCCTATCCAAACCTCTAATTATCTTATATGCTTCAATAAGATCCCCCCTTAGCCGCCTCATTTCTAACGAAAACAACCTCAAATCCTTCAACCTCTCTTCATAGGACCTGCCCTCCATACCAGGCAACATCCTGGTAAACCTCCTCTGTACCCTATCCAATGCCTCCACATCTTTCTTATAATGTGGGGACCAGAACTGCACACAATACTCCAAGTGCGGCCGCACTAGAGTTTTGTACAGTTGCAACATGACGTTGCGGCTCCTAAATTCAATCCCCCTACCAATAAAAGCTAAGACTCCATAGCCTTCTTAACAACCTTATCGACTTGACTGCCTACTTTCAGGGATCTATGCACAAATACACCAAGATCCCTCTGTTCATCAACACTATTAAGAATCCTACCATTAGCCCTATACTATACACATTTATTATTCCTGCCAAAGTGCATTACCTCACACTTTTCCACATTAAACTCCATTTGCCACCTCTCGGCCCAGCTCTGCAACTTGGCCAAGTCACTCTGTAAACTAAAACACCCCTCTTCACTATCTACCACACCACCAACTTTAGTATCATCTGCAAATTTACTGATCCATCCCTCAATACCTCATCCAGATCATTTATAAAAATTACAAACAGCAGGGGCCCCAAAACAGACCCCTGAGGCACACCACTCGTCACCGAACTCCACGATGAATATCTCCCATCAACCACCACCCTCTGTCTTGTGGTTGAAATGTTCCACCATTCAATTGACTGACAAGTTTCTCAAACTCATTGTCCTTTTTTTTCCCCCCCTGTAAACCTTGGTCCCTTTACCAATCAAGAACTAATCTATCTCTTTCTTAAATACACTCAATGGCCCGACCTCCATAGCTTTGTGTGGCAATGAATTCCGCAGATTTGCCACCCTCTGGTTGAATAAATAACTTCTCTGCCTGATGAGGTGGTGGAGGCTTCCTCATTGAATATGTTCAAGTCAAGAGTGGATAGGTTTTTGATTGATAAGGGAATTAAGGGTTACGGGGAGAAAGCAGGAAAGTGGTACCGAACCACGACAGATCAGCCATGATCTTATTGAATGGCAGAACAGGCTCGAGGGGCTGGATGGCTTACTCCTGCTCCTATTTCTTATGTCCTTACGCCCTTATGTTCATCACAGTTCTAAAGTAAGACGCCTCACAACAGCGTGTTAGAATCCAACAGCTTTATTTGGAATCGTGAGCTATCAGAGCCCTGCCCCTTCATCAGATGAGTGGACAACTAGTGTTACAAGACTTCTTACTGTGCCCACCCTAGTCCAACAGTAATATCTACACATCATAGTTCTAAAGAGCTGCTGCTTTCCTCTGAGGTATGGTCTTGGGTCCCAGCCTCTCCAACTAAGGGAAACATCTTCCCCAAGTGCATTGAATCCATGTATTTCACTATTGTGTAAGTTCCAAGGAGATCCCCCTCCTCATCTTTCAATTGAGTACAGACCAAGAGTTCTCAGACACTCCTCATGCATTAAGCCTTTCATTTCCGGGATCTTTTTTGTGAACCTCCTCTGGACCCTCTCCTGGACCAGCACATCTTTCCTTAGATATGGGGCCAAAATTGTGACAATATTATGATTGTGGTCTGACTAGAGTTTTATAAGCCCTTAGCAGTACATCCCTGCATTTGCATTCCAACCCCGGGAAATGGACACTAACCGTGGGAACTCTGTTATATAGAATGAATGTTAAAAGATTTACGGCATGGCACTACATTTTTCAAACTCTGCGCACCTCCCTAACCCGCAACACCCCATCTAGGCTGTAACTGTTCTACTTTGGGTATGAAAAGCATTTGATTAAAACAGATTAAGTGAAGTTGTTTGTTTAGAACATAGAACATAGAACATAGAACATTACAGCACAGAACAGGCGCTTCGGCCTTCAATGTTGCGCTGACCAATATAAAAAGCAATGACCCTCCAAACTAAACCATTCCCTTCTCTTCCATATACTTATCAACTAACCTCTTAAACGCCACCAAACTTGGCGCATCCACAACCGCCGCAGGCAGGGCATTCCACTCCCGAACCACCCTTCGGGTAAAGAACCTACCTCTGATATCCGTCCTATAACTATCACCCCTTAATCTAAAGCTGTGTCCCCTCGTGCTAGCTTTCTCCATCCTAGGAAAAAGGCTATCACTGTCCACCCTATCTAAACCTCTAATCATCTTATATGTTTCAATAATGTCCCCTGTTAGCCGCCTCCTTTCTAACGAAAACAACCTCAAATCCCTCAGCCTCTCTTCATAAGACCTGCCCTCCATACCAGGCAACATCCTGGTAAACCTCCTCTGTACCCTCTCCAATACCTCCACATCTTTCTTGTAATGTGGGGACCAGAACTGACTGGAATTGATGTGAGTCTCCATGGACCTACTTGGTGTGCCTGGAGGGTTTTCTTTCTTCTATTAATGAGGGATTCTTTTCAATGTGTTGTACCATAGAGTCAGCGGGAGCGAAAACTCTAACATTAACAGAGATCAGTGGCTTAGAGAGAGAGAGCAGCGGGCAGGGGGATGAGGAGAGAACAGAATCTGGGAACAATGCATTGGAATCATCCAACAATGCATCAGAATCTGGAAACAATGGATTGGAATCCCACAACAATGGATGTGAATCTGGGAACAATGAATTGGAATCCCACAACAATGGATCAGAATCTGGGAACAATGAATTGGTTTCCTAGAAGAATGGATCAGAACCTGGGAACAATGAATTGGAGTCCTACAACAATAGATCAGAACTTGGGAAGAATGAATTGGAATGTTTCAATTAAGGACAGGAGTTTATCCACTTGGATTTTTGAAATTAATGCAGATTATTGGTGGGTAACAACAGCTTATCAGATTTATTATGTGCTGAAAGCGATTCAGTGTTTTTACTATCCCCTCCTGGCGATTGTTGCTGTTCCGGGTAAGTCTCCGGCTAGAATTGTACTGGCATGACAGCCACAGGAATCGGATCAGACGAGGTGGAGAATGGGAAGGTTTCTTGAGCATAGGCAGGATTTTGCCGTTTCGGGAAGAGTGAGGCTGTAAATTTCCATCCCCTAAGTCCGGTTCCTAATTATAGAAAGGTTGGTTAACTGTATTGATTTCCTTGGCATTTAGAAACTGGGCTTGCTGCTCTTGTTGTTTAAATTGAATTCCTGTGTCTAGTTATTACTTCTTCCAGTCACTGACATTTGTCTCTGGATCTATGGCCTAAGAGGTCTTCTGTGTGCTGTGACTTTCCATAGAGATGTGGCATCTAATGCTATTCCTTCTTGAGTAAAAAAATGACACACAATCCTTTTTAACCTCTACATATAACACAAGTTCACTTCTAATCACGTAGTTAAGTGGTAGAACGTCCCGTTGCCACTCTGTATGTAATTGGTGGGGCTAGGGAGGGGGATCTCGCTCCCTTTCTGCATGCACAGTGGGGTATGGAGGGGGCCATGCTGCCTCTCTGCATGCACAGTGGGGTAGGGAGGGGGGCACAATGCCTCTCTGCATGCACAGTGTGGTAGAGAGGGAGTCTTGCTGCCTCTCTGCATGCACGTGGTGTGGGGGGCACGCTGCCTCTCTGCATGCACAGTGGAGTAGGGAGGGGTGCCTAACAATAGGTTAGTAAGTGGGGGCAGGGGGGGGGCGAGGTGGCACTCTACCTCTCTGTATGCACAGTGGAACGGGTGGGGGGGTTCTCGATGTGTTTCTGCAAGCACAAGTGGGATAAGGTGGGGGGGGACATCGCAATTTCTTTCTGCATACGCAATTGTATAGGCAGAATTGCCCTGCTGTCATTCTGCATGCAGTGGGGGAAGGGTGTTGATTGGTCTGGGTGGTGGGAGCACTGTTACATCCTGTTGGGGGTTGCTCATGAAGAGCTGTGCCCCCTGGATTATCCGGGGCAGCTGCTGTGTTGAAGCTACTTGCAGCAGCAGAGGGCTGATGGCTGCCTCACTCAGACCAGACAGATCATTGTGATCATTGTGACAGATCTGCAATTGTGCGTTGACAACCACGTAGGTTTGGTACGACATCAGTATTTCTGCCAACACTACGAGAACTACAATTCATGCGACCACTGCTGAGGATGATCTCACAGCCATCAAGTTTTAATGGATCAATATGAGGCCCTTTGGCTCATTATATCTGAACTGGTCACCAAACACCAATCCAATGGAATCCCATTTTCTTGCATTCAATACACAGCCTTGTACGCCTGTCGTTTGAACTGCTGATCTAAATGTCTCTTTTTTTGTCCCTTCTTCTACCATCCTTTCAGAACGTGAGCTGTAGATCTCAGCACTCCGCTCCACTCAAGTCCACACAAAAATCTGTCCTTTCCCTTAAATCTACGTCCCTCAGGTTATTGACACCTCTACTAAAGGGAAAATGTTTCTTCCCGTCTGTGTGCAGCGCAATTTTGTACATAACACTCAGTTCCCTCTACCTGAAACCTCCCCCCCACCACCACCATACATTACACGTGCCCTCCTCCAGCCGTCTAGGCTCTGAATTTAAAAAAAAGCACGTAATCAACCTCTCTGCGTAGCTGAAACTCAGCAGCCCAATCTGTATCCCGGTGAATTACATTCTTCGTGTAGTGTGATGACCAGAGCTGCACACAAAACTCTTGCTCTGGTCTAACCAGCATTTTATACACTTCCATCATAATCTCCAAGCTCTTATATTCTATGCTGTGGCTGCTAAAGGCAAGTATCCTGTATGTTGCCTTAACCACCTCATCTAAGTGCCTTGCTGCTTTTAGGAATCCACATATATGCACCCAAATTCATTCTGGTGCCCTGCACTTCCTCACACTCAACTGGACATGGTGAATTTCCTTGCCCTGATAGTTATCCCAGATGCATTGTCTCAAATTTTTCAGGTGTGAATTACATTTGCCCATTTGGCCAACTTTTCAGTTTCCTCAGCACAGTGGCAAAGTGGCTTGCATAGTGCCAGAAACACGTGTCCAATTTCTGGCTTGGATCACATGTGGCTGGAGTTTGCACAGTCTCCCCGTGCCTGCAAGGGTTTCCTCCACTTTCCTTCCACAGTCCGCAGACTTGTGAGTTAGATGGATTGGCCAGGATATACTTGTGTCAGGGAGAAACATTTGGGTGAACGCATGGTGTTATGGGGGTATCACCTTGTTGGGATTGAGCTCAGTGCAGACGAAATGAGCCAAATGCACTGAAGGATTCTATGATTCCTGTCATCTAAAGGTTTTGCCCTCAATATTTACCACACCATCAATTTGTTTATCAGCTGTGAACTTACAGACCATATCTCACACATTCATGCATCAACCATCAATGTGCATTGCAAACAGCAAAGGATCCAGCATCGATCCCTGTGGAACCCCACTGAACACAGGTTTGCATCACAAAAACATCTTTGAACATCACCCTCTGCCTCCTGCCACTCAGCCAGTTTTGAACATAATTAACAAAATTGCCATGCATCACATCCCTATTAGTTTTTTTGTGCAGCCTCTTATGTGAATTTCATGAAACTCTGTTTTTTTTCTCTCTAAAGTCTATGTAGTCTACATCTCCATGTAGACTACATAGACTGCACTCCCCTCATCAACTCATCCAGTCACCTCCTCATTATATTCCAGCAAATTGTTAGACATGGTCTCCCTCAGGCAAAGCCATGCTGAATATTGTTCGTAAATCCTTACCTCTCGAAGTGGAGATTGATTCTGTCCCTCACATTGCTTTCCAATCATTTCCCTATGGTGCTGATAGTGTCTGGCCATGATCCTGGGTGTTTCCAGGGCACCTTGTAGGATGGCAGCATGGCACAGTGGTTAGCACTGCTGCCTCATAATATCAGGGTCCCCAGTTCAATTCCTGGGATTCCATCAGCAGTAGTGAAGCTTTTGTTTTTAAACTTGTTCCATTCTCAAAATATAGTCTGTTAGGATTTCTCGTATTACAGGAAAGTGTGTTGTTTATCTGGAGATGATCCACTTTGAGCAAATCAGTTTATTGCAACTCTCCTATGTCCACGTTTAGCTTTGTAAATTCAGTCTCGACCAGAGCCGTCCCGAAAACACCATCAACTTATATAAGTTCATTGTTAAGGACAGGGCACATCGTGCTGATGTTCCAGTTTGAGATGCAAAAGACTGATTTGACTTGAATTGACTTGGTTTATCATTTTCATGTATAATAAATTTGTGATCCAAGTCTGGAATCAAACTAAGGTCCATGTCAGACAGCAGTGCTAACATTGTAGCACTATGCTGCCGACTCAAGAACAGTCTTTTTTTCTTGTTAAAACGCCATCAGATATTTTAATAAACCCACAATGCTTTAAGATTACCTTTTATTAAACCCGAGCAACATTACATTCTGCTTATCTATGTAGAGGGTTACATTGTTAGGTAGTTCACTGTAGGGCCAGGGAGATGGTGAATGTGAACCTGTTGTGGGGGTATGTGAATTGTATACAGGCCATCTGGGAGGGCAGGATTGATTCATGCTGTGCCTAACCCTTTGATGCATTTTATTTCAGTGAATATACTGTGAGTTTTGTTGCTTGAGCGATACACAGACAAAGCATATTGTACATAGAAAAGGAGAGCATGCAGAATCTAATGTTGCAATCATAGCTAGAGAGAAGGAAAAGATCATCTTAATGAAATGTAGGTCCAGTAAAATATCAGATGGCAGCAGAGAAATCTGGTTCTTGAGTCAGAGCATGGTGGCAAAATAGTTAGCACTACTGCCTCACAGAGATCCGAGTTTCAAACCTGTCTTGGATCACTGAGTGGAATTTGCACATTCTACCCATGTCTGCATGGGTTTCCTTCGGAAGCTCCGGTTTTCACCCACAGTTCAAAATGTGCAGTTTGGAATGATTGGCCATGTTACTTGCCAATTATCATCCTGTGATATGTATTTTTGGGGGGATTTACAGGATACATATGTGGGATTTCGGGGATAGAGCTTGGATGGGATTGTTTTCAGTGCAGAATCAATGGATCAAATGGTCCCCCTCTACACTGTAGTGTTTCTATGCTTCTATGAGTCGTTTGGTACATGTCTCAGACTGTTTTATCTTTTTGTCTGACAAAATAAATGAGGGAGGATTTATGATAGGGTACGCTATTCCTTAATTAGGCTCCTTGGGAGCGGCTGGTGTGAGGAGAGCTGTGAGTAAATTTCTGTGTTTTTTTTTCCAAAATCGTGCCTTTTTTTTAACTCTTAAAACCGGAAACAGGAAGTAGTCACAGGGAGGCCTGTGCAGGAGTTTTTTTTCACCTGGACCTCCATAAATTGGGAAGGTGAAGAATCCTGATACTCTACACGTGTAGAGTATCCAACCCTCCCCACTCCTCCAACCTAATAAAAAAAGGAGACGAGGAGTGTGAGTAGGTAAGTTTAAGTTCATATTTGCTTCTGGGTAAAGGAAGTAATAGGGATGGCAGTGCAGGCAGTGCGATGTACCTCCTGTGGGATGTTTGAGGTGAGGGACACTAGTAGTATCCCAGCTGATTACATCTGCCAGAGGTGCATCCAGTTCCACATCCTTGAGGACCGTGTTAGGGACCTGGAGCTGGAACTGGAGGAATTAAGAATTATTAGGGAAGCAGAGATGGCTGTTGATAAAAGCTACAGGGAGATGGTTACTCCCAGATGTGATACATGGGTGACTGTTAGAAGGGGTAAGAAGCAGTCAGTGCAGAGTTCCCCTGAGGCTGTTCCTCTACGCAATAGGTACTCTGCTTTGGATGCTGTTGGGGATGTAGACACAACCGGGGTAAGCCATGGAGTACAGGTCTCTGGAGTTAAGCCTGCCCTTGATGCTCAGGTGGGACGGGGGAAGAAAAGATCTGGATTAGTGACTGGGGACTCCCTAGTTAAGGGGATAGATAGGAGGGTCTGTGGGAAGGAGCAGGACTCGCGGTTGGTATGTTGCCTCCCGGGCGCTGGGGTCAGTGATATCTCTGACCGAGTGTTCGGGATCCTAAAGGGTGAGGGGAACCAGCCCCAAGTTGTGGTGCATGTAGGTACCCATGATGTAGGTAGAAAAAGGGATGGGGAAATAAAGCCGGAATTCAGAGACTTAGGGTGGAAACTTAGGGCTAAAACTAAGAGTGGTTATCTCTGGTTTGTTACCTGTGCCGCGGGATAGTATAGAAAAGAATAGGGAGAGTGAACATTTGAACTCGTGGCTAAAGGGATGGTGCAGGAGGGAAGGGTTCATGTATTTGGAAAATTGGGGCTCATTCTGGGGAAGGTGGGACCTCTACAAGAGGGATGGTCTGCACCTGAACCAGAGAGGTACCAATATCTTGGGGGGTAAATTTACCAGTGCTATTCGGAGGGGTTTAAACTGATTCGGGGGGGGGATGGGAACCTGAATTGTTGTGCCAGTATACAGGAGGATGTGAATAGGGAGGTCACGGATAAGGTATCTAGGTCGCAGCAGTATAGTGGCAAACGGGAGGGTGGTTTGAAGTGTGTATACTTTAATGCGAGGAGCATACGCAATAAGGTGGATGAGCTTGCAGCCTGGATTGGTGCTTGGGACTTCGATGTTGTGGCCATTTCAGAGACGTGGATAGAGCAGGGGCAGGAATGGTTGTTGCAGGTTCCGGGGTTCATATGTTTCAGTCAGAACAGAGGTGGTGGTAGAAGAGGGGGAGGAGTGGCATTGTTAGTTAAGGACAGCATTACGGTGGCAGAAAAGACGTTTGATGTGGACTTGTCTGCTGAGGTAGTGTGGGCTGAGATTAGAAACAAGAAAGGAACTGTTGGGAGTTTTTTATAGGGCTCCAAAAAGTTCCAGAGAAGCAGAGGAAGGGATTGCAAAGTTGATCCTGGATAGGTGTGAAAGTGATGTACAGATGCCGGCGTTGGATTGGGGTGGTAAGAACTCAGTAAGAATTTAGCAACACCAATTTATAATCCAACCGATTTATTTGATAGTAAAAACGCGAGCTTTCGACTCCTGTGTCTTCTTCAGGCAAATGCAGTGTTCTGGTCTGCAGTAGCACACATCAGCACAGACAGTCAGAGATTGCTGTTTAGAATGCGAATCCTTAAATCTAACCTGCTATTGAAGTGTTAAAGTGGCGAACAATGTGTGTGAAGGGAGTCCTGAGCATTGTTGGAGAGTTGTGTGTTTTCTCCAGACAGCACAGTAAGTGAGGTTTTTTGCTAACCCAGACAAGTTACGGGGGTTACAGATAGTGTGTCATGAAGCCAAGATCCCTGTTAAGATCGTCCTCATGTGTGCGGAGCTTGGCTATCAGTCTCTGCTCAGCGACTCTGCGCTGTCGTGTATCACGAAAGCCACCTTGAAGAACATTTACCCGCAGGTCGGAGGCCGAATGCCCATGACTGCTGAAGTGTTCGCCCACGGGAAGGGAACTGTTTTGCCTGGTGATTGCTGAGCGATGCTCATTCATCCGCTGTCGTAGTGTCTGCATGGTCTCCCCAATATACCATGCTTCGGGACATTCTTTCTTGCAACGTATTAGGTAGACAACGTTGGCTGAGTTGAAAGTGTATGTACCGTGTACCTGGTGAATGGTATCCTCACGTTTGATGATGTCGTCCATGTCTATGATCCAGCATGTCTTGCAGAGGTTGCTGTGGCAGGGTTGTGTGGTATTGTGGTCACTGTTCTCCTGAAGGTTGGGTAGTTTGCTGCGAACAATGATCTGTTTGAGGTTGTGCGGTTGTCTGAAAGCAAGAAGTGGGGGGGGGGGGATGGCCCTAGTGAGATGTTCATCGTCATCAATGATATGTTGAAGATTCCGGAGAAGATGTCGTAGATTCTCCGCTCCGGGGAAGTACTGGACAACAAAGGGTACTCTGTCCACCGTGTCCCGTGTTCGTCTTCTGAGGAGGTCAGTGCGGTTTATTGTTGTGGCACATCGAAACTCTCGATCGATGAGTCGAGCGCCATAACCTGTTCTCACGAGGGCATCCTTCAGCGTCTGGAGATGTCTGTCACGATCCTCCTCATCTGAGCAAATTCTGTGTATACGGAGGGCTTGTCCATAGGGAATGGCTTCTTTAACGTGTTTCGGGTGGAAGCTGGAGAAGTGGAGCATTGTGAGGTTGTGTGTCGGTTTGCAGTACAGTGAGGTGCTGAGGTGACCGTCCTTGATGGAGATGCGTGTGTCCAAGAATGCAAATGATTCTGGAGAATAGTCCATGGTGATTCTGATGGTGGGATGGAACTTGTTGATATCATCATACAGTTGTTTCAATGATTGTTCACCATGAGTCCAAAGGAAAAAGATGTCATCAATGTATCTAGTATATAACCTTGGTTGGAGATCTTTTGTGGTGAAGAAGTCTTGTTCGAACCTGTGCATGAAAGTAACCTGTTCATGTGTGTGAAAGTAATAGGGTAGTTGTAATGGGGGACTTTAACTTTTCTAATATCGATTGGAAAAGCTATAGTTCAAGTACGTAAGAGGGGTCAGTTTTTTTTCAATGTGTGCAGGAAGGTTTCATGACTCAGTATGTAGATAGGCCAACAAGAGGCAAGGCTATATTTGATTTGGTACTGGGTATGTACCAGACCAGGTGTTAGACTTGGAGGCGGGTGTGCACTTTGGTGATAGTGACCACAATTCGGTTACGTTTACCTTACTGATGGAAAGGGATGGGCACGTACTGAATAACAGTAGTTATAGCTGGGGGAAAGATAATTATGAGGCTATTAGGAGAGATTTAGGATGCATAGGGTGGAGCAGGAAATTGCGGGGGCTGGGGATATCTGAAATGTGGAGCATATTTAAGGAACAACTTCTGCATGTCCTTAATGAATATGTACCTGCCAGGCAGGGAGGAAGTGGTCGAGTGAGGGAACCATCGTGTACTAAGGAAGTTGAATCTCTGGTGAAGAGGAAGAAGGAGGCTCATATAATGATGAGACGTGAAGGCTCAGTTGGGGCAATAGAGAGTTATAAATCAGCCAGGAAGGAGCTAAAGAGGGAGTTGAGAAGAGCTAGAAGAGGACACGAGAAGACTTTGGCGGATAGGATTAAGGAGAATCCTAAAACTTTTTACAGGTATATAAATAATAAAAGATTGGTTAGGGCAAGATTAGGGCCAGTCAGAGATAGCAGTGGGAAGTTGTGCGTGGAGCCTGAGGAGATAGGAGAGACACTGAATGAGTATTTTTCGGCAGTATTCACGCAGGAGAAAGACAGTGTTGTCGGGGAGAATACTGCGATACCAGGTTGTAGACTGGGTAGGATTGAGGTTCATAAGGAGGAGGTGTTAGCGAATCTTGAGGATATGAAAATTGATAAGTCCCCTGGGCCAGATGGGATTTACCCTAGGATTCTCTGGGAGGCTACAGAGGAGATTGCAGAGCCTTTGGCTTTGATTTCATGTCGTCGTTGGCTACAGGTATAGTGCCGGAAGACTGGAGGATGGCAAATGTTGTCCCTTTGTTCAAAAAGGGGAGTAGGGACCATCCTGGAAATTATAGACCGGTGAGGCTGACTTCTGTTGTGGGCAAGGTCTTGGAAAGAATTATAAGGGATAGGATTTATAAGCATCTAGAGAGGAATAAATTGATTAGGGATAGCCAGCACGGTTTTGTGAAGGGTAGGTCGTGCCTTACAAACCTTATTGAGTTTTTTGAGGAGGTGACCAAAGAGGTAGATAAGGGTAAGGCAGTTGATGTAGTGTATATGGATTTTAGCAAAGCGTTTGATAAGGTTCCACATGGCAGGCTACTGCAGAAAGTGCAGATGAATGGGATTGAAGGTGATTTAGCAGTTTGGATTAGGAATTGGTTAGCTGATAGAAGACAGAGGGTGCTGGTTGATGGGAAATATTCAACCTGGAGTGCAGTTACAAGTGGTGTACCTCAAGGATCTGTTTTAGGGCCACTGCTGTTTGTCATTTTTATAAATGACCTAGATGAGGGTGTAGAGGGTTGGATTAGTAAATTTGCTGACGATACCAAAGTCGGGGGAGTTGTAGACAACGAGGACGGATGTTACAGTTTGCAGAGGGACACAGATAGGTTGCAGAGCTGGGCCGTGAGGTGGCAAATGGAATTCAATACGGATAAGTGTGAGGTGATTCAGTTTGGTAGGAATAACAGGCATATGAAATATAGGGCTAATGAAGGACCCTTAATAGTGTTGTCGAGCAGAGGGATCTTGGGGTACAAGTACATAGCTCTTTGAAAGTTGGCACCCAGGTTGATAAAGTTGTTAAGAAGGCGTATGGTGTGTTAGCTTTTATTGGTAGAGGGATTGAATTTAGGAGCCATGAGGTTATGTTACAACTGCACAAAACTCCGGTACGGCTGCACTTGGAGTATTGCATACTGTTCTGGTCGCCGCATTATAAGAAAGATGTGGAAGCATTGGAAAGGGTGCAGAGGAGGTTTACCAGGATGTTGCCTGGTGTGGTGGGAAGGCCTTATGAGGAAAGACTGAGGGATCTGAGGTTATTTTCATTAGAGAGAAGAAGGTTACGCGGTGACCTAATGGAGGCGTATAAGAAGATCAGGGGATTGGATAGGGTGGATAGTGAGAGCCTTTTTCCTCGGATTGTGATGACCAACACGAGGGGACCTAACTTTAAATTAAGAGGTGGTAGTTATAGGACGGATGTCAGAGGCAAGTTCTTTCCACAGAGGGTGGTGAGAGCGTGGAATGCCCTGCCTGCAGCAGATATGGACTCGCGTACTTTGGGGGCATTCAAACGTTCGGTGGATAGGCATATGGATGATATTGGAATAGTTTAGGTTAGAGGGTCCACTGGCCGGCGCAACATCGAGGGCCGAAGGGCCTGTGCTGCGCTGTAATGTTCTATGTTCTATGTTCTATGTTTTTACAAGGCAACAGGAAGATTAGACAGAGTCAATGAATAGGGGGTTGGTTTAAGTGATGGACTGGTTTGTATTCACCAAGCTGTGAACTGTTTTGCAGTCTTGGACAGAGTAGGAGCCACGCCAAGCTAGAATGTTATTTATGGTGCATTTGTAAAAGTCAGTGAGAGTCACAGCTGACGTGCCAAATTTCCGTAAATCTCTGAGAAAATTGAGGTGCCCATAGTTTTTTTTTTAATTATAGGGTTGTCATTGAAGAAGCAGGAAAGCTTGTCTCTGATCTGGACCCTAAAACTCGAATCTCTCCATACCATTTCAACTTCATCCCATTAATGTAGATAGCGACATATACTCCACTATGCTTCAAAAAGTCGATTTGCTTTGTTGACATTGAGGAAGAGATTATTGTTGTCGCCCCAGTTCGCCAGATCCTCTATCTCTTCCTTGCTCTCAATCTCATCATTGTTTAAGATCTGATCCACTACAGAGGTCATCCGCAAACCTGGAAATCGAGTTAAAGGGGAATTTGGCCACATAATCACGAGTTGCGTACTAAGGGGATAAGGACACATTCTTGTGGGACACTGATGATGAGGATGATTGCAAAGGAGATTTTGTTGACAGTCCTTAATTTTGCTGTCTGTGGATTAGGAAGTTCAGGATCAAATTTCGGAGACAGGAGCCAAGCCCCAGGCCGTGGACTTTGGACGTGAGTTTTGTGCGATTATGGTGTTGCAGGCTAAGCTGTAGCTGATAAACATGGATCTGTGTTCCAGGGTTGACTATTGGCCAAGGAGATGGTGTCTGTACAATTGTTGTGGATGTAGGTGAACTGTAATGGATCCAGGCAATCTGGTAAGCCGGAACTGATTGATGTCGTAACTAACATAGAACATAGAACATAGAACATAGAACAATACAGCACAGAACAGGCCCTTCGGCCTTCGATGTTGTGCCGACCAAAATAAAAAGCAATGCCCCTCATAACTAAACCATTCCCTTCTCATCCATATACTTATCAACTAACCTCTTAACCGCCACCAAACTTGGCGCATCTAAAACAGCTGCAGGCAGGGCATTCCACTCCCTAATCACTCTTTGAGTAAAGAACCTACCTCTGATATCCGTCCTATAACTCATACCCCTTATTTAAAGCTGTGTCCCCTCGTGCTAGCTTTCTCCATCCTAGGAAAAAGGCTATCACTGTCCACCATATCTAAACCTCTAATCATCTCATATGTTTCGATTAGTTCCCCTCTTAGGTCCCCTCCTTTCTAACGAAAACAACCACAAATCCCTCAGCCTCTCTTCATAAGACCTGCCCTCCATACCAGGCAACATCCTGGTAAACTCCTCTGTACCCTCTCCAATGCCTCCACATCTTTCTTATAATGTGGGGACCAGAACTGCACACAATACTCCAAGTGCGGCCGCACTAGAGTTTTGTACAGTTGCAACATGACGTTGCGGCTCCGAAATTCAATCACCCTACCAATAAAAGCTAAGACTCCATATGCCTTCTTAACAACCTTATCGACTTGACTGCCTACTTTCAGGGATCTATGCACAAATACACCAAGATCCCTCTGTTCATCAACACTATTAAGAATCCTACCATTAGCCCTATTACTCTACACATTTATTATTCCTGCCAAAGTGCATTACCTCACACTTTTCCACATTAAACTCCATTTGCCACCTCTCGGCCCAGCTCTGCAACTTGTCCAAGTCACTCTGTAAACTAAAACACCCCTCTTCACTATCTACCAAACCACCAACTTTAGTATCATCTGCAAATTTACTGATCCATCCCTCAATACCCTCATCCAGATCATTTATAAAAATTACAAACAGCAGGGGCCCCAAAACAGACCCCTGAGGCACACCACTCGTCACCGAACTCCACGATGAATATCTCCCATCAACCACCACCCACCCATCAACAAAGAACAAATACCAAAACAGCACGGGAAACAGGCCATTTGGCCCAATGAGCCCGCGCTGACACCCCAATGTTCCCATCTCCACCCGCGAACCATGTCCATGTTTATAGATCTATGGATTAAAAACCAAATTTGAGACAATTTAGGGAGTATTTGTTTTGCCAATTAGCTTAAGAGCACATCTTTGGGATGTGGGAGGAAAACGGAGCACACGGAGAAAACCCACACAAGCACGGGGAGAATGTGCAAACTCACAAAGACACAGGCCCAAATCCATGTATCTGCACAGCACAGCGATAGTCACTGAACTGTCGTGTTGTCCATCAAATGGTCCAGGTCAAGCGTACACTAATGGCGTGAAGCACTAGGATACTCTGAAAAAAAATTCCAAGAGTAGTCCTCTCACGACCCATCGCATGTATGCCCCTTGTTAGACAACAAGATGGACCAAAGCACTTGTAGAATAAAAAACAAGTACATCAATATCATCATCTATTTACACACTTCCCAGGGACTCTCAAGGCTCATGATCCTTATTTTAAATCAGTTTTCTATACCCCTCCATTCTCATTCTGTTCATGTGCCCAACTAAGTATTTCTTAAATAACCCCAGAGTACCTGCCTCCACCACTTTACTTGGCAGTGCATTCCATAACGTCTTGATGCATTTTATAACGTTGAATATCAGAGTCACCAGGCAATAATCATTAAGACAGGTTGCTTGGCTTTTCCTTTGGTACTGGCCTTTGTTTGAGTTTTTAACCTGGTGCATAGCTTGACAGCTTCCTGCCGAGGAAGGACTCATTGAGCTGCACTAGTCCAGTGGACCATAGTGGATCAGCAGCAATCGCACTGACTATTATGGACAATAGCTATTCATTGAACCCTGAAGCTTTCTTAAACTGTTGAAAGCAAACCCTGGTATTTTTGTTCTGTGTCAACCGAGTGTGGGATTACTGTTTCTTCCTGCGTTGAGCTAACGGTGGCCACAATGCTGTGGTTTCCTCTCCAGGGTACTGTTTTGTGCAAATATAATAGAAATGCTATGCTATCAAGTTCTCTCTCTGCCAAGTGATAGTAATGTCGAGAGGTAAGGGTCAAACCAGCACTGTTCGGTACCTCTCTGTTGCAGGGGTTGTCAGTGAGATGTTGGAGGGATAACAGATTACTGCCTACATGACTCCAGTCTGGAGTTTCTGTCAGAGTTTTCTCCCTTGGCCTTCTTACCCTCTAAATTTCCTGCCAGTTAGAAGAGCTATTTACTGAGTGAGGGCCAATGTTGTAGATTCCTGGTAAGCTCTCTCCCAAATGTGTATCATTGTGTTGCTACCATGGAGCAGCATAGTGATGCTGCTGACTCACAGCACCAGGGACCTGGGTTCAATTCTAGGCTTCCTGGAGTTTAAGTAGAGTTTGGATCTTCTCCCAATGTGTGTGTTGTTTTCCCCCGGATACTCCTCTTTCCTCTCACACTGCAAAGGACGTGCTAGATTAACTGATTTTATGTGTGTGCATTCTATTTTTTTTTTCATTTCAAACCAAATTCAGTCCAAATGGCAACTTCTTCCCCTAAATCGTATCTAATTTTATTATTTATTTCCCTTCCTGACAGTGAACATAATCACAATTGTGATACTGATGCGCAGAAATTGTGGTCTGTCCAAATGTGTCACTCGTTACCTGGTGGCCATGTCAGTGGGGTATCTGCTGGTTGTTATCATCGACCTGATATTGAGACACATTCCTATTGTTTTTCCAGAACAATTTAATTTCCTGCACTCGGTCCCCATACGTAACATTCATAGCACCCTGCTTTATGCAGCCACTGACTGTTCTATCTGGTTCACCGTCACTTTCACCTTTGATCGATTTGTGGCCATTTGCTGCCCCAAGCTGAAAAGTAAATATTGCACTGAGAAATCGGCAGCTGTTGTCCTGGGAACAGTGATGGTGCTGAGCTGCTTAAAGAACATTTTCTGGTATTTTGCGTTTTTAAATGAATATCAGCTGGTGAAAGCCCCTTAGTTTTGTATGGCGACAGGGAATATTATGGAATCTTTTGTCTGGTTAATAATCGAGTTCCTCCACCACATTCTAACCCCATGCGTTCCTTTCACCCTGATTCTGCTGCTCAATGTTCTCACCATCAGACACATTTTAGTGAGCAGCAGAGCCCGCAGGAAACTCCGGGCTCACAACAGTGTGGAGAATCCCAGAGATCCAGAGATGGAGAGTCGAAGAAAATCCATCATTTTACTGTTTGTTATCTCAGCCAATTTCATCCTGTTATGGTCAACATTCATGGATTATTCTATGTGGCGTCGGATATTTAATTTGGGTTATCAGTTTGTATGGATCGATTATTTTGTTCAGGAATTGGGTTTCATGCTGCAACTCATAAGTTGTTGTACAAACACTGCAATTTATGCTGTGACACAGACTCACTTCAGACAACAGCTGAAAAATCTGTTGAAATATCCCCTTACTACAATTCTTGAACTCATTAGACACTGAGAGGAAACTACAACTACAAGGCCCCGACTCTTCCTATTGGATATTCAAACTGTAAATAACAAGCAGCCTCACAGTGGCAGAAAGAGAGACAGACAGAGAAATATAGAGCAATGAGAGCAGCAGTGAGAGTGACAAAGAGACTGAGATCGACAGAGAGAGAGGGAAGGATATACATACATGCAGCATGACAGATTTTGACTTAGTTTCTAATGGATGTAGGAAAAAAAAACAGAGAATCTGAGAGATAGATAGAGTGAGAGATAGGAAGAGACAGAGGGAGACAGAGAGACAGAGAAACAGAGAGACAGAGGCAGAGGCAGAGTAAGAGACAGAGACAGAAAGAAAGGTCACGGACAAGTAGGGGCTCCCACTGAGGGAGAAAAGTTTGATAGATATTGGGGGAAATGTGGAGGGAGATGAACAGGCTATGACGAAGGGAGACATTTGGGAGGATGTAAAGAGAGAGGGAGACTAAGACAGGAAAGGAGACAGAACGGGAAGCAGAGAACATCAGCGAATTTGAAACAGTGATATTGAATAAGTGCAGCAAAAGCAAAAGAGAGAAAGACAGTGACAAAAACAAGGGGGGGGGCAGAGAAGGAAAGGGAGCAAAAGAGTGAGACTGAGAGGGTGGAGGAGTCACAGAGGAAGAGTGTAGAGAGAAGGTGAATGAGGGATATGCAGAGAGACAGTAACAGCAGTAAGAGGCACAGAGAAACAGATAGACAGTGACACCCGCCCTCCCAACACACATACACATACAAAGAGAAAGAGAGAAATACAGGGGGATGTACAGAAAGACAGAAAGCAACAAAGAGAGAAATATTTAATGATTTTAATGATAACTATCATGTGGGGTTGTGGAAATATGAGCTCGCTGATACTGTCCAATCTGCAAGCCCTGCAGATATATATATAATATGGTTTATCTAGGTTACCAGAACTCAGGATGTGTACACTCAGGGTGTAAATGTGATTGACTGGTGTTTTTATCTTTAGACTATTTGTACACAAACTCAGCTACTGTTCTGGGTGCTGGGGTTCCAATCCCATCACAGCAGATGGTGGAATTTGAATAAATATATCTAGAATTCAGAAACTGTTGTTGACTATAAACCATTGTTGAATTTTGGAAAAAAAAAAGTCTAGTTCACTAATGTGGAAAATCTGTCGTCCTTTTGTGGTCAGCACTAAATGTGACTCCAGGGCCACAGCAATGTGGTTGACACTTAATTGCTCTCTGAACATGGGTAACTAGGGATGGGCAATAAATGCTGGCCAGCCAGTGAGACCAAGGTCCCAAGAGTGAATAAAAGTACTTTGTACTGGGAAATTGTAAACAAATGGTGGACTGCTTCTCACAGCTGGATAAATACCTAAACCTCCAATCGAGTATATAACCTCAAAGATGGCGGGAGGAATCCTTTCATTCTAAGTATGAGCAATTTTACAATGTCAATATCACAGAGGGGATACCACAGGAGATATGTGAAAGTCTTTGGGGATGTATCACCACGCAGTTAACACACTTCAATTCATGAAAAACAAAGCAACTTACATCAACCCACTTCCATTCTCTGTTGGTCAGGTAACTGCAGTCAAAGTTATCAGCAGTCACTATCAATCCCACTGTTTAATACGTCAACTGAAAACTGGTCTGGCCATTTATTGAGCTGTGCCCACTAATTCATTACCAGCACTGCCAAACAGCAGCCTGATTCGTTGATAATAGTTTTAACCAATTTGGCAATGAACCCACTGAAATGCAGATACAATTTTGAGTTAATTTTATTAGTGCCACAGGAATGTTTTCGTGAACACCACAATGATGTTACTGTGGACATCACCGAGTCACCACAGTCCTGCTCCTGTTTGTGTAACACTGAGAGAGAATATAGAATGGCCAATGCATCCTAACCAGCATTTCAGAGAACAAAGAACAAAATAGCACGGGAAACAGGCCAGTTTGCAGAACAAGCCTGCGCCGCCATCCCGATGTTCCCACTCTAACCGCGATCCCTGTCTATGTTTATAGATCTAAGGATTAAAACACAAATTTGAGACAATTTAGGGAGAATTTGTTTTGCCAATTAGCCTAAGAGCACATCTTTGGGATGTGGGAGGGAACTGGAGCACCAGGAGAAAACCCACGCAAGCACAGGGAGAATGGGCAAACTCCCACAGACACATGCCCAAATCCATGTATTTGCACAGCACAGAGATAGTCACTGAGCTGTCGTGTTGCCCATCAAATGGTCCAGGTCAAGCGTACACTAACGATGTGAAGCACTAGGATAATCTCGAAAAAAATCCAGAGCAGCCCTCTCACGACCCATCGCACGTACGCCCCTTGTTAGAGAAGAAGTTGGACCAAAGCTTCTGTAGGATAAAAACAAGTACATCAATATCATCATCTATTTACACACTTCCCAGGGACTCCCAGGGCTCATGGTCCCTATTTTAAAACAGTTTTCTATACCCCTCCATTCCCATTCTCTTCATGTGTCCATCTAAGTATTTCTTAAATAACTCCAGAGTACCTGCCTCCACTACTTTACTTGGCAGCGCATTCCATACTCCCACTACCTCTGTGTGAAAAAACTCCCTCCAGCATCCAAATTATACCTTACCGCCCTCACCTCAAGCCCGTGACCCCTCGTGCTATTCGAGCCCATCCTAGGAAAAAGCTTAACGCTGTTAATTCTATCTATACCCCTCATAATCTTGTACACCTCTACTAGATCTCCTCTAAGTCTACGTATTTCTAAGGAGAACAGCCCCAATTTGCCTAAACTCTGCTCGCAACTCAGACCTTCCATACCAGGCAGCATCCTGGTAAACCTCCTCTGGACTCTCTCCAGCGTCTCCACATCCTTCTGGTAGTAAGGCAACCAGAACTGGACGCAGTATTCCAAATGAGGTCTAACCAACGTTTTATACCACTGCAACATTAAAGGCCAGCTCTTGTGCTCTATACCCCTTCCTATAAAGGCTAGCATACTATATGCTTTCTTCACAACCTTCTCGACTTGCTGCGGCACCTTCGAAGACTTGTTCACTGCACCTACAGGTCCCTCTGTGTTTCTATACTCTTAATAGTTCTACCCTTTATCATATACCTCCCACTTAACATTTTTTCTCCCAAAATTCATCATCTCACATTTATCAGAATTGAATTCCATCTGCCATCCGTCTGCACAAGCTACCAGCCTATCTATGTCCTGCTGCATCGCCTGACAATGCTCCTCACTATCCGCAAGTCCAGCCATCTTTGTATCGTCTGCAAACTTGCTAATCACTCCACTTACTCACTCTTTCGGACAAAGGCATTCTGTATCCTCCATCTACTTTAAGTCTCGACTTAATTAATGGCACAGCATATTTGAGGGGCTAAAGTCTCTTCATTAATAAAATGTTTGCTCTTTAGTCTGCCCTGTAACTTTGATAGAATGTGTGCTTGAGGACTTCAGATGAGGTCAATGCAGCAGTCATTCAAGTAAAGTGATAACCTACTGCTTTGTTACTAGTGTCTATGTAGAGGGAAAAATGAAACACAAGGTGATTCGGTGGCGCATTTGTGAGAGTTCTTGCCACACAGCATCAGGGCCAGGCTTCGATTCTGTGTCTGTTCTTTCTGTGTGCCCCAAGTTTCTTCCACAATCCAAAAATGTATGAGTTAGGTTGATTGGCCATAATAAATTGTCCATTATTTCCAGAGAGATTAGCAAGGGAAATATATGTGTTTACGGCGATAGGGCCTGGGTGGGATCATTGCCAGTGCAGTGTTGATGGGCCGAATGGCTGGCTTCTGCACTCTAAGTATTCGATGATTCTCTGAAGTGACCAAACAGAAAATAATGCACGCTCATTAAACTGACCTGGGCTCCAAGACAGGCAGCATTAGCACTGCAATTGTGTTACTGTAAAAATCCCTGTTTACCACACCCCAGCATCGTTCGGGGACCCAGAGAGAGAATGTAGAGCGAACCACCACGTAGTTCAGGCTGTGGGAGGAAACGTGAGTACCTAGAACGAACACATGCAGACACAGGGAAGAACGTGCTGACTCCGCACAGACAGTGAGTCAAGTCGGGAATTGAATGTGCGTCCCAGGTTTGGTGAGGCAGGAGTGCTAACCTGTGAGCTTCTGTACCACCCCTACACTTCCGGGATTGGCTTCGGTGGGGAGAAAGTGGATTCCAGCTGCAATTGTAGCCAATAATGTCCGCTATCTTTAACAGTAAAAACACAAGAAGAATTAGTCTGGCACCAACTAACCAAGGCTTGGTACCACAACCAAGGCTTGTCATCCCAAATGTAAGTTGGAGGGATTCCAAATGGGGCAAGAGGGGCCAGCGGGAGAGGGAGGCCTGGCGTGAACAGCTCATGATGAGGACACGGAAACTCAACATTTGTTACTGACAACGGGAGGGAAAAAGAACGAATGTTAACCAAGGTCTCACTTGGTAGAGGGAATCTTAAAACTGTTTCCAGTCTCCAGGCATCAAACCCCAAGGGATTGTCATTCCCTCAATAAAGTCATTGTAAGATGGAGATAAGGTTGAGGAATGAACTCTTATGGTACTATATTATAAGTATGCTCTGGAAACCAAGCCTTTACGAAGTAGATAGAGAAACAGGTAAAATTGTTTGTAAATGGATTGAAATGATTTGCTGTGTTGGAGGATGTTGTTATTTACATGGCAGGAGAGGGAATGGGCCATGTGATCTCAGGTTGGGGTGTGCTCATGGGGTCCCCCCTGTTTGGGCGATCAATATTTGGAGTGTTGTATGAAAAGATGGAATAAAGAATTGCATTCTCTAAGACCTGACTGTGGAGTCGATATTGAAGAGAATCCTCAGCACATACAAAAACAAAAATAAAACTCCCAATGCTGCAAAACTCTACCAGTATCTTTATTCTTCTATGTCCCCCTCTCACACTCTCCTCAAAGTGCGGACTGTCTGCCCGCGTGTCCCAGTGTCTTCCCTCTCCTCAAGGACCTGCTTGTCTGTCCCAGTGTCCTATTGTTCCCCTCTCACACTCTCCTCAAGGAGCTGACTGTCTGTTCCAGTGTCCCAATGTCCCCCTCTCACATTCTCCTCAAGGAGCTGCCTGTCCTGATGTCACCTCCACAAGCTGTTCATTCCAGGCCTCCCTCTCCCGCTGGCCCCGCTTGCACCATTTGGAATCCATCCAAGTTACAGGTAGGATTACAAGCCTTGGTTTGAGGCTAGTTAGTTGGTGCCAGAGTAATTCATCTTACGTTTTCACTGTTGAGGGCGTTCAAATGGTCAGTGGATAGGCATATGGATAGCATTGGAATAGTTTAGGATAGAGGGTCATAAAATTGGTTACATTGGTTGACACAACATTGAGGGCCGAAGGGCCTGTAGTGTGCTGTAATGTTCTATGTTCTAATGTTTCCCTGTCACACTGTCCTCAAGGTACTGTCCGTCCCCGTGTCTCAATGTCCCCCACTCACACCCTCCTTCAGGTAATGACTGCTTGTCCCAGTATCCCAATGCCCTCCTCTCACACTCTCCACAAATTGCTGACTGTCTTCCCTGATGTCCCACTGTCCCATTCTCATAGTCTCCTCAAGATGCTGCTTGTCTCTCCCAGAGTCCCATTTTATAAATGATCTGGATGAGGGTATAGAAGGATGGATTAGTAAATTTACGGATGACACCAAAGTCGGAAGAGTGATAGATAGTGAAGAGGGGTGTTATATTTTGCAGAGGGACTTGGACAAGTTGCAGAGCTGGGCCGAGAGGTGGCAAATGGAGTTTAATGTGGAAAAGTGTGAGGTAATTCACTATGGCAGAAATAACAAATGTGTAGAGTATAGGGCTAATGGTAGGATTCTTAATAGTGTTGATGAACAGAGGGATCTTGGTGTGTATGTGCATAGATCCCTGAAAGTAGGCAGTCAAGTCGATAAGGTTGTAAAGAAGGCATATGGAGTCTTAGCTTTTATTGGTAGGGGGATTGAATTTCGGAGCCGCAACGTCATGTTGCAACTGTACAAAACTCTAGTGCGGCCGCACTTGGAGTATTGTGTGCAGTTCTGGTCCCCACATTATAACAAAGATGTGGAGGCATTGGAGAGGGTACAGAGGAGGTTTACCAGGATGTTGCCTGGTATGGAGGGCAGGTCTTATGAAGAGAGGCTGAGGGATTTGAGGTTGTTTTCAATAGAAAGAAGGCGGCTAAGAGGAGACCTTATTGAAACATATAAGACGATTAGAGGTTTAGATAGGGTGGACAGTGATAGACTTTTTCCTAGGATGGAGAAAGCTAGCACGAGGGGACATAGCTTTAAATTAAGGGGTGGTAGTTATAGGACGGATATCAGAGTTAGGTTCTTTACCCAGAGGGTGGTAAGGATATGGAAAGCCCTGCCTGCTGCAGTTGTAGATGTGCCAAGTTTGGGGGCGTAACTCAATCCTAAATCCGCTTTTCCTTATTTTGAGGCTGTGACACTCAGTTCAAGTTTTGTCTGCCAGTGGAAACAACTTCCCAGCTTCTATCTTGTCTATTCCCTTCATAATTTTACATATTGGGGATTGAATTTAGGAGCCGCAGCATCATGTTGCAGCTGTACAAAACTCTAGTGCGGCCGCACTTGGAGTATTGTGTGCAGTTCTGGTCGCCACATTATAAGAAAGATGTGGAGGCATTGGAGAGGGTACAGAGGAGGTTTACCAGGATGTTGCCTGGTATGGAGGGCAGGTCCTATGAAGAGAGGTTGAAGGATTTGAGGTTGTTTTCGTTAGAAAGGAGGCGGCTAAGGGGGGATCTTATTGAAACATATAAGATAATTAGAGGTTTGGATAGGGTGGACAGTGATAGCCTTTTTCTAGGATGGAAAAAGCTAGCACGAGGGGACCACACTTTAAATTAAGGGGTATGAGTTATAGGACGGATATCAGAGGTAGGTTCTTTACTCAAAGAGTGATTAGGGAGTGGAATGCCCTGCCTGCAGCTGTTGTAGATGCGCCAAGTTTGGTGGCGGTTAAGAGGTTAGTTGATAAGTATATGGATGAGAAGGGCATGGTTTAGTTAGGAGGGGCATTGCTTTTTATTTTGGTCGGCACAACATCGAAGGCCGAAGGGCCTGTTCTGTGCTGTATTGTTCTATGTTCTATGTTCTATGTTCTATATCTCTGTAAGATCTCCTCTCATAAAATTTAATAGGTATAGCACCTCAGTCTCTCCTCATAAGCCCCCAACACTGGAAGCAACCTACTGAATGTCTTTTTGCACCCCCCTCCATCCCAGTATATTTTTTCTCAAGCAAGTAGTCCAAAACTGTAAACAGTACTCCAAGTGATGCCTCACCAGCACCTTGTACAGATGGAACATAATCTCGCTGTTTTAAGCTACATCCTTACATCAAAGGGCAAAATTCCATTTGCCTTCTCAATTACCTGTTGCTGTTCATGAAGCAATGCAGTGTTTTGCCAATAGAACAATTTATATCCTGATATAAACTGGCATTGGAGAGGGTGCAGAGGAGGTTTACCACGATGTTGCCTGGTGTGGAGGGAAGGTCTTATGAGGAAAGGCTGAGGGATTTGAGGTTATTTTCATTCGAGAGAAGGCAGCTAAGAGGTGACCTTATTGAGGCAAACAAGATGATCAGAGGATTAGACAGGGTGGACAGTGATAGCCAATTTCCTCAGATGGAGAAGACTAGCACGAGGGGACAAAGCTTTAAATTAAGGGGTAATAGTTATAGGACGGATGTCAGAAGTAGTTTCTTTACCCAGACGGTGGTGAGTGCATGGAATGCCCTGCCTGCAGCAGTTTTAGATGCGCCAAGTTTGGGGGAGTTTAAGTGTTCAATGGATAGGTTTATGGATGAATAGGGAATGGTTTAGGTTAGAGGGTCATTGCTTTTTTTCCATTGGTTGGCGCAACATCAAGGGCTGAAGGGCCTGTACTGTGCTGTAATGTTCTATGTTCTATGATATCTTACTATTTCTTCCTTGACGAGATCTTCAAGCATATTTCTTCCCACAGAAGTTAAGCTAACTGGTCTATAGTTACCTATCTTTTGTCCAGCTCCTTTTTTTTAAACAGTGGCATACATTTGCTGTTTTCCAATTTGTGGAAATCAGCGCAGAGTCCAGAAAAGTTTCGTAAGTTAGCACTATTGCTTTTTGCTATTTCTCCTGCCATCTCTTTTAGAGAAATGGAGAAACTTGGAAATATGGAAACAAAGAAACATAGAAATGCAGAAACAGAGACACACAGAAATGGAGCAACACAGAAACGGAGAAACAATGAAATGGAGAAATACAGAAAAGCAGAAAACAGGGAGGCAGTGACAGAGAAACAAAGGAACATAGGAACACAGAAACGTTGAAACACAGAAATGCAGAAAAACAGAAACAAGAATTGGAGAAAGGCAGAAACAGAAAAACACAGAAATGGAGAAACACAGAAACAGGAATCACAGCAACACAGAAACATAGAAGCGGAGAATCACAGAAATGGAAAAACGCAGAAGTGGAGATGCATTCCATCTACCTTCAGTCCCATCAACTTGCACAACATTACTTCTTCCATGGTAATGATAGTTCCTAGGTTTTTACCTGTGATAGCCTTCCTGAAATCATTTTTTGGCATATTATTTGTATCTTCTATTGTGAAGTGTGACACAAAATACCTGTTCAACCATTTACTCATTTCCAGTCATTTCATTCCCTTTTTCATCTTCTGGAGGACAGATGTTTACTTTCGCCACTCTTTTACATTTCATATATTGATAGAAACTTTTGCTATCTGTTTTTATATTCTGAGCTAGTTTCCTCTCATAATCCTTTTTAACTGTCTTTATTGCTTTTTTGTGGCTTTCTGCTGATCTTTAAAGATTTACCAATCCTCTAGGTTCCCACCAATCTTTGCAAACTTGTATGTAATTTCTTTCAAAGAACAAAGAACAAAACAGCACGGGAAACAGGCCCTTCAGCCCAACGAGCCCACACCGCCACCCCAATATTCCCACCTCTGCCCATGATCCCTGTCTGTGTTTATAGATGTATGGATTAAAAAACAAATTTGAGACAATTTTGGGGAGAATTTGTTTTCCCAATTAGCCTAAGAGCACATCTTTGGGATGTGGGAGGAAAGCGGAGCACCAGGAGAAAACCTACGCAAGCACGGGGAGAATGTGCAAACTCCCACAGACACAAGCCCAAATCCACGTGTCTTCACTGCACAGCGATAGTCACTGAGCTGTCGTGTTGCCCATCAAATGGTCCAGGTCAAGCGTACACTTACGACGTGAAGCACTAGGATACTCTCGAAAAAAATGCAAGAGCAGACCTCTCACGACCCATCATGTGTATGCCCCTCGTTAGACAACAAGGTGGACCATAGCACCTGTTCAAGTTGATACCCTCCTATATTTCCTTAGATATCCATGGCAGATTGTCACTTTTATCTGTAGTCCTTCCTTATCACTGGTTCTGTTCTCATAATTTCTTCAAGGACCTGCTCGTTCTGTTGAGGTGTCCGGTGTCCTTCTCTCACATTTTCTTCAAACCATTCTTGTCTCCTTACAATCTCACAACAGAAAATGCTGAGAAAGTTTGATATAAATCTTCTTAATAATGTTCTTCTATACATAACACTGGGAGATACTTCTACGTGATGGCTCTCGCTAAGCCTGTACTGTGTGTAATGCTAACAAATTAATCTTTATGAAGACCTTACTAAGGTTGTCCTGTACATTAGCTGCACAAGAGATGGACAACAGTCTGGTGGTAGTAATCAATCCTGATTAATGTTAATGTGGAAAAGTGTGAGGTAATGCACTTTGGCAGGAACAATAAATGTGTAGAGTATAGGGCTAATGGTAGGGCTCTTAATAGTGTTCAGGAACAGAAGGATCTTGGTGTATGTGTCAATAGATCCCTGAAAGTAGGCAGTCAAGTGGATAAAGTTGTTAAGAAGGCATATGGAGTCTTAGCTTTTATTGGTAGGGGGACTGAATTTAGGAGCCGCAGCATCATGTTGCAACTGTACAAAACTCTAGTGCGGCCGCACTTGGAGTATTGTGTGCAGTTCTGGTCGCCACATTATAAGAAAGATGTGGAGGCATTGGAGAGGGTAAAGAGGAGGTTTACTAGGATGTTGCCTGGTATGGAGGGCAGGTCCTATGAAGAGAGGTTGAAAGATTTGAGGTTGTTTTCGTTAGAAAGGAGGCGGCTAAGGGGGGATCTTATTGAAACATATAAGATAATTAGAGGTTTGGATAGGGTGGACAGTGATAGCCTTTTTCCTAGGATGGAGAAAGCTAGACGAGGGGACACAACTTTAAATTAAGGGGTATGAGTTATAGGACGGATATCAGAGGTAGGTTCTTTACTCAAAGAGTGATTAGGGAGTGGAATGCCCTGCCTGCAGCTGTGTAGATGCGCCAAGTTTGGTGGCGTTTAAGAGGTTAGTTGATAAGTATATGGAAGAGAAGGGAATGGTTTAGTTAGGAGGGGCATGCTTTTTATTTTGGTCGGCACAACATCGAAGGCCGAAGGGCCTGTTCTGTGCTGTATTGTTCTATGTTCTATGTTCTATGTTAACTTCATCTAAAACCCACAACCATGACAACCATAAGACAATAAGATATAGTTACAAAATGAAGCCATTAGACAGATCGAGCCATCTGCACCATTCAATAATGGCTGTTAAGTTTCTCAAACCGATTCTGCTGCTTTTCCCCCCATAACTGTTGATCACTATACCAGTCAAGAACCTATCTATTGATTTCTTACATACATTCATTTATTGTCCCACAAATCTCCGCAGCCTTGCATGGCAATAAGTTCCAAAGATTCACCAACCTCTGGCTGAGGAAATTCCCCCCCATCTCAGTTCTAAAGTAAGAAGTCTCAGAGCAGCAGGTTAAAGACCCACAGTTTTATTTGGAATCACAAGCATTCGGATCATTACTCCTTCATTAGACAAGTGGACAACAGACAACTGTGCCCACTCAAGTCCAAAGGTGGCATCTCCACACCACCGTTTTAAAGGGTTTCCCCTTGCCTTTGAGGCTGTGCCCTCAGCTCCTAGTCTCTCCTACTCATGGAAACACCTTCTTCAAGTACATTCTGTCTCGGCTTTCCATTATTCTTGAAGTTCCAATGACAGCCCCCTCTTCACCTTTCCAAACACAACGTGTACAGACACAACGTCGTCAGATATGCCTCATGTGTTGAGTCTTTCAATCCCCGGATCAGTCTTGTGAACCTCCTCTGCAGTCATTCCAAGGTCAAAGCAACCTTCCTTAGATATGGAGTCCAAAATTGCTGACGATATTCCGAATGTGATCTGACTATAGATTTGTAAACCGTCAGCAGTACACCCCTGCTTTTGTATTCTCATTACCTCAAAATGAATGTCAGCAGTGGGACCTCACTTATATTGAATGAATATTGAAAAATTAAGAGTCTCAATTATTTCCGACTTTCCATATCTCCTTGACCATCAACGCTCCAACTAGGCTGTAAATTTTCTACTTTGGGTATAAAAAGTGTTGGATTGAACAGAGTTAAATGAAGTTGTTTGTTTAGTGACTGTAATTGATGTGAGTCTCCATGGATCTGATTAGGGTGCCTGGCTGGTTTTCACTCTATTAATAAGGGATTCTGTTCAACGTGTTGTCCCATTGAGTCAGCGGGAGCGACAACACGGCTGTGGGGAGAGGGAGGGAGAGATCAGAATCTGGGAACAATGGATCGGAATGTTACAACAATGGATCAGAATCTGGGAAGAATGTACCAGGATGATCCAAGAATGGATCAGAATTTGGGAACAATGGATTGGAATGGTACAACCAAAGACAGGAGTTTAGCCTATTGGATTGCTCTGTACACTGGAAATGCCTATTGGATGATTTCAGGTTTTCGGATTGAACATCTACTAAAGACGATTCAATGTTTTTACTATCCACTCCTTGCGATAATTGGTGTTCCGGGTAAGTCTCTGGCTGGAATTGTAGCGGTCCAACCGCCACAGGAATCACAGCAGGCGAGGGGCAGAGAAATGTGAAGGGCTGTTAAAAACAGATGGGATTTTGCAGCTTTGAGAAGAGTGAGGCAGGAAAGTCCCATCGCGTGTGTCCAGTTCCTAATCCTGGAAAGGCTGTTTAACTGTATTGATTTTCCTGTATCTTACTGTTCTCGATTTGCTAATCTTGTTTTTGTTGAATCTTTCAGCTACTGACAATTATCTCGGGGCCTATACTAGTATGTTTTCTGTGTGCTGTGACATTCCATAAACATGTGACCCCAAACATTATTCCATTATGCGTAAAAGATTGAGGCAGAATCCTTTATGCTCTCGACATATAACATCCATTCAATGTTAATCAGCTACTCAGTCACCAGACAACAAAATCAATTTTCTTGGTCATGTGGACAGCAAGATCGCAAAGACAGAACAAGAAAGAGAAAACATGCTTTGTAAAGGATGAATTTTAATTATTACAACATAGAACATAGAACACTACAGCACAAACAGGCCCTTCGGCTCACGAGTTGTGCCAATCACATCGATATCTACCAATCCATAGACCTATCTATAACCCCCTATCCCATTCGTACCCATATACTCATTCAGAAGTCTTTTAAATGACCCCAGCGACCGCAGCTGATTCCATTCACTCACCACCCTCTGAGTGAAATACTTACCCCGAACATACCCTCTGTACTTGCTTCCCTGCACCTTGGATCTGTGTCCTCTCGTAGTGACCATTTCAGCTCGGGGAAATAGCCTTTGAGAATCCACCCTATCTATTCCTCTCAACATTTTATTATTGTCACAAGTGTGCTTACACTCACACGTCAATGAAGTTACTGTCTAAAATCCCCAATCATCACACTCTGGTATCCGTTTCGGTACACTGAGGGGGAATTTAGCATGGGCAGTACAACTAACCAGCCCAACCTTTCACAGTTTGGGAGGAAACTGAATCATACGGAGGAAGCCCCCACAGTCACAGGGAGAAGGTGTGGATTCTGCACAGTTAGTTGCCAAGCCGATGAGCTACACGGGTCCCTGGGAGCTGTGAGGCATCAGTGCTAACCATCGTGTCACATGAAATTCTCTTGCAGTCACAGGAACACAACACAGGCGCACACTCACACATACAAACTAGTGGACAGGAGTCATCCCCTTTCTGTGCTAACTCCCGCTCACCCATAATTCAAGGATTCTCAAAAATGCTGTAACACCAAAAGAAGCATGCACATTTAAGCACACGTGTACTGAACTCTCTCACTCATGGGCACACACACATATAGAAAGGGACAATAGAGACAGATAGACAGAGACAGGGCATGCATGAAAATGCAAGAGCACACACAAATACACACACACATGCATACACACATATGTGCACGCACATACTCATGCACAGACACCAAAATGTGCACGTTCACATACATGCATACACACACACACACAAGGTGGGTGTCGAATTTACCAGCACTCACTGCCATTGTTGGGTGTGGTGAATAGGTACACGGCCAAGAAAGCTCAGAAATCAGGTGTGAGCCTCGTTGATAGTAAAGTTGCTAGCTTTCGGTGTTTGTGCCTTCATCAGGCGAATGAGGTGTTCTGGTCTCCAAAAGCACACATATCAGCACAGACAGTTTACAGATTGCTGATTAGAATGTGAATCCTTACATCTAACCTGCTATTCAAGTCCTAAAATGGCTTACAATGCGGGTGGAAGGAACCCTGAGCACAGGGTTCCTTCCACCTAACTCTAACCTGTGCTCAGGGTTCCTTCCACCCACATTGTTAGCCACTTTAAGACTTGAATAGCAGGTTAGGTGTAAGGATTCACATTCTAATCAGCAATCTGTAAACTGTCTGTGCTGATATGTGTGCTTTTGGAGACCATTCGCCTGACGAAGGCACAAACGCCGAAAGTTTACTATCAAATAAATCTGTTGGATTTAAAATTGATGTTGCCAGACTTCTTACTGTATTTACTCTCTCAGCCTCCTTAATGACTTCTCCTCTAAACCCCCACAAGTTAGCGGGACGACTACCTGAGTGAGGCTCAATTTTGAGAACACCCCAGAAAATTCCTTCCCAAATGTGCACAATTGTGTGACCAACACGATGTAGAATGTGGCATAGTGGTTAGCACTGCTGCCTCACAGCATCAGCAACTACGTTCCATTCCAGTCTCAGGTCACTGTGTGTGTGGAATCTGCACCATCTCCCTCTGAATCCATGGGTTTCCTCTGGATGCTCTGGTTTGCTCTCACACTTCAGAAGACGTGCTCGTTTGAAATAAGAGTTTCAATCGATTTTGTATGGAAGTAAATTTGTTTTTTTCCTTATTTCAAAACGACTTCCGTCCAAATAGTAACTTCTTCCCATGAATCATATTTAATTTTACTATTTATTTCTCTTTCTGACAGCGAATGTAATCACAATTGTGATATTGACAATCGGAAACTTTAATCTGTCCAAATGTGTCATTCGTTACCTGGTGGCCATGTCAGTGGGGGATCTGCTGGTCATTATCCTCGACCTGATATTGAGACAAATTCCTATTGTTTATCGGCATGCATTTAATTTCATGCGCTCGATCCGCACATGTAATATTCATGCTGTCCTGCTTTATGCAGCCACTGACTGTTCTGTTTGGTTCACCGTCACTTTCACCTTTGATCGCTTTGTGGCCATTTGCTGCCCCAAACTGAAAAATAAATATTGCACTGAGAAATCGGCGGCGGTGGTTCTGGGAACAGTGGCAGTGCTGAGCTGTTTAAAGAACATTTTCTGGTATTTTATGTTATTCAATGGATACTGGCTGGCGAACGACCCCTGGTTTTGTCATGTTGCTTGGGAGGTTATGTTCTCTCCAATCTGGGGAACAATTGAGTTCATCCACTACATTACAACCCCGACTATCCCATTTGTTCTGATTCTGCTGCTCAATATTCTCACCGTCAGACACATTTTAGTGAGCAGCAGAGGCCGCAAGAGACTCCGGGCTCACAGCAGTGGGAAGAATTCCAAAGACCCAGAGATGGAAAGTCGAAGGAAATCCATCATTTTACTGTTTCTTATTTCAGCCAATTTCATTCTCCTATGGTCGACATTTATATTTTATTCAATATGGAGGCGGATGTATGATTTGGGCTATCAATCGTTCTCATTAGGTATCTTTGTCATGGAAATTGGCTTCATGCTGCAACTGACAAGTTGCTGCACAAACACTGCCATCTATGCTGTGACACAAACTCAGTTCAGACAGCAGCTGAAACATCTTCTGAAACGTCCCCTTACTGCAATTATTCAACTCATTAAAGTCTGAAAGAAACTAAAACTGCAAAACCCCCTGACTCTTCCTATTTTCATTCAAAGTGTAAATAACTGTCTCACAGAGACAGAAATAGTGACAGATAGGGAGAGACATGGCAGTGATAGCAACAGTGATAATGATAGAGAGACAGATATTGACAAAGAAAAGGGCACAAAATCATCAAGAGCAACAGAGTTTGAAAGACTGTCTAACAGGTAAAGAGAAATTAAAAAAAAAACACAGAGAGGCTGAGAGAAAAAGGGAGAGAGGAAGGGAACGAGAGAGAGAGAGAGAGAGAGTAAGATAGACAGAGACAGAGAAAAACACAGAGACAGCGAGAGAGAGGCCGTCAATGAGCAAGAGACTGGGATAGTGGGTGGAGAAAATAACAAGGAATTTGGACAGGGAATAAGAAAGGGAGACAGACGAAGACAGATGAGAGGATGTAATAAGATAGGGAGAGGGAGACAAAAAGATAGGCAGAGGGAAATTATCAGAGATAGAGAGAAACAGAGATACAAAGACAGAGACGGGGGAAATGGGATATAGTGAGACTGAATTAGTGCAATAGGCACAGCAAGAACAAAAGACAGAGCGAGGTAGAGAGAGGGAAAGGGAGATTTAGATGAAGTGGGAGAAGGAAAATGAAACTTAGAGGCTTCAGGAGAGGCAAAGAAAGAGGGTAGAGTGGGGAAATAGAGGGAGAGGCAAAGAGAAAGGAGATAGAACGATACATTGAGAGAGAGATGGAGATAAAGATAGATAGATACAGAGAGAGATAGAGAGAGAGAGAAAGGGGCAGAGAGACAGAGATGCATGGAAAGACAAAAACAAGACAGACATATTTAATGAACTGAACGGTACCCATCAGTGGAGTTATTGGAATATGAGTTCCGTGATTGAGACAGTTATTGCTGTCCAATGCATGAACATCACATATGTATACAATATGGTTTGGCTAGCTTAATGAAACACAATGTGTGTACCCTCAGGATGTGGTGGACTGGTGGTTTTATCACTCAACTACTAATACAAAAATTCAGCCAATGCTCTGTACAGCCGCGTTCAAAACCCCTCATGGGAGATAGTGGAATGAGAATAAGTATATCTGTAACAAATATATCTGTCACTAAATTTGGAGTATTGTATGCAGTTCTGGTCCCCACATTATAAGAAAGCTGTGGAGGCATTGGAGAGGGTAAAGAGGAGGTTTACCAGGATGTTGCCTGGTATGCAGGGCAGGTCTTATGAGGAGAGGCTGAGGGATTTGAGGTTGTTTTCGTTAGAAAGGAGGCGTCTAAGAGGAGACCTTATCGAAACATATAAGATGATTAGAGGTTTAGATAGGGTGGACAGTGATAGCCTTTTTCCTCGGATGGAGAAAGCTAGCATTAGGGGACACAGCTTTAAATTAAGGGGTGATAGTTATAGGACGGATATCAGAGGTAGGTTCTTTACCCAGAGGGTGGTTAGGGAGTGGAATGCCCTGCCTGCGTCAGTTGTAGACGTGCCAAGTTTGGTGGCGTTTAAGAGGTTAGTTGATAAGTTTATGGGAGAGAAGGGAATGGTTTAGTTTGGAGGGTCATTGCTTTTTTTCATAATTGGTCAGCGCAACATTGAAGGCTGAACGGCCTGTTCTGCGTTGTAGTGTTCTATGTTCTAAACACATTGACAAAGGATGAGCGATGGATGCAGTTTATATGGACTTCAGCAAGGTGTCTGATAAGGTCCTCCATGCAAGGTTTATTGAGAAAGTGAAGGGGCATGGGATCCAAGGGGATGTTGCTTTGTGGATCCAGAACTGGCTTGCCCACAGAAGTTAGAGAGTGGTTGTAGATGGGTCTTTTCCTGCATGGAGGTCTGTCACCAATGGGGTGCCCCAGGGATCTGTTCTGGCACCCTTGCTGTTTGTGATTTTTATAAATGATCTGGATGAGGAAGTGGAGGGATGAGTAAGTAAGTTTGCCGATGACACGAAGGCCGAGGTGTTGTAAATAATTTGAAGGGATGTCAGAAGTTGCAGCGTGACAAAGATAAGCATGGAACATAGAGCACAGAACGTAACACACAAACAGGTCGTTTGGCCCAAACGTTGTGCCGATCATATCCATACCCACCAGGCATATCTATAACTCTTAATCCCATGAAATGGCATGTATTAATCCAGTAGTCTCTTAAAATACCCCAGCAAGTTCGCCTCTACCACCAACAACAGCACCCGATTCCACTTACTCACCACCCTCTGAGTGAAAAACTTACCCCTGACATCTACATAGAACATAGAACATTACAGCGCAGAACAGGCCCTTCGGCC